>JAMJFZ010001131.1:23307500-23922500 GCA_026225945.1 Cricetomys ansorgei | reverse complement strand
GTTTTTGTTTTTGGTTTTTGATTAATAATTGATGTGGAAGGCTGCAAGTCACTGTAGACCTGTGTGGGTGATTCTGAATTGTATGACAAAGCAGATATATTATGGTTTCAATATTGTGTTTTATTTACGGGATTTCTGTGTGTGCAAATGTGTGTGTCTCTGTGTGTATTTGTGTTTCTTATGCTTTTATTTGGCTCTTTCTCTCTTGCTTGCTGGTTTGTTTTATCCCATTCCATTTGTTTGGTTTACTTTATCTTATTTCTTCGTTGTTACTTTTTAGGTGCCTGTTTTTTAATTAGAGAGAGAAAGAAACAATATGGATTTGTGTGGGAGGGGAGGCTGTGGGAGGAATTGGGGGAGGGGAACCCTAATCAGAATATATTATGTGAAAAAAAATCAGCTTTTGATAAAATTAATTTTACAGCAGTAACAACAGCAACAACAACAAAAGAGATGGAGCAAGTCCTGAGGAACAGGCGTAAACAGTGTTTCTCCATGGCTTCTGCCTCAGTTTTTTGCTTCTAGCTTTCGGTCTTGACTTCCCTCAGTGATGGAGTGTGACCCGAGTGTTGTAAGACAAAAGAAACCATTTCTTTCTGAAGTGGCTTTTGGTCTTGGTGTTTTATCCTAGCAACAGAAATATAGCTAAGGCACATGGTAAGAAAGTCTGACCATAAGATGGTCTCTGTTCTGGTAGTGGTGGCATGAGACTAGTTGCCACATGTGTCAGTAGCCAGGAAGGGAAGGGACCTAGCTGGAGCTGAGTCTAAGCTATAACCCACAAGCCCTGCTGCTGTGGCCCCACCAGATCAATTTTGCAGGCTAGAACCTCATCCAAAGTGTTCTAGTACCTCTCCCAAAGAGTGCCACCAGTAAGAGACAAAGTGTACAAACACTTAAGCTTTTGGTGGGGGGGATTCATAGAGTCATGGTCATCTCATTATGCAGATGGATTCAGTCCAACTTCAGATGCCTCTATAGTCGTAGGTGTGCCAATCTCTTTAGCAATTATGACCAGTCTGTCCACATCTACCTTCTTTACCATCTTTTCAACTTTAACTCTATTCACAGCCCTTACTAATATTACTAGTGCTGGTCTTGGTTTATTTTAATGATATTTTTAAAAATGGAATTTCATTTTAAACCCTTTTGTGTATAGTTTATCTATGTCTTTATGATTAGAGTATATTTGTTAATACTCTCATACCTAAAGGAATAGTGCGGAAGAGGGAAGGGATAGACTGCAAGAGCCAGAGGACCAGGGCTTTGCTGCGAGAGCGTCTCCTAGTGATAGCAGAAGCCACACCCATGCCTTCTTACCGGTGTTACTGCCCAAATGTGAGCTGAACAAGGATGATGGCAATAAATGTGCCAAGCTGGACAGGGAAAAGTCCCTGAGGTCTCAAACCTACACAAAGAACTACAGGCAGTTGAGAAAAGCTGGGATCCAGAGCGGTGACCCTCCCCGGAGAAGAGCACTACACTGTCTAGTGTCAAATGGGGCAGCTCTGAAAACATACATGTAAGCATATGGACCGAATAGGCTGTAATTAGGAATCTATATTTCACATATATGTACACGTACAGGTACAGGTACGTATACACATATGTATGCATGTAATAACAATGAGTGAACAAAGAGGCCATAAGTTTGAAAGGCAGTAGGGAGGGATATATATGGGGGGGGGGAATTGAAGGGAGGAGAGAGAAGGGGAATTATAATCTCAAAAATAAGCAAAAAAGACAAAAAGAGAAAAGGTTTCTTAAAGCTCTTGTGTGTAGATGATTTTCATTATACTCCCAGCCTTGCAAATGTGCATATTGTATCCACTTAAAGAATAACTAAAAGAATAAAAAGATGGACATACATATTTAAAGTAAATAAATAAGATGTGTGTGTTATAGCCAGACTATAGTTAAGTATTGCTTTTTACTAAATGCTTCTGCCTTTTAATCAAGTGTTTAGGCCATTTTCTTTTATTATAATTACTGATACAGTAGTATATAAGGTTGTCAGATTTCTCTTTGATTTTTTTTTCACTCTATGTACCATTATTTTCCAATTAGAGAATGGATAATTTCACCTCCATGAATTATTATTTTTTTAAGCCTAGTTTCTATGCTAGTTATTTTCCCATTATTGAGACGACATACTTACAAAAGCAGCTTAAGGCAGGAAGTATTTGTTTTGGTTCACAGTTTGAGTGTATGCAGTCCATCATCGCAGGGAAGGCTCGGTGTCCGGAGTGCAGAGGACCTAGCCATACGGTGTCCTCGGCTAGGAAGCAGAGAGTGGTGACGTTTGGCGCTCTGCCTTCTCTCGCCTTTCCTCACTCTTATCCAGTCTGTTCCGTCCAGAGATGAACACGCAGCCTCATACTCCTCTTGCATACCCTTGAGGCACTCCCTGTCACAGGCCAAAATAAATCCCTCTTTCTTTAAGTTGCCTTTCACCATGAATTGGCAATGGCGAGAGAACCGCTGTGCTTATGCCTGTCATTTCCTGGCAATTGTCTTTTCATGGAACTCCACTCTACTTCTATCAGGCTAGGCCCTTGGTCAGTCTCGAGCAGAGACAGCTGTAGCCAACACATCATTGCTGGCCTCGTATCTGCGCCTATTCAAATCATCAAAGCTGATATAGTCTTCTTAAGTTATTCTTCATTACGCCACTTAATGCACGAAGATAAGAAAATACATTGTACTTCTCAGGCTCACTGCTCTAATTCTTTTAGGAACTGTGCCCCTCCATCCTGTCCAATCCAGCTTCCTGGGTGATGAAGGAGTAATTATCTCTTACCGCTGGCTATTAGGAGGGATCATTTGCTCCCGGTCATTTCCTGTGACTGAGGACAGAAGTAGTATTAACTTTAATGTTAATGTTTTAATTTCTGTTTTAATTATGAATGTCTGTGTGTGTCTGTGTGGGAGTTTGTGCACATGAGTGTGTTTGTGCAGGAGGTAGTCTTGTATCCTCTGGAGCTGGGATTACAGGCAGTGGTGAGCCATCTTACATGGGTGCTGGGAACTGAACACTGGTCTTTTGCAGCAGCAGTGTGCACTCTGAACCATTGAACCATCTCTCATGCTCCTAAAATTTTATTTCCTAACAACACATTCCCTTATTCTAATGTATGCATGTTGCAGATCAAGGAAAATATAAATTATATGTCTTCTTGATGTTCTAAGATGAATTTCAAAATATATTATAATACGTGCTTTAAGCTACAAACTATGTGGTAAACCTACCTAGTAATTTAACTAGAAATTAAGTGGATTTTATTTTTTTAAATCATTTCAAAAATCATTTTCAAAAGTCCTTAAAGTTGAGTGACACCCCCTGGACAACAGCATAAGCGTTCAAGCATTTTGGCATAAGAACTGTGTTATTTTCTGTGGACAGAGTTCATAATACTAACTGAGTTCTTCTGCAGAAGGCTCAATATTCCCCTGGTTTGCTAGGTGTTGTTTTTAACTATAAACAAGGTCTTGTTAACTAAATCATTTAATAAATTGCACCAAACTTATTGAAAATTATATTGGCGTTAGACTAAACTCACCTTTATGTGAAGTTGTCTCCAAAGTAAGTACATGAGGCAGACAAAAAATATAAAAGTTGAATTTTCTAGCAAACTATTTGAAAGGTAATAAACATTCAAAATACCGAAAAACACAGTTATATTTAGGTAGGCACATACACGGAGTCAAGGCAAGCGATGGGCACAGCTTCCTTGAAGTAGAATCAAACACTCAGAAAAGGAGCGCCTGTCTGATATAAGAAAAGAAGGTATGTGGAGTGTCAGAAGATGCGCTCTCAGGGAGTGGAAAGCTCTCACAGCACGAGGACTGCAGATTTCAAGGGCCAGCTGCGGCCCTATCTTGCCTCGCCAAAGACAGCCTGGACGTTTCTCCCTTCTTGTTTAAACAGTGTGTCTCAGATGTGTTCGTATTGTGGGTTCATCTGCCTCTCTTGCCATTAAAGACTTCTTGAGTATGGTCCAAAGGGCGGACTAACCCTGCACTCACTGAAACTATTACACCGATCGATAACGAGGCTTTTTACATCAGTCTTCTGCATATTTTCCTGTACAGAACACATTATTAAAATAACAGTGCCAGCAGCAAGTCAGCGTGTACATGAGAACTGTTCTCTATTTGTCTAGCTTAGTGCAGTCTATTATGAGACAGGTGTTGTTTATGAGCTATTGTTAATTTCCATGAAGTGGATGATACTTTTGTCTCCAGACTCACTACAGGGACATATGACAACAGTGCTATTTGCCATAAAACATATGTGTAAGTGATGCTGACCCATAGCCAATTTCCTTGTGTGAGTTATGCTGAAGTGTGTCTTAGAGCTATTTAAAACTTCACAGATCCATGTGGGCATCCCTTTTCCTTTAGATTTGGTCTCTCAGTTATTTTTTCTAACTATTTTTGTCTTGGCGATTTGTAGAATCATTAATTTTAACATGGTTAAAGACAAATGATTCATTATTGTTAGTGTGAGCTCCCAGGAGTTCTGTCTCTGCTCTGTCCCAGCCTGCAGCCTGCTGGGTTTCCACCTGGTTCCCTGCACTGGCCAGGTGCAGGGGACCCACACTGGGGGAGCGGCAGAGAAGTGCAGGAGGGGGAAGATGGGGTTCTGATTCCCCTTGCCAAGAATGAATGAATGAGATGCAATGAATCAGGTCTCAGAACCCTCTTCTGGTGGAAGCAGAGACCACTTTAATGTGAGAAGTCTGTTACATATATCTGGGGACAAAAGCAAGGGAGGGTCTTCGGTACCCAGGATGGGCGATCCATTGGCCCAGACAAGGACATTGGGGTAGCCTTATTTGCATATGAGGGTCAAATTTAGGCACCAAGGCCCTGCAAAGGCACCCCCTGCAGGAGGCATGGTCTCACAGAGAAAAGGAAGAAGACACCCTATCAGTGAATGGTCCCATCCCTAGGTTTCCAGCCACAGTGTAGATAAATACCTACCAAGCCATATTCCTTTTGATTCTGTGAAGCAGGCAATATTCAATATTTATCTGGGATCTGGCCAGGGCCAAAGTGAGGAGCAGATGAATGCCTACCGCTCTCATCTCCTGGGATGGCACTGTTGTTCCTAGCCATTTCGACCTGCTCTTAGCTCCATGATGGTCCCACACATTATGATTAACAATTCTTAAAATAAACATTATTTACAAAATTTTCCCATTATAAATCTTGCATGATAATGCAAGTTTTTATAGTGCATATGAGTTGTGAAATTCTCTTGAATATGTATGAAAATGGGCAGAAGCTAAGGATAACTCTCACATTGAAATGTAATCTCTGCTATCTCTCCTTAACCTTTCCTTGTTCACTAAGTGATTATTCATGTAAAAGATTGTTTTCACTTACAGATACTGAAGCCATTACTCAAGCTAATGACAGCGGATCCTAAGGACTCAGAGTTGGATTAACCTGATAAATCCACTGACTTTTCTGAATGGACACTTTCATTGCTCTCATCAGCAAAACAGTCACATCCACAGAACCACTGAAGTCACTCTTCCTGCAAGGATGTTGAAAATGGATGGCATGGAGTATTTTTGGAGGGCATTTGCTGTTACAGAATCTCACACACTAAGTACACTCCCATAGTCAGGCTGGCCAATCATTGTAGCTGCAGAAAGTTCAGCCAATTTTATCTGTGACACTGATAGGATGTCTTCGAATGCCACTATTTTGACTACATAAATGTGTTAAGATGACTATTCTTATGTGTGAAAGGAACAGAGGTTTCAGTATCAAAGGAAGGTGCCCCATGACAGTGTAAGTGAGCCTCTCAAAGCCCCAGCTAACAATTATGCCTAGAAAATTCCCTCTGGGAAATACAATGTCTTGCTCTGTTCCAGGATCTGTGTGTTCCTGTTGTGGTACTATGATCCTCTGTGTTTTAAACTTTAGAATGAAGTACACCTTCATCTTCTATTGAAAAGCTGGACCTTCAGCTTCCTGTGATCTTGTGGCTAAAAGAGATAAAAGGACCTTTCCAGTAAGATTGTCTAACAAGCATTGGCCACCTTTTCAATTCCCCCATCAAGTGAGGTAGGGCATGCTGGAGTAAGATATGTCCCTAAGGGGTAACCTTTACAGGGGACCTGACATTTTAAGTGTCTCTTGTTCCGCTCATGTGGTCTGTGCCTATTTTCAGAATAGTGATGGAATTAGTTTGAAGAAAATGTAGTGTAGACTTGGATGGGAAGAAATATCGAGAGTGGTGGGTCAGGGGGCAGCTAGTGCACACCAGGGAGCCATGCTTTTTACATGCTCTGATATCTTCCCTGGAAATGATAAACCTGAGACAAACCTGACTATGGCCACTCTGCCTGGAGCATGTCCAATCTCATCTCAAAGGGGTGTGAAGCTCTACGATCTATTTCATTTCTAAAACACAAGTGTCTTGTTATTTCATGGGTTTTGCATATTTAATACTTTTCTTATTCATGCTGAAGAATAAATTAAGGCTCTCAAACTAATTTCAGGAGTCCTTTAATGGTCAAACCTTGATGTACTTTCTCAACGTCTTTGGGAGTGCATTGCCCAACATATACTATGGTTCAGACAAAGTGAGTTATTCTACACAGAGTTTATAGTTAAATTTGTGGCACGTAAATCAGTGGTGAAGTCACTGGAATCTGCTCCTCGTTCCTGCACTTCCTTCAGATTCTTTTACCTCCATGACTTGGTTTGTTTGTAATTTAGTCCATTTAATTTTTTTTCCTGGTCCCTGGTCAGCCAAGTGCTTCCTCTGACCTAGTGATTTTTATTGTTTTCCCGACCATTTTCTCTAAGGTAAATTGCTACAGTCTCTGATATTTTAATATCTGCACCATTTCTTCCTAAAAAAAAAATATGACATTAAATGATACAGATGTTGAAATTTCAGAGGCTGCAACCTAGGACCTTACTGAATCTTCTTAGCTACAGGTCCAGGGGTATTATCTCTTGACATCCATGATGGATGTTGTCAGTATACAACACTGACTAAAGAAAGAGAATCCATAGCAACATAAATTCATTTTGAAGAATGTACTTAGCCTAAAAAATTATGCAATAAAGGATCTCTGACTGAGAATTATGACATAATGGTATGGTAATAGCCATTGGCTGACACTGTATAGCAAAGTGTTTTGCATAGCTTTCATTGAGAAGAATGTTGACTGGTGTTTAATACTGTTAAAAACACATGTAACAACAGTATCTGAGTATATTAGCCTGTGAATGATCCCAGTGTCTTCCAGTGAGAAAGAGTAGGGACAAATAGTTTAAAATAACTTAGCTCTTAAGGGAACCATCATTAAACAAGATGTTTGTGTCCTATGCAGGTCTATACATATTCTCAATGTACCTTTCTCTTTTATACTTTCAGGCTTTGTCCTATGCTCATTCTTTTGTCTGGAAGTTGCTTTCTCAACCTGGTGCCTGTGCTTGTCATTTTAGAACACCAATCTGAAACATACTTGACATTGACCATAGTTGTTGCTGTGTCTCTATAGCCTTGAAGGCTACTTTTGGTTTCACAGATGATTCCAGAGATTAGACCCCAGAGGATGTGTGGTGTGATTATTAGTAATATGATCTATTTATAAGTAGTCATTTGATTGTCAAAAGTCTCTTGAAGCCAAGTGACCATTGAAACATGCAAGCACCCTTCCAAGGAGCTTAACTTGATTAGGTAGCAGTCAAAACATTGTTAACTCATTGTTCAGATCCAGGCTCAATGATGTTTTGTTTTGTGTTCTGGAAGGTCAAGGAGTCTTCAGTCACACAAATGACACATACTAATTTTTCCGTGACTTGGGGGTGGAGAAAGAGTACACTGGGAGGGATTCTGAATTTTCAGAAATTATAGACATGAATTCAATAGACTTTAGCAGGCATCTGGCTCTGGAATCAACCTAAACTTGAGTTGAACTGTGAAGGCAAAGTAGAGACTAAAAGCTTTTTGTGATCCTTAAAAATGTGATAATTAACTTAAAACTGTTCTTCATTGTGGCAGTATGCATTTAGTAGATTATTTTACATATTGTTTGGTTACAAAAAAGTGTTTATTGTTTTGGGTAATACTCACAACTGGGATTACTGCAATAGATCAATATCTATGTGATTCTACCAGAAGACAGTCATTGTCTATGGAGTCTTACTGGATGACATCATCACAGCAGTGTTTTCCTTGGGTTGTAGTTGGAAGGGGAGAGAGATGGCTGCCTATGAAAAAGATAACCAAATTCACAAATATATGGCTTTATGAATTTATATTATATATTTTTTTTTATTTATTTGTATAACAACGTGAAGCTTTGGGTTTTCTTCTTCCTTCATGTGGGCCTGGGGATTGAACTCGGATAGTCAGGCATGACAGTAAATACTATTACCTGCTGAGTCATTTTGCTGGCCCCACAAAAAGATGTTTGTAAAACTAGAAAGAAGCAGAAAGGAAACAACATTTGATGAGTCAGGCATTCTTCCAAAAGCTTTCTAAGTTATATTTCACATAATTTTGGCCTTGTTCCTTTATGGAGGGGAAGGAAATTAAAGCTCAGAGATATTGAGTTATTTATTCAAAGTCACACAGCTAGTGAGGGTTATTGGGTTCCAAAATTTGTGATCATACTATTTTTCAGTAAAATATAACAAAAAGAGGTTCTGGGGACACGCTCAGTTCATGGGGTTTGTGCCTACAATGCACCAAGCTCTGGGTTCCAGCCGCAGCACCAAATGAAACAGCCACACACCTGGGAGGTAGATGTACCTGGATCAGAAATTCAATGCCATCCTTGTTTTCACAGGCTCCATAGTGAGTTCAAGGCCAGCCTGAAGGAACATGAGCCTCCATTAAAAAAAAAAAAGGTGAGTAGATTTTTAATATTGTACTTTTTAAAATGGCTCACTCTGGTAATCTCGAAGCCACAGCCTGTATAAGAGATTGTTATAAACAATAAATATAGACACTAGTGGTTATAGCAGAGAAATGTCAATAAAACATTGCTAGGGCCATTGTAAAGAATGTCTGTGCCCAGGCTCATCTTTTAAATGCAAGAGAAATTGACAGCTCCCAAAGCGGCTAAGCTGCTGCGTATCTCAGGGGAACTCCCAAAGCTCCTGAGTGAGGTTTCTCTCTTGCATGACGTTGCCACGTGAGGATACATTTCATTGGGCCCTAAGTGGTTAAGTTCTGTCATTCATCAGAAAATATGCTTTGGGAAGAGTACGGCTCTGAATGTTGTGTTTCAGGAGAGAAGTTTAACAGTTTAGGGAATTAATAGACTGGGTCTTGAGCATTCGAGTTTACTAGGCTGTGATGACAACGTTTTTTTTTTTCTTAATATTTGGTGAAATTTTAACCTTTCACAGAAGGATGTAGCAACTTTAAATTATCTAAAATTTCTGAAGCAAACTTGCACTAAAATACCAATTTTCATCTTAATCTTTAAAAAAGGTTATTGAAGTAGATTAAATAGTGCTTCAGGAAGCAAGCATATTTGACACCATCCATGCTGCCTTATAATAACATAATTGCTATGGAGTTCTGACATTTAGCGAGGGGTCTGCAGATGCAGCTGCCTCAAGGACAATTTTTTTACAAAGGAAACCAATAACATAAAAGGTTATAACTTTTCTAAGTGTGGCTTACATATTTAAATGCAAACCCACTTTCATGGCCCTCCAGAAGCATACGTTGCTTTTCAAGATTCTATTATATTATGCACTTGTATGAAAAAAAAAGATCCTTGTTTGCATTCTGTGTCATGCCATTAAAAGTAGAGGCAGGATGTTGTTTTGCTTTGTTCTGTTTTTGTGTTCGGGTTTTCCAGTTTGTCAGGAAATCCTCTGGTTCTCAGAACTTGTTGGGAGCATAGAGATTGGTACCTCGGGTGAATTAAAGGCATTGATTGGAGAACAATGTACTTGCCCTGGAATGTAAAATAGAACTGTTTGTAAGACTCTTAGGTAAATTACGTGACCAACATTAACCAGAATGATAAAATAGCAATACTCAGTGGGCTTTCCAGGACACAATTCTCTCAAGAGGCATCCAATTTGTTATAAGGATCCATCAGAGGGACTTCTTTGACCATATGTCACTCAGTGTCCCAATTCCTCCCTTGAAGTGTCTAGAATAAGTATACATACCTAACCTAATTCCTCAAACCAGGAAGCAATGGTCCTGCCTGCCATAAACTAGAGCCAGAAACTGTGAGGATGATATTAGACAAGGCATTACGAGAAATATGTAAGGTGATTGATATACTCATTAGTTCAATGTAGTCATTCTACATTATGTAAGTTTCACCGTATCACAGGGTGCTCCATAAATAAATGAAAAGTAGTAGTCAGTACAAGCTATGGCATATATTTCTTCCCTGGCGTCCTTCTTTCTGCACCCCAGAGGGTAGCCTGTGAGAAGGAAAGCAAGAGCATGTGTACGTGAGACCACACTGAATCAATGGCTGCCCAGAAGACATCGCATTTTGTCCTAGAAGTAAAGAAGCATGGCCTCATGAGGCGAGGGTCCTTAGTTATAAAGCAAAGAACATTCTATCTTTTTGTACATTGAGTATATAATAACAGAACTCTCAAAGCTTTCCACTTAAAATGGTTTCCATGAAAAAAAAAAGTGGCATGTGTCAACAAATCTAAACGTCAGTTATGAGGACTTGCCTTGTAGATCTCATCTTCTCACTCTGTCACTAATCACGGAATAAAAGCAACGTGTTCTCCACGCATGACGTTATGATGGCCTATGACGCCTTTGTATAGTAACTTGTCTCTCCTTTTACATGGCAAAACCCAAAGAATATCACTGTTAAAGCTCTTGTTTTTAGAGAACAGAAATGCTCCCAGGCCATAGTTGGTTAAAAGTGCCTGGAGCATAAGAATATATGAGATGAGAGTAGTGTGAATACTGATTGTGTCCTAGGAGGGATGCAAGCTGTCATCCTCTTTCCCCTAAAATTGCAAGGATATGCATCTCAGTCTATCGATTCCCTCCGCATGCATATTCCAGCAAGGGAATGCACTTTCTCAGTTACTCATACTTCTCTCCACCCCCTTCTGAGAAGCAGCAGTTTCCATACATGATTAGCACTCAGGCAGCATCTTTCACATTAACCTTGTGATGTCTGATAGGGAGGACAGAGATGGATACTGTCTTTCTGAGATATGTACACATAATCCATAATGAGCAACCGCAGCTCCTCTCTGGCCATGACCTGGCATCAAGGCAAAGTGAGGTCCAAGCCTACTGAGGCACTGGGTCCTAAAGGAACTTGTTTTCGCTACCTAGCGAAGCCCTTAGTTTAGCACAGCAGGGAAGACCATCCATACTTAGCCCAGCACAGGCCTCTGGTTACTGTTTCTATTCTGATCTTTTCCCAAGGGGTCTCAATTCCTGCTCTTCTGGGTACTGATGTAGGTTACATGAAATGCCACTCCCAAAATCTTCCCTTCCCAACTGTATTGTGTTATGACCCATGGAGCCTGGTCAGGTGTCATTGTGACCCTTTGTGTTCTACATAATCCTATAGATGTGAGCAGGAAGCGAGGTTTACAATGAAAGCTTTATAGTAACTTTTGTGGGAGGTGAAGTGATTATGCTCTGGAGGCTTCAAACACCACTGATGTTTCTTGGGAGGTGAAAGGTTAATCAGTTCCGAAAGCTGGATCTTAAATGGACACATATTTATTTTCTGTATAAATAGAACCAAACAGGATTATAGTTAATTCCTCAATTTGATTTCACTTTCCTTCATCTGTGCAACAATACTCAGCACCTTATGGGAAGTTGGTTGTGCTTGTAGCTGCAACCAAGTATCAGCAATAATATTATTTTCCTGGGTAGAGATTTTTGAGGTGGTAGCACTGTTACCTCTTCTGACTAATGGATCTTCTTTCACACATTTCGAACACTAGTATGGAGATCTTCATGCACGGCTGTTGAGAGCTGGAGTTTACCCTGAGGAATATTTTGCAAACTCAGCTTAATAGAGTTCTGAGTTTCTCATCTTTTCCTGTGTTCATAATGTAGTTGAATGTGAATCAAAGCAAGAATAAAGTATCCTGTTATGCAAATAAAATATCCTGTTAGGCTAGTATTGGTATGTGTAGAGAACATTGCTCTGCTTCTACCAGCAGAGGTCTGATCCTAGAGTTATTTACTACTAGTGCCTTATGGTATCTAGTAAAATGTAAAGTGTTTCCCAGTAAGTACTTTAATGTATGAATCACATGTCAGTTTTGTCAAAATGTGGACTCTGAACCGTTAGAGTAAGGTCATTGAGTAAGGTCTGTGATGTATATTTCCAGAAAGCTCCTTGATGATACTGCTGCTCTGTGGACCTCATGTTAGTTGCAAGGTTAAAACAAATATTGTAACAGAAGAAGGACTGAGGGAACTTCAGTGTTCTGAATGTTTGTATACAATATTCTTGCTTTTTGTTGGTAAGACATTTCTTTATTCCTCCAAATCTCTCCATGAAGTCACTGTAATCCATATTTCATTACATATATATATTCAGTATATGATGATAATTGCTCCAATTTCACCTTTCACTAATGCTATAGCAATTTTGTATGGTTCACATAAACTCTTTACATCTGCATAGAAATCTTTGCCTAGGAAAAGTTGACTTGCTTTGGTGTGGTGGCTTGAATAAGAATGACCCTCATAGGCTCATATATTTGAATGCTTAGTCACCAGAGAGTGTAATTGTTTGATAAGATTAGAAGGATTAGGAGGTATGGCCTTGTTGGAGAAAGTGTATCACTAGGGTGGGCTTTGACATTTCAAGCCCAGTCACCCAGACTGTCTGTCTGTCTGTTTCTCTCTCTGGATCAGTATGTAACTCTCAACTACTTCTCTAGCACCATACCTGCCATCCTCCCTGACTTGATGATAATGAACTAAATCTCTGAAACCGTAAGCATGCCCCCAATGATACACAATGTATAAATACATTATAAATGTATTTCTTTATACGAGCTGCCTTAGTCACGGTATCTCTTCACAGAAATAAAACAACGACTAAGGCATTTGGGATATGTTGTTTGTAATTTTTGTTTCTCTATCTGACATGCTAATTGACATTTAGAATACTAAAATATTTTCCACAATCAATAAGTTATGAGGGAAACTTCCAACAATCAAGAGAATAGGAGATGAAAGAATAAGAGCAACTTGCTGCCTCTATTCTGCCGTCAAGGGCCATACCCTTCTGGAACTGTAAGCCCAAGTAAAGTTCTTCAACATATAATAATAATGATAATAATAATAATAATAATAATAATAATCACATTTAGTTTGCCAAACTCTTACTGATTGTAGCCATTATACCAATCCTTATATGAAGAGGAATGTTTTATAGGTGATAAAGTTATACCATATAACTCCTATAATTCCATGTTAATTATATAGGTAATATGGTGCATATATTTACCTATATCTAACAACTTTGATCTGTACATCTAATAACTTTGATTTGATAGTCTTAGAAAAAAATCACAAATTAAAAAAAAAGTTGTTTCTGGTTTTCAGATCCATGCCCTTTGTCCTACCCAGTCACTGCGGCCAGTTGGGTTGCACATTGATTAGTGTTACTCAGCATATGAATTGATCGAGAGTTTTGCTTTTCAGGATCGAGACTCTGCTCCTTTTCTCTAAAACCAGTCTTAAGTTTCTCCCACTTTATTATTAGATGTTCAGATGTGGATGCATATTTTGGCGCGAACATTTGTGAAATAGCATAAAACTACCGGTATAAATATAACCAAATAAACAGTTATAACAGTAAGGATGACAGACAAGATGGAGACTGGACATTGTTTGAGATTACTTCATTTTCTACAGATTAGTCCTTGGTGAGAGATTAGATAGTCACCAATACTTTCTAGTGGTTTCTTCAGTGCTGATAGTTGCTTTCAAGGGGAATGTATTCAGGTTGATATTAATAATCAACATTTAAAAGTATTTTTGAGCTAATTCAATGTTAGTAAATATTTTTGTTGAATAACTTCCATAGAAGAGCTAGTTGGAATATAAATCAATTCAGACCAACTTATTAATGTACCAGTAGAGGTTCCTTAGAAACAAACAAAAACACCAAAAAACTTGAGAAGGCACGATTCACTTCCCCTGAGTGCAAAATTCACTGACAAATTATTTTAAGATATAGCAGGCAAATGAGAGGGCTTAACCGTGTGTTAAACTGAGAGTCTACAGAAACGGCAACAGCCATCTTGAGGATTAGAAGGACCGGTCTGGTAAGCTGTACAGCATTTCAATAGGTAGGTCAGAGGAAGGCAGAGATGACATGATAAGGCTGCTAAGAGGAAAAGAAGAAGAGCAAACGATAAACTGTGGAGTAAGAATCTGCAAAGACTGAGGCTCTTGAATGTGAGGCTATGACAGGGTTTGACACTAGGATTTTAGTAAGGATGCTTTAAGTAATTGTTGCTCATTACTAGAATCAAATAAATTATCAGTTACCAAATAAAAAAATCTGCAAGCCATGGATTTGACAGGGAACTTATACCTAGAATATAAAGTCCTCCAAATAAGCAACTAGCCCAATTAAACATGGGCAGTGGTAAATAGACACTTAAAGAAGACATAAAAATGATGGGCAGTTATGTGAAAAATGTGCAGCTTCACTAATCATCAAGGAAATGCAAACCAAACCATGGTGAGATCTGACTTCTGAGTAGAAACGGCTATTACATTCACAGCAGCAGCTAAGTATAAGCACTATCCAAAATGTAAAGAGATGGAAGTATAAATCACTGTAGCCTAACTTACGAATGTAGTAATGGAGAATCCTCAAAAGTTGAAACTTCAACTACCATATTATTTAGCAATTCAATTCCTGGATATTTATCACAAGAAAATATCAATGGGTTAAGGAGATATCTCTACCATCATGCTCACTGCAGAGCTATTCCCAACTGCCAAGACATGGAAACAACATAGGTATGCACGAACTGATGAACGGATAAATAATATGCAGTACTGTATTATAGTACACACATGTAATAGTATAATAGTGCATACATATGATTCCACCATAAAAAGAATAGATTATCATTTGTGACAAAATGGAGAATAGAATGCAGTAGAGATCACTGTCTAGTGACAAAAGCCAGGGACAGAAACACAAGTACCATTTAATGTCATTCACATGGACTGTAAAAGTGTTGATAGCATGGAAAATGAGAATACAGTGGTAGCTGATAGAGGCTAGGGAGGAAGGCATAAGAAAATAGAAAGTAACTTATAATTAGATCAGAACAATAAGCTCTGGTGTTCTATCACACAATAAAGTTACTCTAGTTAACAATAATGTAGTGTCTGACAGTACCTTTATTTTTCTTTTATGAATATTTGTGGTGTGTGTGTGTGTGTGTGTGTGTGTGTGTGTGTGTGTGTGTGTATTGTGCACATGCTGGGACATTTGCACACACGTCTATATAGAGGCTTGATGTTGACATCAAGTGTCTTCCCTGATTGCTCTCTGCATTATTCATTGAGGCATTCTCTCTCAATTAAATACAGAAGTCATAGATGTGGTTTGTATGACTAGCCATCTTGTTCATGAGATTTTCTGACGGACTCTCTAGAGCCAGAGATAGAGGTGTGCCTCCATGGTGACCAATCATTTACATGGGTGACTGGAGATCTAAATTCAAGTATACACGGTACCCTAGTGTTCATTATGTACAATGGCATACAGCACATCTCTAGAACATCATGAGACACATCAACTGTGCTGACCAAGCTGTTCTCTGCTCATCAACTTCTAGTTTCTATGTTTACTCCTTTAGCAATATTTACCTTTTATTTCTTTGCTTATTTTTCTTTGCATAGTATTCTCAAGATTCATTCATGTTGTGGCTTAGGATAGATTTTTTTTGAAGCTGAATAATATTTCAGCATGTGGTATACCACATTTTCTTTATCCATTCATCTGTTAATGAATTATCTCTACCTCTTGGATATTGTGAATAATGCAATGGACATATCTGTGCAGATTTATCTTAGAGATCCTATTCTCTCTCCCCGCCTCCCTATCTCTGTCTCTCTCCCCTCTTTTTCTTTCTTCCAAAAAATCTTTACGTTCCCTTATTAGAACAAGATTGCTGATGTATGCAGTGATATATTTACTAAACATAGTCCTGTGTAGAAATTATGTATATCCATCTAGACATGTTTTGGTTACAGTTTGCCTATTGATGGAGAAGTTCCATTTATAAAGTTTTATACATCATAAAGCTTTGAATTTGACCAGGCTGTCCATTAATCATCTGAAAATGTGGCATTTAACTTTAGATCTATTTTACAGCATTAAAAAGCTTATATGGCAGATAGCTTCCCAAAACATCATTCTCTGCACCATGGCATTGAGCAGACAGAGCCCTTCATCCACCCAGGTTCTCAGAGTCACATCTGAGAGCTTCTGCTACATACCTGGGACAGAGTGCTTCCAACCACCTCATGGACTGCTTGCTCTGATAGCCCACCTTCTTGACCATTTCACACTGCCAATGAAAACACACCAGTAGCTGTTCTTTGAATAGAAAGTATTAGAGTGACAGGTCTGTGATATGGTGGAAGCAGACACTGTCACAATGAGATCTTGTTCTCAGTCACTTTCTATATCTGTGCCCATAATGGGTTTGTTAGGTTGATCATGTTAGTTATATTTTGGTTTTTGAGGACCCTCCATATTGTTTTTCATAATAAATACCATTTTAAATTGCTATCAACATGTGCAACTTTTGAGATTTATACATATTTTCGGTAATATTCATTTTCTTGTTCTTTACAAAAGAACGGCTAAATTAACGGCTGTAGGAGATTTGCCTTTGTACTTTTTTTGGCCTACATTTCCTTAAGGATTTCTGGAGTCGGATATTTTTTGCATGCTTGTCAGTCGTTTGTACAGTATTTTGGGGAAGTAGTTAATGTTTTCTTAATTATGTTACTTGATTTTTGATGAATTATTCTTTATGTATTCTGAATATTGACATCTTATTAGATATTACAAATATTTTCTTTTGTTTGACAGATTTACTTTATATTGTTGATGGTTTTTTTTTTTCTGAGTAAAATTTTTAGTTTGTTGTAGTTACTTCTGATTTTTTTCCATATTAAAAAGTGGGAAAGTGGACTCTAAGATGGTTTGGATATTGACTAATCAAGACAATTACTAATGTTGATGCCTGGTATTTCAGAATTGTATCTTTAATTTTCCTTAATAGGAGTTAGTTTATCAATTACAAGTTCTTTTGTGAGATACACAGCAGGCCCTTCTGCTTAGTCATTAAGACGGGGCATGTTTGTGTTGAGGACAGCGTTGTTAGACAAAGACTGGTCCAGAAGACTGCGATTAATGTTTCTCTCAGCTATGACACCTTCTTATGTCCTCGCATACGAAACAGTAACATTCAATTGGAATATCTTATCAAGTCAATCAATGGGCAAAGCCAAAGGGGCCAGAAATCACTGCAGAGCTGTGCGGTGTCCCTCTATTGAGTGGAGCTGGAAACAAAGCTGCTTAATGCAGCTTAGAACGTGTCATTGAAGGCAGGGTTTTGCTCACTGTACTAAATGTATTGACTGTAGGATATAAACAAATCCTTTGCAAACAGATTTAAATGCATTGCAATTACAAAACGGCCATCCAGTTTCCCCTCTAACCTCAGGAGAAAGGAGTAACAGCTGGCTGCTGTATTTTACCTCAAGGAAAGAGGCAAAAAGCAACACTTTTGAGTCCTCTACATCACTCCCCTTCTCCCCCCTTAAAAGTATTTCTCCTGCCACTCATCATTGATTGGCATAGAAAGCTGGGACCACTGTTGACTGCCAGTTGCCATTTCTTCATAATAATAATTGAAAGTTCTGAGGATAAAACCCTATCTAGTTTGTCCTTTACATGATTCAGATGGACTCAAAGTTTAGCCATCTACCCTTCTGTGTTCCAAGTGTACTAGAAGATGAGTCTATACAATAGAGTCATACTCAAGTGCTAGTTAAAGAGCTTGGAAGTCTCAGATAAAGCAGCAACATTGCTTTAGTCAATTTTATATCAAAATCATGGACTTCAGTTTTCCTTTAATTGGCCACTGGAAAAAATTGGTCACATACCTCTTGACATTCTTTTAGAAGGTACATCTTTAATTGAGTCCTGCACTTCCACATCAAAAGCCTCCTCATTTTTGAACTCAGTCACAGAGGCTCTGTTACCCCGAAATCCTTCCTCCTACATCTGTGTCTTCTGATTGCTTTCATCTTTTCAAAGTTTGTTAGTATATTAAAAATATGGCTTTTACATGGTCTCAAGTTCTCCTTGTTTGTAAGATGGTGGACATTGTGTGGAGACTATGTTCTAATTATTTAGGTTAGAGCATTTTCACCCCTTCATATGTCCTCTCAAATGCCTCTGAAACAGAACTCAGTGAAAACAGTGATTATTTTGTGGGAAAAAGCACCTTGTTTGATGATAGTCTGTAAAGAGAAAGATCATGTTTTCCATTCCACTGTTGTGATACAAAGGGAAAACAATATTTTACCAGATAGATAAGTATGATTTAGAATATATGATTAGAGAGAATATTAAGTGCCTGTTACAAGATCACTTTTGTGGTGATGAGAATGAGCAGTGTGATGAAGTAAGAACACGAGACATATCTGCTCTAAACTCTGTTAACAAGATGAAGCCTGGCTGGTTGGTTGCCTTACAGCTGCCAACAGTGCAGTTTTCCTTAGCCCTTAGACTACCACCTGAATGCTTATTATTCCAAAAAGCCTCTGAAAGGTAGCTAGAGGAAGTTATAGTAGATGCAAAATAATGTGTGCAAGTATCACAACTCATAGCCCTTAAGTCAAGGTATCAGCCACTTGGTTTATAAGTTCAGTCTAATTTTTAATTTTAGTTATAAAAATTCTCCCTTGGAAAATTGCCTTATTTTTCTAACTATTAAATAAATGTGGATTTATAGATAGTTGTAGATAAATCAACATCCCTAAATAATAATTAACATCTTATATAACTTTAACTCAATATCCAAACTAGCATAGATATCTTATATATAGCTGATTTAGATTGGTGGATTATAGGTTCATTGAGGTGTAATGCTTCATATTTATTATAATCATTTCACAGTCTAGATGTAGAGTTTTCAAACTTAACCATCAGTATACTGTTTGTTGTCTTTGAAGAAACTGCACATACTGTGAATGCTGCTTCACAGAGTCTACCTCCTGCCAAATCCTTCCTCAGAATAGACTGCTAGCTAGGCTTCCCTGATTTGATGCTGAATGGTGGCCAAAGGTTTAGACTAAGTCATTTCAATCAAACAGGAAAAAAAGACCAGTGTTTAAAATACTTCCGTTTTCATTTTTAAAAAATGTGTTCAAGCTGCCCAAGTCCCACACACCAATTTGGACAATCATCGTGTGCACTGGATCTTGACTACCAAGTCACCAGAAGAAAGTGTAGGCAGATTGTTCACCTAACCCTCCCACCAGAATACCCAGGCCCTCTAAACCCTAATCTACCACCCCTCCCAAGCTCCGCCTGCCTGAGTCTCACATACCAACCTGGGCAGACATCTCCCACACTATAGCACAACAAGGCAGTCAGAAGCAAGAACTTGCTTGCTCGACCTTCCCACTAGAACAGTCTCTCCCCCTCAAACTCAACCCACCTCCATCTTCCTACCATAGTATCAACCCTTTCTACCACTGCCTCCCACCAGAGTCCCAGATACCAATTAAGCTAGACATTCCTCACACCAGGAGACAAGGCAGCCAGCCAGAAGAACAGGTAGGAAGCCTGCAAGCTCTGTATCTCAGCCCCCAGCCTGGGAGGAGACTCCCTGCTTGACACGAGGCTACAAAGAACAAAGAACAGAAAAAAACAAAACAAAACAAGGAAAAAGACATTCATCCAATAAAGAAAAACTCAGGAACTTGACACCCAAACCTAGAATCACTCAAAGCCCAAATGCAGAAATGGTAGCATGAGAACAGTCAAAAACAACCAGGGCAATATGGCAACACCCCAGAGCTCAAATGTTGTTCTAAAAAACACCCGAACACTCTGACACAGGAGAGGCAGAAGATAAAGAGCTTAAAATCAATTTTATGAGGATAATAGAGGTCCTTGAAGAGGAAATGAATAAATCCTTCAAAGACATCAATAAAAAGACAGACAATTGGAGGAATCGAGTAAATTCATCAAAGAAACACAGGAAAACAAACAATTAAAAGAAAGGAATAAATCCCTGAAAGAAAGCCAAAACAAACCAAACAATGGAAGAAAACAGACCAAACTGTCGAAGACCTGAAAATGGCAATAGAAGCCATAAAGAAAACACAACCTGAGGGAATCTTGGAAATGAAAAACCTAGAAAAATGATCAGGAACTACAGAGGCAAGACATAGCAACAGAATTCAAGAGATGGAAGATAGAATTTCAGGAGTTGAAGATACTGTAGATGAAATAGATATGTCAGTAAAGGAAAATATCTAATACAAAAAATTACTGACACAAAGCATCCAGGAAATCTGGGACACTATGAAAAGACCAAACCTAAGAATAATATCAATAGAGGAAGGAGACAATTCCCAGCTCAAAGGCCCAGAAAATATTTTCAACAAAATCATTGAAGAAAACTTTCCAAATCTGAAGATGCCTATGAAGATACAAGAAGTTTATAGAACGACAGATAGACAGGACCAGAAAAGAAAGTCCCCTGGCCACATAGTAATAAAAACACTAAACATACAGAACAAAGAAAGAATACTAAAAGCTGCAAGAGAAAAGAAATAAGCAACATACAAAGGAAAACCTATTAGATTTCAACCTGATTTCTCAGTGAATACTCTAAAAGCCAGAAAGGCCTGAACAGAAGTACTACAGAGTCTAAGGGAACACAGGTGCCAGCCCAGACTACTATACCCAGAAAAACTCTCAATTGCCATATGTGGAGAAAACAAAATATTTCATGATAAATCCAAATTCAAACAACATCTATCTACCAATTCTGTCCTACAGAAGCTAGTAGAAGGAAAAGTCCAACCAAATGAGGCTAACTACAATCAGGAAAACACAAGTAAGAAATAATTTCACACTGTTGGGGGCCGATGATACCCAGGCTGTGGACGTAACCAGCTTGACAAGGATCCTGGTTTTTCCCTTAGCTAGGAGTCTGAAGCCCACCAACTGCTTTGCCCCTTTCTCATCTTTACTGTATGGTGACAAAAGCCTCTCATCAATAATATTGTCTATTTTGGCCTATTAATGAAAACTCAAATCAATTCCTGGGCTGGCTGGGAGAGAATCACTGCCATCTCAACTCTAAGTAATTATAGCAGTCTTATTGGCCTTCAAGTTTTTGGCATGTGTGAATACTAGTCATGCTTTCTGTACATATATAAAAAATTATTCTTGTAAAACTGACCTTCCCATAGAGACAAAGCCTAGTCAAGAACAGAAACGAAGTCTAGACAGTATGTCAGCAAGCTTAAAAAGCAAATAGATAATTCACCCCTGAATGCCTGCCCCCCTTTATCGTAGCAAGTATACAGACCTAAAATTCAGCTATTCATTAATAGACTATTGTGTTAAGGCTACCCACTAAAATTAACCTTGAAGATTAAAGGCCCACAGCTAGGAGGGATGAACACTCTTGTATTGATGTATGCCTGAACACCTGCGTTCTGTTAGATAAGAAGTTAGCAGTCTTGCTATTTCAGTCAGGACAGCTCTGTGTCTAGGCGGAGTCTTGTAATTTTTCCCCAATGTGCACATTGTTAATTTTACTCTCTTAACTTTTCTAACTTCTAATTTCTTTATTTTTATTATTAAAAGAAGTTCACATACAAAAGTGTGTCTATACATGTCATTTAAGGGGCGTAAAGCCTTAGTCGCCATAAAAGAGTCTATACATGTCATTTAAGGCATGTAAGCATTAGTTGCCATAAAGAGTGAATTACTGCGTTCACTTGCCATAACTTCGTTGTTTATTCTCCTTCGTGGAGACTGAGGAACCCCGTGTGGACTAGAGCTGGACTCAACTCCCGCATCACACCATTGTAATCAATAGAAGGGACATACACACACACACACACACACTCACACACACACACACCTCACAACCAAAAGCAACTACAAAATAACAGGATCTAACAATCATTGGTCATTGATATCCCTCAATATTAATGGTCTCAATTTCCCAATAAAAAGGCATAGACTAACAGAATGTATTCAAAAACAGAATCCATCTTTCTGTTGCATACAAGAAGTACACCTAAACCTCAAAGATAAACATTACCTCAGGGTACAGGGTTTGGAAAAGATTTATCAAGCAAAGGGACCTAAAAAAATCTGGTATAGCTTTTCTAATATCCAACAAAATAGACTTCAAACTAAATAAATCAAGAGGTATGAGGAAAGGCATTTCATACTCATTAAAGAAAAAAAATCCACCAATGACATTTCAATTCTTAACATCTATGCCCTAACATAAGGGCATTTTTAAAATTTGTAAAAGAAACATTACTAAAGCAAAAAACACATACTGACCCTCACATTTCAGTGCCCCACTATTACCAACTGACAGATCATCCAGACAAAAACTAAACAGAGAAATATTGGTGCTAACAGATGTTATAAACCAAATGGACCCAACAGATATTTACAGAACATTTTACCCACATACAAAAGAATATACCCTTTTCTCATCACCTCACAGAACCTTCTTCAGAATGACCACATTCTTGGCCACAAAACAAGTCTCAGTAGTTACAAGAAAATTGAAATACCCCCCTGCAACCTATCAGACCACCATGCACTAAAGCTGTACTTCAACAACAACAACAACAATAGAAGGCCTACAAATTCATGGAAACTGAACAACTCTCTGCTAAGTTATGACTAGGTCAAGACAATTATAAAAAAAGAAATTAAAGACTTTCTAGAATTCAATGAAAATGGATCCACAACATAACCAGACTTTTGGAACACAATGAAAGTGGTGCTAAGAGGAAAATTTATAGCAAAAATTTATAGCAAAAAGTACCTACCAAAAAAGAATGGAGAGATCACATACTAGAAAATTAATAGTACATTTGAAAGCCCTAGAACAAAAAGAAGCAAGCACACCTAAGAGAAGTAGATGGCAAGAAATATTCAAACTGGGGACTGAAATCAATAAAATAGAAACAAAAAGAACAGTTCAAAGAATCAATGAAACAAAGAGCCAACTCTTTGAGAAATCAACAAGATAGACAAAAACTCCTGTTCAAATTAATTAAAAGTTAGAGAGAGAATATCAAAAGAAACAAAATCAGAAATGAAAATGGAGATATAACTACAGAAACTGTGGAAATTCAAAGAATCATTATATAATATTCTAAAAACCTATACTCCACAAAATTAGAAAATATAAAAGAAAAAGACAGTTTTCTCCGTAGACGCCACCTACCAAAGTTAATCAAATCAGATAAACAACTTAAACAGAACTATAAACCACAAGGAAATAGAAGCAGTCATTAAAAGTTTCCCCACCAAAAAAGACCTAGGGCTAGATGGTTTTAGTGTTTAGTTTAGTATCAGGCATTCAAAGAGTTAAGACCAATACTCCTAAAATTATACCACAAAAAAAAAAGAAGGAACACTGCAAAACTCATTTTATGAGACCACAGTCACCCTGACACCCAAACCACACAAAGATTCAACAAAGAAAGAGAATTACAGACCACTTTCCCTCATGAACGTACATGCAAAAATACTCAATAAACTATTTGCAACCTGAATCCAAGAACACGTCAAAAAGATCATCCACCATGATCAAGTATGCTTCATCCCAGTGATTCAGGGATATGAAAATCAGTGAGTGTAATCCAACATATAAACAAACTGAAAGAAAAAAAAAACCCACATGATCATCATACTAGATGCTGAGAAAGCTTTTGACAAAATCCAATATTCCTTAATGATTCAACTATTGGAGAGATTGGGGATACTAGTGCCATACCTAAACATAATAAAGGCGATTTACAATAAGGTCACAGCCAGCATCAAATAAAATGGAGGGAAACTCAAATTCTACTAAAATCAGGAACAAGACAAAATTGTCCCCTCTTCCCATACCTATTCAATATAGTACTTGAAGTTCTAGCTAGAGCAATAAGAAAACAGAAGGAGATCAAGGGGGTACAAATTGGTAGGGAAGAAGTCAGAGTATCCTTATTTGCAGATAATACGATAATCTGTAAGCAACCCCAAAGATTCAACCAGAGAACTCCTACAGCTGATAAACAACTTCAGTGAAGTGGATGGCCTCAAGATTTAAAAAAAAAAAAAAAAATCAATACCCCTCCTATATACAAATGACAAATGAACTGAGAAAGAAATCAGGGAAACAACACCCTTCACAATAGCCCAAATTATATAAGGTATCTTGGGGTGACTCTAACCAAGCAAGTGAAAGACTTGTATGACAAGTAGGGCAGATTATTTGAGCTTTAGAATCTATTTTTCATATTGTGAATACTTGTAAAGTTTTCTATCATTAATTAGAAATCATTTTTATTTTCAATAGATCTGTAAAGATGTCACAGTGATATAGCTTTCTCATAAATATTTATGTTTTTCATTTTTGTTTTGTTGTGAAGTCTTCCCTTAGTGAGAATTACAGATATTGCTAATAATGAGGATAACAAATGTCGGTGTGGAAATATACATTCCAAGTATGGAAAAGAACCTTGGCCAACAAAGTAAAGAAAATTAATAGAAATGTTGATAAAGAGTTGGAGAAGATGTTCACTTTGCAGACTAAGAGCAAGGATAGCGTGAACACTATGCCATAGAGATAGAATCTGAGAAAGAAAATGAAACAACACCAAAACTCAATTTGTTTCCTATGGACTTAGGAGGGTAAGCAAATACAAGGCAGTAACTACTTCACAGTCTCAGCTCTTCCTGGACACCAGTACCAAAGTTCTTCCTCGAGACTTTCAGGCTTAGCAATGCTAACAACTTTTTACTGTGTTACATCCGTGATTACAGTGATCTTGGCCACATCTCTCCGAAGAGCTCCTTCATTGGATCACCAGTGGAACCATATGTAGTGGGACTCCAAATAACATTTGTGCACACACAAACTTTCTATATGGCTGCAGCACCCTAGCTGATGCTATAGTTAGGGACACAGCCTTTCACACTGGGTCCATTTATTTCTGTAGTCATGTGGACGGATATAACACAATGCAGGTTGATAGATACTGAGTTATTTTCAGGTTTTTGTTTTTTAAAATATGTTGATAACAATTAAAAAACATGGTACCATGGTTAGTTTTTTTGTGTCAACTTGACACACGCTAGAGTCATTTGAGAAGAGGGAACCTCAATTGAGCAAATGTTCATATCAGGTTTACAGGCAATTCTGTGGGGCCTTTTCTTGATTAAGGATTGATGTGGGAGAATCCAGACCACTGTGGGAGGTGCCAGCCATAGGCAGGCTGTCCTGAATTGTATAAGAAGGCGAGATGAGCAGCAAGGAGGAGCAAGTGTAAGCCATGCTCGCCTTGAGGACTCTGACTCAGTTCTTGCCTTGAGTTCTCCCCTGATTTCTCTTAATGATGGAGTATGATCTGTGCGTTGTAATCTGAAACAAACTCTTTATTCCCCACATTGCTTTTAGTCACGGTCATTACAACAATAGAAACCCTAACTCTGACAGAAATTGATACTAGGTCATGGGGTGTTGCTGACTATGTGACTTTGGGAATGTTTGGGTGACATTTGGAACTGTGAACTTAATGAGCTGTTGTGGGAACTTAGAAGATAATGCTAAGAGCAGTGCAGATGATGGAGATCTGGCTTGAGAAGTTTACAGAGAAGTTTAATAGCCTCTGAAAGATGCTATTGGGCTGTTTAATATTTTGAATTAAGAATGGTTCTAGCCAGCTGGGACTGAAGAATCAAATGTGATTACAAGAGACTACAACCACTAAAGTGAAAACTTTACTTTGCTGGGACAATTAATACTGGACAGCTGGGGCTGAAGAATCAGCTGTGATTAAAAAGAGAGCAGCACCACTGAGACAGAATCTTCTGGGAGATGTTTCCTTAGAGTCAGCACACAGAAGCTACATTCCAGAGGTAGCTGAGATTGTATCTCATGCTGGCAATGGAACTTGATCTAGTGCAAGTATCATCTAGGCACTACTGTTTTGAAAGCATGAAGAGGTCATGGGGAGAAGTTGAGGCTTTGGTCCATGAGAGTCCAGAAGAGGCTATAGGTGAAGGCTCAGTCTCAGTTGTAGAAGCCCCTGGATTGAAGGGATCATGTAGAGAAGTTGATGAGGCTTGGTGCCTCATGGTTGTCAGAATCCTAAAGAGAGTCTTCAAAAGGCTATTGATGAAGGTACATTGTTAAAGTATGTTTCGGGCGCTTAATGAGAGTCCATCGTTGAATTTTCCAATGTTCTTTATTAATCACAAACCATGTCAAATCTTAGGGAATTCTATACCCAAGCCGCTAGCCAGAGCGCTCACTCCAAGGCTTCTTCACCCCATGCTCTCCTCTTTGTTCTCCTCCTGGTTCTCCTCCTACTCCTGCTCCACCTCCTCCACCCTGCTCCCTCCTTGCTCCACCCCTCAATACCCAGGTGTTTTTCTTCCTGTTTTCTCACAGACCCTCAATCAACATATAACAGGAACCTCCTGTGGGAAGTGGAAGCTGGGAATGGCACAGAGGTGTAAACAAGTAAAAGACGAATCTTAACTAAAATATTATCCACAACTAAACATACCACAGCAGTACATCCCAGTTGCAGTGGATACCCTAGCATTTTGGATATGCCAGTACTATGGAGTGAAAGCCAAGGACAGTGGCAGCTGGGAGTGGATCCAGCACAAGCCTGGAAGACAAGATCTCTGTGTCGCACAGGACGGAGTTAGAGAAGTAGAACTAGCCCAGGCCCTTGGGAGTTCAGAGGATCATGATTAAGTCCAAGACATCAAGTATAGAACTTTTCAGACTGTTGAATATTGGTTTTGTTTTTATTGTGACTATGCCTTAGTTATTCTCTCTTTAAGTAAAAATGGATTTAATTTGTTTTTGATTTTTTTTTCTTACAGAATCCCACAGTCAAGAAACTTTTGAATTTTAGAAGGGTTTTTTAAAAAAATATTTTAAAGGCTTTGAATTTTAAAAGAGATTTTGGGTGTTTTAAAATGAGTGAACTTTTAAAGTGTTGAAAGTTCGAAAGACTGTGGGACTTTTAAAAGTTGAAATGTTTCATATTATGATGTTAATATTAATATGAGATATGGGGGATGAACAAGAAAGGAAAGGTTATGGTTTAACTGTAATGTGGTCTGTGTCAACTAGACAAGGAGTCAATTGTCCGGGTTAATTTTCTTGTCAACTTTACATAAGTTAGAGTCATTTGAAAAAAGTAACCTCAGTTCAGAAAACGCTCCCAGCAGATTGGTCTGTGGGCAAGCCTGAGAGACATTTTCTTGATTAATCATTGATGTTAGAAGACCCAGGTCACTGTGGACAGTGGCATTCCTGGACGATAGTTCTGATTTGTACAAGAAAGCAGGCTGAGCAAGCCAGGAGAAACAAGCTAGTAGACAGCTTTCCTCTACAGCTTGTACCTCAGTCCCTGCCTGGAGTTCCTCCCCCGACTTTCCTCAGTGATGGAGTATAACCTGAGAATTATAACCCTTTCTTCCTCACATTGCTTTTGGTAATAGTGTTATATTATAGCAATAGAAACCATAATTAAAACTCTTTGGAAGAATTGACCCTCTGACTTAGAAAAAAGGAGGGGCCTTTCTCATCATGAGTTGCTAAAATGGAGATGAAAGCAGAGTTGAACTGAGAGGCAGGGAGGAGGGGAATCTGATGTTCATGGCCATCAAAATATTTTTATTGTCTTGGTGTACTCTAAGGTGAAGGCTACGGGTAGTCCTCTGAGGCATTATATAAAGTGATGGATAGTTAGAAAAGCCATTTGGGAAGTCAACCAAGAATAGATGAATAGATTATAAATAGTAATGACCATGTACCCCAGCTCATAAATCTCCTCTAGGTAATGATCGGTTCATAATCTGATATATTATCTCCAGTTTGTTTTGACATTTCTAGCACAGCCCACTGTTTGAAGAAGTCATTCATTTAACAAACACTTACTCAGCACTTCCTGTATCCTAGTGACTAAAACAGCCTTCATTTGTCATGAAGTGACTGGATTCACGTTTTCTGATGTTAGTCCAAAAGCTTTTGAGAAAGGGACAGTTTTCTCTTCCAATTTCCCATAAGAAGACGTTGAAGTCAAAGAAATTTTGTGAATTAGCAAATTATCATTTGCACCCCAGTTGCAAGCTATAAACCTTCAAGTTAATGTTTATGCTGTTGTCTCAATCCCCAGGGGAGTTTCTCCTCTGTATATTAGAATTTATTGGCTGAACTGAAAATATCACGTATATATGGGTAAAAATAATTTCAAATTGTGGAAGATGCTAAGAAAGAAACAGCCAGGTTAGTCAGCTAGAGATGAAGGGGAAGGATGAAAGAGAGGCATAGACAGGGAGTCTGCTTTAGAGAGGTTGTCAAGGGAACCTCTCCAAGGAGTATTTTAAGGTGAAACTGAGGATTGAGATGGAGCTAACCAAATGAAAAGCTAGACCCAGAAAATGTTAGTCAGAATAAAGAAAAGAATAGTTGGAGAAATTGGGAGAGTGAATGTTTTAAGGACTTGAAAGAAGACTAGAACATGATGAATGAGAAAGGTAACGATGAAAATGTAATGTCCTCCTTTTCAGTACAGAGTCCATTTAAATACAGGTTAGGAGAGCCGTCACTTGTAAGATCATGTAAAAAAAAAAAAATGGAGTTTTGGTGACTGCACTTTAAATTCCAAATAGAATTCATGTTCTATTTGACTATACAGAGGTATATTCACCTTAGGATTTTATTATATTTAGAACATACCCAACCTATCTCAAAATACTGTCATTGACATACTTAATAAGACTCCTCTACTGTAAACCATATTATTAACTAAAAACAACAGCAAACAAGGCAAGATCAAGGGTGTGTTAACGGACTGTAGCACTTAGGCAGTGTCCTACATAGGCTTCTGTTGCTGTGACAAAAATCATGACCAAAAGCAAGTTGAAGAACGAAGGGTTTATTTAGTTCACATACCAAGATCACAGTCCATCACTGAGGAAAGCAAAGGCAGGGATTAGGGAGACGTCATGGAAGAATGATGTTTCTTGACTTGCGCTCCGTGGCTTGTTTAGCCTGCTTTCTTAGATAGCCCAGGACGACCTTCCTAGAGCTAACAGCACACAGTAGGCTGGACCTCCTTGCATCAATCGTTAATCAAGGAAATGCCCCGCAGACGTGTCGACAGGCCAATCTGATGGAGGCAGTTACTCTTCCTAGGTATGTCTAGGTTTGTTACGTTGACAAAACTAACCAGAACAGGGTGTATTAGTTCTTAATAAAAGTATTTAATATCAAAGGACTTAGTTTGTTCTGTCTCTATCCCTGCACGATCAACTTAATACTCTTCCAGTCTTCTTACTTTAGTAAATCAGTTTATTATACTATGTTTATTATACTACTATACTATGTAGCTGCCCAAGACATCAGCCTGTGACATACTGCCTGTGACATACTGATAATTGCTTTTCATCTTTTCTGTTTCAAATCTACTCACACACCCTCCATATCACACTGTCCTAGGTTCAGTTTCCTCATCTTCAGAGCCTTTGTCCTACTCTGAGCTGCTCAAGCTACTCTTTTCTAGCCATGCTTCTCCTGCCTACCACTATGTACTTGACATACTGCAAGCAGCATCTATCGGCCTATGTCACCACCTGGATTAAAATCCTCAACTGCTGTCTCTCCATCTCACTTAGGATGAAATCCAAAGTCCATACTGTGCCTCTCGAGGCCCTCCATGATCTGACTTTTGATCTTTTATCATTCATCTTCCCTTATTGAATAAACCAATTTCATGCCATCATCTCTTCGTTCCCTTGTCTGTGATTATCCTCTTCCTGCTCTTCATGTAGGCCTCTATGTGAAGCCTGACGTATCAGATCAAGTGACCTCCTCACAGAGATGGCCCTATCTCTACCTCTCTCTATGTATCTCCCATCTGCACTTTGCTTAATTCTTTTTATGACTTAGCATGTGCGATTAATTTTTTTTCCCTTATTTTATTAAGTAAACTCTTCTCTAGCTACAAGGCCTTGATGAGTCTTTCCTAGATGGGACATTATTATGCCCCTAGTACCTATAATAAGTGAATGATAGCTACTTAGCAATTCTGTCAGGCAGGTAACAAGCTAGTTTTATTAATGACTAACTCTGCTTTGTTTCATTTTAGACATAGAAATGTTAATTTGTCAAAAATTATTTTCAATATGATACATTATCATCCTGATTTATAGATCTACTGGTCACAAGGCTTGTTAAGAATGTAATGCTATTTTTTTTGGTTATAATAGTGGGGATTGAATCTGTACAAGTATATCTTACCCCTTACAAGGAAATCACATTTGCCATCTTCAGTGATACAGCAGCTTTCTCTTCTGCAGTTTTCTAACAATTACTCACAGGGATTTGTCAACTTTGAGTGGAAGTTTGCTCAGTAACCTGAAATATTATCTTCAGGTCAAGAGATGTGAACTTGTTTATAGCTCGTAGATGCAGTCTCAGAACCTCTTCTCTCATCTGGAGCTTTGATTCCCACATCACCAGTGTTTGCCTTACACACTTTAGTCTAAATATCTTTTCTCTTGACTGTGAGGACAAATGCAAGAGAGGAACTGAGGAATTCATGTTTCATTTTGTCATCTGTCAACAATGCACCATGAACTTCAAACATCAGGTGTCCTCTTGCTTTCTGAATGGGTTTCTTTCTTTGAAAAGCTAGCAGAGCATTCCAAGAATGTTAAAATACTGTTATGGCGCTTAATGGAGAGTCCAGCTTTGTAATTTCCAATGCTCTTTATTAATCACAAACCATGTCAAATCTCAGGGAATTCTATACAAGGGCAGCTAGGCAGAGACTTCATCTTTCTTCCCCCAAAAAGACCTCCTCCTTCCTCCTGCATTAGCCCTTTTAACTTTTCCCCACCCCCTCTATCTTTTAGGCCTTCATTACAACACAATGAAACTAGGCTGGGGGGTGATCAGAGTCTTTGCTCGTGATCTCCTCGTGACCTGCTCATGATCTGTCACCTTCAATTGTCTATCTGTTCAGATCCCAAGGCTAGCACAAGGGTGTTGACTAGGTAGGAAGCAAGGCCTGCACTGCTGCAAGGCATCTGATTTCCCAGCTACAAGGTATCAAAACCAAAACAGCACACAATAGTAAAGTATCCCACAACACAAGAAGAATATGAATGTGGAGAAACAGTGATAAACAGAAGTGAGGCCATTGGAGGCACATAAGGAAGGGTAAACAATCAGTGGGTGCATTGGGATATTTTTTGACATTGGTCACAGACCTAGGGCAAGAGATAAGTATCACTGTATGTTTGTGTTTACAGGTGAGAGGGAGTCCTTCGTCCACTCCGATTCATGTAGCTGTTTCCATCAATTTAACACCAGTCACCACATCCTTTTAGACTGTATATTGTCTAGTAAACTTGGAGAGAACGCTATAAGGGCTCAGAGAATGATCTGACTGTCCTTTCCCTTTTCCCCTTTCCCTTTCCCTCTCCCTCTCCTCCCCTTCCTTCCTTCCTTCTTTCCTTTCTCTCTTTCCTTTTTTTTTTTTTTTTTTGGTTTTCCAAGTCAGGGTCTTTCTGTTGTAACTGGTTGTCCTGGAACTCACTCTGTAGACCAGGCTGGCCTGGAACTCACTCTGTAGACCAGGCTGGCCTGGAACTCACTCTGTAGACCAGGCTGGCCTGGAACTCACAGAGATCTGCCTGCCTCTGCCTCCCTAGTGCTGGGATTAAAGGCTTGTGCCACCACTGCCTGGATACTTTTATTTTCAATGGCACATTTTTGTATTAGTGGTGTATACTACACGTTTGATTGTATCAGCTTCTTTCTCATTGCTTACTGTTTCTCTGGCACTGTTTCTACAAAGCCAAAGGGATGAATGTAACTTGGGGGTAGAGGCAGATGGATTAAAGTCTGGTAAGAAGAGTAAAGTGCCTTAAATATAGATGGGATGAGCACTGCAAAGGATCTGAGGCTGAAAGGTGAGCTCAAAGTTGATGAGATTTGATTAAAAATGATGGCTTGAAAAATTCAGGAACATCTAGAACTTCTAAGTTTATTATCTTATCTTTAGAGGGAATAAGCTGCCCCAATGATGAGTTATAATGAAGAAACCTCCAAGATCCATGAGAAGAACAACTCTCTACGCATCTATCCAAGACTCCTTCAATCCAGGAACACAACAGTGCCCCTAATATAAGCCTAGTAGCAGGTACTCCTGAGATGGAGCCGAGAGCTTTGCTAAACTACGTTACAGTATAACCCAGAGTTTGCCTGTTTGAACGGAACAAAGACAATCACTTAGGAATTCAGTAAAACTGAGAATGTTTTTTTGTTGTTGTTGAGAAAGGACCTTTTTTTATGCAGTCCAGGCTGTCCTAGAATGTGTGATCCTGATGCTTCTGCCTTCTAAGTACTTGGATTACAGTTATGTATCATTCTGCCTGGTTTAAATTTATTTTTTAAACGGACATGTAAAAACAAAACAAGACAAAACAAAACGCATGTCGTATATATTAAGTGGGTATCATGCAGCATTCCGTACACGTATGCATTGCATGATCTTGGTGTCAACACTGCCATTTGGTGTCTTTTTTTTTGAGACAGGATTTCTCTGTTGTAGCTCTGGCTGTCCTGGAACTCACTCTGTAGACCAGGCTGGCCTCGAACTCACAGAGATCTGCCTGCCTCTGCCTCCCAAATGCTTCTGTACATTTGGTGTCTTATATTTTACAACTCCATCTGCCTTTTGAGTCATCGAGTGGATGGAAAAAAATTCATTTACTCACAGTTTTACACTGTGTCGCACTGGTTTTATGGAGGGTTTGTGGGTTTCACAGTATTTGACAACAGTTAAATGAGGAGGGGGTGTTGTTTGGAAATTCTAGTATTCTGAGAGCAAATAAGGCCATGGAGGTAGCACAGGCAAAAGAAAGACTAGGGGACGAAGACCCTGGCTCAGCTGGTGAAGTGCTTGACTCTTAAGCACAAGGACCCAAATTTAGATGCTCCACATGCGCGTAAAACAAATAAACAGCAAAACAATATCAAGAACTAAAAAAATACACACAGTAGCTTGTGCTGTAATCCTAGCTCTCCAGAGGTAAAGCAGAGACGGGGGAGAATTGGGGCTTATTGGCCAGCCAGCTTAGCTGAACTGGTGAGCTCTGGGTTTAGTTGAGAGATCTTATCTCAAATAAGATGGATAAGCAAATACAGGAAGGTCCCCAAAGTCAACCTCTGACCTTCATACACACGCATGCATACGTACACACTAATTCTAAAATATTTGTTGAGATTTAATAAATAAATGTTGTATGTATATAAACCTTTGGAAGGCGAGGCATATGGACAGGCCTATTTTAGAATTCAGACTTTATCATTGGATAATATGGAAATTTGCATACACAAAGATATGCATAGACTCATTCACTCTCTCATTTCCCCGTTGGAGGCTCCGTGATTTTCATAAACACGTTTACCCCCAAAGAGCTTAAAATGAATTTTATAGGAGTCTGCAGTAGAAAACATTAATGTACTTCAGAATACTAGCGAATTTGGCACCTGTAATAAATTTCCAGTGTCATTCTCTGAACCTGATAGACCTTGCTAGAATTTTAATAGCTTCTCCATATACCTGAAAATACAGCTCCCGTGTCTGTCACCTTTAGAAAATAATCATTCTGACATGCTTTATTCACTTACAACTCACTTGACACATTTTCAGTTACATTTAAATGTGAGCTTCATTTAGTCCCTCATTTCACATAGCAAAGGTTAGATATTCATTACAGAAGTTGTTTCCAGACATAGAAAGACCCAGGTCAACAAAATTAGAATGCTGTGTGCACCTGGTGTTCTTGCTAAATCTTTTGTGTGCAAAATATATTTCCAATTAATTACAGATGTCTTTAGTGTGACTTCAAGCTAATGGAAATATCAATATTGACAGTGTCATTACTTGCCTGCATTTCTTTTTTAGAAGAGGGTCATTTCTTTTGCTTATTAAGAAATATCTTATACTTGAAAACTTTTGGTTTGCTGATGGGAGGAGAGTACTGAGTCATAATTCAGATCTTGCATTTGAAATCTTCAATTTGAAGTTTTTTTTTGTGTTTTTCTTTACCTTTCCATTTCAATTTGGGCAGGCACAGATATTTCACATTTTTGGAACATTAGCTAATCCATGTCAAAGCTAGAATGAGTTGACAGTCTATTGAGGGCCCCGGTGGGCTAAGAACTACTTTTTCATGATTGTATTTAAAGGGAAACCGAGTCTGAGCAAAACCCAGGAAGAAGACAAAAGGCCAAGAATTGGGAAACTCAAACAAAAAATAAGAACTGGCTAGATTTTCACTTAGTGATTAGACTTTTGCTGCCAAACTCTAGTCTCCAGGGCTAATGTGGCCTCCTGCAGCCAGCCCCTTGGTGTATTTCTTGGCAGGAGACTTGGCTGATATGAGGTTGATGTCTACTTGGTAGTTTTTTGGACTGAGAATGTGTCTGACATTCAAATTTTAGTGGCAAAAGATCTGCACAGATGCCTCTGCAACAAAACAAAACAACCCGTCCAAAACTATTAAGATCTGTTCCATTAAGCACATAAAAAGACTTCACACTATTTGTGAGTACAAAGAACAAGACATTCCACTGCACATACAGTAGAATGAATAAAATCCACAAACACCTGACAATGTCAGTTGCTGACTGACAAAGACACAGAACAGGACAGGGGCTCTCCTTTACTGCTGGTGTGCTTGCAAGGTTAACACCAGCAACAATAAGTCAAGTTGACAGTGTGCATCCTTGCGATGATGTGACGAGAATGACATTTTATCTCTGTGGTTCCTTCTTAAACCCTTCAACTCCAAACCAGTCATGAGGAAAACACTGGGAACCTCAACTGAAGGACATTCTTCTGTGCACCTGATCAACACTCCTCAAAATAGTCAAGGTCTGATGAGTGAAGAGAAGGCTCAGCTGTGAAGAACGCTAGTTACTCTTGCAGAGCACCCAAGTTTGGTTCCCAACACCACTGTTAGATGAATCACTACTGCCTGCAACTCCAGTCTGATGCCCTCTTCTGGCCTCTCAGGTACCTCCAATTCTGCTACCTGTATCTTTGCTACACAGTATCTCTTTTGAGCCAACTCCACTCCATGACTGAAATTTTCATTACTGGACATCTCTTTTTTTTTTTTTTTTTTCTGGCATCTTCAACATTCGGGGTCTCCATTACAATTTAGGCTTCATTTAGATTCTTGTAACAGTTTCTCAGGGTCTCCTTTATTGAAAACCTGGCCGTTTTATATATTATCTGATTCAACAGCTTTCTGGGACCTTTATGTAAGCCTCTGTCACCCAGTAACTCTTGTGTTTTCCTTGCTTGCAAAAACAGAACCATGTAGACCATGTTGGTAAATTCTGCTGCCAGCTTGTAGTTTGGACCCATTCCGCCACAGGTGTGAGGGAACACTTCTTTAAGCAGTTGTTTGTGAGTATGGACCACCTTCAGTGACACTCTCTATCAGGTTCTTTTAAAACATATTTGCATTTTCGTCAGTCGGTTCCTTTAGTGGGTGGAGCTTCTCTCCTATTGTCTGAGTGCAGAGCATGGACCACAGTAGGAATGTAGACAGTAAGAACCTGGCTTCTAAGGTTCTAGAGGAGAACAAGAACAAGGCTATTGATCACTTGGCTATTCTGGCAAGTAACCTGGCTATATTCTGCCCATGTCCTGAAAACTTGAGTGAGGCTGAGTGAAGAAGTAACGGCTTAAGTGGTTGATTACTGATTTCTCTTCCATGGTACTAAATTTTTAAATAATTATGGCTGTTCTCTCCCTACTCATTGTTCTGAAATATTAAACTCACGTTGTCTCCCTCACTAAACAGCATATTTTTTCATATTTCTCTGTGCATGTTCCCTGAAAAATCTGACCAAGAACAGTAAAAATGTAACAGTAGCCAGGCCTGGAAGCTGTACAGTCTTGAAATTCTTTCCACTAAACAACATGTTTTGCTGAAAAACTAATTCCACATGCCCATGAACCACATGGTGATGGTTTTTGCTTTTAACAACAACTCTACATCTTGTTACCCAAATCTGAACTGGGGCAGGGTTGCCAACAAGAACAGAATCAACAGAATACAAACGCACACATACACACGCTCACTCACTCACTCACTCACACACAGAGTGTTTGTTATGCTGACTTAATGGTGGTGGCTGGGAGTCCAACAGCGGCCCTTTATATAAAATGGAGAGCTAGAGAAGCTGGTAGCTACGTAGTACACAATTCAGATGCTACTGCCATCATAATCCTGTGCTGCAAGCCTGGAAGATCCCTGTAGAATCACTGGTATTGAGTGCACACTGGGAGGCTGAAGGACATCTGAAGGAGGCTGAAGGAGAGCCTAGACATCAGCAGAGGATGACAGCAGCAGTGTTATACACTCTCACTCAGGAAGAACTGCAGGCAGACAAGTGTGCACTGCTCTTTCATTGAAACTCTTTCTGAGCTAACCATCAGAAAGTGCACATATCGAGTGGTAGGTTATTTGAAAACATCTTCACAGACAAGTTTAGAAGTTAGAATCCCATGATTCCAAAGCCCATCATCAAGACCAACCATCACAGATATCCAAAACAATAAAAATCTAAGCAACAGCCAAGAAGAGTACAAAGAAACACATCAATGAAGTATAATGTACAACTCTGTATGAGATGTGGAAACAGAAAAAATATATGTTAGATACAACTTATGAAACATGCACAAGTCGTTTGCTTACATAAATAACAAACAGGATTGTTTCCAGAGCTGTCATTAGTGTACCATGCTGCTATGTTTATAGCAGGTGGATTGCATGTGAGGTCCATGAGAATCTGCATAGTTTTTGCAAATTTTCCTTAAAGCAAAGCTTGTCTTAAAAATAAGTCAAAGCACCTTGAGAATGCCTGAAAGAAAAACAAACTAGAACAAATTACTAAAGGAAAATAAGAATGCTGTGAAATTTTTCATCCATTTCTCCTTGGCTGGCAACCGCCTGTCAGATGCCTCAGTAGCAGAAAAGCTACTTGTTCACTCAGGAGGCATTCTCCATGGATTATTTTTTATTCCCTCTATTAACCTTGCTAATTGATTATCAGATTTTGATATGTGTAATAATTATTCTTCAGGGCTCTTGGTAAAAAAGCGTATGTAGTATTTTATCCATGATGGAAGGAAACTCTAGAGTAATTAGACACAGTTGATTTTGACCATATGTGGTAACTTTATAACCTAATAATGAAACAAGATTCTATGCTGTATCCTATAACTCATCTGTTTAAGGGCATTTGAAATTTTTGACACGGGCCACTGACAATGGCAGTAAGAACACAGGATTGTGAAAGATCCAGTTTTTGCACCTATTAAAAAGTGAAAGGAAAGCCACATTTGTAGCTCAGGTTTGTAATCCCAGAACTAAGGAGGCAGAGGCAGGACTGCCATAAATTTGAGGCCATGGGTTAGGTAGTTAGTTCCAGGCTAGACTCAGTTACAGTATGAGACTCTGCTCCAAAGGATGAAGGAAAACAAGAAACAAACAAAAAAGATCTCTCCCAAATTCTCCTACAAACATGTTTTATTGCATGTGTGTGTGTGTGTATATGTGTGTGTGTGTGTGTACGTGTGTGTATGTGTGTGTGTACATGTGTGTATGTGTGTGTGTGTATGTGTGTGTATGTGTGTGCGTGTGTGTGTGTACGTGTGTGTATGTGTGTGTGTATGTTTGTGTGTATGTGTGTGTACGTGTGTGTGTGTATGTGTGTGTGTACATGTGTGTATGTGTGTGTGTATGTGTGTATGTGTATGTGTGTGTTTATGTGTGTGTGTATGTGTGTGTATGTGTATATGTGTATGTGTGTGTGTGTATGTGTGTGTGTGTATATGTGTGTGTGTGTTTGTATGTGTGTGTATGTGTGTGTGTACGTCTGTGTGTGTGTACATGTGTGTGTGTGTGTGTGTGTGTGTATGCCTGCATATGCAAGTGTACCACGAGGAGTTAAGTCTCTCCTTACATTATGTGGGTCCCAGGGATCCAAATTAGGTCATCAGGCTTGGCAGCAAGATGTCTGTACCCACTTGACCCATCTTGCTTAGCCCCCTCTTATTTTTTTTTAATGAATATAAATTTAAATGTGTCCTCTGAAACTTCCTTGATTTCTGTAGTGGAATATACCACTGTCAAATGTCAGCGAATCTGACAAAATTCCAGGTGTCTCCTTTGCTTCAAATCTTGCAGCATAACAACCTTCTTGTTAAGCTCTGGATGGATCCTCCTGGGGCTGTGGTGTGTGGTAGCTGAGGAACAGGCTGAAATGAAGGCAGAGAGGAAACCAAGGACGTGGGCAGTGAGTTAGGCTCCATTTTTTCTTGGTCTTGTTTTTTTGGGGAATGAAATGAACTTTACTATAGTAAATATTATGAAACATGTCTTTAATTTCACTAAAAATGATTTTGACCATATATGCTGACTTTATAACCTAATAATGAAATCATATATATATATATATATATATATATATATATATATATATATATACACATACACATACACACACATATATATATAAACAAAAATTATATATAAACATTATGAACTTTAATTTTTTAAATGGAAACTTAATTGTAATTTAAGTAAGATATAAAAAGGAAGTTAGAAGTTATAGTATACCTTTCAGTATAAAAATATATAGGGATAGCTATTCCAGGAAATAAAAAGCCATTAAAGAAATGATAATTCCCCAAATTTCCCAAATACCCCTAAGGTGTTTTCATATGGCTAGTGTTTATGTCAATATGACACATACTAGAATCATCTGTGGAGAGAGAAGCTCGATTGAGAAAATGTCTCTCCAGATGGTCTGTAGGCAAGCCCGTGTGACTAATTAGTGATTGACATGGGATAGCCTAGTGGGTGGTGCCACCTCTGGACAGGTGGTCTTGAGGTATACAAGGAAACAGATTGAATAAGCCAAGGGGAGCAAGCCAATAAGCATTATTCCTCCATGGCATCAACTCCTGCTTCCAGGTTTTTTGACCTAACTTCCCCGGACTATAAGGTAGAAGATGAAATAAACCCTTTCCTTCCCAAAGTGCTTTTGGTCATGGCCTTTATTGTGGAAACCCTAAGGCAGTGCAGTAATGGCCCAATGAGAGTGGTGATGAGCTGTAGACCCATAGGGACTGCAAATATAGGGCTTTCCACAATCTGTCTTTGGGATTTGATGGTCTGTGTCAGGCAGTTGTTTGGTTCATTCTGAAGAGTCCAAGTCAGATCCTAGAGCGCCTCTTTGCAAAGCCCTAGATGGGTTCTAGGCAAAATTAGTAAGTGCAACTGCCTTCTCAGTCTTTGTCTCATACCGAACTGATGCTATGTCAGGCTCTCCAGCGGAGCCAGGCTGTTCTTTATCTCTAAAGTTTTGGAGCTTTCCCACCTCAACCAGAGACAGCTGCCTGTCAGATGATGGTTATACTGAGTGTATGATTTGCCTAACTGATGCTAATTAGATGTCTAAGATGGGATTCAGTCATTCATTCATCTCACACAGAATATCCTTAGTTCCTTTTGGCTGTTAGAGCTGTGACGATAAAGATGGACTTTTGCCCAAATGGCATTTACATAGCACAACTTGGTGTACAAGAGTGTGAAAGCTTTCTCGGAGAAGAGAATGTGTGAGCAGTGTTTTGAAAGATGGCTTAGACAGAGACAACAGCACTTATCAAGGAAAGATCTGTGGCTGGAGCCTGCAGAATAAGGTGAGAATGGCGGAGCAGGAGGCAGGGAGCAGGGGGCAGGCAGAAAGGTATCCAGCACGGGGATCAGAAAACCAGATTATTCTTTGGATTCATTCATTCATTTTAAAGAAACAGTACAAAACAGAACCTATCCATTAGGTTAAGGTAAACAATTCATGACAGAATTTTAACATTTACTCATTTGTTCTTTCTTCTTTGGAAAAAAGGGTTTCAGGAAGTGTGTGTGTGTGTGTGTGTGTGTGAGAGAGAGAGAGAGAGAGAGAGAGAGAGAGAGAGAGAGAGAGAGAGGGAATTAGAAAATGAGTTGAGAAAGTGAATTACAGTAGCTAAAATATATGTGCATTCAATCAGCTTCTAAAGAAATGCTTCTGCATAGAAGAACCGAACATTCATGAAGAATCTTCCAGGATGTCTTTAAAACTTTTTACCTGAGTATAGTAATTACAACAGAATTCCTTGCTCAGTCAGGATTTTCTGAAGGCTTCGGAATTGTTATTGCAGTCAGCCTGCTCCTGTGTGCTGTGGAATGCTGATGCTTCAGAGCCTGCCTGTGTGAGCAGAGCCCGCAGCTGGGGGCTGACTCCATCCTGCCGGCTAAAAATAGTCATAATGATGCTGCTGTTTATTTTGCCTACAGCATTTCCTCACAGCTGCCATTGTGCACCCTCCCAGATAGAGAGCATGCTATGAAGAACAATGATATTTCAGAACAAATCACGTGAAAATCCGGAACGTGGCAGTGCGTTGAAGTTAATTATCACTCCTGGTTTGCGTTTGTTATAGGTTTGGGTATCATCAGAGAGCAGTCAGGATAGGAAGATCTTCCTACTCATTTCTGCAGTTAGTGTATGCCACGTTGCCCAATGCCAATGCTGTCTAAGGCTAGTTGTGATTCTGAAAGTGTATATTTCATGGAATCTGCGATGAATGGTGTCCATGTATTTCATACTGTGGCTAAGGGCCACACCTACAAACTTGAAGGACTGGCGGAAATAGCCTGCTGTGTTTCAAAGCAAAACCACCAGATATGCCTAAACTATAAAGCCCTTCATGTCTGGAACATGAATGTTGCAGACAAATGTATTGTCATCTTTTCAGTAATGGAAGTGCTTTTGGGGGAAAGAAATTGTTATAGTGAAGAAAGAAGCCATTAACTGAAAGGACTGGAAAGGAACAGTGGATTATGGAATACATGTGAGACTGCTTCCTTTTGATGATTTAGGGTTGTTTCTTCTTCACATGCATTGCAGTTTTTGAAGGCTTGTGGGCTAAAAAGCCTTGATCAATTATTATGATAATGATGCACGAGTCAAATTATGAGTTTAATTATAATTACTATCTTTATAGAGAGTTAATTAATCATAAAAGAGTACATTATATAATCTTTCTGTTTAATGAAATTCATTATAGAGGCTCCCAAAGGCCTAAATATAGTTTTAAACAAATTAAACCCATGACTGGGGTTAAGGCTATTAATGCAAATGAGGTCTGGATTAGTCACTGAAAAGGACTGCATCGACATTAGGCCCCAAAGTGTTGAGCCATCAGACCCTGATGACATACCCTACTTTAAGCACTCTGGTTAGAGGAACAAGTAATTCAGTGATTTTCTGAACAGTCTTGAAATTCACCCTATGGCTGCGACTGGCTAACTTAACTTGCATAGATGGTCCAAAGAGCTTGATTCAGCATCCTTGCCCCTAAAATGTGACATTTGATAGTGTTGGAGTCATTTACATGTATCGAAGTGAAATCTATTCAGGGTATAAGCTTTGCATCACTAGCCATCACTAGTTCATTCAAGGTAGTCGTCAGAGTGAGATACAGCGTGCCGGGAGGGTCTTGAGAGCAACAAAGAGTGTTTGGAAAACAAAAAGACATCATAGGTCTACATTTCGAGTGGAACCACACATTGCTGAATCAAGCTTATAGGACGTCCTGTATGTCTTGACGTTCCTAATCAAGATCTGGACCATTATAGTATGAATCACAACTACAAGAGACTAGGCCATGAATGGGAAGACACTACGACGTTACTGTTCACGTGCTCACACACTGTGACTCTGCTCCGGGTACACCCAGCACCCTTCCTCTAGGCTCTGGTACCTCTCTGCCTAACACCACGCTGTTTCACTTCTTTGTAGACATCCTGTTCTAAAACACCCCATTATTGCACTTTCCTTTACATTCTATGTCTTATGAATTTTCTTTCTAAAATGGAAGGTTTTAATCTTAGAGAAAACTGCTACACAACATATGTTGACATTATTACATTATGTAACATAATGTAATATACATTATTGCATTATGTAACATATGTTACAATATTATTGCAAGTGTTGAAATGGTTTTAAAATAGTTTTTAATTTAGTTGGCAACAAAAAGAGATTGTATTTCATTTTTTGTTTGTGAGTATGTATGTATCTATGTGTATGCCCACATACGTGCAGGCGCCATCAGAAGTAAGAAGAGCATGTTGAATCCTCTGGAGATTGAGTTAGAGGTATTTGTGGTGCTTAAAATCAAACTCTGGTCCTCCAAAGAACAGGAAGCATTCTCAGTCACTGAGCCATCTCTCTAGCCCCTAGTCAGCCGTTGCATTGGGAAGAACAAAAAGGGTGCTGAAAGGCTGAGCAAATATTTAATAGATGTTGGTTGTTTAGGACAATATTTTAATGTCAGGTCTAAAATCAACTTAGCCAGTGAGGTTGGAGAATGACTATCTGTGGTGCCTGTTAGCATACCAAAGTGCATGCTGGTCTCCAGGCTCCCTCAGTATCATGAGTGCCTGCCTCAGAGTCCATGCTGGTGTCATGACTCTTCTCAGATCTTCTCATCCTGCAGTCTACCCTAAACTTCTCCAGCTCATGGGTTTCACTCCCCCAGCTTCTCATCCCCTTATATCCTTGCCTTTTGGGTATGCCATTTCTCCCCTCATCTTCCTCTCTTGGCTCTCTCTCGGTCTTCTTTGCCTGCACTCTCTGTCTTCCTCTCTCGATTCTCTCCTTTCATGGCCTGGTCTGAGCCTGCTGGCCATATTTGGTTTGCTGCATTCTCTCCCTGCTCAGGACTCTTCCAGATGCCTCTACTGTACTCTTCCTCATATCTACAATAAAAACCTACCTCTAACCGTACCTTGGAGCGGTCTTCAGTTTATACATTTGAGATGGCTGCTGGATATTCTCTCAGACATTTGTTACAAAATGGGTCCTATTGGGAAAGAAGGAACTGCAGATTATTGTTTAATAAGTAAAGAGTTCATGTTTGCAATGGAATGAATAAATTGCGATAGACGCACAGCATTGGGGAAGTGATTCAGGCCACTGAATCGAACACCTGAAATAATTAGACAATAAGATTTACATTGAATATATATATATATATTAACACAACAAAAAGAAGACAGAAAATGGGACCATCCAATGGGTTCTATTCAGAAACACTTCTTTTCTAAACGCATACACATGTGTAGCATATTTCCAGATCAAGAAATTGACATATTGGAAAATTATAGCTATCATTCTTAGTTAATTTTATTACTCCAACATTCTTACTTATTCTTATTTCTTACAGGGAGAGTTTTGTGTTGACTGAAAGCTGTTGTTAAAGCCGCCCATCACTGATCTGACATTCTAGGGGCGAGGACCATCTATCTAATTGCATACATGACTGACAACAGCTTATCTCTTCTCTTACTCCTAATATGGACAGCATGTAATTTTGATTATTGCCAAGTTATAATTTTGTTTTCTCCTGACTATTAGGAAAATATAAGACAGTTGATATCCTGGAGCTGAAGGTATACTGTTCCATGTAAACAATATCTAAGGCTGTTTGGCTAGTGCTACATGTGGTGGGGTTCAAGAAAGCACCAGATAGATTTTGATGGCATTCTCATGAAAAGACGGAAGCCAAAGGTGAGAACAGAGGGCTTTCCTGTTGATCCTGGGATCATCGTTCTGTCTCTTCTTTGTCTAGTCCCCAATGTCAGAGAATATGTTGTTGAACCTTCCTGACCTGCAAGGGCAGCTATAAGCTGTATAGGTATTATGATGATGGATACATGATGGGGGTAGTCAACTTGGCACAAACTAGAGTCACTTGGGAGGAGGAAACCTCAACTGAGAAACTGCATCCATCACATTGCCCTTTAGGCATATCTGGGTAGCATTTTCTTGGTGGTTGACTGATGTGGGAGGGCCCAGCCTACTACGGGTGGAGCCAGCTCCGGGCGGGTGGTCCAGGGAAGTATAAGAAACATAGCTTGGAAGCAAGATACGGTTCTTGTTTCTGCTGCTGCTTGAGTTCCTGTCCTGATTTAGCTTTCTTGGTGGACAGTGAGCTGTAAGAGAAAATAAACTCTTTTCTTTACAGCTTGTTTTGGGTCATGGCGTTAATCACAGCAATAGAAAGCAAACTGTTTCAGGAGAGAGGCTATAATTTAGAAGGTCTTGAGCGATTTAAATTTCTATAAAAGCTAGATGTGAGACCTGAGTTTCCCTTAATCAGTGGTGCTGATTGAATGAGAGGTTAATGAAGTATCTTAAGATTAAGCCAGTGTTGGGAGTAGATGGACATATTTTGGTAAAGGTATATAATTGTAGTATTTGAAAATTTACTAAGTAATTTACTTTAAATTAGTTTCATATTGCTGAGATAAAGACTATTGATTGCTTGGCTTCAAAACTCAGAGAAATATTGTCATATGGTTGTAGGGTTACTGATCCAAAATCAATCAGTCTGCAGTCCTCTGCAACCTGCAGGGAAGAGGTTCTTTACCCCTAGCTATTGCTACCTTATGACAATCCTTACCGTCCCTTGGCTTGCACGTGTATTGCATTGCTTCTGTCTGACTCCATTAAAGACTAGGCCATCTTTTCTTTGTCTCTACATCTTTCATTTTTGCGTAAGGATGCTAGTCAAATTGCATTAAGCTCACTTAGTAGGATCTTAACCTGAAATAACCCTATTTCTAAGGAAGGTCACATTCTAATGTACTGGAGGTTGAGATTTTAAAATTTCCATAAGGTCACTTCTGAAATACTGGGGATACAGAGTTTTAGGTACCTCAACTTAATAGAAGTAAGCTGATGCTGTGGATAATGAGTTTGTGACACAGAAAAATTTAAGAGAATTAAAATAAGTAGTAAAGGTGATGTGGCTCATAAGATGCTCAGAGATAGTTTTATTGCTGTTTGGTACACAAACTATGTCACTATCTGCTGAGTTTAGGAAACAGGGAGCCTCTAGATGTGAACTCCTCATGCACATGATCTTACGAGTAAGCATTTATGAATGTATGTGTGTATGAATATGCATCTATGACCAGGTGTTTGTGTGAGCATAGGTGTGTATGCACATGTGCTGTGTACAGGTATGCATGAGTGTGTGTGAATATGCATGTGTGTATTTTGTATGCATGCATGCATGTGTGCATGCATGCGTGTGTCTGTAAGAGATTTCGTGTTTAACAGAATCTACTAGATTTACTAAATTTAGTTTACTAAATCTAATTGACAATGACTTGTAGATGTAACTTTCATTTACACCTATGTTAGTGGGAGACAGTATTTTTGAATAAGGTAGCTTGAATCTGAGTTTGTTAGGCTACTAATTTGCTGATGATAATGGCAGAGTGACTAGGAAGTCTGTATACACTGGAACAGTTTTAAAATTGAGAAAGAATGACATTAATAATTATTCTATCAGGACAACAATAATAAAGTAGAAGTTTCTAGGTCAAGTGAAGGTGGTTACCTCCTGTGAAAGAGAAATTAATCGGCCTCTAACAGATGTAGTTACAAGACGAGGTGATTCTCATCTCTAGAATTATCGTTTCTTAGCTAAAGGAATTTGTGCCCCAAAGGTTTTGTTTTTTTCTTTCTGAGATTGGGTTTTGATAAAAATTATACTGCATGTAATTTCAACGTAATAAAATATTTTCAATGAGTTTTGAAGGAGAATACAGCTTTTATTAAAATGATGTCATAACATTCCTTTTATTTCATAGGTTTCTCTGTGTGCCTCCCTAGCCAGCTGTCCGTCAGCTTATTCCAGACAACCCATGCCTTCCATTTTATTTTCATGGTTTTGCATTTTAGAAAGAGGAACTCAACACTGGGGTTGAGTTTTACTCAACCCCAGTGTAATTGCTTTCTTTTACATTTTCGACGTCCTTGTCTTATTTTAGCCTCTTTGCATTTCTATGTATCCTAAAAAATTGTTTGATAATTTCTGTAACATAAGCTTCTTGGATTGCAGCTGGGATTATATAGAATATATATCTTGTATTTGGTAAAATTGACATCATAAAAATGTCTTCCAACCAGTGAATACACATAGTTTTGCATTTATTTATTTATTTTCTCATTTTTTTTTCTGGAATTTTAGAATTTAGAAATTTGATTTGAAGGCACTAAGAAGAAAATGGCTATTTGTGTCTGCTATTTTACTTAACTTATGGTCTTTAAAGACTCAGCCATGTGGTTATATACATCAGCAATTCCTTTTGACTATGGAGTAATATTACATGTATGATTATAATTCAATTTTTCATGTAGTCATTAAAATGGACATTTGAGTAATTTCCAGTTGCTTTACTAATATGAATACTACTAATATGAATGAAAGTTTTTTTTATATTCAAGTGTAAGTTTCATTAGACAAAGTTTCATTTCTCTTGGGTAAATTCCTAGAGATTGGTAGGCCATATACAAATGTTAAATGTTTATAAAGAAGGCAAATTGCTTTCCAAAGAGGCCATTGCATTATGCTTTCCCACCAGATATGTGTGAGCATTTATATTTTCATGTGCTCACCTATGCTTGACTCTACTAGTACAGATTAAATACTCTTCATTTTAAAAAGAAAAAACCCAAATTTAAAACCATTCAAAATTTTATGCTTAAAGATATTTTTTAAAATTTATATTGTGAACGGGGAGCTATGTCACATGTCTTTAATCCCAGCACTCAGGAGGCAGAGGCTGGTGGATCTCTGTGAGTTTCAGGACAGTTCTCTGCTAGCCTGGTCTACAGAGCGAGTTCTAGGCCAGCCAGAGCTACAACAGAGAAACCCTGTCTCAAAAAAAAACACAACACAACACAACACAATACAACAAACAAAATTTGCTTATGTGAATACAGTGAAGTGTTCGTCCTTCATTCATTCATATAGAGAATACAGGACGATTCTGGTGAATTGGTTCTCTCTTACCACTTAATAGAATTGAACTCAGGCCGTTAGGTTTGTGTGAAGGTGCCTCTGCCTCAGTGGTTCTCAACCTTCCTAATGCTGAGACTTTAATATAGTTCTTTGCATTGTGGTGAGACACCTAACCATAAAATTATTCTTGTTGTTACTTCATAACTATAATTTTGCTATTATTATGAGTTATAATGTAAATATCTGGTATGTAGATAGTCTTAGGCAACCTCTGTGAAAGGGTCATTTGATCCCCAATGGGGCCACGACTCACAGGTTGAGAACGGCTGCTCTACTTTTGAGTCACCTGACCTACTGCAAATCCTATACAAGTTGACTGTTGATAAGATTTCCCAGCTGGGAAACTCCACATCTAATGCCACGTGACTGTAACTAAAACACAACCGCATAAAAATTGCTGCAGCGACTTACTCAAGGCTATGTGTATAAAGAGCCCACGATGATGCAGATATTTAGGGTTTCTTCTTGGTTACCAACTTGACATGTCTTGGGACAGTGAACCTCAACTGAGGGGTTGCTTCTGTCAGCTTGACTTGTGGCCATGTCTGTGGGGCATTTTCTTAATTGCTAATGGATGTTGGCTGGCCCAGCCCATTGAGTAGTTTTATCTTCAGGTAGGTAATCCTGGGTTGTATAGGAAAGCAGGCTGAGCAAGCCAGAGGAACTTTTCCTCTATGGTCTCTGCTTCAGAGTGCATCCAGATTTCTGCCTTGAGGTCATAGCTTCCCTGATGATGAACTGTAACCCATAAACAAATAGAGCCTTTACTTCCTGAGTTGGTTTTGGTCAGTATATTATACAGTCACAGGGAAGAAACTAAGACACCATTGTAAGTTATCTCTTTATATTATCTTCAAGTCCTAAAAATCAGAAAATTCCAAATCTGCATCATCCTTGTCTCAAGTCTCTGAGGTTAGAGATAAAGCATATTCTAGCTGTAATAATCTCAGTAGGTGATTCATGGTGTTACGTGTTAAATTTGCTTCTTACTATTGCTATAGGGATGAGTTTCTCTTTCTTTCTATAGGTCATTTGAGTATCATTTTTGGTGAGATGTCTATCATAAGTCTTAACCCATTTAAAATGTTTTTATGTATATTCTCCTACAAATTATTAAAGTTTTAGTGTAAAGAATAAATCAATGTACTAGACTTATCACAGTTAAACAAACAAATGGTAAAAAAAATCTTAGGAAGAAATCATATACTATGATGCCAACATCATAGTGTAAGTCAACATTTTCTACTTTTAAAATGCGTTTGTTATCGTAGGCTCTTGAATTTCTATGCATTTTTAAAGAAGTTTTCGATGCTTTTGATAATATAGGCTTCTTAGGTTTTGTTTGGGGCTATATAGAATATACAGATCATACCTGTGAGAATTGACATAATAAAAATGTCTTACAAGGTATGAAAATGATATAGCTCTGGATTTATTTATTTCTTCTCTCATTTCTTTCAGAAATATTTCGCACGTCAATATATAGGCTTTGCTCTTGTTAAGACGTTTTGTACATACGCCATGTTTTAATATGTTCAATAGTACTTCATCTTAATTCAATGTTCAGTTCTTCATTATAAGTTTGTAGGGATGCAATTGACTTTACATTAATACTGAATCGTGAAACATTGTTAAGCCCACTAAATGGTTCCATTAAAATAATTTGCTAGTTTATACATTCACTAGGAATTTGTACATATATAATAATGCCATCTCCCAATGGGAAGAGACTTAGACCTCCAGTACAGATTTTTACCTGTTCTCAATGTTAGGAGAAAATTATCTGTAGATTTGTCATAAGCTTCCTTTAATAGATTGCTTGTTACCTTTTATCTATATTTACTAAAAAATTCATGAATAAGTGTTGATGCTTGTCAAATGCTTTACTGCATTTACTGTAATTATGTGATTTTTCTTTTTAAAGACTTAATTATTTTATTTTACATTTGCATGTGGGGTGTGTGTGTGTGTGTGTGTGTGTGTGTGTGTGTGTGTCTATTCTATATGAGTCTATGTGCTCCACATGCTTGCAGGACATGTCTGCAGAACTAGAGGGTTTGGGACCTTGTACAGTTGGAGTTATTGGTAGTTGTAAGTCTTGATATGGGTGCTGGGAACTGAATTCCCATTCTCTGCAAGAGTAGTAAGTGCTCTTAACTGCTTATACATCTTTCCCAACTCTTGATTTTTCTTTTTAAAGTCTTTTAAAATGGGGAAACACATTGAGTGACTTTTATAAGTTAAAGAACATTTGTGTTCTTGGGATAAAACAAGCTGCATCAAGATGTGTTATATTGGTGTGCTAAAATTTGGTATGGCCTTTTGTGCCTATGTTCGTGAAGAATATTGGTCTTTTTTGTTTCCAAGACACTTTAGTTTTGGCATCAGGATCTGCAATAATGCTGGTTTCATAAAATAAATTAGGACTTGATTTTTGTCTTTTAATTCCTAGAAAAATTTGTGTTGTCTTCTAGTCGTGTTATGATCACTGGATTCATGAACTCAGAGTAACTGTGGTTTCCTGTGCTAGATCATGCCTGTCAACATTCCTGAACTGATGAGGGCAGAACTCAACATGCTTCACTCCTGTCTAAGGACCTATTGACAACGAGGGTGTCTGGGATGGAGAGTCAGTTTTCCTTGAGGGTGTGACCACTGGTAAGATGGCTCCAAACCAATGTTCATGCAATCAATACTAATTAGATTCAGTAAGATTTTTTTAATGAGTCCATGAACTTAGTAAATGGATACAATCAAAATACATTGTATATATGTAGGACCTTCTCAAAGAATAAATTAAAATTTTATTTAAAGAAAATAAGAGAATAGGTGACTATATATAGTTGTGTGATATATCTAGCACGTTAAAGTTCCTGGGCTTATTTTACAATAAAACAAAAATAAATTAAAAAATTAAAAACACTGATGAGTGTTAATGTTACTAGTAAAAGGAAATTATGTTTAAATGAACAAAATTTGAAAACAAATGAAATGTGTACTATGATTTTTACAAATTGGTAGGAAAAAAATTTCCTGTGAGAACACATAATTCTTTTCCATTTTATTTTTAACATATGTGTGTTTTAATAGTGAAGTGTATTATTGTTGACTTTTGTGTTCTAGTCTTGTTTTTTAATCCATTGCTTAATCTCTGCCTTATAATAAAAGTATGTAGGACATTCATATTTAATGTAATACCCACAAACATTGGTTTTCTTTAATATCTTTCTATCTCTGTTTTCCAGTTGTTCTAATATATTTTAAGTAATATATTTTAATATATATTTAATATATTTTAAGTAACATATTTTAAGTAAGTATAGCTTAATAAAGTCTTCCTCCAGCAAATATTGTACATTTTCACAAATGGTGTTGAAACATGAGCTTCTACTTCCTTTCTTGTTCCTTGTGGTATTGCTGATATACATTTTGCTTCTAAATAGTTATATGTTGCAATATATTGCTATTTCTGCTTCTTATCACAGTTGTCTCTTGAATAGTTTCAAAATAACAAATAGATGGCTTTTATGCTTACTGGCATGGCTGTGTTCTCTGTCACTAGTCATCTTATCAAAAATGTTTACTTCTGCCTTAAGAATATATTTTACTGCTTTATTGTAATATGTATTATTTGCTAGTCAACTCTTTATTTAAATTAATGATTTATATAGTAGACATCAGTTTTATTTCTAAAAAAAATCTTGTTTAATGAAGAATTCTGAGTAATTTTTGCTACTTTATAGTAACTTTATCTTTTGTCTTCCCAGTTGCTTGACTTCTAAGAAATCATCTTACGGCACATTGTACTTGCTCTTCCGTGTGTAGCGACATTCCATGTCTGGCTTGCACCACTTTGTAAGAGCTGATCATGTACCTTACTTTCACAGTGAATATTCAGAAAATTGAAATGGCATATTAAAATAATCCAGATAGAAATATTTATAGCATAGGAGTCAGTTAACACTACAAGCTATAGTCCCTGAACATCTAAAGAATGCTATTAATAATTTAACAATAAATCATCACCTGTTAAAATTTTTTCTCCTTAGGTGAGTTTCTGATATTCAGTAATTTAATTACAGATGTAGTCTTATATATTTTCCTCAACATTTAAGTTTCATATTTTTTGAGATTCTTATATCTAGAGTTGAATATTTTTCAACACTTTAGGGTCTTTTTAGGTAATATTTCTCAGATTTTTTTTCTCTACTTCAGATCCCTCTTCTCCTCTGTGACTACTTGCAGGTTAAACAAATCTATTTATTCACCGAACACTGATACTCTGTTTCTTTTCCTTTAGTTATTTGAATAGTTTTGTTATCTTCAAGTTTGTTCAGTTTTCTTTGGTGTCTATTTGGTTGTTAATTGTACTTGGTCAACTCCTACATTTTAACTTTATCTGTTGAAGTTCAGTGTGAGTTTTTACAACATTGATTCTTTTTGTCATCTTATTCAGAGCTTCCTGTCTTCTTGAACCCATCAAAGCACTTATAACAAGCTAATACTAATTACATGGCTTGTTGTTTTTGTCTAATCCTATTTAATGACATCCCTCCTAGTCATAGATCCTGTGTTTTTTCCTTTTCTTTTCTGATCACAAACTGGAATGCTCTTTTTGAATGAAGGTAATTGTAAATGTAATGTCCTTGATTGCTGTATTCAATTGTGTTTTATTGTATCATGAAATTAGTCTATATGATGATTTGAAGCTTTGTTTTAAAACTTATTGTGGTGGGCACAGAGCAAACCTTACTGTAGGGATAATAGCTCCATGGATGAATAATCATCCATGGGATTTTATCTTTTGTTCTTTGTATTTTAGGGTATTTCTACTTCGATAGGAAGGTGAACATTTTTAAAGCCTTTTAGGAAGGCTACTTACCACTTTAAGTGTTACTTCCTTGGTCTTGGGTGACTGTCTTTCCTATGTAAATAGACGATTGATTATTCAGCCAAAGACTGTCCCAGAGCTCTTTTTAGTATTCTAGTTGTCAAATTCAACTTTTGCCTTTGTCCCCATATACTCTAACCCCTTTATCTTAGTGGCGCTTTTGACTTTGAAAAGATTCTCCTTTGCTTTGTGGCCGAGACAATGACTGGCATCGAGCCAGTACAGTCATTGAGATCCCATGGCTTTTTGACCTTTTCAGGGCTCACAGCACTATATTGACTGCTATTTAATCACTTCGATATAAAGCCCATACCTGTTATATGCCATGATAGCTGGAATAAGAATGTAAAGATTTTAAAATTTAATTATTAGTACTATGAAGTGTTTATCTTCATTGTATGTTTGTCTCTGCTTATTGAATGTACAGTTTCATAACATTTTATCCCTGTTGAAAGCACATAGTGATTGAATATTTAGTCCTTACCCACTAGTATCCATTTAATCATTTAATAAATCTTGTCATTCATCTAATAAATTTGCAGTAAGTGAACCATTGTATGGTCAGTGTAATAACCAAAGTGTCTAAACCCTGTAGCATTTATTTCTAATGTAATTCCAAAGAGCATTGCAAATGGTTTAGATAAGATAAACCTTAAAGTGAGACTTATTTTCTGCATTAATCAGAACATTCATATTACCATTTTATTCACTTTTCTTTCATACTTCAGAGCCTTCTCACTTCTACAGAGAAAAAAGGCAGAGGTCATTATTGAGTATAAATTTCTACTATCTTCAGCAAAGGGAACATAAACTATGGAGAAATCTACTTTCATTTATGATTGTAAAATTTGGAAGGCACTGGAAAAGATATATTGTCAAATAGGAACTTTCTGATTTCTTACCATGGAAAAAACACAGAAATCATCACGAGTCACGTAAATGAAGTTAAGAGCACTGGCTTGACTGGAAAAATCTATCAAGTCTTTGGAAATGATCATTTCTTTTCATAGGTAGTAAGTCAAGCTCTCTAACTTGTGGAAGTGGGTATGTAATATATAGTTCTTTCTTCTATAATATACCTCTATACTTCTCTTTATTAGCCTAACCAGTCTTCTCTGCCTCTTGCCCTTTGGTACTGGAGCCATCTCACTGTTTTTCATCTTGAGAAATTATTTTCTTGCTGCTCAGAGACAAAGTCTGTGAACTTCACCTTCAAGATTTGAACTGAGACCACATGTCTTCAAGGTGTTTTCGTAGGGCATGCCCCATGATGGCTTAGTTCTCCTGATGTAAGGTCTTGTAGGAAGAATGTTGAGAATGTCTGTCAGGGACCCACAGTTGAAACAACCTAAGGAACCGTGCTGCCTGTGCATACAAGCATGCAATATTAAAAGTGTCATGACAGGCTGTATTTCTTTGACAAGATGAATAATTATGAAGAGAACATAAGTTTTGAGCTGTGTTTTTTGGACCAAAAAAATCACATTTATAACTAACTTATAGTTATAAGTTATGTAACTTGTAACTTAGCCCTGCATTCATATTTCCTAGGCTTCAGATTATATTTCCATCTAGGCTTCTCTCTGTCTCCTCACACGTGCTGACAAGATGGCCGAATTTTACATTGCACTTTCCAAATTTGGGTTTTAGTTTCTTTTCCTTTGAAGGCTGTTTTCACAAACCTCTGTAAAGTGACAGCTCTAACACAGTCTTGTCCTTCAGGTTTACTCTTTCTTATCACTCAAAACTTCTCAAACTATGGGCAGTAGAATATTGTTTATAACTCAGATGTATTTCCTACTGTGGGATAGAATTTGTCAAAGCCTCAAAAATTATTTTCATGAAAAACAGGTCAGTTTTCAATACATTTCAGTAATTTTTACTTTATCCGTTGAAGATTATCTTTCTTCTTGGAGAAAATAGGAACAGTATTCCTTTGTTTTGTTTAAAGCCAGAGTCTAGACTGATCAACCTCAACTTTCACTAGAAATACCCAGTATAAACTATGACGCCATTTTTTTCCTGTTAAAATTATATTAATGAATGATACAAATATAGTAACCATGATTGAAGCTCTTGAAAAGTTTATTTTAAACTTTTTATTTTTATTTTGAATTCTCACAGTTTTAATAAAGCAAATAATAACTTCACCAGATGCTTTACCCCCAGAATTTTACTGCTAGATGTGTGGATAGGTAAGTCTCATGAGACTGCTGTTTTCTGTATTTCACTTTGTGTTTGTTTAAATAGTCATGTATTTCTTTCATGTGCCAAATATGTATTGATTTAAAATTCATGAAATAAGAAATAATATATTAAAGAAAACTCTTCATATGTACATTAACTCTATAGTCTATGTGAGGCGTGCATCTGCTCCAAATACTAAGACGATGATGCAGCAAGAAGGAAAGAAAACAAACCTGGAAGTTGAGACATGGAAGTGAGAGAAAGGGATTTCTCATTTTTCTCTCTCATCTCTTTGATCACCAGTATTTGATGTTGGGTTGGTCCTTGACTATCTATCACAGGACTGGTTCTCTCTTAGGCAATAAGAAGCACAGAGGAAAAACATGCAGAGTGGTTGATCTCGTCATGTGTCAGAGCTTCAGAGCTTGTAGAAATTAGAGCTGAGGAAAGCCAGAGAGAACCATGAAATCCTGGCTAAAACCAGAGGGATTGATTACAATATTAACACTAGCCATGAAGACTAGAAGGCTAGGCAGCAATAAATGAGACAACATCTATAATCTCAGATACTCAAGGAGCCAAAATATGTTCCCACATCCTTCACATGAAGGTGACATCTGTAGTACCTATGCTGGTGAACCACAGCAAAGCTATGTTAAAAATGGACAGAAAATGGGGATGGGGATTTTAGTTTATGTTATTATTTTGCATTTATTAATTTAGTTCATTTATACGTATTTTGTCTGCATTATGTCTGTGCAGTACATGCGTGCAGTGCCTACTGAAACCAGAAGGACTAGAATCCCTTGCAATTGGAGACACATATGGCTGTGAGCTGCCTCATGGCTGCTGGAGATTGAATCTGGGTTCTCTGGAAAAATAGCCAGTGCTCTTAACTGTTGGCACTATTTCTCCAGGCCTTGGGATAGTTTTATTTCCCTTTTTTTGGTTTTTCCAGACAGGGTTTCTTTGTTGTAACTCTGCTGTCCTGGAACTCACTCTGTAGATCAGGCTGGCCTCAAACTCACAGAGATCTGTCTGCCTCTGTTTCTTGAGTGCTGGGATTAAAGGTGTGTGCCCACTACTGCCCAGCTGGGATAGAAATTTTAAAGGAAACAATTTTGACTAAAACATTTTAGCCTCTTGTGAAGGACATATTGCTATAGCACTATGGTTTATCAGAGTCAGTAGTTCGTGCTTATTTTGTATGGGGTAATAGCTCAATGATTGGAAGCTGACTAACATTTATAAGACTCTAAGTTTGATCAGTAACATTGAAAAACTTATCCAGTGTATGCTTGTTGCTTTGTTTAGTTATTTCTTGGAGTAAAAGGCAGATGATTCTTGAGGAAAAGCAGAGTATTCAGAGAAAAATTAAGGATCTGTTAAGCTTAATATTTTGGAATGAAAAAAGTATAGACGGTTCTGTGACTCTCACACTGCTGTCATGTCTGCATGGACCAGGATAATGACGTAGGGAAGAGTAGCGGATGTGTACGCTTTTATTCTCTTATCTGTCCTGGAAGTTCTGGTTGCTGTTGACCTCTAAGTTTTTCCCTGTCCCTTCTTTCACTCTACATACAGATGTTTTGCTTTTCATTTCAGGAACATAACAGAGGGAAAGGATTACTGTAATTTCAAAGTTACCGTCCAAAATTGAGTATTAGACATCACATTTCAGAGAGACCTCTGGTTGTCTGGTCAGAAGACTTCTTTTCTTCACAGGCTCCAGTGTGGTGACATTCAGGGCTTTTCCCCATCTTGGCTTTTCCAGTTTTAGGTAAGATTCCCATGACTACCTCTGAAGAATACTAAAATGACAAGTTCCTGAGCTTTCATAGCATATATCTCTCATCTACTCCTGGGGTGAATGTCAGGATAGCCTAAAACAGAGAAATAAGCTGCTCAAGTAATTTAAAGCTATTTTCCATTAATGTTACAAAGTGGAGGGAGATAATACCTTGCAGGCAGAATTGCTGCTAGGATTAAAGGTTATGTGAGTGGAAGTAGCTTATGGATGATAATGGAACCCATTATGGTACTCCTTCTTCTGTTATGCTAATGATTTGTTCTGCTCCGTGCTTGTAGAATTGGGATGCTCAGATGGGCCTTTCGGGGTGTCCTCTTTTGGTAAAGATGCTTCTGTAATTATCAGAAACCCAAGAGAAGCTCCACAAACTCATGATGTTGAGTACACATGGCTAAATTTGTGGGTGGCACCTTCTGCCATTCCTCATGTTAAGGATACTCGCCTGATTTATCCAACAGACAGGACACTATCACTGCATGTACAGGAAATTGTCACTGCATGTACAGCTCACTCCGGTGCTTTAGTGTCAATACAGTCTATCACTGTGAAAGCTAAGGGGGGTGTTTAAAATGTTAAGCTTTTTATTACTGCTGACATTGTGTGTCTATTTCTTTCTCCTAGCATGTTCTTTTTACATATGAGAGACATCACAATTTCAACTCAGCTCAGCTAAATTCAAGTACCACCCACCCTTTTCTGACTCTCCATTCAACATCTTATCTGTTGCTTTTCATATCAACCATCCCTCCTATAGCCTGAGTATACTCTCCAAAGGCAATCTTTCTTGTTTGGATTACCCGAAACTCCCATAATACTTGACTTACTGGCTACAAACATTATTGACTGATTAAAGGAAATAAATGCCCCATTCTAATCAGAATTCCTCCACTGTGCTTGATGATGGTAACGTCTTCAGTTCTTTTCTGAACAAGGCTAAAATAATCTTATCATTCTTTTCCTGTTTCCCATACCTGGTATCTTTCTTATCTCTGTTCTCACTATTCTCTACAGGCCTCAGAGCTTGGCCATTGTCTTCTTTGCTGCACCTCAAGTACACAAACATTTCCCTGTCCCTGCACTGCTGACTCCTTCCTTGCCTTGTTCTCCTTTCTCAATTCTTTCCATAGCGCTAATTACAATATATACACGCCTGTCTGCTATGTGGCTTGGTCCCTGCCTCCCATACTACTTGTTTCTTACAAGCCATTACCTCAGATTATTGGTAACAGAAAGTCCATCTTCTAATTAGCATCGAGGTTAGAATAAAATAGATAAGGACAATTCAGTGAGAAATGGGAAGATTTCCATATTGTTTTGAGCTGGAAATAAGTAAACTAAGAAAAAGCTCCCTTTGTGAGGATCCAGGAGTAAACATTGGATAGCTGTAAATGATGGCAATAGGAAAGCAGAAGAACTATAGTATTTGGAAACTAAATCTGGGGTCCCCCCCCAGGATTGCTCAGAATGCAGTCTGCATGTAATAATCACTGTTGTCATGGTTCTCATCTGAATAGGTGAGCTGCCTTTAAGTGTTATAGTGTGAAGAGACCCAGGATAGCCATTCCTTCGGAGGACAGCACGAAACACTTGTAAGCTTGATGAGTTTACAGAGTGTTATAGAATTAATCTCAGAGTAAACTGATGACTCAGTAAACAGAGCCCTAGGTAACATGGAAATAAGGTTTAACTGTTGTTGACTAAACCCGTTGACCTGTTATGGACCAAATTTTATTTAATATAGACCAAGTTGAGATATAATATTAATTTATAATATGTAAGTCTCATTTTATAAGAATTAAATTGTGACTAAAAGCCTATTGATGAAGTATGTGAGTATGTATACATTTTATGCCATAATGTCAATTTAGAGAATTAAAAGTAAACATTTCAGTTTTTTTCTTGTTCTTCAGTTAATTTTGGGTCATCCTTTAACCTTATAAGTATTCAGCAAGAATTTAGTGTTTGACATTCAGAAGGCTTTCCCTGTCACCTGTAGTATTTCAAGCTTATGACATAGAAAGCCATATTTGAGATATGAAATTGACTACTTTTCATATGTAAGATAAATTGAAGGAACATATATCAAAATGTATTTCAGTAAGCTGTGCTATGAGTTGATCTATGATGTTTTGACTTCCAAAAGAAAATTATATCTTTATTCCACAGGGCTGAGAGCTGCCTTCAACGGCAGGTTTCAGATGCTCGATATGGCACATCCACCTTGGATTAACTTTGCAAATATGTCTTTTTTAAGACTAAACAACAATAATGCTACATGTTTTTCATCACCATTGCAGAGGCAAAGATTAATGTGGCCGCATTAAAGAAGAAAACGTCGTATCTTGGAATGTTGAAAGTCTTATTTATTTTCTATTTTGTTAATAAAAATAAGCACTTTGGAGATATTCATCTTTATGTTCCAGGCCATTAGCTGATGACATAATAAAGACATGAAGAAACATGTCTCTCTGCAGAACAGTGCTAAACATTTGGACAGGTGCATCAAATACTTTCTCTCTTAACTCTCTTTAAATATGGATTGTAGAGAGCACATTTGTAAAGTGTATGTGGGATCAGTTGCAAAATAAATCTCAGACTGTAATTTCTCATTGTGTGGAAGGGATAAAGAAGTGGTAGACATTTTCTTTTTCCCTTCTGTTTTATCCATAGTTAGAATTTGTATGCATTTTAGGTAGTGGGTGCTAAGATGCCTATAACCTGCTTTGCAACTTGTTACCAACACAGTGCGATGGAAACATGAATTACACAGCTTTAATCTCCACCTAAGGGCTAGGTAGTTGCCCTAATCCAGTATTAGCACTCCAGTGGCGGTCAACTAGCATTTAATTAGCAAGATATACTCCAGAAACACTATTGCAAGTGTTTTAGCTTTCTTTATCCTTAGCACCAAAGATTAATTAGCATGTTAGCAAGTGTTCATTGTCACACCTAACACCTTGTCAGTTAGTATAATGAATGACGTAAAAGAGTTATGGGGGAAATGGTACTTTAAATGCATCAGATTCCTCCAGATGTTTCAGATATTCATCAGCTTTGCCCAAACAGGAAATAAAATTGTAGGAAGACTCTTGCCCTTCATCTTTTCAAATAGTACTAGAATCTTGGTTCTAAAATGGTTTTGTGTACTGTTCTGGCTTTGGGTGATCCTCTTAATATGCAGTTTACTGATAAATTATCTCGACTCTTCGTTCTCCATCCAAGAGGAGACTTGGAGTAATGCATGGCTGAAGCACTTAAACTCGAATAGCTTAGAGCTGGTTAAATTCACAGAATAAGCTATAAGATCACTTATTTCTATATCTTAATAAATACCTATAAATGAACGTTTGGGCGTGCTCACCTTTGTGTATCTGCATGAATAAACATACTTGCCTTCTTTAAGATCTTATTGTGAACAAACAATGGCGCTCAGGTTACCCTCCCTACGAATTGCATGCTTTCTTATTGGCATGGTCTAGATGTTCTGTATCCTCCTCTGAACTAATATCTTGAGATTTTTATATCTTATCAAGATGATGGAATTAGGTGAGGGCTTTTCTGATGCACTGAGGTCACAGGGGCAGAGCTTCCTTAAAGAGGATTGCTGTCTTTTTAAAACAGTCAAAAGGAAGTTCATTTGCACTTTGTCTTACAGAAGCACATCCATGAACCAGGGTGCTGGTCATCACAAACTCTGAAATTCCTGACACGTTCATCTTCAATTTCCCTGTGTATAGGATGGTGAGAAGTATTTTCTGTTGTTTATAAACCACTGACCTTTAATCCCAGCTTGGGAGGCAGAGGCAGGCAGAACTCTGTGAGTTCAAGGCCAGCTTTTCCTACAGAGTGAGCTCCAGGACAGCCAGAGTTACAACAGAGAAAGCCTGTTTCATAAAAACAAACAACAAAACAAAAAACCACCCAAAATGATATTTTGTTATAAAATCCCTAACAGAATAAAACACCTGTTCACTACTTGTGACTGCATCAACAAATGATTATCAGTCACATATGTACTAAGCATTGTGTTCTTAGCTGGGGCTGTAAAAACGGAAACATGAAGTGTTCATGAAAACTTCATGTTCAGCAGAAAACATACATGGGATAGATGTAGAGTTCTACTCTGAGGCTTTATAGAGAAGATCTCCCTAATTAAAGAGGACCAGGGACTCTGTGAAAAGTCGCAGATAATCCGATCACAGGATCACGCTGGATGGGCTGGATTTGGTTTGTTGAGGGGAGGGGAAGGGAGAAGGCAGGAAAACAGCATGAGCAAGGGCTAATAAGCGGCATCGTATGCAGGGGGCAATTTCAGAGCTGGCTTAGAATCTGCTTGTAGAGGTTTATGGACTTTCCATGTTAGGAAACTCAGACATTATCTTTTAATTTTGTGGAACGTTTGAGTGAGCTTAAGTTATTCACATAGTCATAGTTTAATTGAACATTTAACATATGGGTGAAGGGATGCTTGTAGGGGGAACTAACTTAAGAAACTCTTGTAATGAGTAAGGTAGCATGTTATAGACATTCAAAGGATGGGGCCAGCTTACTAAGTATTTAAGAGATAAGATTTCCGAAGTAGAAGGTAGTGAAGGAGTAAGAAAGGCATTGAGGATTTCTATTAGGGAGTCACTGAAATGATGAAATCACCACACTGTTGAAGGTGAACTGTGGAATAACATGAGCAGAGGTACCAGAATAACAATAAGGATTCCAGCCTTTGGGGTGTAACAGGCTGAGGAAGAAGGCGAAAGCATAGTAGCGTGTGAGATGTATTTGATGTTCCTCTCAGCTTGACTGAACTTTAGACAGTCCTCTTCTGACTCTAGACCCCTGACTGGCATCATTTCAAGGAATTTACCTTAGAAAACTTGCAATTGTATAATCCGGGAATGTATTTCTTAGGAATGTGAGGCCATCCTTGTGTAATACAATTTGTGATTATAGTACTATTGTTCTTCTTTCTTTGTTGGAAACCAGAACTGGATTTTCATAAACCAATAGGCAGACTTAGACGGTTTAGTCACACTGACCTATCTACCACCATCCAAGGACTTCTACCTAACAAACCCAAGGACTTGCCACTAACTCTCAAGGCTTTTCCCTTATTATTGCTTTTGTCTTAGCAGATTGGAGTTCAGTATTGCTTTTTGTTTACAACTATCTTGAATACAGTCTTACTTATATTGGGCTGAGGGAACAATAGCTATCCAAAATGTCTTCTGTCATGAGGAGCAACATGATAAAAAGAAAACTAAAAGTCCTTAAAATCAGACCAAGATCCATCTAATCTTATCTCGGCTCTCCCTCTCTTAGCAGACTAAGAGGCTTCTTCAAAATTCTCTTATTACCAACTTGTACAAAAGAATAGCTGTTTTTTTTTTTTTTTTTTTTTTCACAAATGATTCTTTATTTGGGTCTCATACTTGCTAATCATTGTCTTTTCTCAGGGACAAATAATAACATACTGGACTAATGTATGTTTTATTCCCTAAGTCTAATAAGGTCCTCTAAAATTATGCTCAGACAACTGCTTTATTAGTAAGCCAAGCTAAAAATATAGTGGAAGGCTGGACACATGGCTCAATGGTAAGACTATTTGCAGTGCATGAGGACCTGAATTCAGATATCCAGTACCCATGGAAGAGCCGGTCATGGTTATGCATGTCTGTAACCCCAGTGGTTGGAGATAGAGACATGGCTTTCTGGCCAATCCCCCAGCTGTAAAACAGTAAGCTCCAGGTTTTAGTGAGAGACATTATGTGAGTAGAATAACACAGAGCTTTATAGGACAGGCTACACAATGTGCTTCCTTGTCCCCACACATACACAGGTATGTACACTAGCATACACAAGTGCACACACATCATATACCACACATGTGTTCATGTGTGCACACACACAGAGACTCAGAGTTGAAAGCCTCAACCACAGTCTAAATCAAACGGTAGAAAGAAAAGCTGGACTTGAAGCAAGTGCTTTGAAATATTCCAATCAGGAAACAGGAAGAAGGAAATAAGGAAAAATAAAGCAAAATGAACAGATATTCTTATTTTGAGGGATTCCAAAGTTGGGAGGGGTTTTTTAAAAGTCAAATGAAATAATGGCTTAAAAATGTTCCCAATATTGGGAAGGGAGAGATGACTCAGTGGCTAAAGGACAATGAGACCTGATGGCCTGATCTTGATCTCTAGAATCCATTGAAGGTCAAAGGAGAGAACTGATTCCACAAAGTGTTCCTCTGACCTCCACATGTGCACTGTGGTACATATATCCATGTACACACTACATATATCACACACACAATAATAATGAGAATGAGAATAATGATGATGATGATGATGATAAATAGTAATAGTACTATTACTAATACTAATAATGCTGGTCGATCTTGAGGAAGATATGGACCTTCTGGCACAGGATGCCCACACAAACCCAGGTAGACTCAGCAGGAAAACTCCATCACTGAAAGTTTAAGACAGACAGAATCCTAAAAATTGCAAAACACAAGTACTGCATCATATTCAAAACAACCTACACCGAGTTAACACCAGATTTCCAAGCAAGAATATGACAAGGCAACAGGAAGAGATTGACATATGCAAGTGTGTACATGTGGGTTAAAGGGCCACATGTGTCATAGAACACGTACTGATCTAATCAGGGTAATTAATGTTTACATCTGCATATCATCACTTCAGTTTAGAGCTTCTGAGGATCTCTGTTTTAGTTTTTCATAAAAATATGCAATATTTACTATAAACTATAGGCACTACCCCCATTCTATAAACACTAGAACCTATTCTTGTCTGTGTTTGAGTAACCACTATCTAACTTCCGACTATTTCTTCTCCCTTTCACTCTTCCCTGACACAAGCCATCAGTATTATGTGCTCAAATCAACTTTTAAATGTATCCACATATAAGAGATAATATGTGGAGTATACTTTCTGAACCTGTATACCTACTGTGGTGGCTCATCAAGCAAGACACAGACATTTTTATAGGTGCAAACCCTGCCAGACCTCAGCAGAAGGAACCGCTATCATGGCAGGCTCCATGCTGGACAGTGGAACTCTGAACATCTCATCTCAGGGGTTTTTATTGAAACCTGAGAAGCCTAAGCGCCTCAGGTGTTTTATTGATACCATGTGCAGATCATGAGCAATCAAACACCTTTTACATAAAACCAATGCCAAGGGCTAGGCGGCCCTTTTCCCAACAATACACAGAACAACCATTTTAAACATAACTAAAAATAAACTTCTGCATAATTTTCCCCTTTCTTATAAGACAATAAAAAATTGCTTTATTTCTACAACACAATTTAACACTACACCAGCAAAACTATTTACAAGAGGAACAATTGTGAGGCTTCTAATGCACATGACCAAATGATACCAAACATCTCTCAAGTTTTGCACAATGTTTTTGGGCAGCTGAAAAGCATCATCAGTGTCCAACTATCTGGAGTTTACTCATTCTCTTCTGGGCTCCTCCAAAGGGCTCAGGTCACTTGTCTTGCTCTGCCCTCTGCAGCACACTCGATTTGTGCTCCAGGCTCTGGCAAGCTCCCTTCTCCTGCTGCTGCTGACCATGGTGGTCATCCCATGGTACTGGCATCTCTAAAACTGCTGGGGTCTTCTGCTGCAACTGGGCTACACTTTTACCAATAGCCTTTCCTAGGCTCTCTTCATGGCACTAAGCCTCAATTTCTTTGCATGACTCCTTCAAGTCTGGGCCTTTATCTGCTACTGAGGCTGCACTTTTACCAAAGGCTTCTCCTGGCCTCTTTCATGGTACCAAGCCTCAGCTGTTCTCCATGACCCCTTAATGTCTTTAAAACCAGTACCAGCCAGGTGACTATTATACATTACCAAGTCTAGCAGCCAGTACAAGATACAGCTTTGGCCAGTTCTGGAAGAAAGTTCTGCATGCTTGTTCTGAGAACACACTTTCCAGATTTTAAGACAGAGTATGGTTTTCAGGAAAAAAAAACAATTGGTCAGTTCATGTGTGAGTTCAAAGTTCAGCAGAACATTCTAACAATGTCTTCATAATGCAGGAACTGTTAGGCCTTAGTCTTTTATCAAGTGCTTTTCTCAGCATCATCACAAATGAACTTTGTCTGCATGAAGAGCTCCCTCGTGGGGTGGAGTTAACATTACCATAGCAGATGTGTCTTGTCAGGAATCCCTCACCCATATCTGTACCACTTACAGTCAAGTTTGCAGAAACAAACAAACCAACAAACACCCTTAATCTCTGTACTTTGGGAACTGCCCCGAGCATACTTAACCAGACTCTGTGAGTTCTGGAGTTTCTTTCTCTTCTTCCTTGTCTCCATGTTGGATGTAGCTGGCATGATGTCTTGCTCTTCTTTACTTTCTGCCTACCATGTTGGGTGCCATTTGTAGGTGTACACATTTTGTGGAGGTTCACCAAAGAAGACAAGGAGTCACTTTTGTAGATGTAAAAGCTGCCAGACCTCAGCAGAGGGAGCCGGTATCACTACAAGTACCATACTGGATAGTGGAACCCTGAGTGTCTCTTCTCAGGGGTTTTTATTGATACCTAGAGCTCCTTTTTTCTTTCTTTCTTTCTTTCTTTCTTTCTTTCTTTCTTTCTTTCTTTCTTTCTTTCTTTTCTTTCTTTCTTTTCTTTCTTTCTTTCTTTCTTTCCTTCCTTCCTTCTTTTCTTCCTTTTTCCTTTCCTTTCCTTTCCTTTCCTTTCCTTTCCTTTCCTTTCCTTTCCTTTCCTTTCCTTTCCTTTCCTTTCCTTTCCTTTCCTTTCCTTTCCTTTCCTTTCCTCCTCTCCTCTCCTCTCCTCTCCTCTCCTCTCCTCTCCTCTCCTCTCCTCTCCTTTCCTTTCCTTTTCTTTCCTTCTTTCCTTTCCTCCTCTTCCTCTCTCTCTTTCTCTCTTTCTTTTTATTTTGAGAGAAAATGAACATGAAGTTGGGTAAATAGGGGAATGAGAAGGATCTAGAAGCAATGTGGGGAGGGGAAAACGTGAAAAATATTGCATAGAGAGTTTTAAAATAAGCCAGGTGGTAGTGGCGCACGCCTTTAATCCTAGCACTCGGGAGGCAGAGGCAGGTGGATCTCTGTGAGTTCAAAGGCCAGCCTGGTCTACAGAGTGAGTTCTAGGGCAGTGAGAGTTACAACGGAGAAACCCTGTCTTGAAAAAAACCAAAAAAAAAAATTGTTTTTAAAATAGAATCAAACCTTATTCATCAATAAACCAGCACACCACGAAGACAGACAATAAGAAGGCAGGATAGAACACATCACCTTGACATATGTAGAGTAACATGGCTTACTTACCAATAGTCAACTTGAGTGGAATTGAACTAATCTTTTTTGCTTTTGTTATCAAATTATTCATATATGAAAATAAATTATGTAGTCCTAATAACTTAATGTACTCAAATTTAAGAACACTGGCTAGATTTTAGTTATCAAGCACCCGCATACTTCAGTGAGCACTTTGAGTAGATTTAGAAAATGTTTCATGTTTCAGAAAGCAAGCTCAGGTGGTATGTGGAGAATGGATTGGAAGAGGGAGTTTTCAGTTGTCCATCGGCCAGGAAATTAGAGCTTGAATTCAGAGAATAATTCTGGAATGAGAAAAAAAATCAAGAAAATAATAAAGTAGAATTTGCCTCCTTAGTTGTAAGATTCTTAACACATGGTATGTTGTAGTTTAAAGTGAATGCTTTGTTCTTTCTAAATTCTATCTAATATTATACCCAGCCCCAATTCTGAAGTTCTTAAAGTTACTTAAGACTTTTTTTCAGTGCAGCTAGCTAACACTTACGTTTTGCAGGTTTGTTTTGTGGAAGAAAAAACTCAACAAACAGGAGTTTGATTATACATAGCTTTATGATTTAAATTATTAAATTATCAATTTAATAGAAGTTTGTGATCACAATAGCGGTATTATAATATTATAATATAGATGTTCTTTTTCAGGTGTGGGTTTGGAAAAAAAAAAAAAAGACTACTCCAAGATGCAAGCCTAAATGACCATAGCAGAGAGCAACAGCCTCAAAGGACCAAGCCTCGCATCAACTCTGCTTAGGTATTTTATTGAGGAGAGGCAACCTGACCCACTGATACAAAGGCCTTATTTGCAAAATGAACAGAACCCTACAGCCTGTAGCCCCAGCAGGCCAATCTGGCATCAAAGACATTACAGGAACAGAGCCTGAGGTGGAATGTGTTCCTCTGTCTCTTGTTGCTGAAAGCTGTGAAGGGCTATAGAGTTCCTTCGTTAGCAATGTCATAAACAAATGCCTTTAACACGTAAGATTTCATGTAGGATATTTTAAACAGCAATAGCTATAGCCGAGAGTTGCTATCATCTACAGATTACATCTCAGGAAGCAGTCATTAACAATTACTGGATTTACAGGTCTTTCCCAAAGAATGAATCCCCTCACACATTCAGAAAGCAGTCCCCCATATATTCCAATGTCCAATGTAACCCCTACATTACTATGTACAATAGTAAAATTAAAATATTTAATATGAAACTGGACATCTAAAGATATATTCAACATGTTTATATGTAAAATCTCACCCTGTGCTGGTCTGAACAATTAGCTGGCAGTGAGTAGACAGTTGGATAACACATTGATAGGAACCATAAATCCGGTTGTTTTGATTTTCCATCACACAGATTCCTACAGTAACTGGTGACATTCAGAGTTGACTTAACAGTTCACACTGAATGAAAACTGCTTTTATTTTTACTCTGATGAGTTTCAATAGCTTAATATCCTCTAATTTCCTACCTTTCACATTTTTTCATTTTATGGGCATCCATTCCCTAACATGTTTGTTAGCTTGAAAATGTAGCAATCACATTTTATTTTTCTCAAGGTAATCAACTAATTCAGATATAGTGTTGGAATTTACTCAGTAGATGAGCGCATTTTAGAAACTCCTGATTTCAATAGGTTAACTAGAAGCAATTCTCAGAACATTCATGATGCCTTAATGTTTTAATGTATCATTTTAACTTGAATTATAGCAAATTTAATTGAGATCTATTGTGTACTAGATCATAATTAAAGAAAAAAAACTACTAGAATATATTTTTAGGGAAGTTTTAGGTTCATTGCTAAATAGAGCAGAAAGCACAGGGTTCTATACTTGAATAGTCCCAGATTGAATAGTCTCCCCTATTACCAACACCTCTGTGGTGGTTTGAAGGAAAATGACCCCCATCAGCCTATAGGGAGTGGCACTATTAGGAGGTGTGGTTTTGTTGGAAGTGTAGATGTAACTATATAGCAAATGAGTTCAATAAAGAACAAAAGACTCTGTCACTCTGATTAACTTTGTCTTTATAACATGGATCACTTACCAAAATTTACTTTAATTATTTATTATCTGCTTCCTTTCATGACATTTTTATAAAAGGGATCTTGACTGCTTTATTCAGTTAAACCCTCAGTACATAAACAATGTTTAACCCACCTACCCCTATCCCCACCCCTGCCTCTCTCCAGAAAAGAGCAGTCCTCTCAGGGTTACTGCTCAGGCTGGGCATGGCAAGATGGAACAAGGCCAGGCAGTGATAACACATCAAGGGTAGGCTAGGCAACCCAGCAGGAGAAAAAGGATATCAGGGGCAGGCAAAAGAGTCAGAGTGCCTCCTCCCTTTCCAGCCTGTAGGAGCTCCACAAGAACATCAAGCCAGGCAACCAAAAGACATATCTAGGGAAACTTGTAGGTTATTTGTGCAGATTCAGATTCCATGGTCCCCCAAGAGTGCTGGTTAGATGACTCCATGAGGCTTGTTTTCCTGGGATGGAGTTAGATTTGGGGGAGAGAGGGGATGTGGGAACATGAGGGAGTGGAGAGAGAGGAAGAGAGACATTGGGATATATTATATAAAAATAAAAAATAAATTATAAAATTACTAACAATAATTATATACATAAATAAAACAAGCAAGGAATGTTAAGATAGTCATTTATCCTTTCTGATAATGTCCAAATTTCAGAACTTAAATAATATTTTAAAATTGCCTACAATAAAGGATTACTGGCAAAAAAATGTTTAACCAATGGTATAGGCTCATTAGGTATTTACCAAATGAATAAATGAATGAATGAATGATGATCTATCTTTACAGTGGTGCTGTAAGTAAAGTACTTGATATAAGGCAAATGTTTAAGTGATAGTACTTAGTTTTATTAATTATTGAGTTACTGTATGCTTTGAAAGGGTGTCAAAAGGTTACTCCAATGCAGAATTTAACTCTTCAGAAATAAAAGATCTTTGTAAACAAACCTTCAAATCTTGATTGACATATCCTTTTTGTTCACCAGACAAAAGATTGATTTTTATTTTTATAGTCAGCATTATTTTTTTCAGGCATAACTTTTTGAAACCATTTTCTCCAAATTCAAAAAGGAATTAGTTTTCTTTCCTCTGTAATTTTTATGTTTCATGAATGTGTCCTTCCTAGCACATATAACATTTCATGATGCTTTGGTGTTGAACTAACAATAATCTCTACTCATCCATGTCCTGAAGAGAAGGTTTGCATCTTCTTTCTCTAGGACTCTACAATACTAAGGACAAGGTTGATTTCTTAGTGGTTATTCAATCATTTCTTGCTGAGTGAATGACCCTGAGATGTATCAGGTACACTGTTTACTCCAAGACTTTGTTTTTATTATAATTTCAAGACCTCAAATCTTGACTCACAATACTGTTAGGAATTTTAGTGGATTAGCACTTAATCCAAGGTGTCTTAGTCTCTGTGTGTGTGTGTGTGTGTGTGTGTGTGTGTGTGTATGTATGTATGTGTATGCGCGTGCGCACACCCTGCTATAACAAAATATTAAGGATCTAATAATTAAAAAACACAGTAGAAATTGTTCTCTAACAAACTTGAAAGTTGATAATCCTATAACCAAGGTTATAGTAGGTTATATCTCAGCTTCCTTGGCTTCTGATGCTGTCTTGAATGCTGGGTCTTCTGGAAGGGAGAACTAGCATGTACACAGAATAGAATGCTAGGAGAGGGACTGTGTGTTTACTTCTGTAGCCCTTTGTACAGCAACATGAATTTGCTCCCAAAGGCACACATCCAAACACTACCATTTTGAGAATCAAGTTTTAAGTGCATGAATATTAATGGACACAAGGAGACCTCAGCATTGGTCACTGACATGCCTCAGCTCTCCAGTGTGGCATAAGAGAGCACAGGAATTAGGTCTTGTAAATATGTGGTTTCACATTGAATTTAATAAACAATGGGGCAATTAATAGTAATGAAAATGTGATCAAGGAGCAACACAGGAGAGTTGGAATACGCAATACTGTTTAAATTTTCTATTACAGGTTAATAAATAACTACATGTCTTTTGAAATGGCAAATAAAACTAATTCTTGATAAATAATGATTTCCTAAAATATTAGTGTTTGATGTTAAGGTTAAGATACAGTGCTATTCTGAAGTTATAAGCATGTTTCTTTTTCAGTTGGTTTCTATCTTTATTTTTGCACTTGAAAGGCCAGATATTTTAGGAATGATTGTACCTTTGGTATACATAAGCAAATTAGTAACATTTTTAATATGCTTTAGAGATATAATTAATAACCAATGGACTTAATATTAATAAATTAGTATTATCAGGAATATATATTTCTTTTGTAATGATATTAGGACAGTATATTAAAATCTGCTTACATAGCAGAACAGTAGAGAAAAGCAGTTCTATTTTTTATTTAAATGTCTCCTAAGACAAATTTGCATGTCATTTAATTCAAATAACACCACTTACTTGTACCAAGCCTTCAGTGAGAATATGGTTATTGGCTTTAAATTTGTCAAGACTGGTACTGAATAATCTGAACAGATTATTTTATTCATTATGTTGAGAATGAAGGCCACATGACTAATGTCTTCTGTGTGAAAAAAACTTAATTACCCAGGAAAGATTTTAACATGAGTATGTCACAGAATTTTGAGTGTTGAGGTGGTTTTCAGATTGCAAAGGAGAACCAGCCCTAGGCATGGGCAAGTAGGACACTACCTATATGGGATATTTTAGGAGGTGTGCCTGCAACACAGCACAAACTCCAGAGCCCTAAGCTATTTACATTTTTATCAGCAGCACTTATTATTAAGATAATATTTTTCACTAGACTGTTTCAATGTAACCACTCAGTACTTGGTAGTGAAGTTTTATTTTTAATAAGATGTGATGGAATAATAAATGGTTTATGAGAATTTGGTGCCCCTGGAATTTTATCGTGGTTCCTTCCCTCTTTCCAGTATCATGCTTGAACATATTTTTCTCTTTTGTACAAAGTCATTGGCACTTCCTAAAGGTATTTTGCAGACCGCCCAATCAGTATCCCCTGCTTGCTAAACCTGGAACATTTGTCAAATTGCTATACTGGGGGCCTCTGGAGTGTCTAGGTGTTGAAATATTTTATCTTTTCTAAGGAATGTTAAATAGTCCAACTTTATGTCAATATTTTGTGTGGCAACCATTAGAACTAATTAAAAAACAATTTCTCTAATATATTAGTTACCATTATATGGATGATCTTTTGTTGACTGATTCTGACACAGATACTTTAGAAACAATGTCTGAAGAAAAAAAAAATCTTACCCTATTGGGGGTTATAAATTGCTCCTGAGAAAATACAATGAGGATATTCTATTATCTATAAGATAAGTCAGCAAAAAATTCAGGCACAAAAGGTACAGATCAGAAGAGATCAGTTGTGAACTCTTAATGATTTCCAAAATTGTTGGGAGATATCAATTGGTTAAGGCTTATAATTGGATTAACTATGTAAGAGTTAAGCAATTTATTTCAAATGTTACAAAAATTCAGCCTACATAGTACAAGACACTTAACTGCTACAGAAGAGCAAGAGTTAACTCTGGTAGAAAAGAGACTACAAGACGCATATGTGGATCACATAGATCCACACCTGAATTGTATTTGGTCATCATTCACTCAAAACATTCTCATAGTTGGATTCTTATGCAGAGAGATGATACTATCTTAGAATGGATATTTATGGCACATAAGCAGAGTTAAAAAACAGGCCAATATAGAAAAAAACTGCTGATTTAATTATAAAGGGAAGAATAAGACTTTACAGCTGTTAGGAACAGATTCAGCAGAAATAGTGGTGTCTTACACTAATGCTGAGATTATGTCATTATGGCTAATCAATGAAGACTGGCAAAGAACTTGTAGCAATAATTTGGGAGAAATTAATAACAAATAGCCTAAAAGCAAGCAAGCAAATTCAGTTTGCTTTTAGTTTGTCAAAAGAACTGACTGGATAATCCCTCATATATGTGAAAGAAAAACCCATTTCTGAAGTGCCTACATTTTATGTAGATGGAAATAAATCAGGAATGGCAGACTACAAATGAGAAAAGTAAGTCCAGTCAATCAAAGCCCTATTGTCTGTTGGAAGTAACCGTAAGGATACTAAAAGAGGGGAAATCTAGGAGACAGATGTTTTCCATGTTGCAGAATTTGGGAAAATAAAGTTTGTACAGCATACTATTGATACTTATTAAAGATGCCAATGGGCTTCTGCCTGAGTTCTGAAAAGGTTGATTCTATAGTTACACATTTACTGGAAGTAATGGCTATTATGGGAATACTTTTACAAATTAAGACTGATAAAGCCCGTACAAATTGCATACTATGACATGAAACATATTACTGGTATACCACGCAATCCTACAGGACAAGCAGTTATAGAAAGATCTAACCGGACATTAAAGGAATTCTTGAAAGATGAAAAGGAATAATAAAGACCCCCCAGAGATAAGCCACATAGTACACTACTCACTTTAAATTGTCTGAATGTTAATGAGACAGGAACATCAGCAGCCAAGAGACATTGGACAATAGAGGAATTGCAGAGCTAAATAAACCTGTATATTATAAAGACGTATAAACATCTGAATGGAAATCAGGACACGTATTGCACTGGGCCAGGGGGTATGCCTGTATTTCCAGTGGAAATTAGATATCAAAACTGATAAATATTAGATTTGAGTGAGGACGATCTCCTGATTATCCTGACCTCAGGTCTGAAAAGCATAACTATGGGAAGAAAAGTTCTTCTAAAAAGAGCCTTTCTACCTGACTCCAACATCATGACAGTAAAGAGTTTGAGGAAGATCAAGAATAGGAAGCCTTGCTGAAAAACTGCCCCCATGTGAATCTCACTTTGGCTGATTTGGAACAGTTGGCTGGCAGTCATCAGAAGGTTCCAAGAAAAGATAATAAGAGTAATGGCTCATCACTGCAAGTTTGACACAACCTCCAAGAGTTCAAAGGCTTCACACGACCTGTAAGATGGCTAACAGTGAGTTAGTCCTGAAGATATTGTGGTCTCCCTTTTAGAAGAAGAGAATACTTACAGCAAACCAAAAAAAAAACAAAAACAAAAACAAAAACAAAAACAAAAACAAAAACAAAAAAACAGAGGAAAACACCTTAAAACCAAAGTTCCAGACACTCAAGGGAATAAGCTCTCTCTATGAAAAGGAGCCAATGGACAGAACATTGAAATAGACTGTTGCCTTTAATAATATCAGTAAAAATCAGAGTTCTAAAACATGAAGATCCCCATAGCATTTTTGTAGAAAATGGTTGAGTGCAAAGAGTCACAGGATAGAATCTGACAGAGACATTTGCCATCTGCCTAAAAGTAAAAAGCCTCAGAGAAAGAGGGGATTGATTCGAGCAGCCTCACATCTCTTGAATTCTCACTTTCTGTTAGTAATACATAATGCATGAACACTAAAGATAAACTGAAGACCAGAAAGGAAAAGATATGGCCTAGCAGAAGACCTCAGAGAAAAAGTAATCAATATCGCACAACTTATGGCTTAGTAAATGGGAGGAAGTATAGCAGAACACTTTGCCAAGAAGTTTTCTCTCCTGTTCAGCCTTCCTTATGATTGGATGCTACTTGGATTTCTGGAAACAGCTTAGGATATAAAGAAGGTAGCGGCAAATTCACAGTTGACAGTTGGTGGGATGGTTCAGTTGGTAGGTGTAGATGGTTTAGAGATGAGTTCAGTAGCTTTAGACAAATAAGGACAGCCAAAATGTCAGTGAATCTTTCTCTCTCAAAGGCCACCTGCAAGATTTGTATGGTGCTGTGGAAACTCACCAAGGAAGACACAGAGGCATATTCATACCTGAAAAGCCTTCCAGACCTCAGCAGAGGGAACCACAATCATGGCAAGTACCGTAATGAACAGTGGAAACTTGAGTGTCTGAGCTCAGGTGTTTTTACTGATTCAGAACTTCTCAGGTGCTACTGATAGCACATGCGGACCATTAGCAATCAAAAATACGTCCCATAAATCCAACACCTGCAGACAATACAAACATCAAAACCTAGGCAGCCCCTCGCCCAACAGTGCATAAAATTATTATTTTATACATAACTAAAAATAAACTTCCACAAAGTAGTGGTGCAAATTTCTCCCTTTCCTGTCTCTTTAGAGGTAGAGGGTTAAAAAAGGCACAGTGGGAAATCTGCTACAAGTTAGGAATCAGTTGCAAGTAAGGAATCTGACTCAGTAGCAGTTGGGGCAAGAGAACAGGCTTCAGAATCTAGTTACAAGTGGCACTCCAACACTACGCAAGAGAACAAGAGAACAGCTTGTAGGACAAGAGAACAGGAGCCCTCAGCTACGTTGGGTGTCTTCCTCTGTTGCTTTCCATCTTATTTTTACATTTTTTCCCTCCAAAAAGGATATCTCACTGAGAGTGGAGATCATTCATTGGTTAGACTGACTGTCCAGTAAGCCCCTGGTATCTGCCTGGTTCTGAATTATAGTTCTGGGGTTACAGGCCCAACTTCCATACCTGAATGAATCTTACATGGGTGCTGGGAATCAACTGAGATCCTCATATGTGGTCAACAGACACTTTATTCACCGAGCCATTGGCTCAGCCTTGTCGTATGCATGTGTGTGTATAATTTTATGTGTATGAATATTTTGCTGACTATATACATACATATATATATATATATATATATATATATATATATCGCATATACATATAGCATATACATATAGGCATTGGGTAAACACACACACACACACATATATACACAAAATATATACACACATATATGCATATATATTACATGTTTGCCTAATATATATATGTATATATGTGTGTGTTAGCATGCCTATATGTATATATATAATTATAAATGTTATTATATATAAACATGTGTGTCTATGTGTGTGTATGTATGTATATGTATGTGTGTGAGTGTGTGTATGTGTGTGTGTATAAAATGTTTGCCTAAGCCTAAATTTCATGTCTATGGCTTCAGTCTCTGTGGGCCCCTAAGAGTGCTACTCAGTTGACAAAGTGGGGTTTGTTCTCCTGATGTCCTCAGCCATCTCTCCTTCCTCTTCTGTGGGGTTCTCTGATATATGCACAATGTTTGGCCCTGGGCCTCTCCAGATGCTTTTCTCAGCTGCTGAAGAGGGCCTCTCCGGTGAAGACTGACTTAGGTACTGATCTATGAGCAGAGCCTGAAATCATTAGAAAATTTTCCAGGTTATCCAGTCTCTAGTTCCTGGCTTTTCCTGCAGTTTCAGGCAGGGGTTCCCTCCTTTGGCATGGAGTTCTGCAAGATCCTCACTGACAATGGAAAGCCAAGATCACATTTTTTTTTTTTTTTGAGATAGGATTTCTGTGTTGTAACTATGGCTGTTCTGGAACTCACTCTGTAGACCAGAGTGGCCTCGAACTCAAAGAGATCCCCCTTGCCTCTCCTTCCCAAGTGCTGGGATTAAAGGTGTGCACCACCACTACCCAGCTTTACCAAAATCACATTTTAAAGCATACAGTTCAGTGATTTTTAGCATATTTATATAGTTATGTAATTATGATTATGGTTTTTAGAGAAAAATTTAGGTGAGCATTTTGGAGAACTCAGTGATAGGGAAGAGTCATCAAGAAGTGAGTGAAAAAAAGGTAGAAGCAGCTGTTTGAGATGCTCATGTTAGATACTATGTGGCTGCATGACTTCACTATCTCTCCTGTGAGGTAGGGAGGATGGGCAGTGGGGAGGTAGGATAAATATTGTTTCAAATCACAGGAATTGTCATCACTCCCTGTGATACATTTGATGTATATGTAGCATTTACATTGAACAACATATTAAAAAATAAGATGGACTTGCCTAATTTCCTCTTTGTAGCCCTCAATACAAGCTGTGTAGAAGATGGCTTCCACCATTGTGAGAGGTGATGTTGAGCTTGAGTAGGTAATCTTCAGTGCTAACACTGTCTGTGTAAACAAGTGTAAGATATTGGCTTATGGACCAAGTATCAGAAAGAATGTGATCATTTTCACCACTAATAGCTCTCAGAGGACCAAATCATGGTGTCCTGAGTCACTACATTAAAAAAAAGAAATCATTCAAAAATAGTTATTCTCTGTGTATGTATGTGTGCCCGTGTGTGTGTATATGCACCGCTCCAATTCAGGCATCTACACGCTGAGATCAGAAGACTATCAGAGTCCCCAAAGCTGTTAAGGATGGTTACAAGCTACTGTAAGTGGTACTGTTGCAGGTCCTCTGCAACGACAGCAAGTGCTCTTAACCACTGAGTCATCGCTCCAGCGCTGAGAAACAAAAATTCTTATCCTCCGTTGTCAACCTGAAGAAGATTGTTTACATAGATCTCTTAGGAATTGTTTCATTGTTGGTATCTGCCAAATTCCTGAGGAAGATTCTTTTTAGCTACTTTTAATGGATTTACTTTGAATAGCGAATACATAAGGACTAAATAGTGCAAAAGTCGTGGGCACTGAGTCTAAGCCATTGTAAGTTTGGAATTTTGAAAAACGCAGCTGAAATTCCAAAAGGTTTTTATGGTATAAGATAGATTGAAGATTTCCCAATGTCCTGATTTAGATTACATTACAAACAGGCAGCTTTTGCTTAATAAAAATTGGTACTTTGGGGTGAAATGAATTAGTTTTGCCAAACCTCTATCTAAATTGAAAGCCAATATTGAGTGAAAAACATTCATACTGAAAAATAATAAGGTTCTGGTTTAGTGTAACCAGATCCCAAATATGTGAGATTTTTCTGATCGATTGTTCAACTGATTTGAGCATAGGTAGGCTTGACTCTTACAGGCCTCCCTCACTTCGCTGGAGCGCACTCCCCGAACTCTTGGATCTTAGTGAAGTTCTGCAGGCTTTTCTCTTCTCTCTCTTGTACATCAAATGTTTAGGTCAAGATTTCAAATTCCAGCCTTAAATGGAAAAACTTTTTTCCCCTCACCTTCCCACACTTCTAAGAGCCTCAGGATGGAGGACTTCAATGAAAGAGACTTCCTAGCCTTGGCTGCTACATCCAGCTCCACACAGGAATACTTGTTTTTGGCAAGTTGAAAAATTTTAACTCATGAAAGATTTACATGAACGATGTAAGGTTTGAAATGTTTTATGGCGTGTTCATTCACACTAAATCAGCTTTTGCCTTTTAGACTTTTCTTTGAAGACACTTATGCAAATCCAAAATGACAGAAAGGAATTTAAAACGATTCTCAGCATCTGAACATTAGCAAAAAATGACAGACTTATACACTGCACTGTTTGTTTTTGTGTGATAGTAAAAACTTCCAGATGTCATGGGCTAGAGCTGAATGGAAGAAGTATAGATTAACATGGGAAGCTATGGATTCTACTTTCGTTATTAGAACTGTTGGATCTCCTACCCTCCGGATGCTGTCACACACCCCAAAGTCAGTAATGCCTTTGAGACCCACTTACTGCTCTGCTCAGAGATTTTATCTTCTGTGTTTTTACTGTTTTGAATTAAATTAATACAGGTTGAGTTTTAGATATTGTCCTCGCTAGTTTTATGCCAATCTGACACTGGCTAGAATCATCAGAAAGAAGGGAGCTTCAACTGAGAAAATTTCGTTTATGAGATTGGACCATAGGGAAGTCTGTAGGTCAATTTCTTAATTAATGATTGGTGGGAGGGCCCCGTCTACTGTGGGCAATGTCACCCCTGGGCTGGAGGTCATGGGTTCTATAAGAAAGCAGGTTGTGCAGACATGAGAAGCAAGCCAGTAAGCAGCACCCCTTTATGGTCTCTGCATCAGCTCCTGCCTCCAGGTTCCTGCTCTCACTAGTTTTGATGATGAACTGTTATACGGAACTGTGAGTAAATAAACCCTTTCCTCCCCAACTTGCTTTTGGTCAAGTGTTTCATCACAGCAACAGAGACTCTAACTAAGACACCAGTTTAAAAAAAATAAAAAAGAAAAAAAATGAAAAGAAAAAAAAAAGAAAAAGAACTGAAATTTAAGAGATTGTGGATGATTATGGATATATTTATAGAAAAATAGTATGTATTATTTAACATCTGCCATGATCCAGACATTGTGATGAGCTTTAAACATAAGATAAGTTGGAGACATTCTTCTAACCAAGATCACATGGGAAGCTGTGCTATCTGTATTTTGTCAATTTGACACAAACTGGAGTCATCTGAGAAGAGTGAATGTCAATTGATAAAATGACCTCTATCAGATTCACCAGTAGGCAAGAAGACTTCTCTCATGAAGGTAGAAACTATTTTCATTATGTACTTGTTGTCTGTTGAATAAATATGTGGTTAATTGTGTACCCACTAGGAGAATTTGTTTATTGATACTTCTTAGGATAGCATTAAACCATTTTGTTTATATTTTCCTCGTACTAGTTACCCCTGTCCACACATTCAAGAGGCAAAAAGAGGACAGATGCTGGTGTTTAACCACTGGATTATATGAAAATGTGACAGATGATGGAGGGCCACATATGCCAAGACCTTGGAAGTAGATGCAGAAAAATCAGGATATTTATGGTAATCATGGGAACATCTTAAAAACGGTTACCTTATAATTTAATCATGCTCTCCCCTGTCATAGTGAAGTCTAATTCTCTTTCTCTTTCTTCCACTGTGGCCATAGTGACTTTTTTATATCCAAATAAAAGAAGGAAGTAGTGATGCTGAGAGGTTCCTGATGTCAGCACAGGGGTGGTCAGCTTCTGTGATGCTTTCTGCATGCTTTTCAGAAGTTGCTTTTTTGTACCCAGAAACCTGTGATTCCCTTTGACTTGGAGAAGTATCTTTCCTGGCCAGAGTCCTATAATACAGAGTATTACTATACTTTGGAGTAAATTTCTTAGACCCCTATGGAGTCTGAGACCTAGAGCTGGCAAGGACACCTGTATGATCTGAATGATGGCACCCCCAAAAATCAGGTTCTGGATGTTTTTTAAGAGAAATAAAATTTAGGAGGTAGAGAGGTCAACAGCATGGGCTCATGGAGCTGGATAAGTGGTCTCATAATAGAGTCTGCAGTAGCTCACGTGTCCCTTTCTCTATTGAGAAAGACATTCTGTGAATCAGGGCTATCACTAGGCAACAGCTCTGTTGTAATCTTAATAATCCTGTGCTTCTCATCCTCTGGAACTGTAAGAAATAATATTTATGGTTTATAAGATACACAGTTTATTGTATTTTGTAATAGTAGCAAAAATGGATCAATGTAATACCCCAGTTTAGAATGAATATTTTATAGATACTAATGCTTGCTCTTTTCATCTTCAAACTAACATGAAGTTGATCAGACATTTGAAGGAGTCATGCTTATGGCGTTTTTCAGGTACTCTGTGTCTGGGTCCAGAGTCTAGGAGAGTGGTTTGATGGAAGATTCATTCTTGGAGTAGTGCTGCATTTCTTTTATGAGTATCATGTAGCTTGTGTTAGCACACTAGCATTGACCTGTTTCCTGAAGTAACTCAGTCACACACAAGCACAAGATGAGCCCAGGGCTCCTGATAACCCATCACTGTCCTCTAGGCTTGAGCCGCCATCTATGCTGCAACCACAGGGCATACTTCAATTTTCAGCCTTATGTGTCTCTGGTTGGACTGGGTGAATGATGGATGTGACTGTACCGATGGAGTTATTTCCCCATGGATGTTGATTGCAACAGTGGAGCTGTTTTACCTCTTGCCTTTGGTGCCACTCCATGTGTGCAGACTCACATATACAAACAGAAGGAAACAGAAAACAAGAAGAATCCAACCATGTGTATGTAATAAAGCAATAAAAAGGTTAATACTCATAGGTTTCTACCATGTTGAATAATGAAAAAGCAACGGAATGAGGGAGCTGAAAGGGCAACGCAGAACATTGTTTGCATTCATTACTCAGTTTCAGGGCATCTAATCTTTAGTCAGTGGTTGCAGTTGGAGATTTCCAAATTAAAGTAGGGTATAAATCCAGAAGTTTCCCAGGAAGTGGAGAGACTTACAGAAACAACTTTACATGGAAACCCAAACTAATTATAAATAATTAGGTATTTCACATGTTTTCAAACCTAGATGATGAAGATCTCTCCTTTATTAAAGATCTTGAAATTCAGAATGCACTTTTTGAAGTTTTAAGGGATTTTATTTGTGAGCTGAAATTCAAAGATATCAGCTCTGTTTTAATTTGTGTTTTAAATAACACTTCTGTATTTGGAAGTGAAAAATAATATTCTGAGAGGGAGCTTATTCCAATGTGATTTCTGTAGTTTATATCCTCAGCATGTTTTTGTAATAACAAAGCTCCTTTCTGCTGACCTATTTTATACTTCAAGGTCATTGCAGCATTTTAACCCTGAAGTCAAGCATGGTATCTTTAGAAGGTGTTATTGAGATAAAAAAAATTAGCATTTTTAGAGAATGTCCTATATATTATTTTAATGTTGCTTTATTGAGCAAAAATCACTTCTATCTACTAACTTTTTTGGCAATTAACAATAAATAATTTTGCATTCATTTCTGAGGTCGATTTTGTCTATTATAGGTTCCATTTCAGCCACCTGTGTTTACACAGGCATGGAGCCTTGTCCTAGTGTGTTTTAGTTCCCCATTTGCTTTGCGGGGCACCTATAGAGTAAACATTCCATAAGAATGGGGCCAATGATTGTTGCTTGGTGTATAATATGCCCCTAACAAGCATGTGATGAATTTGTTTGTTCAAGAATCTCCAGTGTTATTAGTTTATTGTGCTCGCACTATTATTACTCAGTCATACCTGAACAAAGATGCATCTGAGCCTTGATCTGTCATTCCAAGTTGATCATAGAAGCTGCTTCGACTTGTCAGGTCTGTCATTGTTTCTGACCTGCACTTTGACTGTCCTGACAATGGTTTATTACATTTGTCCTTAAATCCTCTGGGATGAGCACAGGAGACTTCTGTTGGCTATTTCACTATGTTCTTACAAAGAATTTACAAAAAAATACTTTAAAAAAATGCACGACCTTAACATGTTTTGTATTCCAGATAGTTACACCTTCAAGAAAGGTGTATATGGTTTTTAGTAATGAATAGTGAATTTAGTAATGAGTTTAGTAATGAATAATAAATAGTGAATTTTTAATTTAAGAATACATATTTCAGTTTACCAATATGTATGTGTGAACCTGTACAATAACTGTTTATATTTTAAGAAAACCAACTCTAATATTCATTGTCAAGTTTCTTCACACAGAATTAAAAAAATATGAATTTTACTTAAAAAATTTGGTGTATTCATATCTATTCTTTTTAGAAATCTATGTCAATTAAGTGAAACCAAATGAAATGCTTCCACTATCTGTTCTTTCATTGGTTGCTATAATTCATACATTTAATATTCCCTAAAGCTCCATGTATTAATGATTTTGTCCAGAAGGTGGTAGTAGTGAGAGGTGGCAGAACCTTTTGGGGTGGTGTAGGTCCTTGTGAGAGGTTCTTAGATCATTGGAAGGATGCCCTCTAAAGTGATTCTAGGACCACAGTCTCTTTTCTGTTTACCTTTTGGCTCCTGGATGAAGTTGTAAACAATTTGCTCTGGTTTTAGTGTCTTGTCCGTCATTACAGGCTCAGAGGGGGAAAAAATTCACTTTATCTTTGGCTGGAACCGCCATACAATCATTTTTCCTTCCGAAGTTAATTATGTCAGAAATTTTGCTGTAGTAATGGAGAGCTGACTACTACACACGTCAGCTCATTTATTTAGTTGTGGGACTGTCATAGAGCTAAGAGTGGGTTGAAGCTGGCTTGGAACCCCGTGTCATTCCAGGAGATGAGAACAGCTGGTGTTCAGCTGCTCCTCACTTTAGCCCTGACCAGAACCCAGTTAAATATTAAATATTGCCTGCTTCCCAGAAGCAAAAGGAATGTGGCTTTGGCTTGGTTGGTGCTTACCTGCACTGTAGCTGGGAACCTAGGGATGAGTCCATTCATTGATAAGGTGCCTTCCTCTTTTCCCTGTGAGACCACACCTTATGGAGAAGATGTCTTTGCAAGACCTTGATGCTTAGACTTGAGCTCTGCATGCAAATAAGGCTACCCTAATGCTCTTGTCTGACTCTCCCCAGCTGTTGGATATATATGTAGCAGTCATCCTGCATTAAAAAAAAACACCACTTCCACCAGAAGGGCTCCTGGGACTTATTTATTGCGTCTCGTTTGTTCGTTCTCGGCGCAGGGGTCACAGTCCATGGCCTGTCCCAAGAAACCCACACCCAGACCTTCCTGCACTTCCCCGTGGCTCTTTCAGTGTGGATTTCCCGCTCCTGGCCAGAGTGGGGAACCAAGCGGAGATCCAGCCATCGGCGGGCTGGGACAGAGCAGTGACAGAGCAGGAGGGACTAAACCAACATTTAGTAATTATTATTAAGCTGTCATAAATATCTAAATCCAATTCCATGTGCTCTGATAAATATAATATACAAAATGTGTCCTGTTTCTCATGATTTCTATGTAAAATGCACTTCAAATATGAGCAAACTAAGTGCCTTAGGGTATTATTGACTTTTTGCCTTAATATTTGGAAAATGGTAATGCTAATAGAAAACCAGACTTAATAGCACCCTGGAAATCACAGCACACAGTAATTTTGCCACCATAAATTAATTATCAGAATTAAATATCTCTTCCTGGGTGGATTTTAGGATCTCTACATTTTGAGGATTACAGAGACACTAATGTTGAATTTCTTTTCTGCTCTTATGTGTTTCATTAGACAGCAGGATCTCACAGAGCCACATTCACCCATTTGACACCTTGTTGAAGACCGTAAAATGCATTTGTTTCTGAAAAGTTCTTTTTAAAACTCAGTGCAATTTCAAACACAAGGTTACAAATAAAACACAGTGAAATTGAAATACGCTTCTTTTCATGAGGTCTTGAGGTCCCCAGGAAAATGACACTGGTGACTGGCATTTAGAAAAGCTTGTCAGGGAGGCACTGGCAGATCCTCACCATTAGTGGTAGAGACTTGCTCCTTCTGTGTTCCTGTGTTGACGTCCTAATCACCAATATTTCAGAATGTGTATTATTTGGAAAGAGTATTGAAGATATAATTAACGAAGATGCTACCTTATTTGAGAGGGAGGGGATGTATACACAGAACCATACTGTCACAAGCTGAGGAACTACTAGAGAGTATGACCTGCCAGCACTTGATCTTGGACTTTGGTTTCCAGAACTGTGAATGGATACATTCCTGTCTAAGCCACCCAGCTTGTAATGGTTTTTATGACAGCCCTAAGGAAATGACAGAGGAAAGGAAATAGCTTTTTCAAAAATTTAGATTAGGTTCCTATTTCACCCTCCTCTAGAAGTAATGCGTATTATGATTTGATCATCCAGAAACATGGTAGAATCGGAGGGATAATTTTGAAATAAATAAGTTAATGGCCAGGAAAACAACAATTTTTTTTGAAAATGTATTTTAGCAATAGAAAAACAAAGGCTTCAAATCTCACTGCTATTTATTAGTAATAGCATCTCTAATCTATCTAATCTATTAAGCCCTCTGCGCCTCAGAATCCCCTCCGCGGTGCAACAGTGATGACAAACACCTACCTCACAGGGTTGCAAAGATGAAAAAAAAGTGGAACTGAAAACAGAACACGTGAAACACCGCCCTGCGATGTGCTGTGGTGAGCTCCCGTTACACGAGGACTGTCATCAGAACCCATTATCTTCACTGTTGTTACTTTCCAGTTAGCTCCAAAGTCATAATGAGTCTCCTACACAAAGACAGCAAACCCAGCTTTGTCACTGTGTACACTATATTGGGTATGAGAATCTTTAAACCTGATTAGCTCGTTGTCTGAGAAGAGTTGTGGATGTCTTTGTGAAACTCACAAAGCAATTTATTGGTAGATAGAATTTATAGTTTTATAAATAAAGTGATTTACCATTTAAATAAATACTTTATTTACATTCCTATGCAGTTCTGACTCTTCAAAGAAAGTTCAAGTAAAACATTTCCAATCTTGAACCCTCCACTCATGAAACATTTTTCTTTATGTCTCTGAATGTTTTACTTCATAAATGAAAAAGAACAGCAGTCAAACCAAGAACATCATATTTTATAATTAAGGGGATGCTTTCTTATTTTAGAGATAAAAGAGAACTAAGGAGAGTAAAAAAATCATTCCTCACTATAGTACTGTGCATAACAAGACCACTGTTAACATTCTGATATGTCAATATCAATACATACTGATATAAAAATTCAAATGCACATGGGCAGAGAAGAATATTTTAATAACTTCAAATATGTGTTTATATGTTTATGAATTCCAAAAGTTACTAACAATCTTATGCTTTCTATATTTATATTGTTCTAAAGCATATAGCATATTTGTTCAAAACGACTTGTGTGTTTATCTATCTTGACTTCTTTGAAATAAATTCAATGGATGTTATTGATAGGACATGTGAATTGTAACTGACACCTTAAACAAATCCAACAAATTTTATAAGTGATGCATTTTTACATGGAACAAATTGATTCAATTCATTGAAAAAAAGTAGTAATTAAATAGTCAATATGACATATGGAGACCCAATATCAGACTTCTTGAGTTATGTTTCATAGGAGCTTTTAATTTCCTGTATCCAACCTGGACAGAAAGCATCATTGCCACATTTATTGTCATAATCACTTATAATTCTTCAATTTTTACAAAGTACTCTAATCCATGCTTCTGTATATCTTTGATTTGCCTCCTCTGTGGTGGGTAGCATTCTTAAGTCCTATAGAGAGTGACAGGATAGCACGGGACAGCGGAGCACTGTCTGACCCCTGCACCAACCTCTTCATGAACTTTCTAACCTTTCAAGGATTCTCAAAACTGTTTATAGTTTAGGTCAATTGCAATCTCTCTGAATGAAACACTCCTTTCACTTTATTCCATGTTTGTCTCACCTAAAATTGTATTTCAACTCTGGGATGGCAGTGGCTTTCCGATAAACACTTGAGTTACAGCAGCCTGTGACAAGGACATTTGAAAGTCTGTTCACTGGAGGGTAAACTGTGCAGATCTTGCCTTCATCCTGTACTCCCAATACTTCCTGGCAAAGGCATTGCATTCTACACCTTTCCATTGCCTCACCTGAGGAATAATACAGAAATTATGCAATTGGAATTTATTTTAAAACATCACTAGGATGCCTTGGGCAGAGAGTGTTAGGTTTTTATTTTTGGTTCAGCATGAAGAGCCTATTATGCAGTTGTTAAAATCTTGTAAACCTGACAGCCAACCTCGTTATAATTCCTAGGACACAATGTCAAAAGGAAATATCCAAAAGATCAGATGTGTTATACAGAAATAATCTCTTTATGATGAATGGAGGCAGAAAAAGAGTATACATTTGAAGAAAACGGTTTACATATAATCTTTTGAATTTTAAAACTGTAAGATTTACAGATGTGTCTAAATGGTGCTAAAACAAGTGACACAATTCAAATTGGTTTAAAAAGTGCTGGAAGACTAGTCTGCCTTTCAAGTGATTCTTTCATTATTGCTAGAGAAGCCTTGAAGTCCATTACTGAAAAATACATTTTACACTAGAGTAAGAATATAAACCAAATGGAACAGTGTGTACAAGTTCACGGTACTTTCCACGTATTAAGCCCAGTCTCTACTCTGGAAATTTATATTTTTGGATACCTGCTAGGTTTCCTTTTTGGGTCCATTCAGACTTAAAATACGAAATTTAAGATATAGAGAATTTGCTTGCTTCTACTTTCAAGAAAACAGCAGTTGAGAGAGGAGAGAAGAGAGAGAAGAAAGAGAGGAAAGAAGAAAGGAGCACAAGTTGAGAGGGGAAGAGAAGAGCAGAAGCAATCACAGGGGAGCAAGAGAGTGCTGAAGAAGGAATGGAGAGTGGGAAAAGTCTCTTCTGCTTTTCCTTTTTGAATTCAGTCTGGGAGAATGTTTAAAGGCCAGAGGGAAACACGGCATCTTATGAAATTTTGATTATTCCTCAATATCTACACAACAAAATCAAATCTGCTTGAGTCAGATGTTTAGTGTTCTGGGATTGGGAGAAATGGGGTTTTTCTTTTTCTGTACCTAAGATTCTCTGATGAGTATGAGGTTTGGAGCTGGTGGTGTTAGACAAAAAATAAGAGAGTGAGAGAGAGAAGGAAGAAAACCTGTTACATTCCTTGTCATGGAAGTTGCTTCTCAGTCAATTCATTTTTTTTTCCTTTTAAGGAGTAGATGAAGATTTGACTAAAGTTCTGGAGAAGTTTTGGATCATTTAAGATAATGAACAGAGATCAGTTAAAATGAGGGTCAGAGTTGAAGCCAAGGAAAGAAATGGACAGCTATTTTCTCTTAATTTTACAAAATTTACCTTACAAAGAAAAAGTCATCTAACATTTGGTTATGTTATGTGTCTCAGGCTTGTCTTAACCCATATAGGAAATATACATTGTGAAAAATTACCTTATTCTCACATGTTAAATAGTATTTCTGTAATAGTAGGTTTAAGATATTAATAGACATTTTCCCATGAAAATTTCCTATATTTCCATTTTATGAGTGAGATACTCAGGAGTCTTGACTCTAGACTATCACAGGATGGCTGACAGTGGACAGCCTTGAAAAATCCTCTCCCCAGAGGAAAGAGAAGACATACTTACCCCAGAAAATAAAATAGTCATATTCTTATGCTCAGAATTTCTCTCTCATATTGCAGCTATTTGCATGCGTAGATATTCATGGGAGTCCATCTTCATCATTCCCATCACTCATGGGAGTCAGGGAGAAAGGAAACTTATAAATATGCTGGTGGTCCCATTTCTTGTCATCCTATAAGTAATCATAATCCTTAGTATGTGACTCAAGACTATGTCTTCTGCTGATATCTGCATAACAGTCAGAGTAACCCATCGAAATAAATGCTCAGACCATTCACAGTTCTTACCTATAGATTTAACGTAAACTACTTATTAAGAAACCGAATAGATTTCCTGGAGGAAAAAAAATTAGTTCTTAACTTGTAAGTATTTGGGTTTTAGGCCTTTAAATGGTTTATATACTATAAAATATTGGATATCTATATTGAGTAGAATCACAGGCTGATTCTTGTTAAAACAACAAGAAAGACTTTGCTTAAGAATGTTGAAATATTACAGTAAGAGAGGGGATTCAATTTCAAATATAGGAAAGAGATGAATATTTATACAAATGAGCAGAGTAGACAGAAAAATGAAAGGACATATTAAGAGTAGTATTTCTTGCAAAAATAACTCATCAGGACTTTTGTTGAAGGCAGAAAAATAATAGAGTACAAAGCTAGGGAATTGAGGAATTTGATTAGATTTTAAAGGTGAGCACACATTGAAAATGGAGTGACATATCAGTATTCTTTCTAAGAACAAACTAGACATATCAGAGACAAGATTAAGGCCAAGGTCAATGTTTGGTCAAGAAGGGGGCTAAGAGAAGTCTAACTAAGGTTTGGTCAATGAGAAAGTCTTCATTCCAGTGTGAAGGTCATGTGTGTAGCATTCTGTGAGCTGTGTGAATGAAAGACCTAACATGGCTGTTATATGGGCCTTCTACTGACTTTATAGAGAGTGAATGTTTATTGCAGTCACAGTTCAGATGGTGCTTCAACCAGGAAACCTTTCTAGATCAATGGAGCCAGAAATATTTATTGCTTCTAAGAATGCCTACAGCTTCTATTTGTTCCTGAACCTAAAGTTTGTCAACTCATAACTTACTGATTTATAGCATGCAGAATATGACTTCTCATTTGTACCATGTAAAACTTCATCATATTTTCTAGATCTAAAATGCATTATAGTCAGAGCAAAGATTCACACAATTGCTTAGTAGTCACAGCAAATATCAGCATCATTATTCTCATTCTCCCACTCTTTTTTTCTAACCACACACACACACACACACACACACACACACAACCACAAACACACACTCTGTATATTTATGCATATATGTATATATAAGTGTTCATGCATTAAAACTTTGCTTTTCAGATTTGAAGATTACACAGAATGTATATAACATATTCAATGTGTAGCATTCATAAAAACAAGAATGGTTGATGGCTATTGCCATACTAATGCTTTATGCATCATTTGTCAAATAGTAGCAAGGGATTGCAAAATTCTAAAAGGCATAATTAGAGATACAAGGTTTGCTTTTTGAATTAGCAGTTAATGGGTGAACTATTTTTGATATTTCCAAAACAGTTGGGCTGCCACCTTACGTGAATTAACATTGATTTCAGTTTTTAGTGTTTTAATTATGCTTAAAGTGACTGTTTGTGCCTAGTTGATTTTTTTAACTAAGAAAATTGAAGACAGAGACCATATTTTTCACAGCTATATAACTCATGTTGTGTATCATCTCCCAGTAAATGTTTCACCAATGAGACTGAAAGTCTTAGAGTTATTGTTTTGAATTGCAAACCATGCCTTTTACCCGTTATAAAAAGAATTTATATTAACTATAAAATTTAGAAATTGAAGAGAGATATTGAACATACACACAAAGTACCCACAATAGCAATGCCAAGGAAAACTACTTCCGATGAGTTAATGTCTGATGCTATTTTAGGACAGTTTTACTATATATACTTAAAAATGACCATGAATTGTGTGTGTAACAGGATTTCTTATCCTCCTTCTCCTCTTCCCTTCTTTTTCTTTTTGTTTAGACAAGATCTCACTATGTAGCCCAAGATGTCCTAATACTTGCTATGTAAACTAGGCTAGCTTTAAACTCACAAAGACTCACTTTATGCTCTCTCCTGAGAGCTAGGATACAAGGTATGTGCCACTACATCCTGCATGTAATATAGTATCTATTTAGTTAGTAATATGCTCAGAAAACTTTATTATAGCACTAAATACTTACTAGTTTATTTGATGCATAATAATCCACTATATGGAAGTAACAAAATTTCTTGAATTTTGAATCTTGAATCTGATTAGCTTCAATGGGATATTAACTTTATTTCTGCTTTTTTTTCCCCAAATGAATTCTCTTTAAGATAATATCATGACTGAAAAGTATTTTTGTATGTCCCATATCGTTACTTTAAAATATTAACTCAGAAGCCAAAATTTGGATCAAATAGGTGCATGTTTTAGACACAAGGAAAAGATACTGATTTAAACAACCATGAGGGGTAGTAACCATTGGCTAATGATTTAAAATTTAATCAATTATGCAAACACAGCTGTAGAAAATAACATATGCTTTCTCAACACTATAAAACATATCTCACCTTGGCATTTGTGAGAAAAGTAGCCCAGTCTTTTAAAGCATAATATGGAATAAAACATCTCAAATAAGATACTGAATATACGTAATAAGAGATATTACAGAGAGAATTTTAACTGATAAGATCTACTTTAAAAATTAAAAAAAATAAAATATTCCTTTTTGAGTTGATTGTTTATTCTGGGCATTTACGTCAGTAAGTTTTTAGAAATTGTTATTTGCATATGAACTTCTCTTTTGTATGGTTATGTACAGAAGGACTTAAATTTTAGGTTACATTTTGTTGTATAAAGAAAGTCTTTTAAATATAAAGGATTTAAAAGATTAAGTTTTGATAAAAATGTATTAATAGTAAAAGCACAATCAAATTAAAGTAAAAAGGATACCTCACCAACAATTAAGGAGTGAGTCTGCATGAACCTGAAAAGCTTCTCTACGACAAAAAAAATTGGAAGAGCATAAATTGGAAAAGACCTTTACCAATTACACATTCAACACCCAATAGAGGGGTAATATCTAAAATATATATAGTACTCAAAAAAACCCTGAGCATCATGTTAAAAAATAATCCAATTTAAAAATTGTACATAGGAATAGACAGTTCTCAAAAGAAGAAACACAAATGGCTAAGAAACACTTAAAGAAATGTTCAATATCCTTAGTCATCAGGGAAATGCAAATCAAAACTACTCTAAGATTTCACCTTAAGCCAGTCAGAATGACTCAGATAATAAAATAAATGATATCTCATTCTGGTGAGAATGTGGGGTAAGGAGAACACTCATTCATTGCTGGTGGTAATGCAACTTGTACAGTTACTATGGAAAACAGTGTGGCAGTTCTTCAGGATTCAGGGAATAGACCTACCTCAAGATCCAACTATATCAATCTTGGGGATATACCCAAAAAACTCTGCGTCTTACTTTAGGAATATTTTTGCTCATCTGTGTTCATTCATGCTATATTAATAATAACCAGTTAGAAACAAGCTAGATGTTTATCAAGAAATGAATGGATAATGAAAATGTGGTAAATTTACAAGTGGAATATTATCCAGCTGTTAAGAAAATGAAATTCAGAGGTAAATGGATGGAGCTAGAAAAAAAAAATTATCCTGAGTGAGGTGATCCAGGCCCCAAAGGAAATACATTGCCCTTCTCATCCCTGCTGCAGTACATGGGAATACTAATACAGAAACCCACTGCTAGACAATGTACGAATAGCGATAGACCTTAAAACATTCGTTCTGAAATGAGATTTTTTTTTATTAAACTTCTTTCCTCAGGGAATCAGGCTATGAAGAAGAAGAGGGGAAAGGTTGTAAGAGCCAGAGGGGATGGGTGACGTCAAGGAAACAGTGTCTATCAGACACAACAGGACTAACCAACCACATAATATCTCACAGTGGCAATACCACAGTGCCTGTACAGATTCAAACAATATGGGGTTCCAGCACTGAGAATAGGAGTTAGACACAAGCTCTCATTCCTAATCAAGAAGTTATCTCTAATTGACAACTGCTTGAAAAAAATTAGTTTCTCCAATGGAGTCTCACTGAGTATACAAACCCAACGTAAGCTGAAGGTTCCTTGCCCAGCAGTCGAGTACCAACACAAAGCTCACTTAGTGGTTGTTTCAGAGATTGCTTTGTTTGGGCATGTTTTATCTTACCAGTATTTTGCTTGTATATTGTGGTTTTCTGTGTGTGTGTGTGTGTGTGTGTGTGTGTGTGTGTGTGTGTGTCTGTGTGTGTTTCATTCTAGTTTATTAGGGTTTTTTGCCTGTTTATTTTTTAAAAAGAGATAGAAATAAGGCATGAAGTTATATGGGTGGGAAGGATGAGATCTGTGAGAAGATGAAAAGGGAAAAGTGTAATCAAAATGTACTTTATATATTTTTTTTCAATGAAAGATTAAGTTCATGAGATACTCTCCAAAATGATTGGATACCTCAAATAATATTAAGCAAAAATAGGAACTGAAAATATTTCCAACTTTACACAAAAATAAAAAGGCAAATACATAATTTGGTATTTTTTTATAAGAGGGAACTTAAACTGTTCAGTTCCATGCCTTCTAGAAAGACAGGAAAGTATATACCATATTAATGCCAGTCAAAAGAAAGTGGTTATATTATTGTCAGAAAAAATAGGTTTCAGAGGAAAGAACATCAGAAGAATTAGGGATGTCATTTCTTAATGACAAAGGAGCTATTTAAGTAGGTTATGCGATCTAACCAATTAAATAATTAATTGCTGAATTTCCAAACATGGAACAAAAACTGATTGAACTTAAAGATTAAATAAGAATAGATGAATCCTCAATTGCAGTTGGAGATTTCAGTATTTTTAAACAATATCCTTGAATGATTAGAGACACATCGATAGGGAGTTATCACTGAGCATCACTCACAGCTAAGGTGATATAACTGGCATTTTTAAGTATAGCCACTTCCAACAGTTGTATACTTGCTCTTTCCAAGAGTGCACAACATGTTTACCAGGACTAGCAGTGTTTTGTCTCATAAAACAAGTCTCATTAAGTTTGAAAATATTCAAACCATGAGAAGTATGTTCTTTGAGCATAGTGCGATCAAATTGGAAATCAGTTGCAGAAATGTCACTGGAAAGTCCTCAAATATTTAGAAACTAAACAACACATTTCTAAACAGTCAATGCATCAAATATAAAACAAAGGGAACATTTGAGCTTAACGAGAATTAAAACACAAACATGCCAAAGTTTGTAAGAGACCAGTCAGAGTTTAGGAAGAAGGTTATAGTATTAAATGCTACATGAGCCAAGGCTACAAGTCAATAACTTCAACTTGCATTTTAGGGAACTAGGTAAAAAGTAGAAAGCTCATGCTATTATAGAAGAAAGGAAATAATACTATAGTAACAATCTGTGGTGTATAGAATAAATGTATTACAGAAAAAACCTTTAAATCAAAAGCCTTCTTGAAAAAGATTTATTTATTTTAATTTCATGTGTATGCTTGTTTGCATGAATGTACATGCATCATGTGTGCACTTCTTTCTACTGGAGTTCAGAAGATGTTGCTGGGTTGCTCTGGAATTGGAGTTATACCACTTACTGGTGTGTGTCACTCTATTGGTGCTGGGAACTAAACCCCGGTTCTCGAGAAAGGGAGCAAATGCTCTTGTCTGCTAAGATATCTCTCCAACCTCTGTAAGTGAGTCCTTTTTGAGAAGATGTAGAGCACTGGCAAACTTCTAGCTAAATTAATTAAAAAGAAAATAGCATGAGAAGACAGAAATTTAATAATATAAAGAATAATATCATTGCAGCTTAAAGTTAAGACAATAATAAGAAACATTATGAATAACATTTTATGAATAATTTAATAGGTTAGATGTTCATGCAAGACATATCCTATCAAGGACTGTGAATAAATAAATAATATTAATAGTTTACTGAAAGAATTGAAGGGCCGTAAAGAAGCTTAGTGGTTAAGAGTGCTTGCTGTTCTTGCAAAGAAATGTAGTTTGGATCCCAGAACACACAGTAGATGAAGCACACCTGTAATTATAGCTCCATGGGACCCAACTGGTACTCTCTTCTGGATTCTGTGGGCAAATCTAGTCATATGCACACCCCCACACAGACACATAAATTAAAAATGAATCTTTAAAGCAGAATTGAAGCTGGGCATAATGGTGTACTTCTGTAGTCCCAGCCCTTGGGAGGCAGAAGCAGGAGGATTACTCCAAGTTTAAGAATAACCTGGTCTATGTAGTGTGTTCTAGGTTATCCAAGGTTACATAGGAAGACCGTGTCTCAAAAAAATGAGTTGTAATTTAAAAAAGTTTACAAAGCAGGCTCTAGGTCTAGATGGCTTTCATGGGGAAATCTGCCCAATACACAGACATTTTGCCATGTTACCTCTGAACTTACCCAGAAAACTGAAGAAAATACCAGGGAGAAATTTGATGTTTACATTTTGTACAGGTATCAAAAGGTAATTTGTAGGAAAAGGGCTAACATTTTCAACCAAAGTGCTGGAAAATTGCATATTTGAATTAAAAGGAAATAAAAGAATAAAAACATGATGTAAACATAAACAACAAAATTTCTTACAAACTAAAATATTGTCAACTTGAGTTAGGCACACTTCATAGATATAACATCAAAATCTTTATGTGCAAAAGATTAAATTGGTGGTTTGGATTATAAACTACTGCAATTTGAAATACATTGTTCAAATATCCTTAAAATATTAGCAAAGGTTCATTTACCTGATATTGGCTTTATATTTAGAATATGCAAAAAATCGCTCAAAATTCATTAACAAGCAAACGAAAACTCAGTACACGTGGGCAAATGACTGAAAATAATCTTCATGTTATACAGTAAGAAATCAGTTTCTACTGAAGAACATTCGTCATTAGTTATCACACAAATTCAAATCAAATCACAGTGTGCCATCATTAAGTGTTTAACAGAATGACAGTGAGGATGTAGAGGAACTGCACTTTGATAATTTCCATGCGGGATGTGAAGAAGTCAAACAAGTTTGGTAAATCATTTTGAACTTTCCTAAACAGTTAAGATACATGAGACACAATTGTGCACATGCAGGAATTTCCCAAAAGAAAATAAAATGGCTGTCCATTCAAATTCCTATCCACACAGTTTGTAACTCCTTTGTTTTAATAGATACCAACAAGAAGCAATAAATGCAGCGGAATGGATACATAATTTAAACTATATTCATATTTCAGAATGGTAAAGAGAAATAAAGTATCAACACTTGTCACGAAACAGATGGTCCTCAAGCAAAGAGGCTAGATTAAAGATGAGGACACACTGTGTGATTCCACTTATGTAAAGCTGTAGAAAATATGAACTAATCTTTTATGTTGAGTAGCAAGCTGTGGTTTGTCTGGTGTTTGCAGAAAGCAGGGAAGAGAGGACCTTGGACACTTGGGAGGGCAGAGGAGAGTTGGTCATGACTGTGGTGATAGTCTCATGAATAAGCCAACATGTCAAAAATCTTCCAAAAGCCTTATGCATCAACTTTGTCTGTGTCAACTGTGTTTCAATGTAAATGGTAAGAGGGAATTACATTTCTAGGGTTTTTTTTTATTTGAGTAACTACTTTGGGTATTTAGCTACTATTCTATAATTGATATTTACATATAAATTTAAGCTCACTTTACGTGCATAAGTTATCATCTTGCAATTCATCTTTAAAACCCAAAACTCAGCTCCAACAAATTTCAAGAGTAGACCAACAAGCAGAAGGAATGACAAAACTGATGCAAGGTCAAGCTTACCTTTTTGGCCCATTGTTGCTATTTTACTTCAAATTGACATGGAAGCTAAAGACATTTGAGAGGAGCACCTGTCACTGTGAGTATTTGTAAATTGTTGTGATCATATACGCATCATGAAGTTTTGCCTGGGATATTTGTGTGAGGGGTAAATGCATATTGAAAAGGATGAAGAACAGAGTGGCTGTTAAAAACACCAGAGATGAAGATCAACCTCTTCTTTGCATGTAACAAATATAAGATGCTGAAGAGGATGGCGATCCCGTGTACCAGGCTTGGCACTGTAATTAGTATCATAGAGGTTGATTCACTGATCTTGGGGCACCACCTTAGTGTATATTTTCACATGTTAATCCACCTTGATGGTTTAAAAATGTGATTTTTTGGCTATATTTAATTACATTTGGATCAAATATGACCTTCAAATGGCTGTAGACTTTGAATATTACGTTGAGAAACTGGGCTATCAACTTCTGTTCAGTGGAATGTGCCCACAATTTATTAGACATATTTAGAAATGAAAGTCCTTAAGATTTGTACATTTTATTAATGTCTGAGGAATTGTTTATTGACTACACACTATTCATTTCTAGGCCTACACATAGTGGCAGTATTTCTGCATGTGGGTGAGGCTGAAAAGACAGCTTGAAATGACCATGTGTTAGGACTTCAGAGGATAATGAAAGAAATTTCAATTACCATGTGCTTATAAAGATGACCATTTTAATATATAAAATATCGTATGCATAAAGATTATGTAATAAATTTCGTCCGATAAAATAGATATATTGAAGTTCTAGCCCACAGCACCTCAGGATGTGACCTCAGTTGGAAATAGGTTCATTTCAGATGCGATTAGTTAAGATGATGTCACACTGGAATAGAGGGCACCCTCTAATCCAGTATCATTGATTTCCTTATGAAAGATACCACCATGTAAAGCCAGAGCAGAGAGAGACACACACAGAGAAACATGCATACACACTTGCACACATGCACACATGCACACATGGACACACACACATACAGAGACACAGAGAGGGAAAGCGAAAGACAGAGATCGAGAGAGACCAAGAGAACAGACACACACCAGGGGAAGATACATATAGAGATTCAAGTTGCATAGCTACAAGCCAAGAAATGTAAAAGATGGCTTGCAAATATCCAGACCCCAGGAAGAGTTTAGGAAAGATGAGCTGCAAGAGTTAGAGGGAGAATAGTCCTGCTTACTTCATTTTAGACCTGCCACAGCTGGAATAATAAATTGCCATGGAAGCTTCCCAGATTCTGGAAAGTGCTTATGACAGCTCTAGGTATAATAAGAGTTTTTTTTTCTTGTATTTAATTATTGCTTCTTTGGAGAATTTGTTTATTGAAAGTTGGCTATTTACTCATTTTTAAATTTTCCCAAATAAATATAAGCTCAAAAGAGAAAGTAGAAGTCAAGTAGATCAATAAATAAATACAATACATACAATAAATAGATACAAATGCGACATTGTGTGATTACAAAACTGAATGCTTCCCCCATATAGGGTGGTGCTTTCCATTTAAAATTGTGATAAATACATATACAAAATTTCAGCTTAAGTGTTTTTGTTTTGCAGTTCAGTGTTGTTAATTACACTCACACTGTAATGCAACTGTTCTCTGCAGTTTATTTCCTGTAAAACTTCTTCTCTGTGCCTGATCGACAGCTTCCCATATTCCATTTGAAAGCCTTATAGAGCGATTTCTTCCCTTTCCGGTGATCCTGGATGGTTTCCTCAGTTTACCAGTTGGAGAGAGCTCTAATACCAAAGGTCTTCATCTGGATGCTGTAAAACCCTCTATAGCAGAATATCATTGCTGTCCAATGTACAGTGTTACAGAATGCAGAATAGAATGTAGACAGTTAAAATATTTTCACACGTAATTGGGCAGCCAGATCTTCTGAATCATGTGTAATGTGCGTGTGGGCTCGTGTGGGTGTGTCCTAGAGATCAAGCTGGTGCCTGACTTTATGTTATGCGTGCATTCAAGCACTGTCTCTGCCCCTCAGTATGTTCAATCTCACCCTCTGCAATTTCCACAGCTATTTAGGTTTCTCTCTAAGTTCTTTGTTTTCTGAATAAACATCCATCTATTTTTTCAATTACTTGCTATCGTGTGTGTCGTGGGGCGTACATGTCACAGAATGCACGTGCAGCTCAGAGGACACTTCCACAGAGTTGGTTCCTTCCTTTCACCTTATTTGAGTTTCTGGGATTGATCTCATGTCTCCAGATTTGCACAACATGAATCTTTACCCCCTGACCCATCTTGTTGACCTTATCAAACTCTCTTAACCTTTCAAAATTGTTGACGAGCTTGATGTAGTCATCCTGACAGCATTGAAAAAGTGTTTCTCAAAAATTTATGTGTTATGCATGCGTATGTCTGTGTGTGGACATGTGCATGTGCAAGCTGCTGCCGATAGAGCCCTGAAGGGCTTGGGATCCTCCGGAGGTGTCCAACTTGAGTGCTCATGTCACGTGTAAGAGCAGCAAGGAAACCTTTGTGCTATCTTCCTAGCCCAAGAGAGTATTTAAAACCATTTCTCTATTGTGTTACATCACTGGGACTTAATGTGTGTCCTCCTTTTCCTATGTGAAATCTTATTATTATTCATATTCCCAAGGTCAGTATTCAAGGTTTGTTTTTATTAATGCTCCCTTCAAATCTACTGAGTCTTGTCTGGACTCCACTCAGTGTGGCCCTTCATTCTCACACAGTGTTTTCCTTGCTTTGATCGACAGTCTCAGGAGGGATTCTATTTGCCAGCACTGTCTTTCAAAACAGGCAGAATTGTGATTGAATCTTGTCATTTCTGGATGTGTGATTTGGAGCCAAATTATTTAATTTACCAGAATTTATATTTTTCTATTTAATAATTGTATTTAATTATTATTAATAATAAAACAATAATAAATAAAATAATATTTAATAATAATCGCTCAATACATGTGAGCATCAAATAACAAAGTCTGAGAAAGTTGCTCACAGTAAATATTTAACTTGGGATGGCTTTAGACATATTGTTGTATCTATGTGTTTGACAAGGATGATCACTTTATGGAGACAAATCATATTTTTTGGTTAGAATTTAAACTTCTCGGAGGCAGGAATAATAATACAGCCTTAGATTTCCTGTAATGTCCTCAATGCTACTATTGTATTGCAGACCACATAGCATTAAATTAAATTCAGTATTTAATGAACATGTGAAAAGATATATATATTTTTCAAATAGGGAAATAGAAAGGCTGACAGATGCCCTTTCAGATACCACTCTCTTGAGTTCTTGTTAAGATGTGTACAGGTCTTTATCATGAGGAAGAACATTTTATGCCTCATTAAGGCACCATAGCAACATTGCAGCTGTGTTGGAAACAATATGGCTGAGACATCTGTGCAGCTGTTATTGGATGGCTAATGATGGATGTCTGTGTGTGTTCATGTGTCTATTTTTATTCTGATGTGGTGAAAAACGGAGAACATTTCATTAACGTGTGCATTTGAAGGAATTCGTAGAACGTTATTCTTTGTGCTATAGAAACGGGCAGTGAATTCTCATTTGGAAAATGGGTTTCTGATATTTTCCAAAATTCTGCCGTGTGTAAATCGTACAGTAAGTAATATCTCAAGAACTGCATATTCACCACGAACACCATCATTTAGTATTTTTACAATAACATTAAAATATAACTATAATGAAAAGCAACATTTTCTTCAGGTTGGAGAAGTTGCTCAGTGGTAGAGCACTTACAGAGCTTATGCAGGGCTCCATGTTCAGTTCCTAGGGCCAACACGTTTTCAACATTTAATATAGAAACCTAGGCATTATCAATATTCATATGTGGAATTCAAGCTTGTTGTTTATGACTACTAAGGATCTTTAGAATTTCCTTCAAATTAAAATATCATTTGTTGCCCATGGAGATATTTGTCTGATATTTGTTACTTTCATTCTTATTTTTTCACTCTACTGTTCACCATTTATCTAACTACTGATTAATATGTGTTTTATTTATGGCCTACCTGTCAGATAAATTCATTAACTGGTACATATGTAGTCAGGGTCTCCTACATCCTGGATATTTTGTGAAGATCAGTGAAGATGCTGTCAAACCACAGAGACATCTTTATCTTAAAGAGCTCACATAATAAACCAGACAAAATAAAGGCATTCTAATTCTAACAGAGACAGCACAAGCTACCTACAACTAACAGCAGTTTAAATGTCTGAAAAGGGCTGACTTAATTCGCATCATGCAATTAATACCCTAACTCAAAATGCATTTTAAGCAATTGTACATTTTAAGTTTTCCCTCCAAGTTTTAGGAAGAGAAAAATTACAATTTTTTTTTATGATGCAGGAGAGTCATTTTTCTTATTTATCATACAAATTGGAATGTGTTATGCAATGACTTCTACATTTCAGAATATTTTGGTTCATGCTTATAGCTTAATAAATTATGTTTTATGTTCAGTGGCTTTCCAAGTACAATAGACACACCTATTAGTGATTTAAAATAATCTTAAAATTTCTTGGGTGTCGATGACTTGATGTATTACGAAACTGACTGTTCAAGTTTACACATCATAATTAAGGGGCTGATCTCAGCATAATTTGGAAGCTGCTTATGAATGTAGGTTTGAAGATCTTAATTTTTTAGACGCTTTATTTGTCTAGATCCCTCTTAATTCACTGAGTAAACTCAATCTCAGACGATCATGCTACATAATCTGAAATCACTACTTCAAGGCTTATCTCAAATGTAATTATGATTTTTGTATAGCACATTCACTTCCTTTCAAATTTATAATTTCCTTCAAAGTAATAATTTAATTCTGTATACAATGTAGCAATTTTTTACTGGATAATAATGCCCTGGAGACAGTCAGGAAGCTTATATACACATATGAGAGAAAATTATCTTAGGGTGCAACATACATTATACACCTGACAACATAGATTCACTGCATGAGAAAAGACACTAATGAATGAATTCTAACATAAAAGTGTTAAGCGACATACCAGGCGTTATCAGTCATGTATTCACTGTGATTGAGTTAATAACAATTTAATTCATTTAGGATATGCAAGCCTTTGCTTACACTGCTATTTCTTGCCTGAGATTAACTTTAATCTGTGTTATCAACTATTAAATCCTTCTTATTTTCCAAGAGTGACATACCTCACCCTGAGATGGATTCCCTTGCTTTTTAGCATCTAATATTCTGAAAGGATTTCTTTTACTTCCAGTTGCTTTAAAATATCACTAAATGGAAACACTGTCAAAAGCTCTTTATAAAATAATTTTTATGAATGTAGTTCCATAAAATCTCATGAAGGGTTCTCCAAGGTTTTATATTAACCATGTGCATATAATAAATTATTTTTAAATTTAGAAAGTCTAACAGTTCTCTCATCTTACAGTTTATTTTGGGATGCAAGCTTTAGTAAATGTCTAATTTCTTGGAAGAATGTCTTTGGGTGTGGAAATTTCTACTCAGAGCTTTAGTACTTGTTGAAGATGATAAAATTCAGGTCTGATGGTTTGTTATCATAAACCCCATGTCCTATAATGATCTCACTTTAGCATAAAAAGAAAGTGATAATGATTATATTATCTTCTTATACCTTTGGAAATTAAATTATGCAAAGTGATATTGTGAAATAAAAAAATTTTAAGACAGAGAACTACAATTATTCAAAAATGTTCTGAACTAAAGTATTTAAATACCCTTATCCTAAAATGCCTTTTTTACAAATTTTATTTTATTTTTAAATTTCCTTTTTGTTTTCTTTTTCTTTTTCTTTCTTTTCTTTTTGTGACAGGGTCTCACACTACATCCTAGGATTACCTAGAGCTCACTACATAGCCCAGGCTGGCTTTGAACATGGGGCACTCTTGCCTCAGCCTTCCAAGGGCTGAGATTACAGGCATTTTCTTTACTCATTTGCCAGTTGATAGACACGTTTTTCCCCCCTATTTCTTGTTTATTGTGAATATGTTTCAATGAATGTGGGAGCAAAAATGCTTCTTTAATATACTGATTTCATTTCTTTGGGTTATAAATCAATAAGTGGAAATGGTGGATCATATAACAGCTCTGTTTGTAACTTTTGAGGGAAGATCCTGCAGTATCTTCCATAGGGACTTAACTAATTTACATTTTCCATATATTCTTTTATGTCCTAATCTTTAAATATAAAACATTTTAATTATATTTTTTTCTCTTCACAAATTCTTCCAAGATCCTCTCTACCTGGAGAAGACTGTTACTCCATTCTCAGGGTTTAGTTGCCTATAGTTTTATTGTGTAAGTTTGAGGTCTGATGGGCTTTCCCCTGTTCACTTTAGCATGTGTACTGTTGCTGTTCTTGTTTAGGTCATGTGTAGGTATTCATGTTGGTGAGACTTAATGAATATAGAATCAGAAATTGCTAGAGACCCAGTATCTCAGCACTGCATTCAAAGGAGGAAGCAACCAAGTCCCACTGAGCTATGATGTTTATGGACAGCAATGAACCAGGATGACACAATAACCCTAAGGGTTCAGTAATGGTACAAATACCTTGGTGGTAACTAACAGCTCTCTTGTTGGACTTAAGATCTGCTCAACAAGTGGGAATTTTCCTGGTACTAGAAATATAGCCAACTACTCAATGCTAGTAAAGTCATAGTTTTTGGAGAAACAGCCACTTCTTAACTAAACCCGCATAATCTCTAGCAACATTCTAAAGATTCCTCCTTATATCCACAGATAAGTGTTATGTTCAGCCCTTATTAATGAAAAGACAGAGGCTGTTACAGAAAAACCACAACCAATCAAAATTCAGAGTTTTCAAAATTCAGAATAAATGGCATGAAGTGAGCATCTACATTGTGTCTTGTTCCACATAACAGATGGGAAACTTTCAACTCTGTCCTCATTCGGCATAATTTATCACTTAACTTGCTATAGATTGTGTTTACTGTGCTGAATCATTTTATTTCTATACTATGTTTTTATAATATTTTTAAAGTTATGAATGGATGTATAATTTATCAAATATCTTTCTGCATCTGTTGAGAGGATCTTATGTTTGCAACATTGAAGTTGGTGTATTATGTTGGTGTATTACTGATATGCAGAGTTTAACCATCCTTATATCCTGGAAAAAGTTTCTGTTTAACCACAGCAAATGACCTTTCATTTATATGTGGATTCAGTTTGCTGGATTTCCACTGAGGGATTCTGTAGGCATGTTCATCAGTGGTCTACAATTATCCACTTTTGTTGTCTTTAATTTATTTTAGTGCCATAGTAATGGTGATCTCGTTGGGTGGGTTTGAAAGGTGTCCTTTCCCTCCAGTTTTTTCAATCAGTTAGGAGGGATTGATATTAGTTCTTTGTTTTAAACACATTTCATAATGTTCAGCAGAAAAGCTCCAAAGTCTTGAGCTTTTTGTTGATAAGATTTTTTTCTTTTTATAACCAAGTCATTAGTTATTAGCATTAGTATTTAATACTGAGCCATTCAGTATTCTTTACTATTTCTATTTCTTTACTATTCAACTTTCATAAGGGTTATACATCAAGATTTCTGTCTATTGATTTTAAGTTATCAAATTTATCAGTGTAAAGCTATTCATAATAATTTTTACTTTTCCATTTTCGTGTGTGTGAGTACATCTGCGTGTGTGGGAGTAGATGTGTATGGGTGCCTTGTGTGTGTGCCTGGTTTTGAGTTTGGGAATCATCTCTGCTTGATCTTCCACCTTATTCACTGAGGCAGGGCCTCTTAATCAAATGTAGAGCTCACTGAAATGATTAGTCTTGTTAGTCAGCTTGTTCCTGGGATACCCTATCTCTGCCTTTTGAGACTGGTATTACAAATGGTCCATTATGCCTACCTGGACTTTATGTGGAATCTGAACTCTAAGCCTCATACTCATAGGCAAAGATTTTAAGCAATGATCCATCTCCTCTGTCTAGTTATTCATAGTAATTTATATTGGTCCTTTATATTTTTGCTTTGTCAATTACATTGTCTCTTTTACTTTTGATTTTACACACCCTAATATTTTTCTTAGTTATTCTAGCTAACTTCATATCCTCAGCTGCAATATCTGACATGGTGGAAAGAAGAGGCAATAATTATGGAAGTTCATTATAGATCTAAAGGTGTTAATATTGTGAAAGATCAATTGTTAGGTGAGTGTCAATATGCTGATTTATAAGAGCAGATTCAAATTTGAAGACGCTCTTATAGTACAATGTCATGTAGTAGCTTTAATCACATGGATAATATTGAGGAGCCAGGAAAAAGACATACATCATTCACAAAGATCATGGAAGGTGCTGGAGAAGCCTTCACTGACTTTCTATAAAGACTAATTTTAATTGTAGACAGAAGAATACCAGATCCAGACACAAGACAGATATTAATCAAATCTTTTGCTTTTGAAAATGGAAATGCATAGTACAAAAATGTTATTAGATCTTTAAAAGCACAATCATCATCTATAGATGAATGGGTTAGAATTTTTGCTGATATTGAACCCCCAAAGCTTATGCAGTTGGACAAGCATTGACTAAAGATATTGAGTTTCAAAATGTCTGATACTTTAAATATTATGAGAGACTCCATCTTTTGCAAAGGGTTTATAGACAGCATAGGCAGGGCATTTCTAAAGTTAAGCTAATTGAAAACAATGACCCAAGCCTCCTGGGATTTGTAGATGGTATGGTAAGAGTTGGCATTGGACTAATGAATCCAGATCGGCAGGATATATATATAAATATATATATATATTTCGTAATCCCTTACCAATGGGAAACTCCCTAGGGGGACTTGCTACAACAAGCAACAAACAACATGAGTCAAGTGGTCCCTGTCAGCAATGGAATAGCTCATTTGCAGAACAACTAGAGGAACCTAAAGTTGATATTGGAGATTGAATGAATGCTAAAACAGGAAGCATTACCATAGAATTAGCCAAAATCAGAAAAGGGGAATAAGAATAAGGACTCTCAGAGATAGATTGCATAATTCTTTATTAATTTTAATTTTTTTAAATTCCAATGAGACAGAGACAATAGCTGCTAAAAGACTGGGCTGTAGAAGAAACAGAAACTGATGAATTAAGTCAGCCTGTATATTATATAGATGTGTTAACATCAGAATGGAAGTCAAGGAATCTGTTACATTAGGATAGAGGTTTTGCTTTTTTTCCTAAAGAGATGAAAAGCTATTGGTTCCATCTAAATTGAGAAAGATTCAATCTGAGTAAGATAAGCTTTCTAGATACCAGCTGCTAACATGAAAGGCACTACTCAAGGAAGGAAGAGGTGCAGAAAGACAGAAACACACACACAACAAAAAACTGATCCCTTATGTGGGGACAGCTCAAGAAACTGATTGAAGAAAGAGGTGATATTTTGTCAGACTAGAAAACCTTGATGCTGAAATGAACATTTGATGAAGGAATATTGAAGAGAACTTGACAGATGATTAGGACTTATGGTTCCTGCAGTTATGGAAGATCATCAAGTGGACAGGTGAAGTGGATCTTCAAAAGGACATTCAGACAGTTACGTTTTTGGGATTGATAATTGTTCCTATTGTGATAGTTAAGGTATGTTAGAGCTATTTTCACAGCACAATTTATATCTTAAACAGAAAGAAGGAAGATGTAGAGAACATTTGATTATTTAATCCAGCAGCATGGCTGCTCTAGGGTAGAGAGAATGTTAGAACAGGACTTTAATCCCAATGTGGCATATACTTTTAATCCCATTTCAGAAGTCAGTGGTGCACACATCTTTAATACCAGGACTCGGGAGGCAAAGGCAGAGTTCAAAGGAAGAAACAGAGAGTAGACAGAGAATCCAGAGTTTAGAGAAGGAAGCAATGTAGAAACAGAATGTGGAAGCAGAGCTCAGACAAAAGTGATGTGGAAGCAGCTGGGAAACAGACAAGAGGCAGAGCTCAGACAGAAGTGGAGAGTTGGTTCAGTCAGGCAGTTTGGATGCAGTCAGATCACAGTTCAGTTCAGAAGGAGAAGCCAAGAAGAGCAGAGACACTCCAGAATAAGCTAAGAAAGAGAGAAAGCAGAGGTCAGAAGCAGATGGCAATTTACAGTCCAGAGTTCAGAAGACAGCTACTCAGAGTGAGTTCAGTCAGGAGTAAGTCTCGGAGGCTGAAGTGTTCCAGATCTCGGTTTAAGATTAGATTTGTTGTTGTTATTGTTTTTGAGACAAAGTTTCTCTTGCTCTAACTCTGGCTGTCCTGGAACTCATTCTGTAGACCAGGTTGGCCTTGAACTCACAGAGATCCGCCTGCCTCTGTTTCCCGAGTGGTGGGATTAAAGGCATGCGCCACCACCGCTCGGCCTTAAAATTAGATTTAACAGAGGTGAAAATGCTCCAGGACCAGGACTCGGATTGTGTTACCATGGAATAAACTGTCCTCTGCCTGAACCCATGAGAATAATTAAATAAATCAACGCATATATCAATTCTTACATTGTTCAATAATGTCATAGAATCAAAGTAAAACAAATGTGTTACTAAAACTATAGGCAAACATGGGGAATTAACCTAATGATAATTTGACTTGGATCCTACATTAGATCCCAGTGAACAGGACTGATAGTTCTTCGTTTTGTAGCTTGGTCAAAGAATCAGGTAATTGGCATGTTTTATTAAACTAAAACAACGGTCAGATTATTAGAGTGAAGAATCAGACTGAGTAGTTACCACTATTTCTAAAAATGCACCCACTTTGAGTAGAATGCCAAGTGCCTGCAAATTACTGTGACTGCAATTGAGAATGCTATTGAATTGCAGTTGAGTACTTCAGAAACCTTGAACTGCTGTGTTCTCCAAATCATTACATGGCAGATATCTTTCTATTTTAACTGCCCAAAAGAGAGAAATAAATCAGAGCCACAATTATCATGCTAAAAGATAACTTTTAACAGCTGAACTGGGCCTAAAGAAAGCACAAAGGAATCAAAGGTGCAAATTAAATTTCCATAATGATAAAAAATTTGCATGCTATCCAACAGTCAGATACCCTATTAGATGATAAATAACCTCATGGTTGTGCACCTGAGTGTAACTTCCTCACAGTTTATGATAATTATTTCTTGCTTGGGAATATTTGTTAAGAAAAACATTCAATACTTTCAACAGAAAGGTCACAGTTACTCTTTCCAATTAAATGTGAAGTTGAATGAAATGCATTATTTGATTTGTACTATGTCTATAGCATTTTGATGTGATTTCAGGTGGTTTGAGAAAATCCTAGGAAGGCAAGATAAATCAGGGAACAAAAAGATACAATAAAAGGATCATTGGTAAATTTTGGTGTCACTTTTATGAGAATGTATTATGGATGGAAGCAACCATAAGTAGTTATTTTTAGAAATTGTAATAATATAAATATTTTTAAAAATTAGTACTTTGTAGATGCAATGACTGGAGTATTCATTAAGCTACCTTTTCAACAACTCCTTTCAGTATCTTTATGTTATTTTATCCATCACATTTGTGTCATTTCATTTCTAAGAAAACTCAGATGCTCAAAAAATGAATGTTTTCTAAGCAAAACTGAGTATTAGAAAAAAATATTTGTGTCCTTTAATGTATTCATCACTGATTTTAAATGAAAATCTTACTGACATTTAGCATGACCAAAAGGATCTTGCTTCAAGAAAAGAGATATTATGTACTATAAAGCCCAACTATGTTCTATATAAAAACAATTGTAGTCCAAAGAAAGATTATCTAAAGAGAATAAAAATAATTAGTATCATTCAAATAATGAACTCTTATTTTGTATGCAGACATTGGGCATTCTGTACAAAGTGAAACGTGTTTATACTCTTAACATCTCTGTTTCCTCTTATCGTTCCAATTTTACATATATTATATATAATTACATATATTTATACAGTTTCTCTCTCTCTCTCTCTCTCTCTCTATATATATATATATATATATATATATATATATATATAGTCATGTGAATTTTGAGTAATCATACTACTTGGTATTATTAATTATCCTAAATGTTGGAAACTACTTGATAAAAATTGGTAGGATTCTCTGCTATTGCTTTTATTTGTGTTTATTTTGTTTTTCATTTTGTTCGCACATAATTTTTAATATTTGTTTTGCAAGTGTTTGAAAAGGTCAATTGTCTACAGTAACTTTACAAAATGTCTACTGATCCATCTTCATCATTCTGGACTCTGAATTCAGTAGTTTCCACAGGTTACTTCCTTCTGCAGCCGTTGCTCATATCGATGCTCACATTATTCCGGGCCGATTTTGTAAGCTGGCTCTTACATTCATTTGATATTTACTACTATTTTTTTTTTGCAGCCCACTTTTATTGTTTACACAGAAAGATGGAGAAGGGATGATGAAATTAGAAAAACACCATTTGGCAATCACCAATAATGACCGTTTTTGGCAGAATCATTTATGGATACTAAGATTAAAGGGTAGAAAATGATGAAAAACAGAATGAGAATATAGTTTTAAAATATTCCCCCAAAGATCAAATGATTACAAAGGGAAAATTTGTAATTTTAATGTGGAGAAAACAGATGATTCTAAATTGAGAAATAATTAATGATATCATTACCAGGAATAAGCCAAATCTGCACCGTTTCTCTGCTGATACGATGCCCTGGGAAGGAAGCACACTTGTGACGTCCTTCTTATTCAAAGGCATAAAGATCACGTAATCATTAGAAAATGTCTAATTAAAGGATTCTGTGCCACGTAGTAGCCTGCTCTCTATACACATGTCAATCAGGCTGCCCAGACTGATGAACATGCAAGTCTTATAGACATCTGAGACCTGGATAGAAACAAACATTTCCCATGGTTATAAAAGTGGAACACTGGTCGAGCTGATTAGTTCTTTTGTCAACTTGACGTAACTAGAGTCTTCTGAGAAGAGGACATATCACTTGAGAAAATGTTTTCATCAGACTGTCCTCTATGCATGCTTGTGGGGCATTTTCCCAGTTAAGGATTAAGTGAGAGGATGCATTCCACCGTGGGTGGTGGCATTCCTAGGCAAAGTGGTCCTGTGCTGTATAAAGAAGCACCTTGAGCAAGCCTTAAGGAGTAACCTAGTAAGTAGTATTACCCCATAGGCTCTGCTTTAGTTTCTGATTTCAGATTTCTGCTTCCAATTCCTCAATGTTGGACAAATAAATAAAACCTCTCTTCCCCAAGTTGTTTTTGGTGAGTGTTTTATCACAGCAATAGATAAAAAACTAGAATGCTGGTCAAATTTAACTGTATTTCTAGACTAGATTATAGTTTGTTTCTTGGTGTTGCTAATTATTTATGGCGATTATGTAAAAGAATATGTTTATGTTTAGGAAACACACACTGAAATGTTTAAGGGTAAGGTATACTTATTCCTTAATGTTTTAGAGGAAATGATGAGATTGGGGAAACGGCTTAGAAGGTGAAACTCTTGCAGAGCAAGCACGAGGACCTGAATGCAGATTCTAGCACCTAAGTAAAGATCTGGGCTTGACAGGGTATTTTTGTAACTTTAGCACCAGAGGAAGGATAACAGAAGATTCAATCGGAGACCATGTATTAAAAAGTAAGGTGCAAAGCATTCAGGAAGACACCTGACCTCTACACACAAGTGCACACACACAACATACATACACACACACATACACACACACACACACACACACATACACACTGCAAGAAGAAAAGGAGGATAAAAAGAGATGAGGAAATAGGGTAAGGAAGAGAGAGGATGAGAAAATTTGGTTCATGATTAATGCTTAGGATCTCTGAGGGTTATTTGTACTCTTTTTGCAACTCAATGTCAAATTAGTTCACAACGAAAGGCCCAAAAAATTGATCACTCCCAACTTCTATGTGATATTGATCCTATTTGAATGTGTGTCTTTTGTTGCTGTTATTCCACAATGGAATAAAAATGTTTCCGTTTATTCTTTTTGCTGAACTGTCTAAAATGCTGGTTGATTTTTCTGCATGGACCACACCACACAAGGAGCATCCATCTTTCATCGCCATTGGCTGCTGACCTGTTAACACATGCAAATGTGGCTAAAGGAACTATGTTAAGCTAGGTTAAGCTACAAGAGAGAAGAAAACTAAGTTTTTGTTATTTGTGTTTGGATTTCCCCATGAGAGCTGTAGTATATTATTTTAATCTAATTTATGTTGTTAAAAAATCCCCAAACAACAAAACATTACACTTACTCTGTTGCCTATTTATCGCCAGATACTATTTTATGCTTGTAAGGTATTCTGTTGAAATTCAATTTTTCTGGTGTTCACAGTGACAATGTAGTGGTTATGATGATGCCGTGTTGTGAATTTTTTCTAGCATTTCTAATAATCATCTTTATAACTTGGACTTAAGATGAATCTGCCTTATATTCTATTTTTCAGAAAAAGAAGTTGAATTGAATTAAATCTGTGGAGTTTTTTTAAGTTTTAATAATAGCAGGCTTTCAAGGATGAGATCTTATTTTAACATGGTTTGGGGTGTCTTAATGCAGGGTAGACCAACTACCTCACGATTGAACTTAGATTTAGAGGTGAGACAGAAGCAAGCTGAAGTTCAGTCTCTGGCATAGCACTCTGGCCTTACATGAGCAAATCCCAGCTGCATAGGCAATAAGAAACTGTGATGAAGCAAAAAGGGAATGGACATACAGTGATAGCAGGAGAAAAGTTATAGAAGAAGGCATGTTCCCACAAAGCAGAGTTAAATTAGAAATTTTAAGAAGACAAGGATACAGTAAATCATGTAACAAAAACTGCAATTAAATGTAATTTATAGTGACATAAAACCACTTCTCCATTTAGAAGCCCAGCTGTAAAAGGATCTCATAAAGCTGGGGCAGCACTGGTGCTTTGTGACACATTCTAATTGTCTTCTGCATCCTTCTTTGGGTGCTTTAATTAACCTCTGAGACCTAGTCCTCAGCCTAAATCCTCAACCATAGCAAAGATGCTACAGAATTATGGTTCTGTTCTGTGGCAGGTCACTGAATTGAATGATGTGAGCTCACTAATTCCATGCCTTTTCTCCTTCCAGGGACTCTAGTGAGAAATGAACCATGAAGAGATTCAATGATCTTAAAGTTTTGTACATTTTTGAGTATCTTTGAGTTACCTTCCTGGATAGTTTGATAAATAATGCACATTATTTGGAATTATTTATCAGAAACTCAATGAGCTTATTGTTATTTCTACTTTTTGGAAAGGATGACATGGGAGATTTTGGAGGCATTTTTAGATGACAGGAAATAATGCCATATGCATGCTTACTACTCTTGTGGAATCAAGTTAGCTTTCTTTGTTTTAAAAGGAATCTTTTGTTTTTGTTTGTGAAGATGGGTATGCATATCTAGAGGGCAACAGAGAAACTTGAGTGTTAGCCCTTGCCTTCTTCATGTGTTGAGACAGGGAATCTTGTTTAATTATTCCAGGCTAGCTGACCTTCAAGCTTCTGAGAATTCTCTTGCCTCCACCTTCCATCTCACCACAGAAGCACTAAGATTGCAGAAGACCATAACCATATTTGGCTTTTATGTAGGTTCTGGAGAATAAACCTCAGGTCCTTACACATGTGGATCCACGAATTTACCCACTGTGCTGGAGAGTTTTATGTCAATTTGACACAAGTGATATAATCATTTAGAAAGAAGGACTCTCAATTGAGAAAACACCTCCAACAGATTTGTCTGTAGATGTAAAAATTTTTTTTTAAAGTGTGTACTGTTTTCTGCCATTTGAGTTTGGGTGCCAACCTTCTTTGTTTGGGGTCCAAAAGTTCAATGTTTTATTATGAGGTAGTAATCATTTCTAAATGTTGTATCTAAGCTTTGAAGCCTTTTGTAACTTACATTTTTCACTGGTAACTGGACACCTAAAGGAACTCCACCCCCTGGTTCCTTTCCCAGATGTTGCCTGTTACTAAGATTTCTAACTTGCAACTTTTTAAAAACTCTCTTGAGCTCTAAAAGTTTAGGAAGGAAAGGAAAGGAAGAAGAAACTTTTACGGCCCCTTCTGCCTGTCTTTATCTATCTAAGCCTGGGGAACTGGACTAACTTCTAAAGTCCTTTATCCCATTGACATTTTCCCCAGTTATCTCAGCACCCTCCTGTGTCTGAGGCTTCCCAGCAACTGTCTGCCTTCTTTCTTATTCCCTAGAACTATCTATCTTTATATGAGCCTTGTTTATGCCTGCCTTTCCTATCATCAGCTTCTGGAGCTCACTGTTTCTCCTGTCACCACCTAACCAACTCCGTGCTCCTTGTCCCCTGACACCAACTAACCACCTGTGTTTTCTAATGGGCACACTCTCTTAACTAGCTCCTCAAGCTTTTCCCAGCAGTCCAAGTGGCATGTAGCCATAAGGAACACTGCTGCACAGTACAAAAAAACTTCTTTGAAAAGTGACCCCCTACATGTAGGCAAATCTACAGTGAATTTTCTTGATTAACAATTGGTGTGCATGGCCCCAACTCTCTAGGGACTGTCTCACCACTGGGCAGATGGTTACAGATAATATAACAAAGTAGACCAAACAAGCCTTTAAGAACTAGCCTTTAAGCATCATTCCTCCGTGGTTCCTGCTTCAAGACCTGCTTCCATGTTCCTGCCTTGAGCTTCTGTCAAGACTTCCACGAATGCTGATTACAAATTTGTCATGGTGTTTTATCACAGTAATAGAAAAGTAACTAAGTCAGAAATTAGTACCAGGAGTGGGGTATTGCTATGAAAGACCTGACCATATACTGGGAAGGATTGTGTCAGGACTTAATGAACAGTTGTCGGAACTTATAAGATAATGCTGAAAACAATGCAGATGATGGAAGCAGGGCTTGTGAGGTTTCAGAGGGAAATTTTAGAATCTCTCAAAGATTCTAGCAGGATCATTTAGGTGATATCTGAATTAAGAACCACTAAAATGAAACCTTTAGTTTGCTGGGAAAATGAAAAATCAGCTGTAATTAAGAAGAGACCAGTATCACTGATGAAAAATCTTCTGGGTGATGTTTCCTTATGGTCAAGACATAGAAACTGTGTTGCAGAAGGGTCCAAGGCTGTACCTTGTGATGGCAACTGAACTTGGTAATGTGTAAGAGTCTCTCAGTGCTCGTTTATAAGGATCATGGAGAGTAGCTGAAACTTGGCATCGTAAGAGGAGAGGCCACTGATGAAGTCGCAGCCAGTTTCAGGGAAGATCCCAGCATTTTGGAGATGACAGTGCAATGGGATGGCCACCACGGACAGCGGCAAGTACATCATGGTGTTTTTCTGAGCCTGTGAGATAAATTCTATGTCCTGAGAATGGTAGGGATGGAGAGACAGGATCCTTTGGAGGAGCACAGAAGACCATGAGTGAATTCAGATGTCTGACACTAAACTGTTTACACTGCTCAAGTATGATTTTGCTTTAGTTTGATTGTATCTATGCCATGGTTCTTCCCTCTCAGAGTAAGGTAATATTTAAACTGTTTAATTTTTATTTTATAGGAACCCACAGTTGAAGGACTTTAGATATTTTAGAGAGATGACTGAGTATTTTAGAGAGACCGTGGGAAAGAACTGGATATTTTAAAGAGATTTAACTTTTGAATTATTTGAATTTTTAAAGACTATGAGACTTTTAAAACTTGGAATTTTTTATATTATAACAACATTGATATTAATATAAGATCTTGGGAATGAACAAAATAAAGAAGTTATGGATGATTAAATGATGTTATTTTGAAGATGGTTCAGTGATGCTGGCTAGTTTTATATAAACTCCGCACAAGCTAATGTCATTCAGGGAAAGGACTCTCAATTGAAAGTCCATAAGATTTGGCAGTTGGCGAGTATACAGTGCATTTTCTTTGTTTTAAGGATTGATGTGGGGGACCAAGCTCAGTGGAGACAGTGTCACCCTGACAGGAGATCCTGAATGGTAGAAGAAATCAGGCTGAGGAAGCCATCAGTAGCAAGCAACATTCCACTATGGCCCCTGCTTTAGTTCCTGCTTCCACTCACTGCCTTTCTGTAAACTGAAATGAACCCTTTCCTCCTCAAGTTGATGCTGGCTATGGTGTTTTATCACAGGAATAGAAACATAGCTAAGATACCCACTAAGCCAGCTCCTCAGCCTAAGGATCAACTTTACTTAGTGTTACCCTTTGTAAAGTTTACAGGCATAAGGAAAAGGTTAGAGCTATTCACAACAAATTCCTAGCCTCTGAGTGACATGGAATGTTTAGAAAGCAAAGCTGTGAATATTCAAAATGACACTTTACACTACCTTCAAGAACAAGTTTTATGTATTATAAAAAAAGAGGAAAGGTAGTAAGATATTTATAAATTTCCGTCTACTTTTCCCTCTTGCATGTGATTTTGAACATCAGATGATACTGGAAACACACGACTTCTTGATACCCTCGTGATAGAAATGTGGAAATTGTGGCTTGAATAATAAATGTCTCTTATGGACTTGTGCACTTGAGCACGTGATTCTCAGTTGGTATAACTTTCTGAGGGAAGTTTTGGAATCTCTATAAGATGGAGCTTTGCTGGAGGAAGTACATCACTGGGAGTGGCTCTGCAGGTTTGTAGCCTAACCCTTTTTCATATTCTGTCTCTCCCTCACCTCTCTCTGTGCTCCATGTGTGCAAATAAGATTTGATCAGCCAGCTTCCTGCTCCTGTTGACATTCTTTTCTTTACCTTTGCCATGCCTTCTCTACCACGATGGACTCTCCCCTTCTGGAACCGCAAGTCTAAATAAACCTTTTCTTCCCTAAGTTGTTTTTGGTCATGGTATTTTATTAAAGCAGCAGAAAGCAATGGATGCATGAACATTGCTGGAATATGACGAGGTCTGCTTAATGAACAGTATATGGTTAGGACACGCTTAGGGAGTACTCAGCTTCCCTTGTATGCGACGACTACATACCACTTCAAGACATGCCCTTCCTCATTCTTTTCTTGATTGCCAACTTGATGCTGACATCTAGTGATGGCAGAGAACTAGGCATAGGTTTTCTGCCACTCTGTGTTCCCATTTTTTTTTAAAATGCCAGAACTCCACTGCTTGGAACTACACGGAGGTCTTGTTGTGAGTTAGGGATACATAGTTATATGATGAAATGCTAAAACTGAGTTTGCTTATTAAGTCAGCTAGCATTCTAGTAATCCAGTTGGTGAAAATTGTCTGGAAAATTATGTTTAATTTTTTAAATTAAAAGGAAATCATGTGGGATCAGGTAAAAAATGTGATGAAAGCATATTCATAGTGCTAGAAGGTTCTATGTAGCCTGCAACAGGAGAAAAGGCAACAGTGGTCTTACTCAGCACTGGACCCTCAGTGCTATAATATTGACCTTCCAGGAAAGACATCCCCATTGTGGCAATGTGGTAAAGTTGTTTATGTGTGTAACCACCTGTTCTCTTGATTGGATTTGAAGCCTGATCCCAGGAGGGGATTTATGTCTGGTATAAGGGGAAAGTCACCGTTGTTGTTTTTCTGAATGGTCATATTGTCAAACTGCCTTATAAATATTTATGTTTATATCCATAGATTTGTGCTGTTTTCACCTTTGGTTAGTTTTTATTTCAGTGTGTAACTGTTAGCACAGAGGCTCCTAACTGCTCAAAGTGCTGAAGATAAGCAACTGTGACTGATCAGTTGTAAATGGGACATCTGTATCAATCCGTTCTTCCTTCTAGTGCTCAGGGAACACTGTGGGAAGGAGGCAGGAAGAATGTAGGAGCCAGAGGATAGGGACTAGTGACAGTATCGTTGCTTGATGTGACAGGAGTATTGCACACATGCATTTGTAACAAAGGTGTTTACATGACCAAGACTTGCATAAGATCAAGCCAGTTAAAAATACCTTCATGCTTGGGGAATAGCTACCTAGGCCTCATCCATAGCTTAAGAGGTATGATTGGCAGTGATATTGTCAGCTAAAAATAGATTAAATAAAGAAATGAAGTATATTCTCCATATATATATATATATATATATATATATATATATATATTCTCCAATATAATGTACCTGCCATACAAAATACAGACCCTTGCTGTATACTATTTACAAGAAACTGACTATAAATATGTTGAAGAAAAAAATTCTTGGTAAAGACGCACACAAACACATACAGAAAGGCAAATACAAAGAAAACAGTGGTGTGGTGATTTGAATGAACTGTCCCTTATGTCTTAAGCATTTGAAAACTTTGTGCCCAGGTGGTGACTGTTAGAATTTCGAATTATGGTCATGTTGGAGGAAATATGTCATTGGGGATCAGCCTTGAGGTTTCTTGAGGTAACTCTCCCTGCTTCTTGTTTGTGGATAGAGATGAACTTGCAGCTAATGTTCCAGCAACGTGCCTGTCTGTCTGCTGCTATGTTTCCCAGTCTAATAGTGACGTATGTATTCTTATCACTCTGGAATCATAAGCTCCAAATAAATCCTCTGTAAGTTGTCTTGGTCATAGTGTTTCATCACAGCAATGAAAATGAAACTAAGACAAGTGGCAATGTGAATAGCACTATAGCATCTAAGATTAAACCATCATTTAGAGTTTGGGGAAGGAGTTCATTGGTATAGGGGATGGGCCTACTGAATGAAACCTTAGATTCAGTACCCAGTGAATGTACTTGCATATATATTCACAAACATACATATACATACACTCTTAAAGAAAATGTATAGAGTATATAGAGAATGGGATAACATATTTGTAAACTACATGTTTGCCAAGGAGCTCATATTTTGAATACAGGAGAAACCCAAAATTAAATGAAAGCCAAAATAATTCAATCAAAAATTGGGCAAAGATTAAAATAGGCATTCTTCCAGAGATATGAAAATGATTGGTAAAATGTAGGGACTGAGCAAGAAGGAACTGAAGGCTTTGGAGGGGATGTAAGGGCATGCCAATTTCAACTGTACAGATGAAAATTGGTAAAATATTCAAGAAACGAGAGTCATTTGGAGTGAGGGTTTTAGAGGAAAACTCCATAAAAGTAGAGTCTGAGGATCATGAAGAAAGTAGCATAGAATTTTCTTGAGATTAATTGCATAGAGATCTTGAGCTTGAAACAGCAAAGAGGAATTGTGTTATGGTGAGATGCATGAGGCAAGATCTGATCCGTACTATTCAGAGCAGTTAATATTCATCATTTGTTAAGTGATAAATGCAGAACAGTTCTTATAAAACTGACTTTGCATGAATTGTTAAATATAAGGTGGCAGTCTCCAGTGAACCTCCATTCTCTTCCAGATGGAGAGGTAGCAGTTCAGAGCTCTCAAAGTTCCCTCCATATGCTTACCGAGAAGGCCATCCATTTCCCTGCATTAGGCCTCAAAGCACGCATTTATAATAAGGAGTCTCTGAGGTCTTCAAGCATGGAATGTGGTCTAAAGACACTAAATACCTTCAGGAAAATTGAGGAAGCATCTGGGGATTTGAGAAAAGGAGCCTCTACTCTTGAGTGATGATCAATCTTTCCTGATACTGCTGCCTTCTAAATATAAATCATCATTTACCCAAGTTCTTTGCACAATGCTTCCAGCTCAGTCCTGTGTTCCAGAGCAGCTGATCACTTGGGGCTTCTAGGGACTCCGGTAACTTTATTTTTGCAAACAATATATCTACTCTGCTGGGAAATATCATCATTTTTCTTCATTCTCCCTGACATTTCGACCATTATATTCTGAGTTTGCCCACAGGAAAGAAATAAATAGCTCAGTATTCTTTTAAAAACAAACTATGAATTGAATAAATTCAGATGCTATTTGGTATTCCTGTTGCTGATCGAAGAGTGTCTTTCTTCAATTTATTCAATCATCCTCTATTCCTAAAGGAGACTCGTTATTTATTTGGGGCCATGGAAAGAGCTTCTGGCATCATGGATAGATCCAGAATAATTACCAGTAATATTTGTGCATAACTAGAGCCAAGTAATGATATTATTGAGAAGTCTGATTTTCTTTCTATTTTGTATGGTAAATTAACTGTCCTACACCAGGCTAATTGCATTTGTGACTTGGCATTTTAATGTTCAAAAACTCTACTCTCGTGTAAATCAGCTGCGTGCTTTTTATGAGAGCAGAGCCTGGGTGAGGAAGTCTTCCATGTTTTCTTCTTTATTTCATGGCTAAACCACAATTCTTAGGGAACAGGCTCTCAGGCCTCTGTCAGAATGGAGGGTTCTTACACAGATACAGTTTCATCATGAAAGCCTTTTGGTCTACAAGGATCAGAGCACTCTTACAGCAAGTGGGAGTCACGAGTACTCTTCAAAGCATCTCCTTGGCTTTCTTATCCCTCCTTACCTTCTGAAGATGGTTAATGAACACGCTGCTGTTTTGAATTTCCCCAAGTTGTACTTCTGACACTGAGGCTGGGCTCTCTCCTGGGTTGGATCACCCAGGTGGTAAAGAAGTTGGTCAGAGAGAAAAACCTAATATCCTAAACCCCTCTGAGTCTAATGTATGCACTTGAACATTTCCTGCTGTCCAGGCCTACTATCCTTCAGCCTTATGCACAATAGAAAGAGAATAGATCAAATAACATAACTAATGCCAGGCTCACCTGGAAGCAATTTTAGCTTGTGAGTAATGCCTTAACATACACATGTTTAACTGGAGTTTAATAGGTAATTTCCAGATTTCATAGTACAATTCTCCCTTTGGTGCCTGGGCCAAGCAGAATTCTTTGATAGCCCCTCAACACCCCATCAGTCCTGACCATTTCTCCCAATTATTCAACTAAATATAAATCTAGGTGCTATTGTGAATAGATTTTGAAAACAGAGTGAAGGTCTCAAATGAATTAAGTATAGGAAAGAGAGATTATTTAATTAAATGTGACAACATGACTGAAGCACATGAATTCTTGGTTTACATCTAATTGGTAAATGAATAGTCAGAGAGATGTGAAACTTGGGAGAGATGGGAGATTCTTCATAGATTGTGCTAAGGATGGAAGGAGGTGGTTGGGAAAGAGCACAGAAGCTGCACCTGGCTGACAGCCAGCCAGGATTAAGGACTTCAAATTCAATTCTACCATCAGCTGCAATGAACTTGGAAGCAGATGTTTTCCTGAGCCTCAGGATAAGACATTAGCTTGGCAGACGACACCTTGCTTATAGCCTGTGATACCTTGGTTAGAGAATTCTATGTCACCACCTCACAGAAGTGTGAATTAATAGTTGCTATTTAAACAACCTATATTTTTGGAAACTTTATATCACTAGATAGTAAATATACCTCTGTTCTCAGAGGTTGCTTTAATGGTCTAACATAGTACCAAGCAAGGTTTCAGGAAGGTTAGGAAATGACACAAATTACTTACATGAAGTCTGTCCAAGTTGGAAATCCACTGTTGTTTCACATACCGTCTTCCGTCCTTCCTGTCAGTCTGCTTTCCACACTTGCTTCTGTTGAATGTTCTCAGTCCTGGCCATTCTCTGGTTGTTTGTCTGTGATTATGTATGGTACCCTGTCCCTTTGCCTTCATTCTCGGTCTTTCCAGGATGACATCTCATGCCTCCATGAGCCAATGATATTCCCAGAATCTTTTTTCTTTTTTGGTTTTTTTGAAACAGGGTTTCTCTGTTGTAACTCTGGCTGTCCTGGAACTCAGTCTGTAGACCAGGCTGGCCTTGAACTCACAGAGATTCACCTGCCTCTGCCTCCCGATTAAAGGCATGTGCCACCACCTCCTGGCTATTTCCAGAATCTTTATGCAGACATTTCTAACAATTCTTCCTCACCAGTCTGGAGACAGAATCTGTCTCCAATACTGGAAAAATTTCCAGATCTTATAGAGAGACAAGAAACTGATCTCTGTGTTACAAGAGTTCCAGGTTTCTTTGGGGTTCTCTCTGTTTTAGCTTATTGTTTTGCTAAGCCTAACACCAAGATCAGGTTATAGACTAACTCAAGAAATTGCTATTAACACAAGCCTATGTCTTTCATCCTCAACCACTCCAAGGAAAATTTTATATTCCCAATTCATGGAAAAATATTATGTTAAGGATTCTTCTAGTTAGAGTTTTTCCTCATGCTTAGGTTTTGGCATGCTAACTTTAAAGTCAATAGTTTGAATCATTTGTCCTGTGGTTTTCCTGTGACACCATTATCTTTGGGCAATGATTGGTGCTTAGTGGTGTTGAGATATATAAAATGCAGATAAAAATATCAACCAGTACTTCAAATGTTCCCTCCCATATCCAAAATGTAAAAGTCAATGAAAAGTGGAGCTATTTGTACCACATATGAGGGATTAGCTCTGAATTCAAACCACCCAGGAATAATGACATGGGAACTCTTAAGTGTTCTCTTTGTAACAGGACATTGAGAACAACACAACTTTACTAAAGGGGTTAATTAGATGCAGATGCAGGCAGAATTTTGTTTAAATTACAAGTTTTAAATATGTTTACTAAGATTTAAATATTTTATCTTGAAAATAAATATTTTAAGTTTTTCTTAAAATCTTAAGCTAACATCTAATTCATGGTATCAAATAACACAATTGATAGGGATGTAACTGTGGGAACTTCTGAGGAAATTTGCCTAAGGCTTCTAATGTTTTGGTATGATACTCTAACATATTACATCCCATATTTTTTCTGGACCTGAAACAATATTTTAAATAAATAGGCAATGTAGCTAAACAGGATAATGAGATTTATAGAACAATGAAATGCTTAACTATTAAGACATTTAGGTATAATTTGTTCTAAACTTCAATTATTAATGCTATACTGAGTTTATTCTACTCCCTGTTGTTTATATGAGCCATGTATAGAAGGCATTTACTTGTTCAGCTCCAACCTGTGCTGTCTGTCAGTGAGAGTTTAAACTACGTTTAAGTCAAAGATTTATACTCGACTTACACATTACTCAAAACTAAATATTTTTGCTTTTAAAAATCACCTGCGAGAAAGTAAATCAGATTACAGCATACTCCAAGCCTTAGAGTACGGTTAACTTGAAAAGATCTAGAATTGCCTAGGAAATGGGCCCCTGGGAACCTTTTGGGGGTGGTTACTTTAATTAGGTTAATTGATGTGGGAAGACTCATCTTTACTGTGGCAGGGACTGTTCCCTAGGCAGCGGCGATCCTGAATTGTGTAAAATGGAGACAGTCAGGTGAGTCCTAACATCTATCACTCTCTGATCCTGATTGTGGATGAGATGTGGCAAAATGCTTCAAGCTTCTGCTTATTCGACTTCCCTGCTGTGATGGACTAGGCCCTTGAACAATGCACAAAAGAAACCCTTTCTCCCAGAAGCGGATTTTGTCGGGGAATTCTGTCAAAGTGACAGGGAAAGAAATTAAGATTAATTCTTTTTATCGCAAAACACTTCATAGTCGTAACTTAAAATTTGCTTCATGCTAATGGGATGTTTTCATGAGGGACGGTTATAGGAGCAGGCCTGTATTGACACGATGACTGAAATAGTCATGCCCCTAATTCCATTACATCGTTGCTAGCCTAGAGCTGAGTGCTATTATGTAAGCAGTGCACACAAGGAAAACTTGGTTGGAATCTGTCAGATCAGTAACTAAAAATATAGTTTCTGTGAATAATAAGGGTAATGCTTCTAAAGAGCAATATCAACTTATTCATATTTTAGTCACTGTTATAGTAAAGTTAAAAATCATGCCGTTTTCTACTATAAATGAAGCAACTGGCCCAGAATGCTACTGTTTTTTAAGAACTGGAAAATTAGATATGGTCAGTTCCTCCTCCCGATAGTAATGTGGATGACAAATATCATGTTGAACATTGAAATGCATGCTTACATTTAGTGGTGTGGAACACTGTCAATAATCAGCATTCACTGAGGATGTATTTCGTGCTAGGTTCTCCCACTTTATATGCATAATGGCATTCGCCTTTATATGACATATGATTTCTCAACCAGCATAATTCAATGGTGAGAGAACTAAGCACAGAAGCATTTGAAAGCTCATGCCGTCAGTAGCTGAAGCTGCAAGTTTAAACTACGTCTGGACTCTAGACGCTCTGATCTCACACCTCCTCCAAAACCAGAAATGAAGTTTTTGCAGGCTCAAGTTAATGGTGGCTGAGATTCTGAGGGAGACTCTGTCAGAAGAGGAGAGAGTACAGGCATGTGAAGCACATTGGTGGAGGATATTTGGGGTTTACTTATAGAAAATAGTAACAGTATTGGGGATTCTAACATAAGACGTGGAGGGATCTCATTTTATTTGGAAATATTAGCTGAGGTCCTTTAGGTACTAATATCTTGCAGACTTTATATTGGATAGTTCAAATATGAATAACTAGAAATGCTGCAATATAAAGCAAATAAGGAAATTTTAAAGTTTAGAATTCCACTGTATTTTTCATATTGGAGTTAACTTCATCTGTTTCCATTTCTATATCAAATTCTTTCCCTGGTTGGCGTCTCCCGACTCGGACGGCAGAATTCTAGATCGTAATACTGTTACTTGACCACCACAGTATTTTTTCATTGTACATTAAGAAAAACTGGAATTCTATAATTTCTGGTTCATCTGTGTTACATCTGTTTTGTTATACATAATCATGTGTGATTCAGCTTCTCAATTCATTGGCACAGGGGTCCTTGCCTTTGTGGTTACGTATAAGCAGATGCATTATGTGTCATGGGGATTTCTGTTCCCACGGGAAAAAGATGGAGAGATGATTGAGCTGAGAGTACTTGTGCTTCTTGTGAAGATTGTCTCTGTATTGGGCTACTTCATTTATTTTTACAACACGGACTGTGATACATTAAATGGAACAAGCAAATCAACTTACTGTATATTAGCAAGGCTGTTGAATTATTTTTGTCTCATTTTTGTCCGAGATTTAATTATGTTTTCATGTTAAACCATTATTCATTTGAAAATGCCCTCTAGGACTTGAGGTGATGTTTCACTCATTATAATGATTTTTGAGTGTATCACATAGCAATTGCACTTGAGTTATTATGGCTTTTCTTGAGATGACGTTAACCCTCTGGCCTCATGCTAACAATGCCTTGCCACTTTAAATAGATTAGACAATGCCTTGATATGTTTTCAGTGAATATTCCCACAGGATACAAGGATCCTAAAATTGCATGGAAGTAAAACACTTCCCCCTAATATGCTTTGAAAAGTTAAAAGCATAACCTTACAGGTGACACGTATAGCGTCTATCAGTATCTTTGCTTTAAATAAAAGCTGTGCTACATTTAGTTATCCAAATTTACCACATTTTTCTTTGTTGGTCCTTTATTTCTGGATTCTCATTTTCTAGTCCAAATGTTGAACAGTTATGATGCTATTTCAAATGTACTGCAAGACATACCAGGGAGACACAATCAGATACCACATTCAGAATGTGGTGGAATGGTTCAAATCCTATTTAACTTGGAAAACTATGTCTCTCTTTTAAGAATTTGACCTTAGGTCAGCGTCTTACAGGGACATTGCAACTTTTGACCATAATTCTTTCTACCTGTGAAGCCTTGAAGCCAGCTTATATCTTCCTGTTCCACAGCTCCATTGCATAGCTTATTTCTTGGTTTCACTATATTAACCAACCTGGTCATAATTTACATGCGATTGTATGTGTCTTATAATTCACATGTGCTCATTGGATACTATGCCATTTCTCATGACCGGGCACATAGAGCTTTCAGAATGCAATTGTAGTTTTCGTCTTCACCGATACAGGAGACAAGGTAATGGGCTAGAAGTGTATAGGCTTTGATATTATACAACATCCTTGCTGACACAAGGCAAGTTTACACATTTAGCGATGAAATTCTACATTCATTGCTTTGATTCTCTAGGAGAAACACATTTTAAAATGTAGAATTAGTAAGAGAAAGGCCGGATTGTGGAAGTGATTTCTAGTTACAAGTGCAGTAGGCAAAATTCAGTAGAGAAACTGAATTAAAGAAAACTGGTTAGGTTCTTTCACTTTTACTTAATGGCCACCGAAGGACACATGAGGTGGAGGTTGTTTGTGTAAAATTGTATACATTTATATTCCTGTTTGTGAAAGCTACTCAGAACCCGTGAAACTGTCTGAAAGTGCTTAGAATGACTTTTTTGGTGGGGCAAGGTGTGTTCCATTCTGCTTTGAGGGAACAATGGAAACTAGTCACACCAGGAAGTAGACAGAGGCATTACAGAATGTTTATAATGAAGTCGAGGTGGTCAGTCAACGTGTAAAGCTGTATTAACCTAATCGTTATAGTCAACGATCCATATTTAAGAAAGCCACAATTTAAAACGTTAAATATCTAGTTTTAGTTTCATTATCAGGCAAATGGTTTGGATTTTATTTTGTCACTTTAGCTTGTCTTTTTATTTTCTTTTAGTTGCTTTTCCAAGAAAAGGCATCTATATATCAATGAAGTCCAATTAATAGTATTTTTAAAAAAAATCTATTGTGGTTTTATGTTGTTGCTGAGATTCTTGGACTATCCAAGGTTATACAGATTTTTTTTTTTTTTGGCTTTATTTTCTTATAAGCTGAAAAGACACTGCAGACTTTTCATTAGTTTGTCCGTGATTCCTCTAGAACTGATTTTTGTTTATTTTTGTATTGTTTGTTCTCATGTTTTCATCCAATAATTTGTAACACCGTGTTTTGAAAAGAGTATAGTTTCTCTTTAAAATCTTTTTATTGCATTTATATTTTCGTGGGGTGGTATGTGTGATGTGTGTGCACGCATGCAGCAAGCATGCTAGTCAAGGTCAAGGAACAACTTGTGGTAGCTGTCTCTCTTCATCTACCACATGGGTTCCAGGGATTGAAGTAAGTGGTCAGTCTTGGTGACAGGCCCTTTACCCACTGAACCATCTCAGTGGCCCAAGACTATCGATGAGCTATCAAATGAGATTGCCTTTGTTGGAGATCGGTTATCCACAGAAGTGGACTCCACTGTTTCATTTTCTTTAAGGTGGTTTTTTTTTAATTAATTAATTAATTTTTTAAATAGCAATATTTCACTGACATGGCCATTGTAAAGTTATTAGGACACTTGAAAGAAGGTAGTGTTACTCCCATCGTGCTCTTTTATGAGATAGAGCCTTTATACTTCCACGAAGCTTTTAGAATCAGAGTGTCAATTTCCACCAAAATGCCCTCTGTGATTTGGACTGATTCTGTTGAATCTATCATGAAAGTTTGAGTCCTCTAATTCAGTGGCATTGTATATCTCTCTCCATTTTACTTGGTCCTCTGAATCATCTTAGTACTATTTTGTAGTTGTTGAACTTGCATATATTGTCAGATTCACACCTGTATTTGTCTTAGTTTTGTATGTATTAAGAGCTGTAGAAAATAGAAAATTTCAATTCCAATTGCTTGTTAATATTATGAAAAGTTGATTTTTCATACTAAATTCTTGCTAATAGTTTAAAAGTTGATTACATTGAGCTTTGTGCATTTAAAGTATTTTACTCGTTTCATTTGTCAGTATGCTTGATATTTATGGGTCATGAACACATAATAGTTTCTTTGTGTAGCACTGCTGGTGAAGTATCTAGAAATTCAATGACAATCACCATTTCAGTTGCTAACTAAGAGCACATGGTATTATCACAGCTGTGGCTGGAGCCCAGATACATTTAGGAATAAAATAATCATTTTGTTTTTTAATTTTTGCCAGAGACCATGACTAACTCAAAATTTAAACTATTCTTTGTATATTGTTAATGCTCAATAAATATTAAATATTAGTACAGTTAAGTGGACTAAAAACTCTTCTTCCTAATATTGATTGACCTTTGTATGACATTTATCTTCCAAAGAAACAGAATAATGCATGGAGGTCGTCACAGTGTCTCTCTCTCAAATTGTTAGTTTCTGTTCTCTGTCCCCTGGAACGTTGTAAAGAGCTTTAGTTAGAATTAGTGACTGTGTTTTGTCTGCATCAAAGTGAACTGAATGAAAATGTTTGGGTTATTTTATCCCAAAGCATTATTGTTCTTTTAGGATGTTTACAGAGAGATAATCATAGTCAATCACTCCAGGAAAAAATCTACTCAAGATTTATATATTGCTTATTCCACTTAAAGACATATAGAACCACCCCCGCAAAACAACTAAGTTTTACTTAAATTTAATCTTCCAGGTAAATAGTTTCTTTTCTCCTTTGGAGAACTAGCTTTATAAAAGAGAGAAATCTCACTTCAATTATTAGGCAATTACGTAAGGATATCTTTCAAGAAATTGCTTTTTCATCATAAATCCATCTCTGTAGAGTTCTCCTACAGCTTCCTGTTGCTCTCTGATTATGGCATTGGTCATTTTATGTGGGGTCAGCCTGTTCACCTGTTGATGCCTTCTCTGAGCATCTATTTATGCTCCAAAACCTCTCCCTCTGCTTGCTTCCTAGTATGGTTTGAAAAACGTAAGGAATTCAAAGAATGCTATTGCTGAATGTTCTAATTGCTTTAAAATATATTGCATAAGTAACAAGTTTCCACATACAATGTCAAATCTGTAAGTCATTTTTAATTGTCATAACTTAATTTTTATGCATATAAACATTACATAAACATTGCTAGTATTGTTGCCAATTTGACACAAACTATAGTCATCTGGGTACAGGGACCCTCAGGCGCAGAACTGCCCCAATCACACTAGTCTGTGGCCAGGTCTGTAAGGAATTGTCTTCACTGATGATTGATGTGGGAAGGCCCAGGCCTCTTAGATGTCATGATAGCTAAGAGGAAGAGATTGGGCTGGACCATAAGTCAATGAACGGGTCAGTAAGCAGCATTCCTTTATGGTTACCCCTCTATGTTCCTGCCTTGAGTTCCTGCCCTGATTTCTCTCAATGATGGACTGTGACTTGGAAGTGTAAGATGAAATAAATCCTTACTTTCAGATGTTGGTCAGAGAACTTTATCACAGCAGCTGCATATAATGAAGATAAAGTAAGTTCTCACATTTATGAGTGAAGCAAATAGAACCATCTTTTAAATTTGAGATTTATTTCTGACAAGAAAATTAAATGTACTGTTTGTGACATTAGCACCCAAAACAGAATGTTATTTATTTATTTATTCCCAATCAATGAAAGTGTTGTATTAAAAATGCTTTTTATCATTTCTTCTTCTCAGATTTTACTGAAAATACGAAGCATAAATATATTTTAAAAGGAAGGTAGGAAAAATCTGCCGCTTTCTGTATTATCATATTTATGGTTATAGTTAAAAGTAAATGAAAATGAGTTTGAGACTAGCTGTTAGATGTGGTCTGTTCCTGTTTATAGAGCTCCTTTGTCTATACATGCTGAATGCAGACTTTTCATTTTTAAAATGCTCCAGGAAATGAGGAACAAAAGGTAAATTTCTTTCTCCTGTTATTATCTAATATTCAGGTCATTTCTAGCTCCCATTTCAATTTCTAAAGCTTTCTATACTTTTCAAATAAATGAAGCCTTTTGATCTTATGTAAAACCATAAGAAATATAGAGAAAAACTTCTATTTGCAGAACATATGTATATGAACATACAACAATATATAATCATATGAACTATATATAAATAATAATCATTTATTTTATATATAATTATATATTATTTATATATGAGTTATTTGCATACTTGAACTTATTAGGTCCTGAGCTGCCAAAGTAATAATATACTAAATTACAAAATCTCAAGTAAGGTTAGACTGCCAGAAAGCTTGATGTGAAATTGTATAATGCAGAGAAATGCTGGAAAGCTCTTAAAAGATTTCTATGCGCTTATTTCTTAGTTTATGTTTCTTTGAAGCAGAGGCCAGTTTGCTGTGGAGTGATTACATTAAGGTGACTCCAGAAACAACAACTATTGGCCAGAGAGGATGAAGGAAGTTGGGTCCACAAACAGATGTGTTATGAACTTGGCTGGGTTATAGAGTTCTGGGCCAATCTGAACTACAGAGTGAGTCCTTGTCTGCTGTTTCTCCACAATAATAATAAAAAACTAGTAATGAGAAAAATGTCCTTTGATTGCTGAAAGGGTAGACATGCTCTGTGTACTGAGAACACGGAAAACTACTCAGCAATAAGAAAGGAGAAATGATGGCTGCATGTAGCACTTGACTGGAGTTCAAGGACATTTTGTTAGTGAAAAGGTCTATCCAAAAGGTTATATTCTATTTCATTATATTTATATAACATTCTTAAAATGACAAAGTTGTATAGAATTAGAACACATTAGTGATAGCTACATTAACTCTTGAATTATAATAAAAATTTATATAATATTTGAAAAAATGAAATAGCCAAAAACATATGAAAATATATAAACACATGCAAATTAAAATAATACATATTTTTGAAACTCTTGAAGTGGCTGAGATGAAAGAAATTATAACAGGAAGTGTTGGTGAGATCTCTAAGAATTAAAACTCTCAGACCTGGAAATTTCCCTTTACCGTGTGGTGGCTTGAATGCAAATTATCCCCATAGGCTCATACATATTTGTATGCTTAGTCCTCAGTTGATGAAGCCTTTGGAATGATCAGGAGATGTAGCCTTGTTGGAGTAGGTGTGTTTTTGTTGGAGGAAGCAGTATCTTTGAGAGTGGGCTTTGAAGTTTTAAAAGACCATGCCAGAACCAGTGTCTCTCACAATGCTTGTTGTCTGTGGAACAGGATGTAAAGCTCTCATGTTCTAGCACCATGCCCTGTCAGCTTCTCACCATGATGATCATGAACTAACCCTCTGAAACTGTAAGCAAGTTTCCAGTTAAATCCTTTCTTTTATTAAGAGTTTCCTTGGTTATGGTGTCTCTTCACAGCAATAGAATAGTTCTTAAGACACTCCTGTTTTAAATCCTGTACATTTAAAAGCACCCTGCACATTTAGAAGCAATAAATTTGCTGGGAACAATACAAGCAACTACAGGGAAAGCTGCCTCTTTGAAACCACTCCTTTTCTTATTCTATCCTAATATAATCCTGCATCACAAGGGTCTTTCTGACATATAAAACCCACTGTCGCATCTAACTTTGAACAACCCCTTGGCCATCCCACAATCCTTAGGTAATATACAGTCAATTCACCCTAAGGAGGAACATGCAGGAAAGAGTCCCTTTTAAGTCTTGGAAGCAAGCTCAGAGCTGACTAGACAGGAGACTCCCTGACTTCAGGTTCTCAGATAAATATCTGGAAGGTTCTGGGTGGGTATTTGTTCTAGCTCTGAGTTTTCTTTTACTCTTGGGAGGGCTCAAGATGCAGATGGCTCAAGACCCAAAGAGTGGATGTTAGGCCAAGGGCAATTATCTAGCTCTCTGCATCATCTTAAGCACTGTTAATAACGCCATAGAAGGCCTTCCATAATTTCCATCTGCTGTGGTTCGAATAGAATTTATCCCTACAAAGCTCATATGAAGAGTTGTCCCTCAGTGTAAACATACTGACAGGTAATGGCTGTTTACTGACTTTCGGAGTCACGAGGGGTTGACTCCTAAATGGATTTCCTTTAGGGATGTGTCAGCGACTGGGAGAGTGTGGTCCTTTCCACCACTTTTGAGATGACCATACTTTACCTTTTGGATGCTTCCATGAGGCTACTCATACTGAACTATATTCCTCCAGCTATCATTTTTTCAAACAGAGAACAGACAGAGAAGAAACAGCTTCTTAAAAAACTTTTAGATTTTGTTTAAACAGAACATTCATTCTTTATACAATAATAATAATGTAAAAATTTCAATGAGTATTACTTTCCTTTTCGTTTTATAATGGGGATAAAAGACTCAGGAGGATTGGCTTACCTATGTGAGGTAATGCCTTGCCTCTTTTCACTTCTATAACAATACATCACAGACTGAATAGATGCTAAACAATGCAAGTTTGTTTCCAGCATTCTGGTGTCTGGAAAGTCAAGAGCAACCTGGTAGGTGCTTACAAGGAGCTGGCTTATTGACTGTGAAGGAACACAGTCTTTACATGGTGCCAGATGAACAGAGCAAACACACTCAAGATTTTTTATGAGGGCTCTAACTCCATCCATAAGACTCCAGCCTCATGATCTAATCATTTCTTAGAAGTCTTACCTCTCAATACTATTTATACATATAAATATGCTAATTAGGTACCATATGAATTTCTCAGGGGGCACCCTCACTTAAAGCATAGTGAATGGTGACAGAGAATAGACATGGTGTGGGGTAGGAGGATGTCAGAGTAGATGAAATGCTTGCTGAGGAAAGGGGAAGAACAGAGTTCCTATTTCTAGAACACATGCCAGGTGGGTGTGACATCCTATCTGTTTTTCCAATGCTGAATACATGGAGACAAGCTCTGAGTTCATTTGAGATGCTCTACCTAAATGAATAAGGTGGAGAATAGTCAAGAAAGACAATGTCAGTGCTGTGTCTTCACGTGCATTCGTGTGCACACGTATGCACAGACATACACACAATATTAATAAGCATTTACACACAAACATATGCAATAAAAGAGAGACCTGGTGAGACCATTAGATGAGATGTTTAAAATATCATCTAAGAATAATGTACCAAAAGATTAATTTACTTAACCAAAACAACCAACCAAACAACAAACACAGCTGTAGGGCTGAAGGCAGTGGAAGGAGACAATGGGAATGGAGAAATGAACTGACATTTGGTGAACTTCAAATACTTTAAAAAATTTATTCTCTCTGTTTCCTTTAGACAGAATTCATAGGCACTACTAAATTCAACTGTCATTCTTTACAATTAATCAATTAATAGAACATCAGAACACAGAGAGTCTATCATAAAAACACAGGCTTTCAAATTTTGATTCCAGAAATATAACTTGTCATTTTAACACAGTACAAATAAGAAGTGGGATAAGTGCTTGAAATGGAAGATGACTAAATATTGTTAAAATTTGCTTTTTTTTTTTTTTTTTTACTTTTAGAGTGTGCAGGAAGAAACAATGTATCCAATCAGAGAAATTGAGGTTTATCTTTGAAGGAGAAAAGCTAACAGGAACAGCAATTTATCACAAGAATATGGTCTTAATAGTTTTCTTCGAATGTGATTTTGTTCCATTCAGCTCTGAAAATTCTGAGAAGAGGTGCATTAACTGGTCTCTCTGGATCTGATTATCTACTCTAGCAACATGCTAGTCAGTGCGTATTAGTCAGAGGCCAGCTAACATCATTGTGGTGATAGTATTTCTAAATCCATCCCATGAAGAACTGAGAATCAAAAATTCATTCTCTTTTATAGTCAGCCATGTGATAATAGGTATTTGAAGACAGCACTTAAATTACTGACGTGGTGGATCAAGTCCATTTTACCCTGACCCCCGCCAGTTTAACATCTGTTAAATTTATCACCTCTTCCCCAAGATGACTGTGCAGTGTTGATTAACTAAGCATGTGGCCCTTCCAATTTGGTAACTCAAGAGAGCCCATATATCACTTAGCACATCAGAAAGCATGTTCAATTGCTTTTGCCTTCATTTATTACCCCCTAGGACAGAAATGACTCTTAGCTTTCCTGATTAAAACACTGTGACCATGCTTTAAGTTTAATTGTATACATTGCCAGTTAATAGCATGCACTTCCCTTGGGCATAAACTTTTAAATCTCATTGAGATTGGCTCTGTGCTATGACAGAGGCTGCAGCTTGAGGGAAATGTTTGTCACCTCTTTGGTCTCTAGTTATATAACGTGTCCTTGTAATTCATAGGTAAAGACAATGCAACTTAATTTTAGAGGCACCAACCTTTAGAAAATATTTAATTTCAATGATAAATGGTATAATTCTGATAACTGCTCCATAAGGAAAGCAGGACTATTTTTAGAGAATAATCAGACAAGTTGGAGCTGATGTAAATAATTCTGCAATGTGAACAATTACAAATGTTACGGTCTTAAAAAAATGAGCACATGCAGATTTGGAGGGAAAAACAATGAGATGTTAGGTGATTGGAGCACAGGTAAAGGAAGAGATGAAAATATGATTGAATATTCTCAGAACTTCATTGAAGGATTATTAATTAAATAACTTTTATATTTATTATTAACAAACACTGTATTTAAATGAGATTTTGGAAAACTTCAAGTAACCAAGAGTTATTTATGCTAAAAAATTCTTTGTTAATTTTTACTGTTTTCCTTGTTATAAAAAGATAAGTTCTAGGAGAGCTAGAATCTTCAATTCAAATCTCCATCATAAATTATATACCTCAAGATATATTTTTGCCATCAATCAGTGGAACACTATTGCAAAAATGGAACTAGGGAGACAAATACAAAAACTGATTAAGATGAATTTAAACAATTGTACATGGGGAGCAAATGATCTATATTCATATTTCCAAATACAACAAACTTGAAAATAACATACAGAAGAAGTGATAATTTATGTGACACAAAATAGTTTTAGTGGAATTGTGATAAATTAACAAATGAGGTTTCTTGTTTAAGGTTTGACAGAGAGATCCTCCCCCTTTCATCCACTTTATTAAATTAAATATAGATATAGGGTCTCTTTTTTTATATCTAACAATTTACTTTAAAATTCCATTTGATATTTTAGCATTAATATTGTTATCTACTTTAATCAATTCCATGTCAACGATAAAGCCTGGACATGTTCCAGAAATAACAATTAATGCTCATAGATGCTTGTCTAAAATGAAGGCTGCTTTTTTAACACTGGGGGCATTCTGAGCACGGCGATACGGTGGCAACATAAACAAACCAAGTGCTTGACTTCAAGCAATTAGCATTGTAGTGAGTATGGCAGACAGTCCACCCATGACTAGATACACGATTAAAGAACTACGGAGACACAAAGCCCTTTAAGATGTAGAAATGAAAAAATAACAGATTTTACTGCACGTATAGCTAGGATGACTTTGTGCTAGAGAATGAAATGATCAGATTTTTATCCTAAATGTGTCACTATAAATGTAGTGTGAAACATAGGTATCTCTAGAGTAAGGGTGAAATAGTATCCAGTGAGGGGACCATTGCCTTATCTAGGAGAGGAAGCTGATGATTGGATTAGGGTGGTAGCGGTGGATGGGAGTGACCAGTGATGGGCTATATTTCCACGCATTTTGATTGTCAGGATGATAGAAATTACTGGTATGTGTGGTAGTGCTTACATGAAGAAAAGGTAGGAGTGAAGAGAGACCACAAGATTTCAGAGGCGAACAACATAATAATGTTGCTTCCCGGTTTCTGAAAGCAGGATTCACTGGCCAAGGGAGTGACTGAAGAGCTGTGACCTGGACGTGTTAAGTATGATTTATCCATTAGTTATTGGAAATGATATACTGAGTCTGACTATATTCATAAAATTACAACTCAAGGAAAAAGTCAAAACTAGAGACACATTGTCAGTTTGTCGGGGCACAGGTGCTGTGCAAAGTTACCAGGCTGGGTAAGTTAAACTCTGAAATAAGTAAAACAAAGTCTAATAGTGATACTCTGAGCTCTAATAATTCTTACTGGATGATGCTACACTGAAATTCACAGCAGAGGCTGTTTGAACAGAAGCACAAAGTGTATTTAATGTACTTAAACTTTATTTACTGGGTTAGAGCAAAGTTGTAAAGAGGGATGATTCTACACTCCATACTTTGTTATAGAAAAATGTTATATTTTTCCTCTGAAGGTGTCTGAATTTCTCATTGAAAAAGGTGTCCTCACTTTGGGGATTTGACCTGTTCAATATGAGATGCCTTATTTAAGCCTAGGTTGTTGTATGGAAAGGAAAGAGCGATGTCATGCATATTTTTAGGAAGCCATAAGGTGGCAGTGTTTCTGATCAGAGATGACTTTGGCTTGGTGCAGGAGGCATGTAGGCCCTTGTACTCGCAGATAAGCAGTAAGGAAACCAGGAATTGTCTCTTCAAAGAGAGAGGAGGGGATCCTGTTTTCTGCCCGGAACACGGGGAGCAGATGTAGCCTGTGACCTTTGCGCTATGTGGCGGGGCCACACCACATCCCCCAGACTCTTGACTTGAGCTCATTTGTCTCAGTCTACGGTGCTATCCCCCCCCCGGGACCTTTGTCTTGAGCCTGTTTTCTCAGTTAAACTCCAGAACCTGTCTTCACAGATGTCACTTGCACTTTACAAAGAGTTGATGCAGTCATATTCTAAGGTTTTTGCTTTGTTTTGTTTTTGGTGCGGGTGGAATTGACTTAATTATCAACAGGAAACTTTTTCCAAATTTTGTTGTGCTTAAATATTTCTAAAATAAGGTAATTGAGGTTAGACTATCAAAATTTGAACCAACCTTGGCTACTGAGTCTCACTGAACCAAACTACCTTCATATCTCCTATGGAATGTTGTTACTTTACTCTGCTTGTCTTGGTGATTGCGGGAACTCCCGATGCTTGGGTTACAATGGTGAAGACATTCTTAAAGGACTGACCCCAGGTGGAATAGCCAACTCCACCGGTGTCTAGCTCATAGGAATATGAATTGGGTTTGGCCATTTCACCATAAAAAGTAGATTTTTTTAAATATCAGATTTAATAAAACATCATGAATTTATTGAGATAAATAACTTTTCTTTAAAAATTACCTGTGTTTTATTTAAAAGTTATTTTTTTAGTACATATGCTAAATGCAAGGTTCTAGAATAATAGTAACTCTTTTCTCTAGGGAAGTAACACTTATCAAAAGATAAGGCTATCAAAAGATTCTATTTAGTCTTCAATCTACAGTGGCGTCTTGGCTATATGATATGCTGGTGCAATGGTGGCACAAAAGTTGTGGGAGCAACCAACCACTCTCTGATTGGATTTAAGGCCCACTCCATGAGATGGAGCCCATGCCTGACACTGTGTGAGTGGCAAAACCTCGTGCTAGATAGATCAAGGACCTAGAGGAAATCCAAACACTGTTGTTCTGATAAAGGAATATAGCAGTTAAATGACTCCTAATGTCATTTGGCTATACACATAGATCAGTGTCTCACTCACCATCATCAGAGACACTCCACCTACAGTTGATGAAAACAAATACAGACTCCCACACAGAACAATGTGCACAGAGTTAGAGACCTTCGAACACTCAGTTTTAAGTGTGATGTCTCCATCAAACCTCTCACATCAGGGCTCAAGAATGTTGCAGAAGATGAGGAAGAAAGATTGTAAGAGTCAATGGGTATGGAAGATACCAGTAAAACAATGCCTTCCAGACACAGCAGGACTGATGCACATAAGAACTCACAGAGATGGTGGCAGTATGCACAGGACCTGCAAAAGCCCAAGTCAGAAGAGGTCCTGGCATTAAGAGCATTAGGGAGAGTAGAGTGTCTTAGGGTTTCTATTGCTGTGATGAGACACCATGTCCAAAAAAACTTGGGGTAGAAAGGGTTTATTTAGCTTACACTTCCCTATCACTGTTAATCATTGAAGAAAGTCAGGACAAGGACTTGCATTGGACAGGAACCTGGAGGCAGGAGCCAATGCAGAGGCCATGGAGGGGTGCTGCTTACTGGCTTGCTTCCCATGAATTGCTCAGCTTGATTTCTAACAGAATCCTGGACCACCAACCCAGGAATGGAACCACCCACAATGGGCTAGGCCCTCCCCCATCAATCATTAATTAAGAAAATGCCTTACAGCTGGATCTTACGGAGGCATTTTCTCAATTGAGTTTCTCTCCTTCTAGATACCTCTAGTTTGTGTTTCAAGTTGACATAAGACTAGCCAGCACAGACAGGATCTCCCATCTTTAACAAAGAAGCTATCTCCAATTGACAAGCATTCGCAAATGAAGAATTAGTTTTCTCCAGTGGGCTCTCACCTACAAACCACACTTAAGGGAAGCAGTAGATGGCCAACTCAAAATGAATTCACTGGTACTTTTCAGGATAATTTTTAGTCTCATTATACCTCGCTCCAACTACCACCACTGGCTTTTTGCTTGTATGTGATGGTTTCTGATTTTATGTTTGTATGGTTTTTCTGTTTGTGCAAATATGTGTGTCTCTGTGCTTCTCCTGCTTTTTGTTTTTGTTTTCCCCTCCATTTGTTCTATTCAGGGTTCTTCATTTTGTATTTGCCTATTTGTTTTTTAAGGAGGGAGAGAAAGAAGGCACGAAGTTGGACGGGTGGGGAGGTGGAGGAATGTGGGAGGAGATGAGGGAGGGGAAACCATATATCATATAGGAATATACAATTTTCAGTAAAAATTCTGTTTGGTTCTGTTCGAGGCCTCTTCATTTGTCATTTGAGTCTGTGTTTCTCCTGAGTTACTTCAGTGACAAATGCTAGAAAATGATTCATTAATTTATGCCTTGGTGATTATTTCCATCATTATTAATGAAAAGAACTCTGCATGTCTCACAGCTGTTCAGATCTCAGAATATTTTAACTGAGTTTCTGCTGTGGTTATCTCTTTTATTTACTATTATTTACAGATTCCCAGTAACCTGGAGTTTCAGGCAGTTGTGAGCCACCATGTATATGCTGGGAACTGAATGCAGGTCCTCTGCAAGAGCTGTAAGTGTTCTTGACCACTGAGCCATTCCTCCAGCCCTGACACACAACATCTATAAAACTGAAAGTATACTATCCTTCTCAGCTATCCAGTGTGAGTAACAAATGGAACTCCTGAATCAAGACCTAGGCGATATGAGTCTTGATTTATTTACCTTGCATTTTCATTATAGTATCTGGATTCCACTAGCAATAAATGCTCTTACTTCCAAAGCATCTTTTCAACTTGTGAAACTATTATTCTAATCTTAGAGTTAATCCATAGCAAAAAGATAAAGCAGTATTAATTCAGAAAGGGCCTAGATTATTCTCCTTTATCACCTTGAATATTCAACCAAACATTCTGATTGTGGCCTCAAAACTTTCCTTCATACTAAAAGCCTATCTATGTCTTATTGTTTGGCATAGAACATAATTTATATGTTGAGAAATATAAATCAAAATTGGAAAATTTCAGATTTTTCTATTTTATTTTTTAAAATTGTGAAATGTTTTATGAGAACAAAATATGTCAGAACATAAATTAATTTTTACCTTTTTTGCTTATGAAAATTTCCTAATTGGGCAGTAAATGCATTTCAACACTTTATTTTATTGTGTTAAAAATTGCATCTCAGGTTTTGTTATATGCTGCTAAATTAAAATACACCTCATTATTTTTATTTGCTTTTGAGATATGCACAGAAGTACTTTAGTTGTTGACAGTAACTCATATGGTTTTCATAAAAAAGAATAAGTATTAGGAAATAAATTGTTGATCTCCAGATTTTAAGCTATAATAATTCCTATCAGCAATCAATTACCTGCAACCAAGATGGGCGTTTGTGAGAATCAAGCTTTGTAATGAAACATTCCCGGGGGGGATATTAGAAATATTTACTTTCACTTATTGAGTAAATATTAAATCAAGTGGGCACTGTTATACATTAATTTCTCTTTCCTTTTTAAAAGTTTCAAATAAATATATTCTGTCTCTTTGTCTTTTGATCAAAAAAGAAAGCATTGTCAAATTGCTTATAGACAGTACTATGCTGTGAATCTGACAAGCATTTCTTGCTGGGTTCACACTGGGATTCCAAGGTGGAGGACAGGGCATGAGAAAAAATAGATAGTCAAAATCTGGGGTCAGGTGAGCTGGGGGTGGGGGAACAGATGACCCAAGCCAGCAAGTTTATCTGCACCACAGATCCTTATATATCTTTCAAATGGGGAAGCAGAAAACAAGTTGGTAAGGAGATAGTGGAATTACCAGGAGCTCAGAGTCCCTCTAGTTTGTCTCTTACAAGGAACATACTGGCACAGTGAACAAAGTCCTTGGAGTGCTTGACCACAACTATACAGGGAACTGTTAAGCTCCAGGCCCTGGCCTCAGGCCCCCAGAGCCCTGGCACCATTCCATGGCTGCCCTTGCCAATCACAACCCTGGCAGGGAACAAAAGATTGGCACTCCTTGTTCCACACACAGGACCTGAAGGGCCTTTGGCCCTACTGAGTTTCTAACAATGCTGTGCATTTGCTTGTGTATTGCACAGAATTCTAAAACAAAGTTTCACTAATATTAACTATTATGTGTCATACTAAATGTTAGAAATGTAAAATATGCTGAATATTTTTTGTGCTACATACAGAGTGACAGAAAGCAAAAACTGACTGCTTTCCATAGACTCTTTCGTGCAATAAATTTTGGGGAAGTCAAGTGTGATGGCTCTTCTAGGTTGTCACCTTGACCATATCTGGGATGAACTAAAACACAAGTGAGTGGGTATATCTGTGAGAAGTTTTTTTTCTTAAAACATTTGAAACTGGAAAACACATTTTTAATCTGGGTCTTTGGAGAAGGGAAGATACACCTTTAATCTGGTCCATACCTTCTGGTGACAGACTATATAAAGGACATTGAAGAAAGAGTCTTTTTAACTGAATGCCCTCACTCTCACTACAAAGTTCATTCCTTCATTGGCATTAGAGCCCACTTATTCTGGATTCTGATGTATACTGCAGACCGGCTGAAGCATCCAGATATATATATATATATATATATATATATATATATTCATACATTCCATCATTTCTGTTCATCTAGAGAATCCTGACTAATACAGATTTTGGTACCAGAAGTGGTTCTAGAGCAAAAAAGAAGTATAATGTATGAAGGTTTAAGTGTCTGGAATAGGGTTTCCAATTGCCAACACCTATAGTAATTATAGCATCTCCAGGTAATGAAGCCTCTTCTAGAAGCTCAGAGAGTATTGAATTCCCATGACATAAACTATTTAACAAATTTAAGGACACAAGTGAATTTGCTTATCCAGGTTCACCCAATGTAAGAGGCAATGGATTTGGTGACTCTGTATATTACACTTGAAAGTTTGTGGAAAAATGACAGTGGTGCTGCTGGTTAGTTGTTCCTAGCGTCTCTGGATAAATTCATAAAGGGAAAGAATGTGTTCCATGATAAAAAAGTTAGCCAAGTTCTAGCATCCAAGAATATGGTGAAGAACAACGATGAACTTAGTGGTGAAATTGACTGGCTCTAGATGTGCATAAACAGTATAAAGGTTTCTAAGTGTGCCCTAGAAGATAATCGTCTCTTCAGCAGCCACAGAGCTCAAGTTGTGGAAAATCAAACCAAAGCCCTCATTATAAAGCTGGCTGAATCACAAAGAAAATTTAAGTCCCAGACTTAGAGAACGTTGGTAGTTAAAGTAAGGTCATTAATTGGTAAAGAGTGGAATCCTGTAACTTGGGATGGAGATGTATGGGAAGATTCTGTTGAGGCTGAGAACTTTGAACTCTCAGATTCTCAAAGGTTTATCTCACCGGAGAAAATTGTCTCTCCACCTCAGCGGATGTACTCCCACTCCCAACCTTGAAGTATTGTTTAAAACTATTTTTTAACCATTAACTGAGGAAATTAATCCTTCATTGTCTGGTAGACAAGCAGTGACTTTTCCTGAAGGAGGTGCCAGGCAAGACAATACTGATGTCCTTCAGGACCCACCAATAGTTGCCTCTAGATGTATAACCAGATTTAAGGCAAAACAGGCTCCTAGAGGGCAGGTAGAAAATATAGTCTATGAGGAATTGTACTACACTACTCAAGAGCTTAATGAGTTTTCTAATTCATTCAAGCAGAAGTTTGAAGAGTACATGTGGAATGGATTTTAAGTTTGTCTGTGGGTTGGCTCAGTGTTTGTATGATGCCTCTGTACTTGTAGGAAGCCCCAGTTCCCTTGGGAGGTCCTGGTGCCTGTGAAAGTCTGGGTTCCTGTGGGATGTTGGATACCTGAAGGAGGTCCTGATATTTGCGGGGTGTCTGAGTGTCTGTGGGTATCAGGGTGCATGTGTGATATCTGAGTGTCTGTGGATTGGACCAGAGTCTGCATTATGCCCAGGCATTTTTGAGATGCTCTGGAGCCTGTGGGATGTTCTGCTGCCTTTGGGTTGCCTGTGTGCCTACAGGATGTCTGAGGGCCTGCAAGATGCCTTCGTGCTTGCGGGATATTAGAGTGCCTGTTTGGTGTCCTGGAGCCCTAGAGCATTCTGTCCTCTTTGCAATCTACTCTTAATCCTTGCACTTGAAGGCTCTAGCCTTCATATAATCTAGAATATCTCAACTGACCCGGATGGCGTCAGATTTAGCGTCTGAGACCTACTGCCGACTGAGCCACTCGGACTAGCTCTTTCTGAAGTCTGACTCTTCTGGTTCAACTCACTCTGCTCTGGGTTTCTTCTGCTGAGCTCTGGTGCATCACTGTGTCTCTTCCTAAGCTCTCACTGCTGTATCCTGCCTCCGTAATCAACTGCTCTAACTAACTGCTCTGTAAATCTTTCCAGCCTCAGCTTATGTAACTCCTCTGTAACTGACTCTTCTACTTACTCTGTAACTGTTCTTCAACTGACTCTACAGCCTGCTTGTCAATTGAATGTTCAACTGACTCTTCTTACTGATCCTTCAACTCACTCACTTTGTCTACTGACTCTAACTCCTCTATAACTCTTTTTAACTGCTGAGAGCCCCCCTTTTCTCATGAGAGTTGGGCATGTCCTTATTCTGCTAACTCTTCATCTGATTAGTCACTTTGTCTGCCATTCACTCTGACTCATCTTAGACATCACTTCCTGTGTGACATTGACTACATCTGAGTTCTGCTTCTTGTGTCTGCTTCTACTCTGTTTTTCTTAGAGATTAAAGGTGTGGACTACCACTGCCTTCTGAATATTGGAATTAAAGGTGTGTCTACATTCCATCCAGACCATACAGGTTCAGAATGTAGACCTTAGCTTTCACACAGGGCTATTCTTATATACTCTTAAACCACTTTTCCTTCCACATCCACTGTCTCTTACATTCTCTCTGTTATCTCTTTAGTAACCTTTCTTGAATCTTAGTGAAATACTATGCAAGTCTCAGTTTGGGATGAGAACTCCATAATTACTTACTGTCATCACTTTGATGAATTGAGAGTCACTGCATTAACTGCTGCCCAGTTTAGAAAGAAAATTCTATAACTGTCTCCCACTTTAGCAAGAAGATTATATAGCCAAAGATTTTAAAGCAGCACTAATGTATGGGTATACACATAAATATCTAGAATTCAGTTTGACCATATGCCCATTTTAGAAGAACTACAGTGGGTAACCCCTCTTTCCCCAAAGCCTATGACTCTCCTGAGCCATGAGTTGTTGACTAGGATTACAGGACTAGGCGTGGATTCACGCCTGTGGAGAAAGTGCTCAAAACCCACCAGAAAACTATGGGTTACTCCGATAAACTTCATACCACTATTGCACCAGTGTATGCGTCTTGCCTGGCAGATCATTCCTGTAGCATTTAAGGTTCACTATTTGGTAATACCAAATAATTACTTTTCCCCTATCAGGCAGCATAGCACCTTCTAGTATGAACGCTATCCAACAACGACCTTTTAAATTTTTTTATAGCTAAAATGTTGTGTCTTTATCAATAGGATCTTACCATCTAATTTTGGTGGGAAACCAAAAGCAATGGCAACATCTAGTGTTGTTTGGGGTGAAGTTCTGGTGCTTATGTGACTAATAGCTTCTAAGACTATCTCACACCTGAACTGAAATCTTCATTTATATACTTACATGTTCTGAGGGAAGCAGTGTCTACCCATCCAGAGGAACATGCTTGACTTGTTAAAATTAGCCTACAAAGTAGTGTGTTTCTATTACAGCACATTTTTTTTTATGTGATATGCTTGGCATACTATGGAAATATACAAAGAAGTCCCCATTAAACTTTAAAGTTTAACTGTCTGCTTTCTTGTGCTATCCTTGACTCCATGGCTTTTTGGGACTTGATAAAGTCGGGTATGATCACAGCACTGGTGACAGCTGGACTTACAGTATCAGTCTAATGGCTCCTATTCACACTTACAGTGTAAGAGAGTGACAACTGGTATCACATAAGGAAGACTTTGGATCAAAGACAATGAATAAAACAAAATAGACAACCAAAATCAAAGAAATTTAAAAAAGAACAAAAAATACACAAAAAGTATAAAGCTGTTCAAGCTTTGGCACGGTTCTCATTTCCAATGAGTAATACAAGTACATTCTTTCATTCATATGGCTTCATGCTATTTTAAGACGTTGACTTAGGTAAGGAAAGACAACCAGTTTAATCTGCCTACTCTTAGTGTTCTTCCACTCATGAGGCAGTAATGGCTTTATATTTGTTATAAAATGTATTAGGTAATATTTCCTTTTAAGGGAAACATTAAGCATTAAAAATATAAAAAAAACTGTTTTATTTTGACTTTCACATGCTTTCAAATGGTATTTTGATAGTTTCTTCACTAGTTTACCTATTATTTTCAAGTTACCTAATTGTGTTTTAAGGAAGCCACTGTTATCAATGACTTCATTTTTTAAGTGCTTTGTACTTTTCATAGCAACATAATAGAAGCATTAGGAAATGAATGTATTTTTTAAATTTTTGTGAGTAGGAGCACAATGTTTACAATGAAGTAAGCTTTGTTGTTAGTATGTGTGTGTGTGTGTGTGTGTGTATGTGTGTGTTAGACAGTATTAATAATGACATATAATTAATGACAGTATAAACTGTCATTTTGGGCATAGAATAATACTAAAGTGTTGGTCAGCTATAATATATGTTATACAAGAAAACAATTAATTCAGCCTTCCTAAGATGGAAGATATGTTTTTTGAAAGTTTGAGGCTATTAAAAGTGTGCCTTAGTAAAAGATCTGCTGAAGATGTAGAAGCTGGTACTTCTGGGGAAATGCGCCATTTAGCTTTCATTGGGAAGACAGGAATATTGTTGTGCAGTGGACTGAAGAGAACTAGAATTAGTTCAGTCAATTAAGTCATGATTAATTTATGTTAGATCCTGTTCTCTTGAGTCTATAAAAGCTATGACTTTAGTTAACCAGCAGTATTTAGTTTAATAAAAGTAAAGTCTTTAAAAGTGAATTCGGCAGAGAGAGAAAAAAATCTACCACTGACACAATCAATAGACAGCAAGAGTCACGGTTTAATTTGTGCCAATAGAAGTTTGAATGGATTAAGAAACTAGTAACAACAGGGTTGCTCCTTTCAAATGGTTAGCCAAATTTCCCAGATAGTTATTAGCATGGCTGATACAGTGACTCCTACTCTGACATATGGCACATTTCAAGTATACAACACAGCAAAGGCTTTCTTTGCAGAAGGACCTGCCACTAATGATAAGTTCATGTTCTCTCTGGGTCTAAATAGAAACAGTCAATTGCTAGCACCTTCAGTCAAAAATGTTTCTGCAGAGGCTGTGAGTAGATTTGATTACTCTAATTATCCTTCTGAACATAATGCGTGAGCCTAATGGGTTTTTGTGTATGTACGGCATTCAGAGAGAACATGTGTCTGAATGCCTAGCCAGGTTCCTAAGCCACAGGGAAAATAATAGAGACTTACCCTGTCCAACAGAAAGAGCAGAAATGAATCTTAAGTAAAATGCCTTAACTTTGCTTATAGAGTGGCTCAGATAGTTTAAATCTTCTATATAGCATTTAATCAAAAGCTAGTACTGCATTTAGTAGAAATCTTTCTTTAAAAAAAAATGAATGAAGGAGATACCTTTAGAGGTGCCATCACGGTTGGTGGAGAAAGCTATACTTTTATAACTGACTATACTCATGTAGGTCTTTTAAAGCATTGAATAAATCCTACTAATAACATCTGAATTCTAGAAAGGACATGATGACGTTATCAAATGGGATTAATTTTGATAAAATTACTTCACATGATGCAGTGAGCGGTTTCTGTCAGATCAAGCGTGATGAGTCCACGAATACTGAGTGTGGATATTGCTAGAACAAATGAAAATGTGACAGAATATCTCGTGTGGAGCCAGCCTTCTTGGCTTTCAGTTCTCTCTTGCTCCATATCCCTTGTTCCAGGTGTCACAGTGCATTTTCTAGGTTGACCTTGAACTCCCAATATTCTTCTCTCCACTTCCTCTGTAGTTAAAATTATCAGCTGTACGACTTAGTTGTGCAATCTTGAACACTTCATTTAACTTATCTGCCTCCAATTTCTTTCATATGTTGAGTAGAAATAGTAATCATGAGTACTTCTCAGGCTGTCATCCAGATTTCACAGGTTAACGAGGATCAATCCAACATGCAGGCAAAGCCCTTAGGAATTTGCCTGGCAAGGAGCAGATGCTCAGGGACTAGCAGTGCTAATTAGCATACTGCCTTTCACACCACTTACCAGCTTACTTGCAGTGTATGAGATGGTATCTGTGGGGAGAACAATGATCCCTTACTAGGCTAGAATATAAAAGTACTTGGTTCTAAGTCCTTTGTTTTGTTCCTTATACAGTAAAAGGATAGAAAGGAACTTGCACCTGCCTGACCTACCTAAGCTGTCTCTTGGAGTCTATTCCTTTCCTATTCACTGAGATATACTTCAGGGCAAAGCACAATGTGACTTACATGAAAAATGGAGGCTAAATGGATTTCTTCTCAAATAAGTTCTTACATTTCAACTAAAGTTAAACTATTAGCCACTATTATTACTTTAAAAACTCCATACAATACTGTTATATGCATTTAAAACCAGTTAGTGTCCATATAAAATACCTGTGATTATAATGTTTACCCTTCTTTTTTTTTGTTGTTCATTCTTACTTTTTAAATATATATTTACAGGGGATTGGTGACAATACTTGTGATATTTTTCAAACAATACTTTTATTAAGAACACTGGTTAAGGACATGAGTGTCAGATATAAAGTAGCTGTTCAAAAACTTGACAATGGGAAAGACTCACTCTCCATGACTGTAAATACCCAAGTGCTCATATCACCCATCAGGAACCACATGCTTCAAGTACTGATCAAGCACAGCCATCCATCTTGCTAACAGCAATGTGGCATGAAGTAAGAAAAGTGCCATCTTTGTGACATGTCATGTTTCACTGCCAGATTGAGAGTTTGTTTTCCCATTTTCTAAAAACAGTCAGTAGATAATGATGTAGTGGCTCAGATGTGTTATTTTCATCAGTAGCTGCCATAGTTTTTTATAGGGATAGAGAATTAGCAGTGCCTTGTTCACAAACAATTATTAACTACCATGAATGGAAAAGTGTTTTTGACAACAATGACACCTGAAGTGTTATCATCTTATTAACAAAACAATGGGAGGAATAAAAATGCTGTTCTTTCCACAATGTTTGTGAAAATATCCATGGGTAATAATAATCTTAGGTCTCCCAAAAGAGAGGCAATTAAAAAGTGAACCATGCTCAATGATCAAAGAGGATAGATCACCAAAAATAACTTAAGAATCAGTTAAAGGAGAGGATTTAATGGGAGGGGGAGAGACAGAAGTGAGGGAGGGAGTATGGGAAGCAACAGTTAACATTAAGGGCCATTTGGAGGGGTCTTATGGAAACCTGCTGCTGTAGATGGTTCTTAAAATATATACAGATATGTGAAAGAAATCTATATGAAATCACCAAATTGCGGGGGAGACAATGCCTCAACTGCACATCTTTTGCCATCAAGTAAAACTTATAGTGCCAAGAAAGGTTATCTAATTGAGTTGTTTACAAAAAGGGACCTAAAATAACCCCCAAAAACCCAAGCTACTCCTAAGGCTATTGGCTGCTCTCCACAAACTGATGGTAATGCCCTATTTCTGAAGACTAATGTCAACTAATGTTCACGGTACTGGAAAGTATTCTGCACACCTTCAGAGGAGAAAGGTAACCACAAACCCTGATTCAAAGCCTGTGATTTACAATGGTGACCTGCCTGCATGATATAATGGAATAGTGGAAAAGCATTATAACCAACCACTCTATAATTGGATTTAAGGCCTACTCCATAAGATGAAACACCGCTTGGTATACAAGAACCTGAGAGTAAACAGACTACAGGCCTAGGGAAAAAGGAAAACTATTGTTTTGCTACAGGGACTCAGCAATAAAATGACTCAGAAGAACATTCTGAGATACCTATGAATCTTTGTCTTTCTAAGGCCTGATAAGAAAAGCTTCCTCTTGCAGTAGATGAAAATTAATACAGGGGTCCATACCTGGAAAAATTTCAGAGAGTGACGTGTAGCAGTTAGCTGGTGTGTAGGCTCAGCTAGGAGTCCCGGAAGCATTTTTTTAGGTATAAACTTTGCCAGACCTCAGCAGAGGAAACCACTGTCCTGGACAGTGCCATACTCAATTCACAGTGGAAACACTAGCCTCTGAGCTCAGGTGTTTTTATTCCTTCAGAATTCCTCAGTATTCTACTGATAACACCTACAGATAATTAGCAATTAGACAACCCCCACAGAAATTCACCACCTGCAAACAATACAACACACCAAGGTCTATGCATCCGTTTTTCCAACAGTGCACAAAAACAATTATTTTAAACACAATTAAAAATAAACTTCCACAACAGTGAAGACTTTGTAACACTCAGTTCTAAATGGGGTATCTTCAGCACACCTCTCTTCTCAGGGATTGGGATGCTATGAGGAAGAGAAAGTAGAAGGATTTTAGGAGCTGGAGGGGATGGATGAGACCAAGGAAACAGTGTCTTCCAGATACAAACAAGACTGACAGGTACACGAACTCACAGAGATTATGTCAGCGTGCACAGGGCCTACACAAGTTCAAGCTAGATGGGGTCCCAGTGCTGAGAGGGAAAGTGGATACAATTCCCTACTCAGAATCCAGAAGTCATCTACAACTGAGAAACATCTGAAAAGGAAAAGCTAGTCTTCTCCAGTGGAATTTAACTGGCTATATAAACTACACATATGTTGTGAAGCTCAATACACTGCCAACAACAAACTGATTTGTAAAATCACTCCCTACATTGTTTGAAAAAAACAGTATTACCACAACTCCACCTACTTTCTGACTTTTAAAATCATGTTGCATTTGCCTGCTTTAAATTATATTCAAATGCTGTGGTCAGTCATGTATTATTCTATTTTAAGCTTCAACATTTTGTCTGTAAACTTCTCTCACTTATTAGATATGACAGGAGTCCATTTGCTCACATTGCTGTTTGGTTTCCCCTTTGTCTGTTGTTATATTACAATTTACTATCCTATGAAGTCATAAATGGTGTATGTGAATTATTTATGTTTGATGTTGTTACAGCAGTACACATAGATATGTACAAACACATGCATAAGCATGAATAGTCTTCCCACAGCATGCATATGTAGCTATGGATGGGATGGGATGGGGTTTGGTCATCAATGTGAACATATCCACTCTATTTCAGTAGACAGTATGCAACTAATTTAGAAATAGTTTTGCCACAGTAGAGACTGGAAGGAAGAATTCTCATTGTTCATACCACACTTGGAAAATATTTTCAGTTATTCTAATCCCTGTAGCATTTGCCTTTACTGATGACAAGTGAAGTTGACATATTTTTGTTTAATGTCCTAGTATTCTTTTTTGAGTTGTCTCTAACTCTTCATTTATTTAACGTTAGGTTATTCAGTTCTCTTATTGAATCATATAATTCCCCCCAAGATGCAACACCTCATCAGTTTTATGACTACAGATATTTATTTATTGTGAGCCTCATTCTTCAGTCTTTTAATGAACAGAGATTCTTACTTTTGATAAAGTCTAATTTAGAAATATTTTATTTTATGGCTGGTATTTTTAGTGTCTAATTTTAACAATCTATTTAGGTCTTGCACAACTGTTTCCTTAGGCTGCTTCAAGAAATTCTTCAAAATCTTAATCAGAATTAACTGAGGAGATTGCCAATGGGCAAAATGTTTGCTGCACAAACATGGAGACCTGAGTTCAGATCCTGAAGCCATGTACAAATCTAGGTGTGATGACACACACAAATAGCTTTAGGTCTTGGGGTGGGGGATAGTGACAGATGGATCCCTGAGGATTTCTGGCCAGCCAGCCCAGCTAATCAGTGAGTACTGGACCTGTGGAAGATATTGTCTCAAAAATTAAAGTGGGGAACAATTGAGCAATATATCTGACATTAACCTCTATCCCCCACATTTATGCACATATAAATGTATATGAATCTACATATAGGTGCACACATATGCATATACAACACCCAAAAATCATTTGGGAGTTTCTATATTTCATCCTTCTTCCTATGAGAGATGCTCCTGATACTCCACGTGGCCTGGAGATCTAGGTCACCTGCTCTCACCCCCCCTCTCAACCTCCCTTCATTCAAGTCACCAAAAAAGGGCCACCAGCTCCTTTTCGCCCTTGGTTCTCCTGGAACACATTAGATCTGTGCTGCTCCCCACTAAGGATTCTTCAGCTTCCTCAGATGGCCAGGAGACCAGACCTTCTCCTCCTTTCAAGTCTCACTACAGCCTTGATAGCTGTCTGACTGGGATTCCCCAGTTGCCAGAGAAAACTTGTTCCAAGCTCCTTGACAAAACTTCAGATACCAGACTGTAGGTGACAAGTAGAAGAATTGGGATAGAATCTATTGCTCTAAATATCAGACACATAGTAAACACATACTTCCAAAACTCTAGTATGAATTAGCCCCTTCATGAATATTGAAAACATCTCCACGGAAAGATGAAAGGTGACTTGTAAAAAGATATGGAAAAGAAAACTCAACGTATAAAACTATTTCGTCTGGAAAAATACCAGCACGCAAACAAAAAACACCACACGCTGAAAAGAAAATAACATATCATCTATCCTCCAAAAATATAAATTTTACAGTAAAGACTCCTAAAGAGAGACTTGGAAAAACTTCCAGACAGATGATTAATAAAATATGAAAATAACTATGGTAATACAACTCAAAGACACAGTCAAGGCAATGAATGAAATAAAGAAGTCAATCCAAAACCGAAATAAAGAGTTTGCATTTTTTTAAAAGACAACTACAACTGAAATGATACATATAATAAAAAAAGTCAGCAAGTCAACTAAAAACTTCTATGCAAAGCTTCACCAACAGAGCAGATCATGTCAAAATCAGAGTCAAGGATGGAAGAGAGAGGAGAGATTGAGTCATTCAAGAAAGGTTAATTAAAAATTAAAACATATATGAATGAATCATGGGAGAGATTGGAGGTACCATGGATAAGGACGGAATAAATATTGCTCTGTAAGAGAGAGATGTCAAGTCAATTTTAAAGGCAGGCCTATTAGACTTGCATCTGATTATTTGACAGAAATCTTTAAAGCCAGAAGAGTCTGGAAAGATATATTCCAAGTTATGAAAACCAATTTTCAGCCCCACTATTACAGCCAGATAAACTATCCATTAAAATTAAGGAGGATTAAAAGCCTTCCATTGTAAAAATTATACGTCAATAACTCTGATGAACACAGATACAGATATTCTCAATCATATGCTAACAAATAGAACACATCAGCAAGATTATCCAATATTATCCAGTTAGCTTCATTTCAGAGATGCAGAGATGGCTCAAGGTACACCACCAATAAATGTAATCCACCACATAGACTCCAGGGCAGAAACCACATGATCATCTCACCAGATACACAAAAATCTTTTGGCAAAAGTTAACATTCCTTCATGATAAAATTTCTATAGAGACTAGGGACATAGGGTACATATCTCAACATAACAAAGGCAGTTTATACACAAATTCATGCTAAATGAAGAAAAAAACTCAAGGAATTTCCATTAAAATCAGGAACCAGACAAGAATGTCCAACTCTTCCCCTAAATCAATATAGCACTTAAAGTCTTAGCTAGAACAATAAGAAGTGGCATTGATAGAGGGTATAAATAGGAAAGGAAGTGGTCAAAGTGTCCTTATTTCCAGACGATATGAGTCTATGCGTAAAATCCATAAAGAATCTACCAGAAAACTTGTGCAGCTGATAAAGACATTTCACAAAATAGCAGGATACAAAATAAATGCACAAAAATCAATAACCTCCCCATACTAATAACAAACATATCAAGAAATAAATCAGGGGAAAATCACCTCAAAAAATCTTGGAATAAATTTAACCAAGGGAATGAAAGACTTGTACAATAATAACTTTAAGAAGTTGTGAAAGAAAATTAAAGATCCTGGAATGTGAAGACAACCCATATTTATTGTCTGGTAGAATTAAATGGTCATTCTATCAAAAGCAACTTACAGATCCAATGCAAAACCCATAAAAATTCCAATGCAACGTTTCACAGAAATTGAAAAACTAATTTTAATTTTCATATGAAACACAAGTGTCAGGATAGTCAAAATAATCCCAAATAATAAAATACGTTGATGGTATCACCATCCAGGTTCCAACTTGCACTAGAGAGCTATAGTAATAAGAACAGTTTGATACTGGCTCATCAGTCAATAAGCTTGTGTCTTGCTCAAAAGATGACATTTTGCAGCTGTTCTGTCTTCTGCCTCTTGCATTCTTTCTGCCCCTTCTACCGCTATGTTCCCTGAGCCTTAGGGGGCATAGTATAAATGTCTTGTTTAGGGTTGAGCACTCTCATCTACTGTTTATTATCAGCATCTTGTACCGCCATTCTGTACTGTACGAAAAGAAAAGTTCTGATTAAGGCTGAGGCAATGTTTGTCTCTGAGTATAGACATAGATATTTAAAAAGCAACTTGACACTATGTCAACTTAGCTAAATGACAATACTCAGTTCCGCATTATGACTTATGACCTCCCATGCCACGAGTTTTCATTTATTCTCTCCTGTGGAACAGTTCTAAATCCAAACAGAGAGCATTTGGTTGCTCCCATTAGAGTCGGGCCAGTATTGCACAAGTGATCACATTGTTGACTGGTAGGTTGGCATTGTGAACGTGATGACTTCATCAGTGTGTTTCTTATTGCTGCTTAATACTGTATATTTCCTGTGAATAAGTCTCGTGTACTTTATCAGATTTTTTTCTAGGTATTTACTATTTTTGTTGTATCATGAGTTTTTTCACTTTAAATACTGTTTTTTCCATTTTCAACTTCATGGTACTTGAATAAAATTAACATGTATGTATTGATTTTTTGTATCCAAGAATCATTGCTGAGTAACAATTGGTAGGTACTTTTTATTCTTTCTGAATACAGGACTGGAGTTTGTGAGTATCGGTCCATTTATTTCTGGTCTAAAATATCCTTAAATATTTCCTGCCTAATCTTGTCTTACTGCACTTTTTTCTTTTCTCCTACTATATTCTGGCGAAGATATAAGTAGACAGATTGCATCGTCATTTCAAAGAACGTTAGACAGTGTTTCTTCTTCTATCTGGAAGAGAGACTGGGTGGGATTATCAGAAAGATTTTTCTTGATTGATTTGAGAATTCACCTTTGACTCTGAGTTACAGTTTTATTCGTATAGAAAAAAAGTAATGATTTATCAAATTACTTCACGAATTTAAGCACTGCCCAAATATTTGGATTGTCTGTTTTCTAAGACATGTTTTTCAAGGAATTTGCCCATTCTACTTAACATTTTCCTATTTATTAGCTTGTAGTTGTTTCAAATAACTTCTTACCAGCAGTTTAATAATTATGTTTTCTGGAGTTTGGCCACATGTTGAGGCCTGGTGTTTGTGACTTGTGTCTTCTGCTCTGCTCTGTGCATATTGTTATTTATTAGATGTTAGAGTTTGCTGGTTGTTTGTATCCTATGGTCTTTCTTCCCTCCTTCTTTCCATCCTTCCTTCCTTTCTATTCTTTTTCTTTCTTTCTTTTCTTTTTTTTTTTGGTTTTCCAAGATAAAATATAAATGCAAATAGCTCAAAACTAGAGATAAGTTTCATAAACAAAGACATGGGATCCACGCCAAGATTTCCCAGTTGGCTGGGAGGCTGTATGGCGTTACTTGAAGATAGGGTAATACTCACCATCAACACTTTATTCCACGGTGAACTAGCGCTGCGGGTGGCACAGAGGAGCATCCACACATAAGTTCAAGACATGATTTAATGAATGGCATCAATGATGAGAACAGTAGGTAGAAGCTGCTCTGACAACATTTAAGACAGAGACTATGAAAGCAAGAAGTTGCATTTTCAGCTTGACTAGAAGCTGGTAATGTTTTTGATTCTGTCATAGACAGAGGCCAGAGAGGCCAGAAGAGGGTTCTGATTTCTCTTCTCTTTCCTAAATGGCCACCCCTGCCTGGACTCAGTCTAGAGACCAATCCTTCTGGTGAACAGTTTTGGCATTGGATATCTGAATTTTTATTGTGCAAATGGGTTGTTTCCATTTTCCAAGCTCGACCTACCTCCTAAATAAGTTTAAGCTCTCTAAGGGAAATGGTAGGTAGACAGACAGGGATTTTAGCCTTGGAAGCTGCCAAGGAAGCTCTTCTTCTTCATAGTCTATTTTGGGTCACTCCTTCAATTTCCCTGGTAATCAAAACTAAACAGCATCTTTGCCACTCCTCAGGCCTCCTGTTCAAAAGAATGGAAGACTTCCGGCTTTGGGTGGACATACGACGTTATGATTTGCTCCCAAATGTTAGACATCACATACTATTGTAACTTGTCTTAAGCGTTATTCCGGTTGGGCTGGTCTATTACCTGACCTGGAATCTTTCCATTTTCTCAAAGCTAAATCACTTGAAGACGTGTTAGGGAGACGGGAGTTATAATTATCTCTCCAATGAGATAATCCATGTCTCTTTCTTAGAAACATCTCCACCTGTGAAACCCTTTACAGAGCCTTGGACGTGACGCCTGCCCACTCTGCTGAATTGCCCAGAGGAGTGCTCCTTCCTCTTTTCCTTATCTTATCTCCTTTTCTTTGAGAGACTGTCTCAAGTCTAGATGCTGACCTCGAAGGCCTGGGCTTCCACGCTGCCTCTCGGGAGCTCTCTTCCCTTCTGCCATGTATTTGTCTGTCTGCTTGGATTGCGGAGGCTGTCTGCTTTCCTGGACCCTGGCTCACAGGAGCGTCTTTCTGTCTCTTACCCAGCTCCCTTCTCCTGACAGCTGCGGAGATTCACAGCTTGAATGCCACTTTTTAGCTGTTTTTTTTTTTTTTTTCCTCCCCAAGCTTTAGTAAAATTGCCCTCAACCTCTTTCTGGGTCCATTTTTAAATTCTTTTGTTAATGAGACTAAGAAACCAGGCAGGAAAACTTGATTTTTCCCAGTACCACCATTCTATACTTAAAATAGACTCCCAGACTATGGGTTTTTAGATGGTTTTATCTAGTATTGTATTTCAGATATGTGGATTTTGCTTAACCCAAGATCTCTTTTAGTCCATTTTCTAAACTCCGTGTTTCCCAGATTCAATACCAAGGCTTGTAAAATTCTTGGCTGTAGAAATACTTTTAAGTGGTCTCTCCTGATATATTTGCTATGATTCCTTTAGTATTTGAGATATTACCTGTAATGACTAATGAAGAAGAGAAAAATCATTGGGCCAGGTAAATCTGGCTTTTTTCATATCAGAGTATGTTCTCTGTAGTTTTGAATAGTTTTAATTTTTATCAGGTTAAGTAGAACAGACCAGCCTTTTTACTATGAACCATTATCCGCATGTGGGTCAAAAGCTTGCACATCAAAGTTACCTCTAATGCAGAATTAAAATGCCTGACTTGTACAGAAAGTATTCATCCATACAGTCATTAGTAAAGATGATGGCAATTAGCCCAGCTGGTGTCAAGAGGGCCGTAGTTATGGCCAGTACACGAGGCACTGATTTTAGGCAGCTGCATCAAAAGTGTATAAAATATTGCAGATGGCACAGAACAATACCCACCCCTGAGCAGGTGGAAACAATTAAACCAGCTTAAAGAAACTCTACTCCTAACAGATGAACTAAAACACGTGACTCCGGTGAGTTATACTGAACGTCTAAATTTCCTCACAGGGTTTAACAGAAATTTCATTTGCCCAGAATTACAAACTATAGACTATCTAAAGACTAGGTTCTTGTGGTTTCCAAAAGCATTGCCTCTGATGTGATACCTGAGTATTTGTTCTATTAGCTCTTCACTTGTTTGATTTTCTATAAGAATTTTTTTTTTTTAATCTCTTAACTCAAATGTAGTATACAAGCCTCTTCTGTTTTTCCTTCCTCCAGGTTTGATGCAGAGGCTGACCATTTTCCAGAACATTCACCACTAAACAAACCTAGTTGAAACCGCACTGTTATTCCTTTGTTTGGCCTTCCTTTTTCCATCACTACCTAGATTGTCACAACCCTGTCCAACATTTAGCATTCCAAGTAATTCTGAGATCACTCTGCTCTCTGCCTGAAAGTATCTAGTATTTTCCATATCATGCACAGGAAATATCCTGACCACAGAATGCATACCAGAGGACATGATCTGCATCCTATAATCTTCCCCTATTGTATCTATTTTGCCCCCACTAACTTCCATGGAATTTCTCAAAAACATGAATATTTAAATTTTAGAGTCTTTCCTCTGCCAGGGAGATAATTTTTCACACAGCTCTGCCAAGTAAATAAATCCTGGCATTAGTTGATGTCATAAAGACAGATTTTATTCAGAAACAACCATTGCAATGGGGGTGCGTGTTGAACTGAGACAAATTCTACTGATAAAAAATGCAGATATTAAAGCAGGGTATGCTACTTCAGAGATAGTCACGTTTGAGAGGGTGTAACCTGCCAACTTGTCAGCTGGATGTGTTCATTGGAGCTTACCGGGAAACAAACTTCACATATTTTCCTGACAAGAGGCAGCTGCACAAGTCAAGTGCCCTCCGGACTAAGCCTCTCACCCTCAGAGATGGAGACCAAGAGAAAGAGAATAAGGTAAGTCCTCCAATGCATTTACTTCAGAGAGCTCTCAGCTCTTGAGAGTCAGTTCTGGGTGTAAGACTCATGTCTTAAGAAACTGGATTAATGTTTTAGATTTGTGAACTTTCTAAAGTAATTGTCCTAAGAGGAATCCATAAGCCATCTGTCTATCACAAGCTTTTGAGTGGATCAAACTTTCCATATAGCTCTGCACTGGCTTTTCAGGCACGTACCTGTGGAGGATCAATCATCATACTAGTGACGCAGCAATGAATTTTTGGAAACTATGTTCAAGTCTCTGTCTCTGTCGTCTCTCTCTGTGTCTCTGTCTCTGTGTCTCTTTCCTTCCTCTCTCCCTGCCTGCTTCTGAGTGTGCATACTCAGAAAGGGTTCTTGTGTGTTAAATCTTTTGTGTTGAGTCTATAGTATTATGATCCAAGGCTGATATCTAGAGTCGGGAGAACCCTGGCTACAGACCTGTTAATAAGAGCCTTTATTAAATCTGCTTGATGGCATACTTCCTTTTTATTCACAGAGGTCTCTACTCTTGTGAACACTTCCTCTCAGAGAGGTTTTCCATGTTTTTTTCTTTCTGCAATATTACTGTTTTTTTATGTTCTACACTCTTACGCTACTTGTGAATTTTATAGGATACACACACACACACACACACACACACACACTATGGAACCCACACATATAAAATATGACTTTTTATTTTAGAACACACACACACATATAAATACATCATCATTATAATCTCACTTTCCATTACTGTTCAAGTTCCACCTACAAAACTGTAAGGATACAATAGAGGTTTTATGATACAAAGTTTAAAACATTTATTAGAATCCATATGTCTATATGGCACTGTGATTCTTATGTCTGTAACACAATGATTAGTAATACAGGCCCAGCATTTAAAATGTACCTGACTCAGTGGAAAAATAGTCATGAACACTAACTATTACATCGGAACAAGGGAGTGCCATAATATGATTAAATATACAATACTATGAAATAAAAAAATATTGAGCAATAATTTTTTGAAAGTAAAATTATATTAAGAAAATTGATACAAGGGCTGAAGTATTTGATATTAGAATCCTGAAGGAAGATAGTAAACACAACTGAATATATTTTCAATACAGTTTGATATTTTCTGAACTGTTGTGTTTATTATTTAGGAATATAGGCTTTTTTGAAAAGTCCAATTATGACAACTTTCCAGTGTGTGTCAAGTGTGATGTCAGACCTCAGTTTCATGCTTTGTGAGGTTCCTCCTCTCCCATATTACATGGACTTGACATGTCAGTAAAAAGCATGCCTGTATTTCTCTTACATTTGAGAACTAACAGTTACATGTTTCTTTTCAAATCACCACAGAGATGACTGTATTACTGATATCAACACACGATAATTACATGAAGGGAATCTGTTCATGACCTCAATTCTAATTATTTTTTGGTTAACTTACATATTTTATTGGGAAAATATTTGAACTGCATTATAATGTGTCCCGTTCTGTTCCTATGGCGCCGCTCTAATCTGCCGGCAACTCTTGTTAGAAGGAGAAAACATTCATTATGCACTTGAATAATTTAACTTGAAATAAAAACTCAGAAATTTATTGCGCATATACATTTATACTGAGTCAGAAGGATGCTATTTTAAACATATTAGTAGACAAAGATTTATGAGCACACACATTTTTTAGAGCTTTAATCAGAGCTTGTATTACATTTACACCACTAAAGTAGTGTTAATGGAATCTGCTATCTGAGAAATGGAAATAGTAATTACATGAAATGAAATGCTACAGTGGTTGTCACTGAAATGGAGTTCTGTTTTCATCGGAGGCTTCTCAATACACAGTACTCACTGTGGGACAGAATTCTATCTTAAGTATGAGGTACATATTAGTATAAGTAAGGTTATCCGTAGTAATCAATAAGGATAGACTTTTAAAAAAACCTTTAAAATAGATAATCATTCCTACTAGTCATTTAGCATAGCAAATTGCACTATTTATTTTCTCAATGCTCACGAGGAAATATTAATGACATATAGTGCTACTTCATTCTGATCATTCTGATGTAGGTCATTAAGCCACTCTTATTCATTTAAATAATGCCACAGTGGCTTCCAGTCACTGAATTTCAATCATAAACTTTGCTCAAACAACATAATTGATCATTAATGTTCTCATTTGCTCCAGGCTCACTGTAGATTATTTTCTTAAGAATATAAAATCATTACCAGGGACCAAGAGGCTAATCTCTTCTGTATTACACTTGGTCACCCATGAGGGATATGTTTTCAATCTGAAAAAAGAAAAGAAGATAGAGAATTCATAGCAAAGAACAAGTGAACCTAAAGCTTAAAAAGTTGGATTTTTAAAAAATAGATTTTAACCATAATTCCAATATTATTCATAATTCAATATATAGAATTGGGAAGCCATTTTTTTCCATTTCTGTATTAAGAAGGAATATAAAGTAATGGTCAATTTATCTGAAATGCTTTGCTTCCTTTTTAAGAAAGAGAGTCCTGGAATAATTTCAAAACATCAAGGTTTCAAAATAGATTTTCTGGCCCCTGGAGTAGCAATGTTCATGCATCATTGTTAATTCAGACATTCTGAAGCTGATTGGTACTATTAAAAAAACAGGATGTTGGTCCACATCCACCCAGAGGCTTTCTGAAGTGCATTGCCTTGTGCTTTCCAAGAATTCTTGGAAATATAGTATATAATCTTTTAAAAAGAAGTTATTTTAAATACTGCCTAGTCTGGGACTATATAGTACTTTACAATTTTGGCATACTAGTAATACATAATTACAACTACAGTAAACAGATTTCCAATGTTTAGTTCCATTTTTGAAGAAATCTTTCTAAGTCTGTTTTGAATGGGTCCTTTTTCAGTTCGAACTGCAGTATCTCACCCAGTCTTTGGAAGGTACATTTCTAAAGTCTCTATATCTTTTCTACTGGTGTGCATGCCTATCCTTAACCAATTTTCTTATGATTAGCTACCCTAAACTTGTGTGTTCTCTTATTCGTTCATAACAAGTACATGATAAATACCATTTGTTCATAATATTCTTATTATTGCTCTTAAGATTGTCTTCTTAGCACAGATTTGTAGGTATAGAATTTTATTAGATCTAAGAGCACTAATGCTTGCAAGGCTTTTGAATTCATCTTGCCAAGTTACTTTTCAATAGGATCTCACTGATTGGAACAGTCAGGTAAGGTGATAAGTATGTTAGTGTTTCAGTTTCCACTCCTCATATTATCAAAATTATAAAATGGGGATGCTGTCCATAAGAGTAAACCAAATCAAATCAAAACAGACAGTGGTTGAGCTTTATCTTGTACAAAAATGATCCAGTGAAACAAAGGGTTATGCTGTTTAGAGACTTGGTATCAAGGACAAGATAATGTACAGATGAATTTATCTCATTATTGTCCAGAAATCTGGGTAAATTAAAGAGAATAACAGCAAAAACTAGCAAAATGTCAGCTAAAAAGTGATACATGGATTTTAGAAATTTGAAAATGGGATTAGATAGAAAGGGTTTACCAAATGCTCTTCAGTATTTTCTTCTTTAGGCATCGTATGGCAGGACTGCAGCCACACGCAGACTGACATGCTGAGTGACATGAGAGTCTGCAGGAGCCTTTGTCCCCAGGCCTCACTCTATGGCTGTGCAACCAGACTGCTGCTTCCACCTTTCTCTCCAGGACAGCAAAGCCTGATTTTGTGGAGTAATTTAAATTCAAGGTTCTTATGCAAAGGCATCCAAGGCATAACAGGAGAGCGAGAGAGGTTTGGCATTAAAAAGAGCTGATAAATGAAGACCTGAATCCTTTCCATATACAATGTGAAGAAATTATTAATGCCATAAACTGGTAACTCAAGAAATAGGAGTATAAACCTGAATTATAACCAGATAGTAATTGAAAAAAAGTATCCAGAACAGTTAGAAAACAGGAATCCAGACGGTGAGAGGTTAGGGAAGGGGCAGTTGTTTTTCATTTTCATTACGCTCTTGAAGTGCAAATATTTTTGGGAAGGGGGGAGTGTTAAAAAAAATCCTCATGTAAAATAAAAATGGTGATAAAGGTCACTGGCCTGAATGGACAGAACAGAACTTAGGTCCTGTAAAGGGCTCCTAACTCTAGAGTCTGCTGTTAAGCAGGGAAGGCAACCTAGAAACATCAGGCTTCCTGGGCTGCTGAAAGCCTCTAGGAGGCAGAGGAAGATATGGATTGTGTAAGCCATGGGTTTTCAATTTCAAGAAATTCTTTCCAAATAGCGAAGTAAACAAGTTTACAAGATAGGAGCACATATCACAACTGTAGAAGTAGAACTCACTGCAACGACCCCTAGGAATAAGAGTGGATTGACACCTGGCGGGGTCAGTCTATCTTGGGTCCACAAGCTCCATGAGCCATTTTATACACGGCTCATATTCTTCTCCTGGAACCCTCATTTGTCTCAGGAGTATTAGCAAACATTCCTCTAACAGCGGTGAGACCTAGTGGGTCTCCTCCCTCTAGTACTTACCATATCCACACAGCTTTTCATCATGATATGGTCTTGGCGGGATGAAGGTCTTATTTCCAGGGCAACCAGGAATAGAGCGGTGTTGTGTGCACAGCGGCTTTTGCGGCTTTGAGCTCGCATTCTCATAATGCCCTAGAAGCTGTTTTCTGCTGAGGTGATAAGAATAGTAATCACCTTGGCCTTTGGTCTCATTCCTGTCTTATTTCTCTTTCTCTGTCCAGGTTCATACAGACCCACACCGTTTTCCCAGAGTTTACTAATGTAACCCATTCTTGTTCCGCTGGGATGCTCTTCTGAACTTCTGGTAAAGTAGACTCATCTTTTTTTTTAAAAAAAAAAAAAGTTCTCATTCTATGCATTATGTATTTCACTGTAGTGTTTAAAAATGAAGCAATTTATATAAAATTCAAGCTGTACGATCTAGAAGTGTGTCTCCAGCAGGTTTTTGCACTCGAGTACACGAAGAATTCACCTGTGAGGCTTATTAAAAGAAACAGTGCCTGATCCTTCTACTAATGTGTGTTACGTAGGTCTGAAGTGGGACCTGAGTGTCTATATTTGTAACAAATACTGAGAAGCAAATGGATTGACAAGCATGCTTTGAAAAACATTAATTTAAAGATGATTTTTCACTTGTTTGTGAGATTTGGAATTTTCCCAGTTAGAAAACATGAGTATCTGAAAATAAATAATGTATCAAATGTGGCTGTGTGTCTGGGGCATCCCCAAATCCACAAGGGAATAGAGAAATAAACACTTTAGCTTTCAAATTATTGAAGTATGAATTCAGATTAAGAGGAAAGTAACAACAGCATCAGGAAAACACATAAAGCCCTCCAAAAGTAAAGAGTACAATAAGAATTGTCTGACATCCACCCATCATGTTAATATTTGCCTAACAAATGAAATAGGTTTTTAAAAGAGAAACAAACATAATGGACTCTTAGAGATAATCTTCATTTTTACAGAAGTGATGCTTGCAAGAAAATTCCAGTGGTGCTAATTGAAGCTGAAACAATTTGAAAGATACAAAATGGGAAGAATGCATAATACAAGTTAATTTTAATGATTAAGGATAATTTAACATGCCGCTACTAATTGTGATGTTTGGTATGCCTGGTTGAACAGAGAATTTTCTCCACAATTCTCTTCTTGTCTTGAAATTATCTTAATCCTCTTCTTTATACACCAGTAAGTTTGGGGCTAGAGGGATGGCCAACCATTAACATTAACATACTGCTTTTGCAAAGGACCCAAGTTTGGAGGTTTTTCTTTCTTTTTCTTTTTCTACCACCCACCTGAGTTGCTCCCAAGAACTTTAACTCCAGGTTCATGGGATCCCACACCCTCAGGTGGACTCTGCAGATACCCCTAAGCACATGCTCTTAGCCCTCATGCACATATACACGTAATTAAAATAAAAATTCATCTTGAGAAGAAGATACGGAGCTTTTCTGGCTAAATTTATAAGAATTGATCAGTGACTCTACTAATCATATCAGCTTCTTTGGCATATATTCTAGCCCCTTCTGTGAGGCTGCGTAGCAAGAGGGGTTCTGATATGTTGGCTATCTGCTGCGTGACACTGTATATTAGCCACAAATAAGAACCAGAAATCTCAGTGGTCTAAGAACTAAGATCAGCTTGACATATTGCCTCTTAAACTATATCAGCTTTATTGTGCAAACTAAGCTGCTAAAACTAGTACCATGAAAAGATTAATTTGTGAAGTTTCCTATACCCAAACAAACAATCCCATAATCTGATAAGAAGGTATGGCCTTACAAGACCCAGTCTCTGTTGGATAAAAACCACATACTGGAGCAAAGGGGAAAATATAGTTCTGCTATCATAGAGAATCCAAAGAACATTTTGTCAAGACCTTTGGCCTGTAGTCTGCTCTTGAGACAGTGTCCGAAGCATGCTTTCTCTTTCTTCCTTACTCTGAAACTGGGCTGTGAACCCCAGTCTTAGAACCAGAAAACACCTCTGCACAGGTCATGTAGAAATTCAGTTTGTATTATCTTCATAGCAGAGCAGAGATTCTAGTTCACCTAAATCTTGTGACAAAACAACTAAGATTTAAACAGTTACTTTAATAATGAGGAAACCAGGGACTGGTTGCTGGTATGACTTGTCTAGGATCAAATTACTGCTCATCAGCTTTACTGGCAGCTTAAAATCTGCTTTGTGTAGTCTGAAACTATCCCTTCCAAAGTGCTGTCTACACAACAAGGAATTAATCTTTGAGGAACTTTTAACTAATTTTATTTATTTATCAATTTAGCTGTTGTTTTCTTACCTGCAAGTCAGGACTTCCAGCTGTAACTGCTCAGAATTTTCTCATGCCTGCATGAGCTTGAAAGGCAGACAAAGCTGAACCCATGCTGGCATCCCCATATCCCTGCGGCAGGAAGGGCTCTCCTGCTCTTCTGACATTTCTCCATTTCTCTGCCATCCCTTAACGCATTTAGAGAAATATTGTATTCAGTTCACACAGAAATAAAAAGAGTAGTGTTTTAAAATACATAATACCCAATGATGCATTTAGCTGGTCTGATAAAAACAGTGAGCTGGGCAAGATCACCCTCATGCATAGGAGCAGCACTGCCAGCCCATACCTTTCGCTCCCTGAAAGAGATTTCTCTTCATTATAAATTACTGTTTGGAACTTTCCCAGCATAGAGAATTGCTGAAGAAATATTTCAGGATGTACATTTCCAGTGTCTGGGATTGTACTGCTACAGGACGATGCAGAGCCTGGGAGAATCAGGGCCGCATTGAAATTCAGCTCACAGAAACTGCTTCTGTTTCAAAGGAACCACCTGGAGGCCTAGACCTTTCGTGGTCAAGTTTTGCATCTTGTAGAGGAACTCCTTAAGGGATTTTTAAAACATAAGTTTTAAAAATGTGTTTAGACATCGCGAAGCATGCAGTATTTAGTGTGCAGCTCACAATTGTTTTACATATGTAGTTACCTTTGTAACTACACTGAGGAGAAGCTATGGAACATTTCCATCACACTGTGAAAACCTCTTATACCCAAGAGGACCACTAACATTCTAAAAATATAGCTCTTAAACCTCATGTCAGATACACTCCGGTTCTATTTAGTTCTGTTTGGTGCAAGATAGTATTTTTGTTATTTAATCAGCTTTAATGAAGATCAAAGTTTGTTCTTTGATTGTTGTTTTAGTCCAGCGACTGCACACAGTTTGACTCTATGGCTTACTGTTTTCTGAGTAGACTTGAGAATTGTTTCTGTTTTGAGGCCAACATAGATAAAGCTGATATGACTGTTCTTGCTTAAGTTTTTCTGTGTAGAAGGTACGAGTGTTCACAGGTGAGCACCGGAGAAACCAGGAATGTTAATCATAAAGAGGGTGTCTCCCATGGAAAAAATGAATACCTGTTTTCCCCAGAAGGCCGGAGTGGATATTGTTAATAACCCGGTGACCTTTGTTGTCTGTAAAGCCAGATCTCACCCAAATCCCCAGAATCTTTATCTCACCTTTATCCTAGACCTTTATCTTCATCTTTGTGTCTCTGTCAACAGAGCCCATCCTTAGAGGAGCTGTCACATGTACTTTACAGCCTATGGACCTCTACACTATCTTGGCCAGAGACGATTCTAGGTCCTAGAGCTACAGAACCCATATACTTTGCAAAAGAGCTTCCATGTTGTTATACCTTAAGCTTTATTGTATACATAGAATTAGGATGGTTGTTACCAGGAATCTTTTTTATCTGAAATTATACCATACTTAAATATGTCTAAAATAAACTGGCTGGTGTCAGATTCCAGAAGTTTAATCTAGTCTGGCTATTTCGGGATGAAATGCGTTTTCTCACCCCACGTGAATCATTTTCCTGCCTACATGATGCTTGTAGGCACCTAAACATTTCTGCAGATATTAACTTTATGTTCTTTGGGGCAAATTACCCTTATATAGTGAATATACGTACAGCTTTTTAAGGAAGAGTCCTTCTTTTCCCAAAGTGACCATCCTGTTCACAGACATCATCAGTGTATGCACATCTGGTGACATCACACCTTTGATATTTTAGGAGTCGTTTTGACCTACAGTGTTTGGGGTAAGCATATTGTCATTTTATTGTCAGTTTTATACTCCCTCACAAGAATGACCAATACTTTTCAGGTGATTTTTGGCCATTTAGAAATTCACTCTTTTGAAATAGCATTTCGGGTATTTTTTTATTTTGGGGGAGAATCACTTATATGAATTTAAGACACTGGGAAGAGCTTATACCATACAACTATGAGCACATTCTCAAGTCCAAACATGGCATTGTAAACATCCTTGACTAGTATGCATGCTGTTTGTTCTAAGAGTGTTGTGTTCCCGTGAGAAGACATCAATTTAATATGGCCCAGCACAGCAGTACAACAATCATTTGTTCATAAAATCTTTGCCTTCTTCCAGGTTCTGAAAGTATGATCTGTGGATAGTTTTATTATTCTGCTTTAATAGAATCTTGAATGTTTCCTTTCCCTTGCAGCTTTTAATATTCTTTCTTTGTTCTGTATATTTATTGCTTTGATTATTATGTGTTGAGGGGACTTTCTTTTCTGGTCCAGTCTATTTGGTGTTCTATATGCATCTTGTACCTTGATAGGCATTTCTTTTATTAGGTTAGGGAAATTTTCCTCTCTGGTTCTGTTAAAAAATATTTTATGTGCCCTTGACCTGGGATTCTTCTCCTTCCTCTATTCTTATTATTCTTAAGTTTAGTCCTTTCATAGTGTCCCAGATTTCCTGGTTGTTTCATAACAGGAGATTTTTAAGGTTTAATAATTTCTTTGAATGAGGTATTCATTTCTTCTACCATGTCTTTAATGCCTGAGAGTCTCTATTCTGTCTCTTATATTCGGGTGGTGAGGCTTGCCTCTGAGGTTTCTGTTTGAGGTCCTAAATTTGTCATTTCTAGTTTTTCCTTTTTAAAATTGATTCTATTTCCACTTTCAGGTCTTGAACTGCTTTATTCATTTCCCTCCACTGTTTATTTGAGTTTTGATATATTTCTTTAAGGAATTTATTCATTTCCTCTTTAAGGACATCTATCATATTCATAAATACCATTTTAAGGCCCTTGTCATGTGATTCAGCAATGTGGTATTTCTCAGGGTCTATTATAGTAGAGTTGCTGGACTCCATTGGAGACACACTCTTGTGGATGGGATTGTATTTTTACACTGGCATTTTGTCATCTTGAAATGTGCTATTCTAGTGCTGTTATCTCGTCTTGTCTTTGTTGATTGGCTGCTTGTTCCTTGGTTTCCATTGCCCTCTCTGGTTCTTAGGTGGATATGGTGACTGTGTGTTGCCCAGTAGGGAATTCTTCTGGGATCCTGCTAGGTGAGGCTACTGGGCTTTCCAGATAAAATATGTTTCTAGGTATTCAGAGCATCTGACACTTAGGGATGGAAATAGGCTTGGGGAAGCTGTAGTGGCCCATAGGAGGGAGGATAGAAGGATGTTCCTCTAGGATCTGCTTAGTTCCCTGGGAATGGGGTGGTGGTGGTGAGGATAAGTCTGCTCCAAAGAAGGGGATGAGACTGGGGGTTTGGATTTGAAAGAGTGAAGATCTGCCGCTAGCCTACATGTTTTGCTGGCCAGAGTGGCCTGTGGGTTCCCAGGGAATAGCTACTGAGGGCTGGGGTAAAGCCCAGTGTGGGGGCAGAGAGTTTGGAGGGATCTGTTTGACCCACTGGAGATGGGGGAAGGGAGGGGAGAGTGCAGCATGCGGTCTGCTACAGAGCTGGGGGAGACTAGGGCACTGATTTGGAGGAAAAGAGGAATAGGTGAAGATCTTCATCTAGCCCACCTGCTTCCCTAGCCTGTGTTGCCTATGAGCTCCAGGAGAATTGAATGTTTCCTTTCTACATTTGAGTCTAGGATCCATCTTAAATTAGAAGCAAGATATGAGGTAGAAGATCTTATAACTCATCTTATTCTATTTCCCTATGTGGGTATTCAAATGCTCCATTCATTGAAAATAACACCCCCACACTTTTATTCCAATAAAACTTACATTTTAAGTCAAGAAAGTACACATGCATGACTTCCTGCTAGACTTTGATTCTATTCCATTACATTCAGCTATTTTTCTCTCTTATTAAGTGCTCTATTCAGTCTTCAAGTTTGAAAGTAGTAGTTTTAAAAATGTTTTTCACTATTTGCTTAGACATGTCACATATTTAATATTTCTATATAAATTGATAATCTGCTGGTTCTCTCTGTCTCTGTTCCCTCTCCCCCCCTTTCTCTCTTACACACACACACACACACACACACACACACACACACACACACACCAGCACCCTTAGGTTTGGATTTGTTTTATACTATCTTGTATGATATAGATGAGAATTTCCTTTATAACCATGTACTTTTCTTATCTGTGAACAGGCCCTTCCCACCTCTTTCCCTCCCTTGTCTTTTATTTATTTTCATTTAAAATGCTATTATTACTATTTGTGTGTACATCTGTGTACATGTTGAGGGATATGTGCATGCCTGTGTATGTAAGGGTGGCTGCAGTGTTTTCTTCTATGGTTCTCCACAGTTGTCTTTGTTATGTTCCTCCTCCTCCTTCTCCCTCTCTCCCAACTGCTCTCCCCCTCTTTTAAACAGAATTTATCACTGTATCTGGTGTTCCCTGTTTCAGTTAGCCAGCTGGCCGACCAGCCCTCAAAATCTGCCTGTCTCTGCACAGTTCCCTACCCATCCCTGAGATTATAGGCATGAGCCACATGCTTAGCACCTTTGCTCCAGGTGCTAAGTGTCTGAACTGAAGTTCTCAGGGTTGGATTATAGTGCACAGGCATTTTCCCCACTGACTGAGCCATCTGCCTAGCCTTCCCTTTTATTTCTTCTGTGCAAATTCATGTTCACCATAAGTGGTAAGAACATTTTGCTTCAGAAGTGTATGGTATGTTGTCATTGTACAGAGAATCTGTTCTAGAATTTCTGAAGTGCAGTTTCTGGGCAACATGTTTCTGTTTTTTCCCCTCTGTTGTCGAAGGGATTTGGATGCCTGATCTTGGGAAATCTAGTCACTAAACCATGTCTAGGCAAAAAGTAAAACTGAGGGCAAGAAAGGGGCTTTATTTGTTGTAGGGCTACTGAGAAGACACATAGACCCAGTGTCCACATCATTGTCTCCAGTAATACTAACAAAAGCTTCAGAGATGGTTAATGCAGGCATCAGAGGGCCATACAGCTAAATAATCTCACCAAACTGTAGTATATTTGACCAGAATTTAATGTGTGCTTCTGTCAGGTCTTAGAGAAGGCGTTTTTACTCGAGGAGGCAGCTATAGTCCACCTTAAGATGACTGATGCCCCTGAAGGAGGCAGTTTCAATATGAGGTGATATTCCTGCAAGTCGTTTTTGCTGAGACTTGCACGTTTCTTAGTTTCTCTTACCTTGGTGAGTTAATGAGATACGTTGGGCAAATCTAGGGCTTCTCAACTTCATATTACAGATTTTAGATGATACCATTTAAGTGATGTGTATGGAGTTGATGAGGAACCTAATACCTAATTATAGATGAATAACCTATAATAGATATAGTAGCCTAATATAGATCATAGCAAAGGAGACATTCAGGATGAAGACAGACTGGGAATCTGCAGGTTCAAGAACAGCTTCTAAGTTATTACAAATATCTGGAAAACATACCACCATATAATATTTATATGCTGGAGTAAATTGCATGTATTTTGATCTATTTGATGTATTAATTATACATCTATCTGTGGGATTATAATTTATATTTGTTAGATATGAGTTTTAATGATCATAATAGATATAAGTATTTGTAAAGTAAATGCAATTTCTTTTATAATGCTTGACAGATTTTGGTATGGAGAGTATTCTGACTAGATTAAAAAGCTAAACAAAACATGATTTCAACTTTTGGAGGAATTTAAAAAGATATTATTTTTCTAAAGTATTACAATGGACTGGCCAGAACATCAGCTTTTATTTAGAAGCCCTTCTAAATAAAATTAAATTAAATAATATAAATTTTTTTCAATAGATTAATTAACAAGAAAATTAACATCTTCTTGCCTTTCATAGAATACATCTGGACCACAGTTTCCCCTCCCTCTACTCCTCCTAGTTACCCCCCCCACACACACACCATATTCATTTCTCAGACAAAGAGCAGGCCTCCCAAGGACTTCAATGAATATGGCATAATAAGATAAAATAAGAGTAGGCATCAGCCCTCACAGGAAGGCTGGAGGAGGCAACCCAACAGGAGGAAAAGAATCCAAACAGCAGGCAAAAGAGTCAGAGACACCACGGCGAGGAGTTCCACAGAAACATCAAGCTAACAAACAAAACATACATGCGGAGAGCCTGGTGCAGACCCATACAGGCTCTGTAATTCTGGTCCTGTCTCTATGAACCATATGAGCGCTGCTTAGTTGATTCTGTGGGCTGTGTTCCCCTGGCATCCTCAACTCCTTTGACTTCTACATGCCCCTTCCCTTTCTTCTCAAGGGTTCCCGTACTTCTAGGGGAGAGACCTGATAGAGATCTCCAATTTAGACTCTCTCAGTGGAACTCTGCATCTGCTCCCATTATCTGAAGGAGGAAGCCTTTCTGATGAAGATTGGGTTAAGCACCAATCTATGAGCATAGCAGAATATCATTAGGAATCATTTCATTATTTTTTCTTTTTGGGGAGTAGGAGAAGTCATGTTTGGTTCCGTCCCAGGTCTCTGGCCTTCCATCCATTTGTTTTATCTTAAAGCAAATGAATTGTATTCTATCTCACAAGGAATAAGAGGTTATTCTAGACAGATGAAATAGAATGCATTGTTTTGTATGTTAAAGTCATAAAAATTTAAAGAATTGGAAAATTGGTTGATTAATAATGGGTACATACAAATCAGTTCATTCTCTTGAATATTTTTTCTTGTCTTCTCAATGACTATTCTAAATATTGTTGAGTATTCCTACTGTGTGGAAACACATTACTTCTAACCTTGTAAAGGCAAATAACTTCCAATTTTCACCATTTTTTAAATAGAGTTCTTTTCCTACCTCTTGTGGAGTTTACTTTCTCTCATTCCTCTAAACTAAAAATCTGATACTACCCAGAAGTTCTTGATTGACAGAATTCTGTTTGCTATAACCACCTTGAATGAGTTCATTACTGAAGTACAAGTGTGCAAGTGTGACTTAAAGACTAATAATTCCAAGATATATCTATAGAGAGGATCACTTCCCAGAATTCTTGATATATATATATATATATATATATATATATATATATATATATCCATCATTTGTATGGGAACTTTTCACCTGGTTTAAGGTACATTAACTTTAAAGATTGAAGATACCGGTTTTTACTCACTTTGCCACATTTTTATTCTTGGTGTAGATGTAGACATAGAGCCCAGACCTTGAAGGCTTTCAGCCTTAGCCTTCTGAGACCTACTGCTGACTGAGACACTCTGACTAGCTCCCTGTGAACTCTCACTCTTCTGGTTCAACTGACTGTTCAGTCTGCTTCTCAACTGACTGTTCAACTGAGTCTTCTTATTGGCCTTTCAATTGACTCACTCCGTCAACTCAGTAAACTGAATCAATCTAACTCCTTTGAACCTCTCTTTTACTAAGCTGAAAGCCCGACTTTTCCTGTGAGACTTGGGCATGTCCTTACTCTGCTAACTCTTCCTCTGTTAAGTCACTTTGTCTGCCATTCACTCTGACTAATCTCAGACATAACCTCCCATGTGACACTGACTCTTTCTGAGCCCTGCTTCCTGTGTCTGCTTCCACTGTTCCACCCCCCTCCCCCAGGAATTAAAGATTAAAGACATGGACTACTACTAGATTAAAGGTACATGTATTCCATCCAGACCACACAGGCCTCAGAATGTAGCCCCTGGAATATTCTCCCTTTCTTTTTAAGATATGAATTGTGCTTTGAAAATAATGAACTATAGGCTCTCCTTCTTCAGCCAATTTCTTGAGCTGGCTTTCTGATAGGAAGCTTCTGTCTCTCAGATCAAATCTTTATCAATTTTGATCAATTTCCATCACTGATGGAAATAAAAGCAAACCCTCTTCTCCAGCAGAACACATTCCCTGCCTTCCATTCTGGTGTTAACACATCCTTACAGCATACAGGATGATTTAATTAAACTATTTTTTTTTTACAGTCCTGTGTCTTTCAGCAGTTGTTGTTCCTGCCTCATTGACATTCAAAAAGTTTAAAGTCAATAAAGCATTATGTCTCTAAAGTCAGTATTTTTATTCCCTTTTTCTGTTTTTGGCTAAGTCTAGGGTAGTGCTTCCTGCTGTAGCATGTTAAATTTCTAATACCAAGTTTAGCTCCCTCTAGTTGCTTTGTGGGTGAGCTATGTCATTGTTGAAGTCCACATTTAGATTTTTATCTTATTTTGAATTTTCTGTGTTAAGAAAGAATACTACATTCACCCAATTTCCCTGGCCACAAAGCTAGAAACCGAGGAGTCATCCTCAAGAGCAGACATCTTTTTCCAGCAGATCTCCATGTACCTGATGAATGTGCATCTTAATAAATGACCTTTCCACTCCTCCTACATTTATCATCTTATTGTCCATCAAAGAGCTGGTCTGAGAAAACCTTCTCACTGTCACACATTCTGTAGTGCTACACATCTAGGAAGTGTTATTGCTTCTGCCTGGCCTCTGATTGCAGATCTTTATTCCTAGTAGACTCCTTCTTCAAGTCTTCAAGGCTTCTTCAAGTTTAACCAGTTGAAGCTTTTTAAATATATTATAACTTATACCCTTTTATCACAGGAAGGGAGGTTGGCTTTAATCAGGTAATTTAACTCTTAACAAATGCAAGTATTTTAATTATATGGTGAAAGTTTTTAGTGGTAAAAGACCTCAGTTCAAAACCACCTTCCCTCAGGAACTGAAAGATTGAAAATCAGTAGTTTCTTTAAAGAAAATGCAGCATGCATACTAAATGTGAGGCTTGTTAATTAAATTGAGCCATCAGACCTTGTTATATTAGAAGACAAAAATAGCGTAACAAACAATGTTTAAGCTTGTCAAATTTTAATATGAAAGCACAAAAAAAGCAACAATTCATGTTTAACTGCAAGAAAGTATGGAAATATTTGAGAGTTTGAAAATACGTTTCCTTGTGTTTTCCGGCTGACCTCATTGTGGAAATAAAGGTCAGTTGACAATTCCGAGATGAAAGGCTTAGTCTTTGCACAGATTGCAAAACCATTCTGATTTGAAGCTACAAAACAGAGCCATTTTCCCAGTCAAGAAAGGCAACAGACTAGTGACTGCAGCCTCTTCACATCCAAGTACTTAGCAGGTCACTAATTGCCCTATAATCATAGCTGGAGCACTGACGTTGAGGATATTTTTGACTCTGTACGGATGGCATGTAATAGTAGCACCCTGTCCCACTGTTCCTCGCCCTAGCGATTCTGACACATGCCATGGATTATAGACATCAAAACACTCAAGACCAGGAGGCTTCCGCAGGATTTGTGATCATTTGATATGTTTTATGGGTGCAAGATATTTTTTTTTTTCTGTAACTGGCTGCAAACATGACTTTGAGAAGTCTACGAAATTAGGATTTGTGATCTAATCAAAGCCACAAGCATCTAAACCTGGGCTTAAACAAAAGAAAAAAAAACCCCAAAAAGCTAGTATCCTAAGTCTAAATCCATGAGAAGCAGTTACACGAACATTCCTTCACAACTACTTTTGAGTGGGAAAGCATTCTGATTACTTTGTTAATGTGATAACTCTGTTACGTTTTCCTATGAAATATAAAAATCTGTCATAGGATCTATATATTATACGGTGAGGTTTTCATTGGCATTTAATTTTCATTAAATGGCAATGTCTAGTCTTAATTTTAATAATTCTGAATACACACCATTTAGTGGAGTGACCATAAATGAGATTCCCATAGACTTTGGAATGCTGTTGGATTTGAGGATCTGGGGATAAATATCTCCATGACTGTAACTGCACGTTTCTTCATCACGTCACCAATGTTACCAATCCTATTATGTTGGTTCCAGCGTTTTCTTTGGAAAGACCCATTTATATCCCTAATATACTTCTCTTGTGAGGTCACGCTGGTCTGCGGGCATTATAATTTATTTTTATTTTTAGTACACATTCGTTATACAGCATAATGACTTTCATTATGGCATCCTCAAACATGTATGACATATGTTGACCTTACCATAGTCTCTAACCATCTCCTTTGCCCATATCTCCTCCCTTTTATTCTCTTCCATTTCCCAAATTGTCTGTTCAATGATTTCAAGTCACATAGTTTTATTTTTAAGTCTAGATTTTGTATGTATTCTGAAGAATAGATAGTCTGGGTATTATCATATTGAGCAAAATGGGAATTTATCTTTAAATTCTAATGGCTAAAAGCCATGGGTATCCACTGATACACCCCCAGGAAAGGATATCATCTCTCTGCCTGTGCTTCCACTGAGGCAGGACCTTATTTGTTGCATCCATGTCTCCAGATTATCTGCTGTGCTCTTGGACAAAGGCTTTCTCAAGAGGCCATCCTAGTTCAATGACCTTTTCTTTCTTCTCCTTCTTCCCTTCTCCTCCTCCTCCTCTTCCTCCTCCTTCTTCTTTTTCTATCTCTCTCTCTCCCCCTCCCTCCTCTCTCTCTCTCTCTTTTTTCCAAGATAAAGTTTCTCTGTTGTAATTCTGGCTGTTCTGGAACTCACTCTGTAGAACAGACTGGCCTTGAACTCACAGAGATCCTCCTGCATCTGCCTTCCAAGTGTTGGGATTAAAGGCATATGCCACCACTGCCTGCAATCAATTCCCCTTTTATCAATGAATCATTTTATGATGTGTTATATAGGCATATGGTCTTGTAATGTCATCTGCTTTCTATTTCCTGGCACCTGTGAATTTGTTGTCTACTTGTCAAAAAGACATTGCAGAAGTGGTTTAGATGAAACAAAGGAGGTGCCAAGATTTTCCTCCATTTTGGAGAGACTCCAAGTAACTCAGGCTCCACTCATTTAAGACTGGAGATTCTAAGACTTCTAGAGTTTCTGGAAGTATAAGTATGTATGTCTATTGTAGTATTTAGAAGTAATACACTTTCATATCATGTTTTCTCTTACTAGAGTATAATTATTATTTGTATAGTCTCAGGAACTTTTCCCAATGCAATCTAGGACATTAGTGTTCTAGAACAGAAAGGTTTAGCATAACGATAATATGAGAATGAGAAAAGACAGTATTGGTGAGAGTTTTTGTCTATGTTTTTTATATTTAACATTGCTTTCTCTGCCATTTTAGTGGGTAAGGATGACATGATAATAAAACTAATATCCAACACCAGATGAAGTATTGAGAAATGTACAGCATTTAAGTGATTTCCCACCTCATAACACCCTTAGCCATATACCTACCTTGTAATGCCTGTAGGGACATTGTTGTTCTGGAAACTTGATGTATAGAACCGATACATATGAATATATCAAATAAAATGTTTTTAGTAGATAGAAATATAAGCAGTTAATTTTATTTTTAAATTTACTAAGATATTTCCTTTGTTTGTAGCTTTTACGACTAAAGTTTATTATATCCCACTAAATTTTAAAACAACTATTTTTGCCATTAGAATGTCACTTAGAAACTACAAAGAATTTCTTTAATTAGAAGCTACAGTTGAGTTCTTTTTGTATATATTAAACTTTTATTGTTTTTTTGTATTGAGTGATTCAGAGTTTTGCCTTTGTAAATAAAACATTAGCTGAATTTGCTAAATATGCATTGCATAATGCATCATTTTCAAATTGTAAATCAAATCAAGTATGATAAAATTTTCTTAGTCATTTTTGGAAATTAAATTCCATCTTGATTTGTCACAAGATTGAGTAAGTTATTTCCTATTATAATAATGCTATTGACTAAGACTTGCACTGTTTCAGAAATGTTGCAGTCAGTTTTAAGTGGTGAGCTGTGTAAATTTGTTACAGCACTGTCTTGAGATTTTGTGCAAGGCCACCAGTAAAACAGGGCTTTGAAAGACTCACAAAGGGATAGATTTCCTAGAACAAACTAATGTGAAACTGCTAATTTTTTTACCATCAATAATTTTTTTTTAGCTCCTTGTGAAATTCTATTTTTTTGTTTGTTTGTTTTAGGTTTTGGGAGAGAGATATATGAATTGCTTTGATTTGATAACCACAAATACCTTATAAAAATCAACTTAAAGGGGTTGAGGGAATGGCTCAGTTAGCAAAGTGCTTGCCATGCAAGCTCAGAGACCTGAGAACAATCCCACAGAACTCATGTGAAAAGTCATGAATAACAGATATAATAATATCCAAGAACTGGGGAGCCTGAAACACGAGAATTCTTGGAGATTGCTGGCCAGGTAGTCTAGCCAATTGATGTATCTGTTTTTTTCCTGTTGTGTCTTTAGAATAAATTCTTAGAAATGGGATTGCTGCCTCTCTTCCTCATTCTCATTCTCTCCCCCCCACCCCGCCCCTCTCTCTTATACACACAGGAACACACACACAGACATAAGCCAACTGAACATAACCAACAACCTGAGAGGAAACATTTGTTTGCAAGGGTGGCCTTAGTTTCCCGCTCTGATAAGTTAGATATTGTCATATTTATTTCCACAGATATTGTACAGATAAGAAATTTCAGCAGCAATGTGTGACTACCTGCTTCATGATAGCCTCAGGGACAATTCTACTTTTAAAACTTATCAGTACGACCGAATGATCAGTGAAGTATGACCTACAAGTATAGATTTAATTTGTAATTATCTTAGTATGAAGAGAAAGCATCTTCTCATATATTCAAAGTGCAATACCCATATTTGAGGTAAATTATCCATTCGCTTCTTATATCATCTTTAAAAGCATTTTAAAATGTACATTAGGGAAATTAGTCCTTTACCCAAGATATAGTTTGCAGGTGTTATCTCTCAATTTGTTGGTTGTATTTACATGGCTTCATAAAAGTTTGTCTTTTTGTGTTGTCAAATTTATGTTTAAATTAGAGCCTTTAAAATCAGATTGTATTCTGGTACATCACAGTCACGTAGAAAATCTCTGTGAAGCAAACTGAAAAGCTACATAAGAAAGTAAAAATAAATTTCGATTGTAAGGATGGCTTATTTATCTGTTTATTGACTGATTTTGAAGTCCTAGGCATTAAACCTAAAGCCCACGCTCGATAGGCAAGTGTTCCACCAGTGAGCGACAACTCAGTCCCCTTGTTTTTATCTTTCAGTTCCCTTGTATGAGTTTACATGAAATCAGAATATCTTAAATAAAAAAATAACTAAAAGAAATATTTTAAATTAATTTTACTTGTAATTTATGCATCGTTTTCAATATTTGGCACCTTTCTTTTTCAGCTTTGCCGAGAACTGTTTTCCATTGTGCCATGGTTCGCTGTGTTGATATTCTCTCTAGAAATCTGTTAGATTCAAAGGACTGCGCTATGATTACCTTAGAGAAGGCCACTAATGTGTTTAATGGAGTGCTTGAATCATAATGTCATTGTCTCAGCTCCTTTCCTGTTTTGCAGGACTCGTGGTAAGAAAAAAAAAAAGGCACCTCTATTTATTTCAGGTTACAGGGGGCAGTTGATGCTGAAGACTGGGAAGATGGAGGAAGACCACCATTTGTGTCCAGAATCTTGAAATGAACCTACCTTAGGCCTTCCCCATATTTCTATTATTTCATCTTGTTCTCACCCCCAGCTCTTAGGTAAACACTCTCACCAGGCTCCCTCGTTGAAGTTTTATCTCAGACTGCAGATTTGTCTCTCAGATCTCAAAATATCTTCAGTTCCCAGGTGGTTTTGCTGAAATGATGTTGCAAGTTTTCACTCTACAGACTTCGTTTCTTTTCTTCATATTATGCTAATGTTATCCAAATGTAGTATGCTACAGGATTGGGCTTTTTGTTTTTAACTTAGAAGAAAATTATTTTTAAAAACCTAAAGTTCATCTATTAGGTGAGTAAAAATAGAAACCTTTGAAATAATTTCCTCACCAGAGAAACAAGACCTGTATGACAACAATGTCACAGGGAAATGTGTGAACTTCTTAATCGTCTTCTGTGACTGATTCTGCTGCTACTCCGTGGACCTCAAATCAGAGGGGGTCTATTTTAATCTTTAACATGGCTGCCTTCCCAGATATGTCAAATACTCTCAGATGCTGGGTTCATCAGTTCAGATCTTTTCTGTAATATTCATCTTAGGCATCCTAAGCCAACAGAGTTGTGTCTGTCACAAGCTTTGAATTGGTGCTCTTTTTCTTTCTTCGTGTCTGAGTACCCTGTGTTGCATCTCCCTCCTCAGGAGCCTCACAACACTCAGCAATCTATTGCACAGTTTCATCTTTCTACTCATGAATTTATAGTATCCATGAGTCATTTCATTAAGTGTAAACACCTATCTTTTGAATCTCTTCTTTCAGCTAAAAGTCCCTTATCGTCACTGTTTTGTGCTTAAATGATATGGGTTGCTCCTGAGTCAGGCTGTTTTGGGGCATTTAACTTTGCGCTGTCATTTTCTTTTGGCTTTTTATTTATTTAGAAAATAATCTTGAGTTTCCTGTTAGAAGAGATAGATACTCACGTTTATGTAAGAAAATTCAGCAACTACTCATTGTCAAATACAGTAGGAATTCTGTGTCATCAAAATATGGAATTCCCATAACACTTATGTAGCTGGAAATCAAATAACTGAGTCTGGATTCTTGTACTATCAACAGCTATGCATTGAAAACCTAGTAAATGTAAAAATGGTGTTATAAGACACATGATTGCTCTGCACAGATTCGTACAACTTTCTTTGATGTGATTGCCCATTTTTGGCACACAGAAGAGCATTTCTGCTTTGTTCCTCCACAATTAAATTGGAAGACAGACCCTGACATGGTTCTGGCTTGTCTAGGAAGCAAAACGTGGAAGTGGGGAGAAACAAATTGGAAGAAAACTTACATTAGATAGAAATAATTATTTTGGTAGTTATGAACTGCAAATAGGATCTTACTAAACCACTTTATTAATTTACATGCCCAGTGCTTTTAGTCATCTGTTGCCCTCTATGGTTTTAAGATGTGGAATTTAATAGTCATCAGATTAATGTTCTTATTACTCAATTCTGCATTTTTAAAGAACATCATCCAGAGATATAAAAGAAAATATATGATTATTCCCAGCACCACACCTTCAAACTCTATTATTAATACTAAAGCTGGTTGATATTAGGCATTGTAAAAATCTACCGCTACGTCCTTTTGGAAAGTGATTTCATTTCATCCTTTTTTAAAAAATGAAAATGAAAGTTTAAATGGATATCTGAAGTATTGAAAATGCCCAATGCTAGTTTTATAAAACTCACATAGTTATCAAGATTTTATAGGGTCTTGAGAGGATAGCTTAGTTGTTAAGAGTACTTTCTGTTCTTTTAGAGAACTCAGGTTTGATTCCAAGAAGTCACTCTTAACCCCAGTTCCAGGAGATCCAGTTACTTCTGTGTCACTAGACAGTCACATAGTACACATAAATATATGTAGGCAAAACACTCACACAAAGAACATAAAACTAATAAATTTAAAGATTTATTTTATATGTGGCATACATAATATAAATATTTGAATATAATTATAATATGTGAATTCATATATTACATACAAAATATTAAGTTTCTATAGTAATACCAAATTCAATTTTATAGGGATTTTTACAAGTGCTTGTACAGACGTTTAGGATCTTTTTAAAGTGCAACCCAAGTGGACAGAAACAGAATACAGCTGTCTTAAGCCTGGAGAGATGACTTAGTTATTATGAGCACTGGCTATGCTTCCAAAGGATCTGGGTTCAATTCCCAGCACTGCCGTGACAGCCTACAACTTTCTGTAACTTAAGTCTCAAGGCCTATGACATCATATTCTGGACACCCACGGCACTGCATGCACTGGGTACAGAGATAGACACTCAAGCAAAAGCTGATGCACTTAACATTGAAAGAAATCTAAAATAAAATACAACTATCTCATGATGTACTATTTTTAAACCACTGCAGTGCAGATTGAGTGAGAGGGAGACATTACAGTATAAAATCTGAATCATAATTGGTTTTCATTAGTAGAAAGGTCTTTGAACCCATTCCTTTGACCTCCAAGACTGACTTGAAATAGGGTTTGATTTACTGAGCCTCATTCCTTGGGAGAGGGAATTTGGAGGTCGATTTACTGCTTTCCTGTATTCCCCCTCTTGCAGTGTGAATTAGATCTATTAGATCAGATATCTGATCCTATATGGATGGCAATGATAAGGATTCAGGTTTTCCTAAGTGCTGAAAACATGCGTGATGTCGAATGGAAGTGGTCTATGTGAGCACCGTGGATAGTCGAGTTAGCAATGAGTTATAACTGCTGAGTTCTAGGGAAAGGTGGAGTAGTGCTGACATATGACTGGTTCCAGTGAGTCTCTGGAGCCACAGAAGTCCCTGGGCAGCTTGTACTGCCCCTCTTCACTGAGATTACTGCCTTTTTTAGAAATCTCCTGCCTCCACAGTGAACATGTGGAGAGCTGCATCTTGTTGTTGCATGATGCAGAAGCTACGGGGAGAATTGTTGAGTTAGGTTCCTCTGGATAGTTGATATCATGCATCCAAACAGGCCAGGGCCCTTTCTCAATATCCTCTTCATCTCTGTTCTAGATAGGACTTAAGTTCCCACCACCCTTTAGGTGCAGGTCCTTGGAAAACAGGCACCATATCCCTTAAGTGATTTTATGTCATTAGGATTACTTCTGGATTTTGTCTGCATTCATGAAGAAAAACTTTCATTTTTACTGTTTAAAGAATTCATATTAGAATTTCTTTTAATTTTACTTAATGATATATTAAATAAGAATTTGTAACAAACTCTTTTTCTTTACAAATACTGTTGTTTCAAAGTGAATAGTGAGTGTAGATTTTTGCTTCAAATATCAAAACTGGACATTTGGTTTTTTTCTTTATTTTTGACTTTTCTTATAATAACTAAACCTCAACATCAACCTTTAATATTTAACTAACCCTGAGGCAGTTAAAAAGTCTTGTGCCAACTAAAGAAAAGTTTAATTATATAAAGTGTCGAAGGATTAAAAAGTACATTGTTGCCATTTAGAATATTATCATTGTGACAAGTAGCTAATATTTTCAATTTTTATAATTACAGTCATCATATATCATAGCAGTGTCTTAGAAAAGCCCCTTGTCAAATGTAGAAATTGGATTTAATAAAAGTATTATAGAGGAATTAAGCAATCAAATCAAAATAAATACTTAAAGAACTCATCCTGGGAAAAATTGGAAAAAATGCTGTCAAACAATTTCTAGTGAAAGTTCCTTACACAACTGAAAACTCATGGGAAGAATTCGATGCCAGCTTCCTTGGCTTTGCACACTGCCATTCTATAGGAAACATAGTCCAGGACATAATAAATGAGGAAAACATTAGTTCAATGAGCTAAGGTACTAGAAAATCATTCTTAAAAGAACTGTAGTTTGAAAACATTGAATAAATAATGCACCGACATGTTCTAGTCATGCTGGCCATATGAGTTACAGAGTTCTGGTATTCATGGCAAGCGCTGCCCAAACCAACATTCATGTAGAAAAGCAATAGTCAAACAAATAAAGAAGAAGCATTTCTTTGGGAAGAAATCTTTGTAAACTAGATATCTGATAGTAGGTTAATACCCAGAATATACAAATAACTGAAGAAATGAAGAATCAAGAAAAAAAAAAAACCCCACAAAGAAATGGGTTATGGTTTTGAACAGAATTCTCAAAGGAAGAAAAAAAAGTAGCTAAGACATACCTCAAAAAGTACTCATCATCCTTAGAAATTAAGAAAATGAAATTAAAACTGATTTGAGATTTCATTTTAGCCCAGGCATAATGGCCCAAACCTGCGGGTCCAGCTCTAGACCACACGGGGTTCCTCAGTCTCCACGAAGGAGGATAAACAATGAAGTTATGACAAGTGAATGCAGTACTTGACTCTTCTATGGGACTTTTAGTTGGCATGCTTACACTCTTTAATGAGACACATAGACTACACCTTATGATGATTATGACACGCAAGAACGTTTCTTTAATAATAGAAATAAAGGAATTAGAAGTTAGAAAAGTTAAGAGAGAAAAATTAACAATGTGCACATTGGGGAAAAATTACAAGACTCCCTTCAAGACAGAGAGCTGTCCTGACTGAAATAGCAAAACTGCTAACTTCTTATCTAACAGAATGCAGGTGTTCAGGCATACATCAATGCAAGAGTGTTCATCCCCTCCTAGCTGCAGGCTTCTAATCTTCGAGGTTAATTTTAGTGGGTAGTTTTAACACAATAGTCTATTAATGAATAACTGAATTTTAGGTCTATGTACTTGCTACAGTAAAGGGGGGCAGGCATTCAAGAGTGAATTATCTATCTGCTTTTTCAAGCTTGCTGACATACTGTCTAGACTTCGTTTCTGTTCTTGACTATGGCTTTGTCTCTATGGGAAGGTCAGTTTTACCAAGAATAATTTTTTATATATCTATAGAAAGCATGAATAGTATTCACACATGCCAAAAACTTGAAGGCCAGTAAGACTGCTATAATTACTTAGAGTTGAGATGGCAATGTTTCTCTCCCAGCCAGCCCAGGAATTGATTTAAGTATTCACTATAAGGCCAAAATAGACAATATTATTGATGAGAGGCTTTTGTCACCATACAGTAAAGATGAGAAAGGGGCAAAGCAGTTGGTGGGCTTCAGACTCCTAGCTAAGGGAAAAACCAGGATCCTTGTCAAGCTGGTTACGTCCACAGCCTGGGTATCATCGGCCCCCAGCACAAACCAAGAAAACAATTGACACTAAATGCTGGTGAGAATGTAGGGAAGGAGGACCCCTTACTCACTGTTGATTGGATGCAAATGGATGCAGCCACTATCGAAATAAGTCTGGAGAATTCTCAAAAAGCTGACAGTGAATCTGTCATCTGATCTGGCTTTACAACTCCTTGCCGTATCTCAAAGCACACATCCTGCTCTACACACTCTGGCTCAGCCTTCTCACTGCTGCTCTATTCACAATAGTGAGAAATGGAAACAACCTAATGTCCTTGAACGAATGAATGGATGATGAAAATGTAGTGCACATATGCATTGAAATAGTAGTTATCTGTAAAGAAAAGTTAAGTCATAAAACTTGCATGCAAATGGATGAAATGAAAACTATTATGCCAAATGAGGTAACCCGGGTCCAGAAAGATAAATACAGTAATACTCTATGATTTGTGGGTTAAAACTCCGACTATTTAGATGTGAAATTGTAACCTGAAATGATTTGGGAGGGGGAGGAGGAGGAGCTCTGGAGAGGGAGATAGTGGGCCATATGCGCTATGAAGGAGGGAATGGGGAAAAGTGGTTTGACGGAGAATTGAAGCAGTAGAAGAAGAGGGAAGGTAATGCAGAGGGAAAGGGAGGGTGGAAAAATAAAACACTAAGGGTATTAGGAAAAGTCATAAGCAAACATGATTATTTTATGTTTACATGGAAATAATATACATAGAATTAAAATAGAGTTAGCCTGACAATGCTCTATTAGACACCACAGGCTAACAAATAAAAACTCCAGTGCCAGGAATGGGTTACCTTTTTTGTGATAGTTGGTCAACAAGATTCCATAGATATTCCAACATTATAGGATATTGACATTGTTACTGGTTACCCTTTAGAACTTGATGTTAACATACATTAAGACACTTGAATCATAGGACATGAAGAAATCAAGGTAATATTTTCCTACTAGCTAGCTTTTATAGTGCTGACAAGTGTTTTCACACCAGAGAAGAATAGTAATCAATTTACCAAGATGCGAACCCTGTGAAAAACAACAATGACTTGCCTGACAAGATGGATCCCATTGGTAAAATAGAGGCATGAGTGTTACTGGAGTAACCAAACATTTTCTGATTAGATGTTAGGCCTCCTCCATGAGGAACTTGTACTTAGAACTGTTAACAGCACCAGGAACCTGGGTCTCGATAAGTCATAGGCCTTGTGGGTGTATCCAGTATTATTATTCTGTTAAATTAATATTTTATTAAAACTACTTCTTAGAATAGAATGACTGTTCTAATGAATAGTCATTATCGCTATGACTATTGTATTCATTAATGTATGTCAATCTCATACAAGCTAGCGTCATCTGGGATGAGGGAGATCAGTTGAAGAACTGCAATTGCTTCCAGCTGGTTGCCCTGCAGGCAAATCTGTTGGGGCACTTCTTTGATTAATGACTGATGTGGGAGGACCTGGTTCACTGTTGTTCTGGGTTATATAAGAAAATAAGCTGGGAAAACTATGAAGGTCAAGCCAGTAACCTATGTTCCTTTATGGCCTTCCCTTTGTAGTTCCCTGCCTCCTGTGACCTATACTTTGTGTCCTCTCCTTTACTGTTACTAGTAAATCTGAGTCTAATTAGTGCTGCTCGTATGTGGAAGGGTGTGTGGACACCCACAGAGGTGTGGGTAACCTATCAAAGAAGAATGACTGTTTCTCCCTCAGTAGCTATGAACAGCCCGCAGCTCCTTCCGATGGGGTAGGGTGTCTGTGGCTCCTCCTCCCACCGTACAGATTACCTTGAGTAGCTTGATCTTGCTCAGGTCTCACGAAGGTAACCCCAGCTGCTGCTAGTTGATATATGTAACAGTTGAGTCACAAAGCGTTTCACAGCTCCCCTCCCCGTGTGTCAGCTCTTACATTCTTTCTGCTCTCTCTTTCAAGAAGTTCTCTGATGAAAAATTGACTTTTTAAGACAAATTACTTTTCATACGTCTTTATGGGTAAATGTGCTTCATAAAACGTGAACTTGATCAAGTTAATCATAATTGATATCTAATGATACTTTGGTAGATAATATTCAACTAATCTCTCATCCAAGGTAACTGAAGACAGTTTTAATCAAAGAAAGAACTACATTGAAAAGTTATCAACATATTTTATAAAACCTATTAAAATAATCAACCTTTTTAATGCATATGAATAGGGCCTTATCTAAAGTCTGCACTGAATCTGAAAGACTATTTCAATGTGTTGGTCATAGTAGATTTTCAGATTTTAAATATACCTATACTTTATTCTAATTTGATTTTAAATAGTTTATCTTTATTAAAATTTAAAAAAAAATGTTATTGTCATTACTCTTGATTGATTACCAGAAATTGAAGGTTTGTCCCTACTATTGAATAGCACACACTTTGGACACAGAACTTTGCAAAAATGAGGTGAATCTGATCTGTAAGCCCCTTGAGCACTAGATCTCGTAGTCCCAGAAGTTGCTATGTAAGTGCCCAAGACAAAAAAAGAAATCAATAGTACTACCCAGATGTAATGCCTAACACATTTACCAGCATGGCAGAATAACCCCAAAGGTACCATAGTGACATTTATATCTTGGGGATAACCATAGAGGTCTAATTGGGCTTAAGGCCTTTTCAATCAGAAAGGTTAATGCCCTGGTGCTGTAAACCAAATACCCATGGCTAGTAAAGCCACAGACATCAAAAGAGAACCTACTACTACTACTTTCCCCAAATAGTATAATTTCTAACTATTCTAAATAATTTGCTTTGTTCCCACAAATAAGGATAGTTCTCACCCCTCGTCAGATAAGCTTTTATTCCCCCAGCAGAAAGAGACCATTGCCAAAATCCACAACTGTCAAAACGCACAGAACAATTGATGGTGGGGTGTCCAACCTCAGTTGATACATTTATAACACAACCTCTACACTCAAGATTCAGGGAACATGACAGAAGAGGGGACAGAAAGATTGTGAAAGGCAGAAGACCAAGCAGCTGCTGCAAGAGAGTGTCTTCTATATATGTTAGTGGTGTGTGTGTGTGCCCACAAAATCTTAATAATATCATGTAAACAAGACCTAAACAATAACAAAACCAGTGGACGTGTCAATGTGGAGGGGGGGGATCTCACAAGGCTCCACACAAAGAACTGTAGGCAATTGATGAAAGAAGGAGAATCAGTCTTCTCTAGGAATGTGCACTTTAACTAGTTACCCAATACAAAATGGTCATCCTTAATCAGATATACATATGAGCAACACTAAATAGACTCAGCAGGTTGTATTATATATACATATATATTTATATTTATGAATAAATATTTATATTTAAAGCAAAAGGGGTCATGCATATGGGAAACTGCAAGGGAAAACGGTAGGAGTTGAGGGACCAAATACGAGCTTCAAACCAGGCCAGTTAGTAAAACAATTCATTACAAAATTTCAGATATGAGAGGTGGCATGTTTAATTTAGTTTAGTGTAAGGAATTGTAACTTCATTTAGGCAAATATTTATGTTAACAAGGGTTGTAGAGATTGTCAAGGTTATCCCAAAGCTCTCTCTCTCAGAAAATTGTTTATTGTCCAATTTTCTACTTTCAGTTTTAAGAAAGTTGTTTCTACTCATGCCTCACTGAAGATCCAAATATAATGTGCTACATTATATTCCGATATAATCACTTTTTAAATTTTCTTTCAAAATGTTAAATATTCTGTGGAACAAGAGGCAAACCTGACCTTTCACAAAGATGAAGGATCTCAGGCTATAAAAAAAAAAGTACAAAAAACTTCAGAAGTAAGTTCTGCCATGGCACTGGGCTTTTAAAAATATTTTCTTAAACATTTCTACTAGAAAACCAAAGGAATGGTCGTTCATTTATATCTTTTAAGCACCAAGGAAACCATGGAGGGATGGTCATAAGAGGAGAACTGTTCAATATTTACCTGATAGCTTTGTACCTTTTAATAATCTGACAATCTTTCTAAAAAGTAATAATAAATAGTATTAGAGGCTGGATAGACAGCTCAGTGATTAAAAGAACTTTCCCTGTTAGAGGACCCTAGTGTTGTTCCTAGTACCCATATTGGGTGGCTCAAGGTTCTGATGTCCTCTTCTGACCTCTGCAGGCACACACACACACACACACACACACACACACACACACACACACACTGAAAATAAAAGCATGTTACTTAAAATTACTGGATTAATTTTAAAACCACATAACTACTTTCAGTGTCCTTCTCTTCTGGTTTCATGCTAGAATGTGAACTTCACTTTAGGTTAATGACCTCCACATTTGATTGTTATTGATATTTTGCTTGTGTGCTACTTTATGAAACATGTATCTTGATTTTATTCGTGAAAATGAACATAAAAATAAAAGTTCACATAATGCAGGCCCCCAGCCATCGTGCAATCATCCGGTTATCACACAGGTACCCAGACATCTTCCAGGCACCTTGTCCTCCCACGGGCATTCGGCCATCCCGCAGGCACCTGGACATTGCACAAGCGCTTGGCTATCAGTCAGGTACCTGGTCATCCCACAGAAATCACACAGGTACCCTGCCATGACACAGACACTCAGTATTCACCCAGACACCCAGACGTGTGTTTCTTAGTGGCACTTGCTGTTGTTCCCTTGCCTGCAGAGCTTTCAGTTCTTTATCTCTTTGCCCTGAGTTCCACCACCTTGGTGGTACCACTCCTGTGACTGTGTTTTCAGTTTATTTTCTCTTCGAATGCAATGAGGTTGGTGGTGGTATGGCAGCAGTGGCCCCAGCCTCTTAAAGGCATTTCCATATCTGTACCTACCATGACTCTAAGCGCTCCATAACTCTGCTGTGTACCTGCTATACTCTGCCATCTTTCCTTTTTCTACTCACAGCAGTCAGTTTTCCAGGTATGCTGCCTTTCCAACATTTAATTCAAAGTTCCCCCCACTGGGACTTGGTGATAGCATGGCTTCTCCCATGTCCGTGAAGTGGTGAAGGGCTGGAGTCAACTGTATGGGGGAGGGTAGCAGCCAGAGCCCTAATAGACTCTGTCTACTGCCCTGCTGCTATCTTGACCCCCAACTCATTTTTGCGTTTTTTACATAGGTGATTTGTATACATTATTCATTCCAATCTTTCAATGACTCTGTATGGCCAATCTGTATGGCACATTTTTTCTATGGGAGATCATGTAGGCTGAACGTAGCAGACCCAAATTTTCAGTGTAGGTGGAATTCATTCACTGTTTATTGCATCGTTCTGCTTATGTCTTTCCACAATTCCATTGTCCTATCTCCACCACCAGCAAGAACATGAAATTTCCCATAACTTTCATGATATTTATTGATATGTTTTATATCAATCAAGTTGTATATATGAATGGCTTTTTTTGGCAAATATACTATATTTAAAGCTTAGTTATATTCTTGTTTTGTATCTACAACAACATTTTATATGTATCTTATATAAATGTAATATATACAAACCACTTTGGGATAAATAAGTCAGTAAACATCTTAGCACATTTTCTTCTCGAATCGGGTTTAGGTGAATCTATGCTTGCTTCCGAGAAAAGCTATTGCTCTATAGACAACTTTTTCTTTTAAAGGTGATACTGGACACACATGGGTTGATCAAGCACAAGATCTAGATCTTTGTGTGATTCATTCTTTGTTTACCTGCACATGAAAAACTCATGTTTGTCCTTAAATGACAACAGAACATAAGTGAGTTTCATGGTCAGGAAAAAAAAAAGTATAGCATTAATCTTCCAGAATATCATTTACTTAAAAAGCCTAAGTACATATATATGAGTGCTGGATATGGCCGGTGGCCAACATATACCCACTCTTCCCTTGTTCTTCACTAAGAAGATTTCAGTTTGAGGTAAGCAATGCACTTTAAATAAAATGCCCATCTTCTGAGGCTTCCTTGCTTCTCTTGGTAAGTCATGTAGGTAATGCACCCCATGCTATGGAAGAGGAATTATAATATATATATCTATAGATATATAGATATATATATATTGACAAATATATATATATGATTTCCAATTCTTATGAAAGGACATAAAAGTGTTTATTCCCTTTTTCCTTTATTGAATATGATACATGAGATATGTGGGGGAAACAGAAGTAAGTGGGAAGACAGAATGCCCGAGTCCTTGGTGATGCTGAGGAATTGCACTTCATTGCCTTGTTCACGGTTTTGTACTTGATAAATATACCCTATCTTGATCTGATAAAGTTAGAGGTTTTCCTTGTTGCTCAACTGAATATAATCCTAACTCATGAAGCATTTAAGAAAGGTTGCCTAAGGTGACATGTGAGGGAATCTGTGGTATATGGCACAACTTCACACAAGTTTCTGAGATCTACTGGTTGGGACTGGTTGTGACTGACTGAAAGTGTGTGCTAAAGCATAGAGATCTTGTTAGATGCAACCAGAGAAAATGGAAAGCTGCCTGCATTGACAATACTGTTTCATGGTTTGAAGAGTTTTATTTATTGATTTGCTTTCTTTTTGACTTCAACACAAAGCTTACTCAGGTGAAACTGGCCCTGTGCCTGTCATAGGAATGTTGGTGACAGGAATCATTGGCTATTTTTTTCTGAGTTTTCATTTCCAGATTTAGCTAATCATTTTCTCAAATTGTGTAGTTTTTATTCTTCAAACAGAATAAATTGCTCTCTTCTGTACTGCCACCAATAGGAAGTGCAATGCAGAGCCACTTCCAACTTCTCTGGACTCTAAACTCTCCAAGTCTAAGTCTTGATTCAGCACATGTTGTCTATGGGGACTATTTTGCCTACTAATATGGATTTGTTGGGCTGCCTTAATTTTCTTTTTGCTCACATTTCCTCAGCCTTTATACCATTCTGTTGCTTAATTCATTGGTATATAGCTTCACTAATAGATAAGGTTGAATATTTTGAACAAAATAGTCTATTCACATAGGTTCCTATGATCATGGTGGAATTTTTATTCTCTCCAAAGGTGAGTTGGTGCCAGACAAGCATAAGTGTTCTCTCATAGTAGGTAATACTCAAGCTAGTGTTCTTCCCTTCTCTGGACTGTCAGCTTTCTCCATGTATCAGTGGTGACCGGTATATTGGAATGGAGTTTTCATTTTTCCATTTCTACTCAAAACATTATTCTTTGAATTTTCAGTGACTCAACCTGACTTCCATTATACTTTAGGATCATTAGGATGTTATTTTTGACAAGCTGGTATTGATCTAAGAGATTGCTGCAGTATACCTAAATATCTAAACTATTTGGTCTAAACTTCTTAAGATATAACTGAAGAGAAGGCCAAGTGAACAATTATGAAGCATGTATATTTTTATGATTAGCCAAAGAAGTAGAGTTTCTTTTAAGCCATCTACCTTTGCTGTATATTGGTGGTCTTAAAAGTGTTCCAGAAACATGCTCAATTCAGTTTTCATTCTGTATCTTGACTGTTGTATATATGTCTTAGAGAATGAAAACATATTTCCTTATACCCTTGAGCCAGTTCTCTAAATTATCAGGACATCAAATTTCAAATATTTTGGCACCATTCATATAGCTTTACAAAAAAAAAAATAGACAAACAGCTCATTTATGTTATTGCAAAGGCTTCTGTCCTAGGCTACAAATGATCCATTGGTAATACACCCACTGGTATAATATTTAACACTGTTGGGATACTCAGCAAATTTCCACAGTTTCCTTGCTTGCAGTTAAGATGTGAAATAATATTTTTGTAAAAGTAGTTATCAACTAGTTTTGGTTAATATATAGACGGATGTTATGTCTTCAATAAAAAAAACCTCACATTAACATAATTACAATTCAATGATATATCACAGTTAAATGTGGGGCTGGCAGAGAGCTAAGAGGGATTGAAGCCATGCTTTGAACCCCGTATTTCTTACCCTGAAAGCACATGGCATTCAGCTGCTCCTCTTTCTTACTTACTTTAACAGATCCTTGCTAAACAGACAGCAAAGGTCCCTTGGGTGTTGACATGCCTTAGGTCACGTAGTCACTGAAAAGATCCTGCCTCTTCAAGGTATGTGGCCTGGTTGCTGCTTATCTGACCACTGCAGATGGAGGGCCCAAGCTGAACTTCCTCTCTCCCTATATAACCTTCTAAGGTCTCTTTCCCCAGCCTCTGTAAAACCTCTGCTTATGCAGATAGAGCTTTCTTAATCATCTCCTTCCCAGTCAATGAAAAAGAACCACCAGGGCCTGAATTTTGAGCCCTTACATGCAAATGAAGCTTTCTCAGTACCCCTGCCCTGGCAAACAGCAGACCACCATAGGTCATTCCTCCTTTCTCTCCTACAACATATAAATCACTCCCCCTGCTTCAGTAAACAAGCTGTTCACTGACAGTGCATCCCTAGAAGTCTTTCTCATTGCTCACAGCCTCTGCCCATGATCCTTTCACCCCTGATGGTTCCTGACCTCATCTCCCTCCTCAGAAGCTAGACCAGTATACAGTGCCTTGGTTGTCCTGGTTAAGGGGCAGAAAATGGGACCTACAGTTAAATATCTAAATAGTTTCTCAATTTATTTCTCCACACAAGTACAGAAGCAATCATACTGACTGTATACAAAAGCAATATTTCAAGATATAATCAACTAAAAAGCCTGGAATGGAACAGTAAATGGTAAGTACCACTATCCTCTAAGTAAGTGTTATTAAGAAAATCATAACAAGCGTAAACCCTAGTGTCTGTTTCCATGGTATTCTATAAAGGAGGAAATGGGAAAACAGGAAGGAGGTTAGGGAAAGAGAACAAAGGTAATGCAGAGGCAGAGGGAGACTGAGAAGGAGGAAGAGATCAAGAACATTAAGGACATTTGAGAAAGCTGTAAGGAAACTTTATAATCTCTTCAATAAAAACACACACACACACACACACACACACACACACACACACACACACATACACACAGGATATTATGCCACACAAGGTGACATTGTTTTTCCACGGGGCCATCGATATTCTGACAAAAAGCCCAGGTCAGGCATGGGTGACCTCCCTTAAACTTGTTGATCAGGGGAGGCAAGAATAATATAAGCTATTGCCATTGCCTTTAACTGCTTCTCAGAATTTGAAAGGTAAGACCATATTGAAGAGAACACACACACACACACACACACACACACACACACACTTCTTACACAGGACTTGGAGAAATCGAATTGAACTGGAAATGATCTGGAAGTCTCCTCCCTGAGGACTAACTCTTAGTAACTGAAGGCACTGCCCAGGGAGAAAAACAGTCAGAATTTCTATCTAGCAAGACACCTTTAATGGTGCAATTCTGACACTTTTAATCTTGGTGATAACCAATAAATATTTAGTTGTACCTAAGATTTACTCATTAGGATGGAATTCATGCCTGGTACTGCAAACCTAGCCATTTTCCATGGCTCTTGAGATCATAGACCCAGAGGAGAACCATTCTAATGTCATTTCTCTAAACCAATATAATTTTTTGTGTTCTCAATGCCCATCATTATGGCAACAGTTAAATGTAGCTCTTACCTCTAATAAAAGAAGCTTCTTTTTGCAGTAAATGGTGTCTATTACAGAGATTCACAACTGGTCAAATGCAGACTATAAGTGACTATAGGTTACCCAACTGCATTTGATACATCTACAATGAAACACTTGAAATACTCAGGAAAAAATGAGGAAAGGGGGACTGAGAAGATTGCACAAACCAGAGAACAAGGATGTCTGTAGTGAGATAGTATCTTCTATATATGACAGGGATACCTAGGAAATCTCAGAAATATATTTCCCTAACAAGACCTAAAAATGAATCCCCAGTTGATATGCCAACATGGATGAGGAAATTACACAAGGCCCCAGCCCTAGCTAAAGAGGTACAGGCAATCAGTGGTTCTGAAAAAGGTAGGTGATAGCTGAGAGGCCTCAAAGAACTTATGACAGTGCCTTGTTACTGGAGAAACGAAAGCTGCAGTTTAGTGTCTGCTAACCAGGTGAGTCTTGACAGGAAATTCAAGCATTAAGAGGGACTCCAAAGATACTAAGAGTGCACAGAAAAAGAGTCTGATAGTTCATGGACTAAAGCTGAGATTCAAGGTTATTAATCATTATAATTATGTATAGATGATCCAGGATTGCTAATGTTCTACCCTCTGCAAAAAGCAAGTATATGTACTCTCTGGAGGAACCTGATGCCATCCTGGGTCTCATATTATTCAAAATAACTGCAAATGATGCACATCACCCAACAGAAATCAGTAGCACAATGAGAAAACAAGATAGTAATGAAAGGAAAACATAGACTGGAAATGAATCCACAAGGACTAGATCGCAATGTTTTTAGGTGTACTACTTAAAATAACTCTGTTGAACATGTTTAAAGAAATTAAAAAGGAAAATTGAGAACTCTACTAGAAAAGTAGTAGATACAATCAAATAGGGAAAAGAAACGAAGCAGCAAAATTGAACCTCACGGGGACAGTTAACAGCATAATAGCCAGTATTGATGAGGTTCTGATGAACTGGGGTAAAGGCCAGAAAACAAGCAGCAGCAACCAGGGTTGTTTAACAAAGAATGGATTTTCCAAAAATAAAGTGGCACAACAGGAAAGTAAGTTGTGTTACCTCCAATATGTGCAATTGCAGATCCAGAGACGAGAGGGAGTCCTTGGCACTTGAGTGAACTATGCTAATTTTTCTTCCATCTTGTTTCTGGTGATGAACCATTTATCTTACTACCCTGGCAGATGTCAGGAGTCCAGATGAGTAATGGCATTACCCACCAGGAGTCCTTGCTTGCAGTGAGAGCTTTTACTATTTTCTTAGTGAAGCTAATACCTCTCTTACTAGCCCATTCATTTACACCCGTGTAAACAACACATCCCCCTGACTGTTCTTGGAAAACAATTATTTTCTGAGAATTTTTTTCCCCTTAAATTTTGTATTTATCCCAGCCCAACTAATTCTCCTTTTTTTTTTTTTTTTTTTTTTGCCTTCTTTCATCATCTGTCATGAAAACGTTGGCATTTCCTAATGAGTGTGAGTGATTGCTTTCCTCATGTTCCTAGGAGTCATCTTTCTGGTCTGTTTGCTCCAGCGACTGGAATCCTAGATATTGTGCTAACTCCTGTGCCACATGAAAGTTCTCCCTTGTCAATAACTACTCCTTATTGGATCCATTGTCCCCTTCCTATTATCAGGCCTAAGTGGCCACAATTCAGTTGGGGACCAATCCTGGTTATTCTAGGAGCGTAGAGGAGAGAGGTAGTTCCTCAGTGGACATGCTTTTGAATTCTCTTCATGTAAGGGGAACTACAAGAACTTTACTAACTCAGAAGTGTCAGTAAATCCTAAGATTCAAGAATTAAGGGTTTCTATTCTTTCTTAATTGTGTTCCAACTTTGATATACATGCCTTGTTTGACTATGAACCTAACTTTTCTGGGTTTTGAGTACTTTAAAAATTTAGTCCTGAACCTGATTCTCAGCTGTATCTGCCATTTTAACTGTAGCTTTTTATGCCCAAACAATAGATTTTTTTTTCTTTCTCACAATTCATCATTTAATTGTTAGTTAATTGTTCTCAGCTTCCAATGAAAATAGTTTTTTTTTTCCTCCAAGATATCGTGAATGGTCACAGAACATAATTGTCTTTATAGTTGAAGACTCTTCCCCATTTCTTCAAGGTTGCATCTATTTCACCCTCAAGAGCACTCTTTTCTAGCAAGAAGGACACTATTGTAGCTCAAAACCTGTTGAAAAGGTTGAAAAGTTGAAGTATTCATTTAGAGACTTTGCAGGTTCGCCCTGACTTCTACCACAGGACAGTGGTCCCCATTGTTAGCTGGGTAGCAGGAGATGGAGTCCCAGGTACCATCCCTGTAGCTACATGTGTTTGTTTGCTTTGGTAACTCCTAGCATCAACAGCCACAATTCAGGGTTTCTGGACGCAGACACAGGTCTGGGTCAGCAGGTTTGTTTGGGAGTTCTCCTAGATCAGCAGCTATAGGAAAAGGAAAAGAAGCTAATTTGGCTAGCAGAGAATTTGGAGACCTGACATATTCTCTACAGAAGTTATAGCCTCCTCAGTTGAAAAGTCTAGAATGATGAGAACCTTTGGGGCTTTTCCAAGTTAGAATAGGAAAGCTGGGCCTCAACCTCCCCATGCGGATCATTTATTGGTTGTAAACAACTCAGAGATGGTATCTGTGGATGATTGATAGCTAAGAGGTCTACCTGTCACTCTGCAGCTCTTTGTGAGAGGAGGGTGTTGGATGGTTATCACAATTATCATACTAGGAGACATTGTCAGAACAAGTAGAATTCAAAAATCAGTAAGGATATGTTATAAGAATGACATGCTTACCACTATTGATCAGACCGATATCAATAAAAGCACTGAAAGTAACAAGTACAGAGTAAACACATTGCCAGTACCTTCCAGATACTCATTCTATTGATTGACTCATAGCATTTAAATATTTGGCAATGAGATGCTTTCTTACAAATTTCAAAGCAGTGCTTCATCTGCAAGCACTACTGCAAATGTGGATTTCTATAAATTTTAAAGAACTTAAATTGTGAAGTGTATTTGGTTTGATAACATTGGAATTTGCAGTAAGCGGTCCCCTCTGGATGCACTAGCTTGAAATACAAGGCACTCCACTTTTTCTCTCTGGCCTTAATGGACAGAGTATGGACAAGGTCAGATAGCCCGAAGCTGCCCAGTTCTGGGAAACTGTCTAACTGACCCATCCCTATTGCTTCCTCATTCCACGTTTCCACCCTTATAGATTACATGGAAAAACCTCACAGTACTTCCTTATTGCTCTGGGACATCTTGACTCTGCAGTTTATTGACCCAGCGGCCCCCAAATAAACTAGACCAGTCTGCCTGACCGTAGCAACCTGCTTACGCATTACCCTCTCCCCTCCCCATCTGAGAACTTCTTATAAATACTGGTACTTGTGTTCAATAAATCGAAGGCTTGATCGGGAAATCTTCTTGCCTTTCATTTCTCGTGCTTCCTTGTTTTTCCCCCAATCCTCGCTCCCTCTCCTAGGGTTTTTGTTGCAGAACCCCACAGACCGGGACAGGAATTCATTAGAAACAAAAGGATATCCATATGATAACAGGTTAATCATATACTTTTCAGCAACCCAGGGCTCATAGTGTGGGATACATAACAATTAGAAGGCATATTTTATGCTTAATGTAATGAAGATACTCCAAGTTCTAGTATTCAGCTACAACCATTCTTGTTGGAGAAATTTCAGTCTTAAGTGTAAATGTTAGAACAAAATGAGGGTTGATAAGGCACCCATCTCAAAAGGATAGAAAAAAGGGAAATTAAAACTTTATTTTAGTGATGATAATACTGTGCTTATGTTAAATATAGCCTTTGACTTGTGGAGATATGTCCTCAAATATTTATAAGGAAGCAATAGAATTTCTTGGACTTGCTTTAAAGTAACTCACAGGAATGGGGACAGCAGTTTTGACAGGCATGTGTATAGGAGAATATATATAATATAAGATGAGGTCATCTTTAAATGATTTGTGACAACATGAAGCTTATAAAACTCCCAGAAACTTTTTCATAATACAAAGTTAAAAACACACACAAAACAAATTCTTAAATTCTAATAAGGCAAAAGCATTAATAGAAAAAAGTCACAAAGCATGAATATGTAGATAAATTATATGGCTCAGTAATAGGCAATACAAACTGTAGTTGAGGTAACATAGATCAGGCTGTAAATTACAACATTGGGCCAGAAGCTAGCCATAATTCACTTTTCCTGCAATGAATTAGGGACTTTAATAAGCAGTTTATGGCATATCATGTTTTTGCTATTAATGTATGTTTATGTCCTAGAAAAGTATATCAGTGCTCTTATGGAAATAGGCTGATGCATACATACGTCATATATACGTGCTTTTGCATATTTTTCTGAAAAAATAATATTCTAATTTTAGCCAAGAAACATATCTTTCATTTTTAAATATTTCAATATAAGCCAATTAGAAATAAAAAATAGTTCATACATTGTAGAAGAAAAGCAGTAGGTCCAAGGGTAGCATTCTTCTAGTATATTGGGTACTTATATTCTTTTGTAAATTGTTTAGTATCTAACTTTTAAGTTTTGGGACATTCTGTTGTTTACAGGAGCATTGGATATATATATAATGTTTTATTTCTATGTGAACTGTCTGTTGATTGAGCTTAAGTATTTGGTAATATCTTATAATTCTGAGAGCTTTGTTTTATTTATTTGAGACTACGTTGTAAAATGTGCACATTATATATTTTATATCTTCTATGTAAGTTTTCTTTTCAATATCCAGTATCTATTTAAATCTTATTCAAATTTTGATTTATGCTATATTTACATTTTGTACAATATAACCATATGCAATTATTATTTGCACATATATCATTCATTTTTATATTTTACAAGTTTTCAGAAGTATCTACTTTTAAGTGATTTTCTTGCCAGTAATATGGAACTTGATCTGGGTTTTGTTTATATTCTGTCATATAACATTTTATGTCTCATTTTATTTTTCATATGTATCTACTTTTAAGCTCATTGATAAATAAGATTTTTAATCTTTGCAAAATAGTAATACAGTAGTATCTGATTATGCACTTAAAATAATTGTATGTTCCGAATTGTTTGAGATATTTGATCCTGGAACACTTAGAACTTGAAATGATCTCATTGCTTGATTTCTTCGCAAATATATCCTTCCTTGGTTCCTACTTGAAAATCTTTTCTTGCCTTCTGAATTTTGGAGTTCTTTAAAGTCCAGTGTGTGTGTGTATGTGTGTGTGTGTGTGTGTGTATAGAGGCCAAAGGATAACCTTGAGTGTCATTCCTCATGTTCCTCAGGATTTTACACTGGCCTGGAACTTGCAAAGTATTCTTGGATGACTGGCCAATAAGCTCCAGAGAGTCACCATCCCTTCTTCCCCACTACTGGGAATACAAGAGCACGACACCCTAAATTTGTTAATATGGGTTCTGGGTATTGAACTCTTACTTTTCTGCTTGCAGGAAAAACACTACTATCCGTGCTATGTCTTTGGCTCCTAATATCTATTTCTTCATTTTCATTTCTCCTTGCCCCCTCTTAATAGACTTCATCACTGAGGGAGATTTTAGGCTACTATAGCAACACAATGAAACTTCAGGTTTCCAATGTATCCCTGTACCCACCTAGGTTTACTTCTCTCACTACCAATGACTCCCTAGGATGAATATCCCTCACCAGGGAGATACATTTGTCATAACTGATGAAGCTCTATTGACATTTTATGAAACAAAGTCTAGAACTCACATCAGTAATATTGGAACTCACCATTGGTTTATCACAGTGCCACACAGAATCACTTCACTGCCCTCAGCACCTTTTGCTCCAGCTTCTCATGCCTTGCTTAACAGCCAATATTCTTACTAATACTTCAATTTTTGCCTTTTCTAGAATATCATCTTTTTTTTCAATCCATTTACCACAATTACTGAGTACTAGGGATACAAGAGTAGTAAACCACACCCATCTACATATGGCCTTTTTTTGGTTGACTTCTAGTTAATACAAATTTAAGTTTTTTCTATGCCTTTTCTAGCTTTATAGATAATTTCTCTTTAGTCCTGAATAATTATCCATTGACTGTATGTACTGCAGTAAATCCATTCACCTACTAAATAGATATGTTAGTTGATTTAAATTCTGGCAATTATAAATTAACCTGCTATAAATATTTTTGCAACCATCAGCTTTCAGTCCCTTTGGATAAATATAAAGGTTCGAATCTGCTGACTGTGAAAGAACATGTTTAATTTTATAAGAAACTTCCAAACTGTCTTCCAAGATGAATGGAAATTCCTGCTCCTCCACATTTTCCTCAGAATTTTGTGAAATAAGTATCCTGGTTTGTGTGAAGACTAACAGGTTTTTAGTAGCATCTCCTTATTTTATTTTTCTTTCCCCTGTGACCTGTCTTGTGAGTATGTATTTACTAACTTTCCATCTTTATATCTTCTTTGGGGGAGATATCTATTGAAGTTTTTGGTTCATTTGTAATCAAGTTATATGTTTTCATATTGTTAAATTTTAATTCATTTGCATGCTTCAGATAACAATCTTTTATGTGAATTCTTTTGCAAACATTTCCCCTAGTCTGTGACTTGTGTTTTTATAATCTTGATATTTTGCAGAGCAGAAATTTTGAACAAAATATTGACACGGGAGAAAACATGATAGAGTGGAATCAAGATATTCTTTTGAACAAATAGAGCTGGAACATCTGGGTATCTACAAATTAAGGAATGAATTTAGAAACAGCTCTTATACCATGAGTTAAAAATTAACTCATAATAAGTCATACACATAGAATAAAATACAGAACTAAAAAGCACAGAAGATAATATAGAAGAAAATCAAGATGACCTTGAGTTCATCAGTGATGATTCACATTCAATACTAAAAGCATCTCTATGAGAGAAAAAATTGTTATCTTAGATTTTATTAAAATCTACATTTTCACTCTAGATTTTTGTTGGACAGTATCGTCTACATTCATAATTTAAACTCTTACTTTTATATTTGAACCTTTTGTCTTCCACACAGATTTTCCCTCCTGATTGTAAATCTTTTTTTCTTAACACTCATACATATTGATACTCAATGCCTCTATTGTTACCCCGAGAATAAGTTATATACAGCCAAAGTGTTTGTTTTCCTTTTTAAAGAATGATCATTAGTAGCCAGCAAGATGGTTCAGTGGGCAGGAGCACTTGTTCTGGAAACCCAGTGGTCTCAATTAGATTCTGAAAAGTCACGTAAAATGATGCAAAAGCAGGAGAGAACTGACCTTAGAAAGTTATATTCTAACATCCCCATGCATAGATACATACATACAAATACACAATACTAATAAGTAAAATTTAAAACTGAAAAAAATAACATGGTCTTTATGTTTTACACTTAGACTGCCTTCCCTCTCTCTCACTCTCCCATAGGAAGAGAAGAATGATCGTCAATGGCAAAAGGCAACTGCAGAAAAGCAATACCAAGAGCCAACTTCACACTCAGGAAGGAATGCTATGTCTCTTCCTTAAGGTCTTGGGTGCTCTACACAGTCAGAGAAACATCTCTAGAAACAAACTATATCTGATCCCTGAAAGTATAGTCTTTACATGCTCTGCATTTTTGTTCTTTATGTTGATGGTTTTTTAAAATAACTACCCATTTCATGCTTGGATCAGAAACTACTATGTCACTCAAGGCATCTTTCTTTCTTTCTTTCTTTTTTTTAATCACTAATTAGCCACCATTCATATCAGTTAATATAACCTCATCTTTGATTTTCAAGAAATTGGTTCTTTCCATATTCATCAATTATTAGTCTCTCCCTTATTTCCTTAAATAAAAACAAAAACAAACAACAAAAAAATAACAGTTGTGTTAGTTTTCTCCTCTGCCCTCAGAAATTTACTTTATAAATATCCTTAACATGATACACCTCAAGTGTGGACTGTGTTACTCATTTTTTTTATTTGTTTCTTTTCAAGGCAGTAATGGTGACACAAATCACTTAATAAAAACATGAGTTTAATAGTATGTGGCATTTTAGGCACCTTCCAAATTTCTCAACATCATCCCTACTTGCCTTCTCATTATCCTAATCTATATTGACATACAACCTCCTGTTTTCTAAAACTTTCCATGCTGTGTCACAAACCAACATTGTATTGGTATGTTTCTTTTTTTGTTGCCAATGGATTCTCTGACCTTTAGTATCTTTCCGATTGTTAGATCAGGAATAGACTGTGATGACTGGGAAAGAATAAGAATAGAACTCGAATCCCAACAGAAACAAATTATCCATAATTAGAACAATGAAGGGCAACAATTTCTCTGTGGGAATGGAGGTTGAGAACTCAGGAGGGCCTCTGGGGCAGGCTTACATCAGGGGAAGAAGGTAGAAAATTGTAGGTGTTTACTATGGGCCATTGGTGGATTTCTTGAAAACATATAAGGGTGAGAAGTTCCAGGTAGGCACTGAGCAAATGGACTGTGCCTATCCAGGGATGGAATCACAGATCGGTACATCTCTGGTCTGAACCTGGCTTAGACCACTACTTTCTTTGTGGTCTTTTTAGACCATTACTACATTGTTGAATTTCATTATCCTCACAGTGCCTGTGTTTCCACTAGGTTACATCTGGGCAATCCTTCCTGTGTTCTACTATTACCTTGGTAATTATTAGGTGACAGCAGTTCAGGGAATTTTCTTGAATAGATGATTGTTCTATGGAGTTTTAGAAGTTGCTGACAGTGATATGTAGTTCAGTACTATTGCCCCAAGGTGATGTAACTATGCAGCAGATCCTGTCTCAAAGCCGAGTATATTGAGACTCATCTGAGTCCAGGCAGGAAGGCTGGGTCTGCAACCCTAGCATCCTCAAGTTTGAAGCTGAAGCAATGTTGAGGAGGACTGTCAGCCACAGTTCTTCCGTTATCATTTTTATTGTTGCTTATGATCCTTCCTGAAACTAAAAATTAGATATATTCATCTTATTGAAAATTAAAAAAAATGTTTAGGCAAAATGTATAATTCTGTAATGAATGGGACATCAATCATTGAAAACTACTAATTACTATGCCTTCGTGGGTAATTTTCTGTTTCTACTTATTGTTTAAATCAAATGGCTTAAATATGTTCCATTTTTCAAGGACATTTTTCTTTGAAACTGACCAATGGCTATTCCCCTCTGAAATCTATCTCTAGACCATAAAGCTAAAATTTATCACAAACTAGAATGCCACAGTTTTTCATGGTCACAGCACAAAGCAACATCATAAATACGTATAAAACTCTTAACTCTGGCTTAGAATTGAATTATCTAAAATTCACTTTATTCTGAGAGGATAAAGGTAATAATATTTGGGTTCTCTGGGCTAGGAAATGACAAAATGTCTGGAATACATGAATATTCTAAAGACCAAAACAGCATTTTCTTCAGACTCAGATAAAAGCTTCAAGATTTTAAGCCTTTGTAACAAGATGGATTCATTAAAAATTCAAGTGGTTTCAGAAGTCTGAACTTTAGGGCTTTAAGCAGACTTTAAACTAAAAATTAATGCCTTCAATAGGCTTAAGTTTTATTCCTAACTTATAGTTCATCTTTGGAGGACATTTTTACAAGTAAATATTTTTAGAAAGTTCTATAACATCTCCTCAAGTTAGCCTTAAATGAGTTACCCTATCTAGCTTTGGAAAACCTGGGTTAAATTTGGATTCTGCCAATTAGCAGATGCTGAACCTCTGGCTAGCTTACAGTCTTCCTGATCTCCATAACCTACTCTCTAAAATTGGGGTCACATATTTTACAAGATCTCCATGATCATTGAAAAATAAGTTTTGTAATAAAGTATTATATACACTAACATTATACATTTAATCATAATTTTCTCTCAGATTTAAAAATCATGAACTTTATAATCCAAACATTATATACCTGTAAGAAATATTTAAACAGACCTACTAACTGATCAGATAATCCTAGTTTGGTTTGGTCTAGAGAAACTTAAATAGTAGAAAAGGTTCATATGCTGTCATTTGAAATCATATATGGTCCTTGGAATAATAAATCATGAAGCTACTACTCACCATTTATTATTTTTGGTTTATGTTTTGAATTATTGAAGTTTATTTATTCATCTTCTATCATTTATACAAGCTTTTATGATCACATTCTAAGCATTGCATGGATAAGAGTAATCCCTTCAAATGAGTCATATTTTATTGGTCATATTACAAGTAATGAAAAACTAAAATGAGTATGATGGGTCACAGGACATCTGTGAGTAGTGAGAAGGTGAGAAGATGCTTCCTCTCCCTCTGTGGGTGGTCAAGACTCCACAGTTGACCTTTTCTTTTAAGTGAGTAGCAGGTGAGATAAGCTGTGAAAAGCAGTAGGACAGGGTTCTGGAATGGTAGCTGTAAGTGCTGGCAAGACAGGAAAATGTGTGTTTGTCAGAGAGACAAGGATGTAACAGTAAGAAGAACAGGAAATGTAGTCTGTTTTAGCAAAAGTTCTGCTCATCTGTCTTTTTTCCCTGTTGTGTGGAGAGGAGGAAGGGTAGATTCAGGAACTGTGAGCCACTCAGTAAGGTTGGAGCAGAGGAAGAAAAGCAGAAAACAGCCTTGAGCAAGACAGGGGAGAGGCAAAGGACAGATCTCAGAGTGCTGTTTGTCCCAGTCTGGGGAGGTTTGACCTTCCCCTGAAGGCCACAGGGAGCTAGTGAAGAGGTTTAAGAGGGGCTTGGATTGTCTGGGTTTGGGTTTTAAAGGTATTGAAATCTGATGATGATACTGAGTGTGGTTGATCAGCACAAATCCTGGAGATTGGAGGAATAAGAAGAAAAATGTGAGGAAAAAGGAGCCAGTGAAGAACTTCAGGGAATCATGGGAAGTGAGTATTTTATCCCTTTGTAAAAGACATCAGTGACCTTACATTTTCAACAAAAATAAAACCCACACTCCTATGATATTCATGAAGTGTCTTCAAAAACTGTCTTAGTGTGAGAAGATGGTAGTGTGACACAGGCCAAGAATCAACCTGCCTGTAATGAAATCTCAGCTCACCACGGTAACTGTGCAAACTTGCACAAATGACATGATTTCCTTGTGGCTTGGTTCTATAATTCATGAAGCAGCAATAGAAATTATAAGAGGATGTAAAGGAGAAATGTGACAATCCACTTAAACAGTTCACATAATTCCATTAAGAAAAGAACTCCAAAAATGCCAGCTAGTGCCCTCAGCACTAGTGACATTCAGTGTGCTTCAACCCTGCTGGCCCTCTGGACAGACTATGACATGAACCCTCTAGTGTTTTGGGATTAGACTTTTCTGCCCTCTGGTCTGGATCATTCCTTTCCCAATTTCTGTGTTTCTCTCATATCCTTCCACTCACAGCCTAAATATTACCTCTTTTGAAATCTTCTTTGAACACAGAATTTATACTCCAGCATTATTCTCCACCACAGCAACGTATTTATAGTGCTCATAATTCTTACCAGAAACTCTATTTTTCTCTGTTCCTTTGCTTGTTTAATGTATGGCTCCTTCAGCAGACAACAAGCTCCACTGAAGTCACTGTTCTCTTATGTAACTTCGTACCCTTGATTCTCTATGTTTGGTCCATAGTAGATTTCAGTCAATACATGTTAAGACAAAAAAGAAAGATTTTGGTGAGACAATTATTGGGAGCCCATGGAGTGGTGATGAGTGCGAAATTACTAAGCATGATGTGATGACTGTGATGACAAAGGAGATGAGCATGTCAGATTGAGAAACGTTTGTAGACAGAAGTGTATCTATGGAGGAGACTTTTGCATGACATAGTTGGAGCTCAGAAGAGAGGTTGGATTTAGAGATTATGACAGTAGAAATGGATGCTTTCAGCTGGGAAGGGCTTATGCAAGAAACAGACAGGTGCTTGGTGGAGAATGACTGCTCCAATGTAGGTGAAGGAACACTGAGAAGAGGGATGCCGGGAAAAATAATCAACCAAACCAAACAGGTGTGAGAGTTATTATGGAAGCCATGGGAGAAGCTATTTCAATCCTTACACACAGCCTGGGTACACCAGGGTTTCCAATCCTTCTGTACGGTTTAGACACTCTGGAGGACTTCCCACAGCCTCGTTCTTTCCCTTGGTGTTGTCCTGTCCTCGAGCAGACACATCACCCTGGGAATGTTTTGCCTTGTTGTTGAGCAGCTTTGGGTCCCAAAGTTTTATGAGGGTTTTATTTTGCTTGTTTCTTTAGTTATGTTGTTCTTGCTTTCATTCTCAATATCATGAAGATTTAGGTTGCATAGTCTAAAGGTGCATTTTATCACTAACCTATCCTTCATTCTGAGGCCAGTAAAAATGTCTTCAGTCTACACAACTAAATGTTCTGACATTGCCTTCATCCAAAGCCAAGTTCCTCAGGTGACTTTGGAAGTTAATTTTTATTGCTGGTGAGTGTGTGTGTGTGTGTGTGTGTGTGTGAGAGTGTGTTTGTGTGCTCGAACTACTAGAAGTTGAATTCAAAGCTTCTTCAAGCACTGTAACACAGCTATATTCCCAGTCCTCTTTGGTGTTCACATTTGAGGCAGTATCTCCGTAAGTTACTCAGGCAGGTCTTGAACTCACTCTGTAACCTAGATAGGCTTTGACCTTGAAATTTTTCTGCCTTAACCTCCCAGGAAACTGGGATTAAAGGCCTTGTCATCAGGCCTGGATTGTTTCTCAAAGTCTATCTGATACTCAGTGACATAGTAATAGTCCACATTCACAGGGTGTGCACTCAGTTAGGATTCACTTGCTGATTTGTTTATTGTAGACAAGTTACACAATGTCGGTGTTCCAAGCCAGGAATTTCCTACCATTAGCTGGAATACCACGAGGAGACTGGAGTGATGCAAAAGCAAAGAGCCTTTATTGAAACGAATCTAGATTCGGACCAACACAACAGCTCGACACAGGGACGCTATGAGCAAGAGCCCTGACTGTTCAGAGCAGAGGGTTTTTAATACCATTTTTATAGGTAACTTGGCAGTTACAGAATCATGGAAGTACAGAGTTCACACAGGGTTTACATATCATGGAAGCACAGAGTATATACTTCTGATTGGTCCATGGCAGCAGGCCAAACCACAAGGGTTTCCAAAGAGTTTTATTAAGCTGTTGACTATATTTCCTATTGGCTGTTGCTAGGGGGTTTTCATGGAAGAAGGTACATCTTGCAGTTTCTAGGTAGAACAAAGATGTCGCCCTTGGAATAAGGAAGTGCCTGGAGGATCTCTAAGATTGGGGACAGAGAAGTTACTGGAGGTCTGCAGTTACCTACTAAAGTAGGGGAGTGGGTATGGGGCCTTACTCACTAAGCAAAAGAAATCTATCTAATAATGTAGAAAGCCTATCTTAACATTAATTAAACATTCATTAAACATTTCCATTTAACATAGGGAAAAAGAGGTAAACCAGTGTGGACAGCAGGCCTGATGATAACTAGGTAGATTATTTTGTTCAGAAGGTTTCCTGGCCCATGTGGTCTTAAAATAACTGATTTGAAGCTGTTTTTAAGGAAGAAAGGAAGGGGCATTCTCTAAAGTTTATTCAGCTTATTTTGAACGGAGACATTTTCAGAACAACATGAATTGAGAATGTAGAATATACTTTGTGTTGATCCTAGTGAAATAGAAGACCAAAACTCACAGTTTCTCCCCTACGCCAGACGTGCTAAGTATGTTTCCCAGTTTCATCCCTGGGATATCACATGGTACTTCTATTTCTGAAAAAAACATTTTGAACTTTTATGTTGTGGGATATTTTACTCCTGTGTGCTGTTTTGGTTTGTAAAAGGGCTTTGAAGCCTTGTAGTTGTGAAGCCTGATGCCTCGCAGAGGGTGCAGGCCTTGCTTCCTACCTATTCACACCCTTGTGCTAGCCCTGCTGAGATCTCCACAGAAAGAACTGTTTACAGTTGAAGGTGACCAATCCCAAGGTCTGTGATCAGAGTCTCTGATCACCCCCAGCTGAGTACTATTGTGTTGTAATGAAGGCCTGGATGTGGAGAGGGGGCTGGGGAAAAGTTTAAAGGGTCTAAAGCAGAAGCAGGAAGGAGGAAGATGGAGGAGGATAGAAGGGAGAGATGCAAGAGAGGATGATGGAATGAAGTCTCTTCCTAGCTGCCCAGGTATTGAATTCCCTGAGATTTGACATGACTTGTAATTAATAAAGAGCACTGGAAAATTCAACGATGGTCTCTTATTAAACATTGAAAGCTAGACAAAATGTGATGTATCAGCAGCTGGTTAACACTGAAACTTGTCCACATGCTTGGAATCTCAGGTGGATCTGCCTAATGTAGTGACTGAAAGGATTAGCTAGGGTGCCAGGAAAAGATGTAAACAACTAGAGTAGTTTGCCCAATCATCCTTATACTTGCTTAATTCAAACTTGTTATTCTTCCCCAGTTCCTCTTCTCACCCCTAAGCCTTCTCATATTTTGTGCAGAGATGCTGAAAACAAGTTTCAGGAAATGAATGAATTTGGCACCATCATAGAAAGAACACAGTTGAGGAAAAAGGAGAATTACAGAAGAAATTGCACATTCAGCATTTTTAAAAGGACAAGATCAAGGAAAACACATTACATTCATCATTGTGTGAATGCAGGAGACAATTTTTTTACCCAATAGGCAAGAAATTAGAGACGAGATTCAAGTACTGTTAATGTGCTTTTTAGACTTGAGTCCCAGCTCACTGTCATGAAAGTCACCTCTCTGCCTCTCCTGGAACTCCGGCTTTTATGACATTTTTGCTGAGCTACTCCTCGAGTCATTTAGTCATTCATCCTAACAGTCTATGGTGGCACAGAGGCCACATCACAAGGTACAGTCCTTCTGCTTCCGTAAATGAGTCCAACCACTTCAGAAACCACTCCCTTTGTCCCTTGATTTCTTTCTGCGCTCCTAGCAACCACCATTGTGTCAGATTCTAAATTTAGATGCATTTCATACATCTCTCTGAATTTCCAAATTATACTCCATCAGTGCACAACTGAGATTAAACTCTGGGCTCTTCAGTCTGGGGAGAGCTAAGTACTCTATGTGGATTTCTTTATGCAAGGAAGCCTGACCACAGAAGATGTACAGGAAGAAAATTGGAAGTCTAAAATCTACTGCAAATGGTGATGTTACCATAGCAGTAATCCACTGCCTCCTGATGATTCCTCTTCCTCCTCCTCTGTCATGAAAATTTCACAGTAAATTTTTTGAACTCCAGACTAGGCTTCTTATTAATTCCTCTCTTGCATACAATACCAATTTCCTTAAAACTATATTTCTGTATAGGTATGTATTAGTGTGAGTATATGTACACATGTATATACACGCCCTTGTGTGCTCCTGTGAGGCCAGAGTAGTTTTCAGGTATCCTATATCACTCTCCAACTATTCGTTTAAGGCAGAGTCTTTTCTTGAAACAGGGGGTTTGATAATTTCTGGGTTAGGCTAGAATCCATAAAGCCTTGGTGATCCCCTCATCTCTGTCTTTAGGAGCTGGGTAATAGACATGCCCAGAATGTGAGGTTTGTACTGTGGCTGCTTGGATGCGAACTCTGATCCTCGTGACTGTGATTGTATAACAAGCACCCAACCACTGAGCTGTCTTTCTGTCCGCACCTAATTAGATTGGCTCAAACAGCTTAACAGTTCTAAGTCAGGGAAGCTATTTGTATTGTCTTTAAAATTGTGCGTTATAGAAAACCCATCCTGCTTTCCGTTATGGAAAGCCCACTTCTTGCTCTTATTAAGTGATCTGTAAATTAATAATATATAGCATGTGGCAAACATTAGTCAACATGTACTGGTTGGAAGAATTATGAGGTTGTTAGCACCTGGGGTCAGGCTCATTTTCTTTGCCAGTTAAAGAATTAAAAGGGCAAAAAAAAAATTCTTGAGTGCAGTGAGTTGCAGCAACCAGGAAACCAGGAGCAGACATAATCAACAGATAAAGACAGACTCTTATGAGAGGTGAGAAAACACATATATATTGCAAGCACGCAGAGAGAAAGACCCTCTGCAAAGCACAACGGGACCCAGGAAGCCAAAGCCTTGAGGGCTGAGGTTTCTGAAAGTCTTTGAAAGTCTTACTTCTCTAATTCAGGGTTGTTCTGTTTGATGATAGACATGATGGCTGGGAGGTGCATAACTGTTGTGTTAACATGTCCTGATCAGGCCTTGAACTTCTTGATTCTTCATTCCATCAGTAGGGAGCCATACTGGCCAGGGAAATAGGGAAATGCCAAGCTTTTTTTTTTTAGTTGCTCTTGCTAGTCTTAATACTTGCCTTGTCTCAGGTCATGAGGGTGAGGAGTAAGCTCACCATCTTGGGAGTTCGCCATCTTTATTACTCAGTATGGCCCCTCTCCTTATACGTCTTCCCATCAGAGAATATGTCTAACTTCTGGTCCCTCGAGGTAAAAGCACTTCAGACACTAAGGCGACCAGATGTCTACATGCATGCCTACAGAGAGCCTTTGCCTCATTTAAATTTAATTTCATTCATTTAAATGAATGCTTGTTCGTAGGCCAGCATCAAGTCTAACAACTTCTTGCATCCTTCACATGATACCTCCCAAAGACTTGTGTTCACAATCTAACAGCCACGATAAGTTTTCTTTTTTTTCAGTATTTAATACATATTCATAGTCTATGCTTGAATTTTTCTAGGTTCTGAGAGCAAGAAAATTCTGCCCATTTAGTATGGCGTAATGTAAGTTAAAGATGTATGTATAAAGAAATACAGTGGCCACAACAAGAGTGATTGACAATACCGGTGACCAGCCCCTGCAGGTCAGGGTTCTTGAGAGGATGGATGTGGAGCTGGTGAAAAATCACTCATGCACATGCTTTTCTTGAATGGAGATTTCAGCTTTTCTCTTTTTGTTGTTTATTGTGTTTTCTATTATGATTTTCACGAACCTTATATGCTTTTATAACAAAACTCTTTTTGGTTTTGGTTACCATGAAAGCACCCACCTATGACTGAACATCTTTCATCTGTTTCATTTCTGTAGTAACGTTATACATTGAAGCAGTACGTCTGTTACTACAAATTGACAAAATTTATGAGAGCCAAGTAGTTTTCTTGGCAGGCTACTGTTTATAGTAACAATCAATTATTTTATTATTATGTTTAATGCAAGCCTAACATAACTTTATTAAGGTTGATTACAAAATTACAAACAAAAGAACTTTTACTTTTTATTTGTCATGTAGAGAAGGAAATCTATTCATTCCATTGTCTTTACGCTCTCGGTTGAATCAGCAAATTGGTAATAATAATTGTCAAACAAGGAAAATCAAATTTAACCAAACTTAACAGTGGGCACCGAAACTCACCTGTCTTCTATTGATCAACCTTTGTGTTTGCTTCCTGATCTAGAAAGTTCTCATCAACCAAGAATATGTTTTGCTTTCCCCGGGTAACTTTCTCCATAGCAGCTGGTAAAACACACTGATCTAGTAGTCTTTCCGACTATGCAGGTTTCTTAGTTATTTTTCCTGCAGTTTGAATTGAGCCATCAATTCGGCTGAGTGGCACTGCCTCCTCAGAAAACCACCACTGTTGTTATGACTAGTAGTGAGGGACTGAAGACCCCATGGAATTTTTGTAGCACAGGAGAGATAAATTGACTCTACTAGCAGTCAGCATGTAAGAGTCCAGCAGCAGCAGCAGCAGCAGCAGCAGCAGCAGAATGGGCTAGTCAGGAGACAATCCCCTGGAAATGGTGGCCTGTACTCCTCAAGCCCCAACACAGGCTGCATCCTTTCACACAGCTCTCAGCATCAGTATGAGTTCTTGGCATTCTTGGATTTATCACTAATAATTATGATCTTCTAAGATTGTTTCTAAAGCTCATGATGGAATGGAAGTCTTGTTTTATTTGTGAAATACTCATCTGACCATGAACTTTGAGAGCCCGGTATGAGTAAGAAGTTAATTATTAAATGTGGCATGCTCCATCTGAAAGCTTTATTTCAGAAGTTTTGCTTATCCCTGATGTGATCATGAGACTTCATGTATGAAAGACTTTGCTGGAATTGTGATCTTTGAAAATCGGACTCTGATGGAGGATCATTCTGTAAGAGCTTATATTAGGTAACTTGTTTGAAAAATTGGTGGAGGAAAGTCAACACTGTCAGGCAGGCATTTCAGAGGGGAAGTGAAATAAATGGGGACCTGGAGAGATCACCAAGGTCTTTCCAGGTGCTAGGTGGAAGGGGTGGGACAGCTGTCACAGGTACTTTGCTCATTACCTTGAAGCACTGGACAGATAAGAAGTAACCATTGATAATTTCAAATTGAGAAATAATGGGATTAGACATGCTGTAATGTCTGTGTGTCATCAAAAGCTATCTGTCAGGGTGCATGTTCATTACTGTATTTGAAGAATTCTTTTATTTTGGTTTTATTCAGACGTTGACCCTAAAGCAGGGTATTGTTTGCTTTTAAATTTATTTTATATTTTTATTTGACTTTGGCATATCACTCATAAATCTCAAAACAGTAAAACAGGGAGGCTAGATAGGATGCCTTTGTTGTGCTAAATACCATTGAGGATAAGTAGTAGACGAATACTTCTAAGGAATTCCCAGAGTCAGTTTGAAATTCCTATAAAAAGTTTTGGTTTTCTGAGTGGCTAACAAGGTCAATGGTAGTAGCCAAAAGAAAAGCCTTCAAACATCCAACTGTGATTTCTGGCATGTGAGTATCATTGATGTGAAAGAGGAAGGTCACAGTATGACCTACTACCAGGACAGTTTCTGAGAAGCAATGGCAGGGAAAAAGGCTCCTCACATTTTCACAAATCTGTTCCTTATAACAAGGAATCCATCTTTAGACATATGAAAGAGGTCATTATCCTCAGCTTTAAATGTTAGATTACTCTACATATTCTTCTACACTGTTCAGCTCATATTATTTGTTTTGTGAGACTGCTCCTGGAGAGACACAAAATCTACTTAACCCAGATATAAATCTGAGAACAGAACAAAGTAACAATATCACCAACGAGTTTATTGGGTTTAGGAGTATGGGTAAGGGGCCATTATAGAATGGAAGATGGGTCAAAGGAACTGTAGAGCTCTCTGAGAGACATGCAAGCAGCTTGGCAGGTTAGATTCTTCACTCCTCAGCAGTCTTTACTGTGCATATAAACTTGGGGAGGGAAGGACCTTGCTCATCTAGTAAGTTTCAGGGATTTCCTGAGGCTATTGAGTTTCTCCTTCATGAGTCTTAACAAATCTCCCTTTAGAATTTTCCAAGACTTAATATCCCTCCAGAATAGAATATTTTTTCAGAGGAAGATGGTAGATAATACTATTTTAAAAGAGTTTTCACTTTAAAAAAAAACTTAGTTACTTTAAGTGAATTTATTTGATTTAATCTCTCTTAATATGACCACTGGGAATATAATAATGATAGAGAGGTTCGATACTTGTTATTGTGTTACAATTGAAGTAATTTAATATTTAAGAATTCTTTATCTCTTTAGGTAATAAAACTAAAATAAAACTGAAAATGTTTCTTTTTTGAGGGATGTTCAGTGCTAGAGATCAAACCTAGGGCTTTGCTGGGCAAGCACTCTACTACTGAGTTACAGACTTAAACAGAAACTAAACCTTCTATTTCCTACTTGACTGCATTTTTCTTTTGCAAAATTTAATAGGAGAAGAAGCATGCTTAGCTTGTCTATATCTCTTTCAGCTGTAACTCATTTAAGTATTAAAAATATTTTTATACAAATCTGCAGCAATTCAAGTATTTATCATTTGTCAATTATTTTTCTATTAAGTAAAAAATGTCCTATGAAGAGAACTGCTTTCTTTTCATACTGAGGGTGTAAAACGCTGTAGACCAGAGATAAAGAGAGGAGACTAAACAAGAAAGCTGGTATTGACCAAATGGAATTATACAGGATGGAAATCTCTGGCTTGAGAGGAATCGAGTTATAGTAGATAGAAGTAAATATGTCTACTGGAGGTGGATTTCCACTGCTGATGTTACATGCATTGGTCAGAGTACACACAATTACTATGGTCATCAACTGCAAAACAACCATTGGGACACTTCTGAAAATTCCTGCTCTAAAGGAATCCAATTCTGAAACGGCTCTTGGGAAAATATTCTAAGAGTCTAAAATTTTTATATGTTCCGTTTAATTGAAAGTGAGCCATATAGAAAAGAAACAGACATAAAATCAGCAACATCAGCTGTAAACATGCAGTAGCACACTTTTAATGAAGAGAAAAGATATTGACAACATTTTGTAAAGACATTACAAGGACAAACACATGGTGAATCCAGTTCCAAGTACTAGCTTTTATCTATAGCACTGCAGAAAGTTACAAGTCCAGTACCATGAACCTTTGAGGCTTGTTACTATTGGTCTATTCTGATTACCATGAGAGTACTAGCTGCAACATACAGTTGATTCTTTATCTTAGGTGTGTGTGTGTGTGTGTGTGTGTGTGTGTGTGTGTGTGTGTGTGTGTACATAAGTAATTGTGAAGCTTAGTGAGATAATGAGACCACCAGAGCTCCACTGAGGTCAAAAGGCAAATTTTTATTCCAAGCATGAACTTTCTGGCTGTCTCCAAGAGGAGAGAGAACATCTGTATCAAAACGGGAGCTTGGATTTTTATGGGGTGATTTAAGTCAAGCCGGAGAGTGGCAGAGAGCATTAAGGAAAAAAGAACTGTCTCAGGCAAAAGGGACTACTGTAAGCAAATTTCACAAGGGGCGTCTCTGGTCATTAGGATAGCAGGAAACTGTCGTCAAGCTGTTCAGCTGAGATAAGGGGCCATCGGACTTCTGAGATGGACAGAACCTTCCGTTTCCATTTCCCCAAAGGGGCTGGATCCCACTTGGGACAACTCTCTTGGTATTCTAGTGAGCCCATTTTAGGCCATCCTTATAGTAATTACCTAAAATGTTCGGGACATTCAAATAGCATGAAAGTATTTGGAAATAACTTAAAATGAATTTTCTGCCCTTTATATCAGTTAATTTGTACATTAATTAAAAAGTAAATTATAATCACTATGCAGTAAGATTCAAATGCTAGCCTACACTTGTGGAGAGAACAAATGTGTACAGTTTCTTTCTTTTTTTCTTTCTTTCTTTCTATCATTTTTTTTTTTTTTTTGCGTTGGTTTTTTGAGGCAGGTGTTTCTCTGTTGTAACTCTGGCTGTCCTGGAACTCACATTTTAGATCAGGCTGGCCTTGAACTCATAGAGATTCACCTGCCTTTGTCTTCCAAGTTTCAGGATTGAAGGATTGTGCTACCACTGCCTGGCTGTGTAGACAGTTTTTGGTCAACATTCCTAACACTTTTTTTTGGCTCAAATTTGCTTCCCAACTCTTGAATTCTTTGGCTCATCTCTTGGTTATCTAGTGATTCTTTTTCTCTCGAGCAGTTGTTCTGTTTTTTCTGTGTTACAGCATTCATACAATTCATACTATTTTAACCTGAGTTTTCTAACATTGTAGATATCTGTTGGTGTCTGTTCATACATCTCTCAGAGGCCAATATTAACTATTCTAATGTTAACCTTTCCTTTTCTGACTCTACAGTCTTTTTCTCCTTTCTCGAGTTGACATCAGTGTCTGACTTCCTTTTACACTCTTGCTTCCACTACTAGGACTTCAGGGAAGTAAAAGGTCTAGAAGACACAGAAGAAAAGTTTCCAGAAGGATTTTTCCTTCTGATGGGGTAATTTTCATCGCTGTCTTATTATCTCCTTTATTCTCTGAAAAGTGCAAGCAGCTTTCCAGTGTGAAACAAAGTAGTCATATGTATGCACTGCAAGAATCCAGATTTCAGTTGCATTAGGATACTATGCTAGTCTACACTTGTGGAGAGAGCATGTGTAAATAGTTTTCTTTTTTGTTTGTTTGTTTGTTTTGGTTTGGGTTTTTGAGACAGGCTTTCTCTGTTGTAACTCAGGCTGTTCTGGAACTCACTTTGTAGATAAGGTTAGCATTGAATTCACAGAAATCCACCTGCCTCTGCCTCCTAAGTGCAGAAGGAAGAGAAGAGTCAAATTGTTGCTTCACAAGTAGCATTTCCTCCTCCTCAATTTGAGAGGATATGACATTCCCCACATCTCCTTGCAAGACACTGTACAGTGGAAGGGATAAAATAAGAACCCTCACCTCCAGCATAAAACCCTCTGGGTATGTCAGGATTCTTTTCTTTGACCAATTTGTGTAGAGTCTCTGTGTTTTCAAGGCTAGACATAAGTTAGGAGACAGTGAATTCCACATTCAGCTCTTTCTAAATTCATCTTGTTTGAAACAGAGACATCTCAATTTAAACAAATAGCTTTATAAGGGAAAGCTTAATTTCATTTCAGCTAAAAAACAGTTTTTCTTCTTAAACACACAATCATTTGGAAAAAAGAAAAAAACCTTAAATTCATAGCTAAGTGAAAGGATTTGTCTTCATAAGATGGTAAGTTTCAGGTTGACCTTTGATAATATAGATCTGCCAATAAAGACACAAGGTCAGTGGATAGGATCAGTGTTTTGTCTGGATAATGCCTTCATTAAGAGCTTAGAGTGACAGGTTCCATGGTCCTAGCACTGGGCATGGTTTATGGTACTCTTTCCTCCTGTGTGTTTAATGCTTGTGTTAGCTTTAAGATAAGAATAGATGGCCATACTTAAATCTCATTTTCAGCTATAATACCAAAAGGTAACCACAGTTCATGTCTGTATTTAAAGTTATTTGCATTTCTTCTTCAGTGTCTTTATGGCATATCTCGTGAACTTCAGAATACATTTTCTGAGTTTTATTTTGAGCTTTTCCCTTGATTATAGCTATCCTTACCTAAACTCAGGCTCAACTTAATATCACTCATTCCCCTTCATTTCTATCATAAACATGACACAAAATAAAGGGATTATTCTTCCTCATTCACCTATAATTCCTTTTCTATGTTCACCCTGATTCTATTATTGCCTTTTTCTTGCGTGTCAGTGATGGCCATTAGAAGGACTGAAAATAAACATGAATTTGTCTGTGAAAGACTCTTTGTGTTTTTAGGATTACTTTTTAAATTGTATTTATTTTTCTTCTCTCAAATGATACATCCCTAACTCCCTTCTCTCCTCCTTCTCTCCTCCCTCCATTCCTCTCAGTTACCCCATCTCCCCTTTCCCTCAGATCTAACACTCACTCCCACCCACCAACCAACCCCCCAATTCTCCCAGAAAAGAGTTGTCTCAGGGTTACCAATCAAACAAGATGTAGCATAACAAGATGGAACAGGGCTGGCCAATACTTCCTATATCAAGGGTGGACTAGGCAACCCAGCAGGAGCAAAAGGGTACCAAAGGCAGGTAAAAGGGTCAGAGACTCCCTCACTCCAGCCTGTAGGAGTCTTGCAAGAACACCAGCTAGACAGCTATAATATATACTTAGGGGAGCATGCAGGGTCTGTGTTGGAATTCTATGAGCCCCTAAGAATGCTAATCAGTTGACTCTGTGAGGCTTTTTCTTCTGGTATCCTCGACCCCCCTGATCCATGCATTCCCTCCTCTCCTTCTACCACAGTGTTCCCTGAGCTTTGCAGGATATTTGGCCGTTGGCCTCTGCACATCCTTCTATCAGTTGCTGGAGGGGGCCTCTCTGAAGAGGAGAGGGCTAGACATTTATCTATGAGCCAAGCATAACATCATTAGAAATCATCTCCAGGATATCCAGTCTCTAGTTCCTAGCCTGCCCTGCAGGTTCAGGCAGGAGTTCCCAGAGGATATACAGGGAGGATAGGCCATAGGTCAGAGGTTTTGTGGTTGGGGTGGTGTCCCTGTCCATCCATTGGAAGCCTTGCCTGACCATAGGAGATGGCCTATTCAGGCTCCCTATCCCCCATTACTAGAGGTTCTTGTTAGGGTCTCCCTCATAGATTCCAGTGAGTTTCACTTCATTAGGTCTCCCAGTCACCCCCTAATTGGATTATTTGTTTTGTTGGTGTTTAGTTAAGAAACTAATATATATTATATATATAATATATATTAGTTATATATATTATATATATATATTTTGGACATTAGCCCTCTATCAGAAGTGGAGTTGGTGAAAATCTTTTCCAATTCTATAGGCTGCTGTTTGTATTATTATCAGTGTCCTTTGCCTTACAGAAATTTTTCAGTTTCATGAGGTCCATTTATTAATCATTGATCTTCGTGCATGAACTATTGGTGTTCTGTTTAGGAAATTGTCTCCTGTGCCAATGTGCTCAAGGCTATCCCCCATTTTCTCTTCTATCAGGTTCAGTGCATCTGGCTTTATGATGAGGACTTTGATCCACCTGGACTTGAGTTTTGTGCAGGGTGAGAACTATGGAACTACTTGCATTCTTCCACATGCAGACATCCAATTAGACCAGCACCATTTGTTAAAGATACTTTCTTTGTTCCACTGTGTGTTTCTGACTCCTTTACCTAAGATCATGTATCCATAATGTGTGGATTTATATCTGGATCTTCAATTTAGTTCCACTGATCAACATGTCTGTTTTATTCCAACACCATGTAGTTTTTATTACTATAGCTCTGTACTACAGCTTAAGATGAGGGATGGAATTACCTCCAGAAGGTCCTTTATTTTTCAGGATTATTTTAGCTATTCTGTGTTTTTTGTTTTGCATATAAAATTGAGTATTGTCCTCTCAAGCTCTGTAAAGAAGTGTATTAGGATTTTGACAGAGATTGCATCGCACCTGTAGATTGCTTTTGGCAAGATGGCCGTTTTTACTAGGTTAATCCTACAAACCCAGGAGCATAGATCTTTTCATCTTCTGAGATCTTTTTCAGTTTTTTTTCTTCAAAGACTTGAATTTTTTGTCATACAAGTCTTTCACTTGCTTGCTTAGAGCCACCCCAAGATATGTTATTTGTGGCTATTGTGAATGGTTTTGTTTCCCTGATTTCTTTTCAGTCCATTTGACATTTGTACATGGCTACTGATTTTTGAGTTTATCTTGTAGCCAACCACTTCACTGAAGTTGTTTATCAGCTGTAGGAGTTGCCTGGTAGAATTTTGGGATATATATATTCATATCATCTACAAACAAGAATACTTTGACTTCTTCCTTTCCAAATTGTATCCCCTTGATCTCTTTAAGTTTTCTTATTGCTCTAGCTAGAACTTCAAGTATTATATTGAATATGGAGAGAGTGATAACCTTGTCTTGCTCTTGATTTTAGTGGGATTCTGTTCATTTAATTTGATGTTGGCTGTGGACTTGCTATACATTGCCTTTATTATGTTTGGGTATGTTCTTTGTATCTTTCCAATACTTTTATCATAAAGGGGTGTTGGGTTTTGTCAAAAGCTTTTTCAGCATCTAGTGAGATAATCATATGGTTTTTTTCTTTCACTTTGTTTATATGGTGGATTACATTGACTGGTTTTCATATGGTGAACCATCCCTGCATCTCTGTGATGAAGCCTACTTGATCATGGTGAATGATCTTTTTGATGTGTTCTTGGATTTGGTTTGTGAGTATTTCATTGAGTATTTTTGCATCAATATTCATGAGGAAAATTGGTCTGTAATTCTGTTTTTTTTTTGTTAAATCTTTGTGTGGTTTGGGTATCAGGATGACTGAGAACACATAGAATGAGTTTGACAGTGTTCCTTCTGTTTCCATTTTGTGGAATACTTTGAGGAGTATTAGAGTTAGGTCTTCTTTGAATGTATGCTAGAAACCTGCACTAAAACCATCTGGCCTGTGCTTTATTTGGTGGCAAGATTTTTAATGACAGCTTCTATTTCCTTGGGGGAGTTTAGGAATGTTTAAATTGTTTATGTGATCTTGATTTAACTTTGGTAGGAGGTATCTCCAGACAAAATTATCTATTTCTTTTAGATTTTTCAATGTTGTTGAGTACAGATTTTTAATATATGACCTAATGATTCTTAGGATTTCCTTGATGCTTTTAGTTATATCTCCTTTTTCATTTCTGAATATGTAGATTTGAATATTCTCTCTCTGTCTTTTAATTAGTTTGGCTAGCAGGGTTTGCCTATTTTGTTGATTTCCTTCAAGAGTCAGCTCTTTGTTTCATTGATTCTTTGTATTGTTCTCTTTGTTTCTATTTTATTGATTTCAGCCCTCAGCTTGATTATTTCTTGTTGTCTATTCCTCTTGGGTATGCTTACTTTTTGATCTAGAGCTTTCAGATATGCTGCTAATTTGCTAGTATGTGATCACTTTATTCTTTTCTGATAGGCAATTTGTGCTATGAATATTTCTCTTAGCACTACTTTCATTGTGTCCCATAAGTTTGAGTATGTTGTGGATTCATTTTCATTGAATTCTAGAGAGTCATTAATTTCTTTCTTTATTTCTTTCCTGATCCAGTTTTCATTCAGTAGGTAGTTGTTTAGTTTCCATGAATTTGTAGGCCTTCCGGTGTTGCTGCTGCTGTTGCAATCCAGTTTTAATAAGTGGTGGTCTGACAGGATACTTGGTCTGATAAGTTGCAGGTGGTTATTTCAATTTTCTTGTATCTATTGAGACTTGCTTTGTAGCCTAGTATGTGGTCTATTTTAGAGATGGTTCTGTGAGGCGGTGTGAAAAAGGTACATATTTTTTTTGTGTGTGTGGGAGTGAAATGTTTTCTATATAACATCTGTTAGCCCTAGTATTTCTGTTTGGGTTTTGTCTGAATGACTTGTCCGATGGGGAGACTGGGGTATTGAAGTCTCCCACTATCATGAGCACAGGTCAATGTGTGTTTTAAAAATTAGCAATGTTTCTTTTACAAACGTGGGAGCCCTTGTATTGGAAGCATAGATGTTAAGAATTGAAATGTCATCATGGTGAATTTTTTCTTTGATGAGTAAGAAGTGTCTTTCCTCATCTCTTTTGATTAATTTTGGTTTGAAGTCTATTTTGTTACATATTAGAATGGCTACACTGGCTTGTTTCCTGGGCCATTTGCTTAGAAAAAAATTTCCCAACCCTTTACTTTGAAGTAAATAAACTCTGTTTATCTTTGATAGTAAGATGTGTTTCTTGTCTGTAGCAGAAGGATGGATCCTGTTTTCACATCCATTCTGTGTCTTTTTCTTGGGGAATTGAGCCCATTGATGTTGAGAGACATCAATGACCAATGAATACCAAGTCCTTTTATTTCGTAGTTGTTGTGTGTGTGTGTGTGTGTGTGTGCCTTTTATCTCGTTGTTGTTAGTGTGTGTGTGTGTGTGTTCATGTGTATGTGATTGTTTGTGTCTCCCTTCTTTTGATTTTAGTGTAGTGAGGTTATTTATTTCCTGTGTTTTCATGAGTATATTTAACCTCACTGGGTTGGACTTTTCCTTCTAATACATTCTGTGGGTCTGGATTTGTAGATACACATTGTTTGAATTTTGATATGTCATCAAATGTTTTGTTTTCTCCATCTATAGTAATTAAAGTTTTGCTGGATTTAGTTGTCTAGACTGGCATTTGTGATCTCTTAAAAGTCTGAAGCATATCTGTCCAGGCCCTTCTGGCTTTTAGAGTCTCTGTTGAGACATTGGGTGGTTTGCCTTTATATGTTACTTGCTTTTGATTTTCTCTTGCAGCTGTTAATATTCTTTATTTTTTCTTTATGTTTAACATTTTGATTATTACATGGTAAGGTGACTTAATTTTCTGGTCCAGTATTTTTAGTGTTCTGTATGCTTCTTGTACCTTTCTAGAGATCTTTTTCTTTAGGTTTGGAAAATTTTCTTTTATGATTTTGCTGAAAATATTTTCTGGGACTTTGAGATGGAAACCTTCTTTTCCCTCTATTCCTATTATTCTTAGGTTTGTTTTTTACATAGTGCCCCAGATTTCATGTATGTTTTATGTTAGGAATGTTTTTGGATTTAACATTTTCTTTTACCAGTGTCTCTATTTCTTCTATAGTATCTTCGAATCCTGAGAGTCTCTCTTCCATCTCTTTATTCTGTTGCTGTAGCCTGTCTCAGTAGTTCCTTATTGCTTTTCTATGCTTTTCATCTCCAAAATTCCCTCTGTTTGTATTTTCTTTATGTCTTCTATTTCCCTTTTTAGGTCTTGCACAATTTGTTCATTTCCTTTTTTTGCTTGTTTTTTTTTCCTGGCTTTCTTTAAAGTATTTATTATTTCTTCTAATTTTTTTCTGATTTCCTGGATTTATTTAATGAATTTATTCAATTCATTCCATTGTTTGTTTGTGTTTTCACTGATTTATTTGAGGAATTTATTCATTTCCTTTTTAGGACTCTATTATCTTCATAAAGTTGGTTTATAGATCTTCTTCTTGTGCTGTGGCTGTGTTGGAGTGTTCAGGGCTTCTTTTAGTAGAATAGTAGGAGTTTGGTGGTGACGTAGTTCCCTGGTTGTTACTGATTGTGTTCTTATGCTGGTGTTTAGGCATCTGAATTGGTGATTGTAGGTTTAGGTGCTGAATTCCTGGGTTTGTCTTTATTGGATGAGTATTTTGTTCCTTGGTTTTCTCTCTCTTCTTTCTTCTCTGTAAGCATAGATGTATGGGATGATTTTTTTATATTTATTCTCATGGGTTTATGGCAAAAGACAATTTATTCTTTGCTAATTTTATCACTGATTCTAGATGGTTTCCGCCTCTATATAATCTAATCTCAAGCCTAGACCTAGAAAACTGCAGCCTCTGTACAATCTAATCTGCAAACCTAAACCTAGACTGTTTCAATCTTTCAGACTTACTGCTGACTGAGCTTACTCCGTCTAGCTGTTTTCTGTTCTTCTTGTCTGCTTCCATCTCTGTTTCTACCTTGCTTCTCTCTGAGCTCTTCTTCCTTACTTTGCTTCTACTCTCTGCTTCTCTTCTATTGAGCTCTACTTTCTGAGTGGGGATTAAAGGCATGTGCTACCACTGCCTTCTGAGTTGGGATTAAAGGTGTGTACTATATTGCCTTAGCCACAGAAATCCCTCTCACCTAGCATTAGCACAGAAGATAGGGTGAGCCTGACTAACATTCATTCTGCATTCTAGCTGAATCACACAGTCCTCTGAATGTTATCTTTTCATACAGACCCTTGGATTTGATCCCTTCTTAGCTCTCAAACAGGTCTTTCAATATCATTCTTTGCTAGAGTAGCCATGCTGCTGGATTAAAAGAGTAAATATTCTTCTTCACTTCTCTGGTCTTCTGTCCTTTGTGCCCTCTTGTTCAGCTGGGGATCTTCACCTAAGTTGGGGTTGGAGCTCTGGTGGTCTACTTGGCCTCTGTCCTAACAAGAACTCTCTTCCTGGGTTGGGAGAAGAAACTTGGGTACTGTTCTTCTGGCTGTCTGTCCTGGCCTGTGCTGTTCTTATAGCTGGTTGGTCTGGTCTGTGCTAATTCTTCCAATGGAGAAGCTGTGATGTTTTTGGGAGCTGATTCTTCAGCTGGCTTGGGTTGTGATATCACTGGGGGTTGTTCACAGGCCTTGTGTGCTGAGGTGGTAGGCTGGATGAAAGTGGGGACGGGTTTATGAGGAATGGGTTGTGGTAACAGAGCCAAGTGTTCTGCATGTGGGCTGCCTACCTGTTTGTTTGCTGGCTGAGCAGAATTAATTTTGAAATTTACAATTCAAGCCAAAGATCCCTCATACTGTGACACGAAATAACAAATTAAAACAAGATCGAAGGATAATAATTAGAAAACAAAACACAGCTACACATGAATTTGTACAACTTGAACACTATAAATGTCCCTAAATAACACAAGATTGAAAGATGATGTTACTAGAAAAGATAAGAAATTTGAACATTTAAAAAAGGTGGCTTTCATTTGCAACACAATCTAAAGACCGAACAATGGTAGAGGCTATAGAAGAGTTACAGTATGGAGAACAGGCTGCTGAGAGGCACTCTTGACGTAAGATAAAGTCCATCAGGATATCTCTTCTCAAAACATGTTCACTAAAGATTTTAAAACACACCCTATTATATCTTTTTATATTTTAATATTAATAGTAAAAAATTTAATTTAATAGTAAAGTATCTAAGTTATTTTTACATCTGGAAGATTACTAATAATTTATTAATTCTTAGGCTACCTACCCTCTCTGTTCTATTTACTCACTTAAAATACAGGTTTGAAGCTTAATTAGATGTGATTACCAGTGCATATAAGATCCTAAAGCACAAAGCCAATCAGTAAGAATAGTCAGCTAGGTACAGTTTTGTTCAGGCTTTGAGTGAAGGCAAACATCCACTTCTGAACACTTCAGTACTAATGCTTACAAAATTTAATACCAAAACCAAACTTTTCTTTGTAAAAGTCAGAAATAATTCATCATTAATGTAAAGCATTAAATTGATAAGCAAGTAAATCAATTTGGGGGATTCCTGGCATCCTCTGGTGCCTTCCAGATTCCTTCTCTGGCTATTTGCTTCTGCTGGCCTGTGTGGACTCATTAAGCAATCACCTTGGTTTCTACTAAGCTGTTGAAATTGGCGTTCAGAACAGTTCAGAGGGAGGAGGAGAGTGGAGACAGGGTCATGCTTCACTAGTCTCTTCTCTGTAGGGTTACCCAAGGCTGGCTATTTTCAATTTTAGGCTGATCTATTGCTTTTCTCCTTGGTTCCAGGTCAGGGTCAAATTCCCCATCTCTACCATTTCAAGGTAACAGTTGAGTCTATTACAACTGACTCTCAGTTAATGTTTAGAACTTCTCTACAGATGCTTCACACCTTACATAAGCCTCTCATTAAAATCTTCTTAAGCACTTCTGTTTGAATACCTTTCACTTCTGTGCCAAGAAACTGGACCACACAGAAGACAATGATCAGCACAGATAGAGACATGCCCACTGTTTCCACTTGTCAGCTATGAACAGTTGGGCAAATATCTTGGCATGTTAAAGCTTCAATTTTCTTATGCTTTTTTTTTCTTTTTTTCCTCAGACAGGGTTTCTCTGTTGTAACCCTGGCTGTCCTGGAACTCACTTTGTAGACCAGGCTGGTCTCATACTGAGAGATCCACCTGCTTCAGCCTCCTGAGTGCTGGCTTAGAATTGTTTTTGTGTATTTTGTTTTTTTTTTTTTTTCGGTTTGTTTGTTTGTTTGTTTGTTTTTGGTTTTTAGAGACAGGGTTTCTCTGTTGTAACCCTGGCTGTCCTGGAACTCACTCTGTAGACCAGGCTGGCCTCAAACTCACAGAGGTCTGCCTGCCTCTGACTTCCAAGTGCTGGGATTAAAGGGCCACCATCGCCTGGCTTCTCTCATGCTTTAATGAAGGTAAACATTCCGTTATTCCTCAATCATCAAATTGACGATCAGAAGTATCAGCTGCTAATTTCCATAATAGTCAATCTAAGGGTAAATTAAGGCAGAAGTTGGAGTTAAGGATGCTAACCAGCTGACTTGAGGGAAAGAGGGCATGCTTTATTATGCACATGGGACTCAGGGGCTTACAAACATCCCTGAATACTGAAGACAAATGCAGTGTGAGAAACACTTGACACACCATTTCTGGTTTGGGGTATTGAAAGAAGTTAAAAAAATAGTCTCCTCTAGAGCTTGGTGGCATTTTGAGCTCAGCACAATGAGATACATTTTGGACTTCTGACCCCCAGAATGAGTAAGATTTTTGTGTGTATAAGCCCAACGCGTCTGCTATTTCGTTATAGCAGTAATCAGAAATTTGATTGTTTGGGAAATCTAACAGACTATAAATATCTCAGATCATGGATACTACGATTAGATACACGTGTATTTTAGGCTCCTCTTTAAAAAAAAAACAAAAACTAATCGTTACTTTTGCTTGAGTTAATATGCACACACTCATTTTTTGAACAGTATTTTATATCTGGAAATGAAGCTAATTTTAAAAAACATTTATGTTTCTATAAATGGTATCTACTCTCCCAGACTGACACTAAGATAGATTCCTTTTGCTTTGGACTGATAAAAATGTGCTCCAAAAGACAGTTTTGACCTTATAGCAGGAAATGTCTGGTCTGGTTTTGACCAACTCTCTCTGAGAGAATTATCCCTCTCATTATAGAATTGGCAACAGTGGAAGACAGAAAAACCCTTTTGGATGTGTACACATGTGATAACTGCCACACTTCAATTTATTTACATAGGACCCTGTTCCTTCAAACAGTTTCCGGCATTGCCAAGCAAGGAACATAGACTAGCGGGCCCATTGTAATTTATGGCTGTGGATGGATGCTAACTCGGGATTGTGTTTATAAATATACATTCTTTCCCAATAAGCAGGGTGGGCAGATGTGTGGGAGGTCTACCCAGCTGCCACAAACTTGGCACCCTCAGGACCTGATTGCAGAGGCTGGATGGACCTGTCAGCGGTGTGTGGGTCTAACAACTGCTTGGCTCCCATGCTGAAGTCACTGTCTTTTGGGCTGGCATCCAAGTTTGGCATCATTTATCTACAGAAACAGGTGCTCCCATTAAATAACCTGCATGAAGAGGAAAGGCTGTGGCAGAGCTCAGTGATTTCTCACTTGTTTGTGTAGAGGGTGTGTTTGGAGACAGGCCGCTTCCTCAGCAGCCTTAAGAAGCAGAATGTGTGAAACTACAGAGATCAACACTTTGTATTGCAAAAACACGCATCAACCTATATCAATTCTGGATGATTGTATTACAAAAACTTGTTTTGTTTTGTTTTTTAATACAAACATGCCAGTTCTTCTAATTGTCTATAATGTGCTTTCTTTGAAAGGACCAGAAGTCACATCTTGTGTGATGACGTTTGATCCAGTGTTAGAATCAAGGGCAAGTGGCAGAGTGTATTACAGTGACCAGATTGAGGCACAGAGAATGGACCCATGGCTGGAGAATGGAAATGAAGATTTTTTTCCCCAAAGGAAATGCAATATATTTTATTCAAATTGATTTTTTTGAGCATTTGTTATTGCTACAATAGTAGACCACTGGAGATAGAAAGATTTGAAAAGAGTTTAGGAAATTGGAGCAAATATTTGAAGGGAATTAAGTGTCAGAGTTCACTAAATCGTATGAAGACTTTGAGGGTGGAGAGGTGGCTTGACTGTTAAAGAGTGTTCATTACTCTTCCAGAGGACATGAGTTTGTTCCCCAGCACACACTTCTGGCAGTTCACAGCCACCTAAGATTCCAGTCCAGGGGATCTGAGGTCCTCTTCTGTTCTCCATGGACATCTGCAACTATCTGTGTAAATACATGCAAACACACACAGACATGCAGTTAAAAAAATCTTTAAAAATGATAGAAACAGTGTCTATGTTTAGGTTTTGGACTTTAGATTATTCCAATCCTAGTTATTGTAAAATTCATAGATTTTTTTTGAATTGCACATTTCAGAGAAGTAAAAAACACCAGGATTTTGCTAGAAATTTTCTACGGACATTTGAGAACTGGAGGAACCTACCTTGACTCATCCCTTGTGAATAGACGTTCAATGTCTGTGATGTATCGACTTGATGTATCAACCCAGTGGGCTGGGTTTCATCGGACTCCAAGGGCAGTGAAATGTTGTAGGGTCAAGAGACTCCTATAAAAGAATATGCACGAAACTCATATCATCACTGCCTCACGGTAAGTTTCTTCAAAATTAATATATCCCTTAGCAGGAGAAAAATAGAACTGTCACATACCTTATGAACGATCTCCACATTTTTCTTAATTGTATCAGTTTTTTTTAATTAAAAGGGGAGAATATAAAAGTAAACTTTTAAAAATTAAAAAAAATGTATCACTATCAGTTTGGTTCACATAAATAAAATATCGCAGCATGTTTAGTCTTATGACATATGTGTAGCTTTGTTTCAAATTTTATCCATAAGTTTTGCTATTTTAAATGTATACTCATTCTGTAAGTTACATGTTGTTTGACAGGTTGAGAATCTACTTTACTTGCTAGAGCTAAAGAAACAGATATTTTCATTGTATATTTCAAGTCATTTATATGTCTATTGTTAATCCTTAAATTAGTCATTAATTTTGAAGATTATTTCTTGCTTCATCTTTTTCTTTTAACCTCTGAGTACTATTAGTGCATCCTTTATAGGTCACTGTTTTCTCTTAAAGGTGTATTGGTAAAATCTCTCAGCAAAACTACCCATGCCTACTGAGGAACAGCACAGGTACACGGTAACCTCTAGTAGATTTATTGATTCGCCAGCTAGGGTACTTTTTCTCTATTTGAATGAAAATCAAGAACAGACAAAAAAGTGTTTCTAGACCCTTGAGTGTCAACTTGTGGACTGGACTCAGTCCACGCAGAATGTGAGCAACCCACATTCTTATAACTAAAGTATCTGGGCTCTAGAGGCAGACACTTGAAGCTGCAGCTGCTCAGATCTAACGCTTACTTCTCTGGGCCTCACTGGTTGGTAGCCACATGCTCAGTGACTAGTTAGTAAGAGATGGAGCTGCAGCAAGTGATGGCCAGTATTGTGGCCCTGGGGTCTTTATGTCAAGGACCCTTGGTTCCGGTGGTGGCTAGAGCTACAGAATCTGGTATAAAGATTCTTGACAACTCCCCATAGCATATAGAGTCTACTCTTCAGCGCTTGCTGACTTCTGGACTCCAGTTTTTCTACCTTCTCTATCCTACAAACTTATATGATTTCTATCACTTCTCTCCATAGTTTGTGCCCTGATGCTGCCTTACTGTCACCACTGCTATGGCCTCTACTGTTCCCACTGCTCCCACAGGGCAGCCCCTGTCACAGGCTCAGGATACTCTATAAAGGATCTCAAGTAAGTAAAACAGGAATTGGAAGCTAGGCTTCTTTGGAGAATAATGATGTAACACCCAGGGAGGTCACGGGGTTCTGGCTAAAAGTGAGTTGAGGGGGTCTGCAGAATGTGAATGAGGTGATTATATCTTGTACTAATCAGCTCCGATTGACTTTCACTTTTATTAAGACCAATCTTAGTAAAGCAGGGGTACGACTCTCTCATCTGTAAATCACAAGCCCTTCTTCCTTCACACCGGACTGAAGACAGCCGCTGTGAATTTGAAACTGTCAGAGGCCAATATTTTTGCAGCATAGCTGCAAGTGGGTCCTTCTAAAGGTTACATAGCCTTGTTTTTCCTGTAGTAAAGGTTTCTGTTACTGGTCCCGGCTCTGACTGGAAGAAATCCTCCTGAGGCAGGAGTCAAATAAGCTTTGGATAGAATGTTGCTTACAGATTGAGTACAGTTCTCTGGAAAGTTCCCTATTCAAGACATCCAAGCTCACATAAAGGAGGGAATCTGTCACATGGCTCGTTTTGGATAGCATCATTCGGTCATAGGATATCACAGGATACTTGTAGAAAACTAAAACAAGAAAAACTTTACTATAATTCCTAACAGCATTTAACAGTGTCAAACAGACCTTAACTCCTGCCTGAATAGCTTAGAGTCATCTCCAGACCTATCTAAGCAAGATATTTGATTAAAACAAACAAACAAACAAACAAACAAACAAACAAACAAAATGGTTGATTGCATGGTTCTAAATCTCTTATGTTAGTAAGTTACCACAAGGAATAAAAACAAATGGTCTGTTTTCAAAAAGAGCCATGGATCGGCTTTCATCCAGTTACAAATGGGATTTGTACAGGAAACACTGCTAGGCTAGTAACCTCCCCCAAACTTTGCCTTCCCTGCTGCCTACCAACAAAACTAAAAGTTTACTGTGGAAAATTAAGAACTAAACTTGCCTAGAGACTTGCAGATGTGACGAAGTCATGTGCTTGATAAACTTTAAAACAAACAGGATGAACCCACGCAAGGTCTCTGTTTAGAAGTTGACAAATAATGGGGAGATGAGGAGACCCAGATATCATGTGAGAGCATATCCTCCTGATTATTCAGTCAATGAGGAGGAGGAGGAGGGGACCTACACCGAGGGCTGTTCTCTGTTCTGTGGTATGCCTTACCATTTTGATTTCTGTTGGTGGCATTTGACTTTGTGAGGGTGAAAAATAAACAGCCTTGCTTTTGATACTATGAGTCTGTAGTGGTTGTTATTGTAAGTTGTAAGCGGCGGTTCATTTGCCAAAGGTCCCTTAGACAGTCAAGAAGTAGGTACCCAGAGACCCAGAGCCACAAACATGAAACTAAATTTTCTATAAGATGGTAATTTCAGTATGTATGTCTTACAAAATTATATCTACTCTTTTGCTAAAGTAACCTTAACAGAAGGATCCTGCATTTTACATCTCATGCTAGCCCCTACAGAAAACATGTTATGAAATTCTGTTACGAGCAGAGAGGGAAAGAGAGGTTAAAGCTGAGGCATACTTCAACGTTTTTGTTCTGAGAGGTGAAAATAGATTCTTCTTTGAAGATTTACCTCACACAACCAACTGCTCCCATCCTTCCGCGAATTCTCCCTGGATTTTATAACCATTTATGATTTGGGGAGGAACTGGCATGACTCGTGTTTATATGCGTGTCTGTAAGAAAGAAGGCTAGCTAGCTGCTTCATGGGCATGAACTAAAAGTTATTTGGGATGCTGAGGTGGCTGCACAGATAGTTGGCAGAAATCATCTCCAGCTCAGGAAATACTATATAATTATATATTTAGTGAACAACTTTTCATTGTAACCATCCTTTGTGTAGATGAAAAGAACAGTAAGAGATTATATTGTACTGAGGTCTACCTCTGCTTTATCACTCTGTTAGCATGTTCAGAGATTTTCATAGTTTGTAGTTCTAACTATGTTGCTTCTTTTTCAATCCTGCCATATTTCCATGGGCCCTTGAAGGTGATTAAAATTCTACTTATAATATGAACAAAGCAAAAAAGAACATCTTCAAAATTAAAATTCAGTGAGAAATTGAATCCCATAACAAAGTCTTCATTTATATTCAAAGAATGCTAATAATCTTCAGTCTTTGTTCAAGGGATGTAAAATTCAATCAGTAAATCACCTTAACAACAGAATTCAAGATTGAAAAGGCAAAATAGATTCCTGTAAGATAACCACTTGCTGCGATTGATCAAAGCTTGATCTAGGGTTATGCACTTTTGGCAGGCTGTAGGTGGGATTTTTATAGGTCCATTACTGTGAACGTAACATCAGCAAATGCTGTGGTAATATTTTCTGCTCATTGTCACTCTTGATTGTAACTTGAGCAAACACAACAACTGTTCCTTTCTGGTGATGATCTTGTTCTGAAGGATGAACAGCATGAGACAAGGAGGAGATTCATCTTTTTGTTTATTTGCCAGACAAATTCAACTCATAGCTAGCAGGAACTATAAAAGTAGCTCCTCCCTCTGCTTACAGAAAGCAAAATCAATTGCCATCCATACCCAACATATACTGTTTGTCTCAGGTTTGGGTTATAATATCATTTCAAATATAAAAGTGTCAGGGGTATAATGATGCTGGATAGTTTTCTTCTATTGAGTGAAATTATTACTTTCATACTTTTTACCATGGTTATAAAAATTTATATGAGAGCTGGGTGGTGGTGGTGCACACCTTTAATCCCAACACTCAGAAGGCAGAGGCAGGTAGATGTCCTGTGTTTGAGGCCAGCCTTGTCCACAGAGTGAGTTCCAGAACAGTCAGAGTTACAGCAGAGAAACCCTGTCTTGAAACAAACAAACAAACAATATGAGAAAACCTTGCTTAGCAGCTCTTTTTGTCCCCCTTTCTTAACTTAGGAGCTTCTTAGCACATGAGTCCTGATGATGAAACACAGCAGGTATTGGGCCAGAGTGAGAGAAAGAGAGACCTTCGATCTGGGACAAGAATTCCTACAAAATGCAGAGATTTCACTCACTGTTAGTATACTGGCATACACAATACAAATATTTCTAACCTAGATATACAGCACAGATAAATGAAGACCTACCAATGAGAGATTATCCTCAGATTTGGTACCCCAATGTTATTGTTTTTGGGCGTGCGCCTGCGTGCGCGCGCAAACACACACACACACACACACACACACACACACACACATGACTGTGAGTGTTAAATCCTTTGGAAAGGCATATAGCACAGAGTTTTCTCCTTTAATCCTCAGGGCTGGCTGCTTTGGGAATGTGATCACTGGTCTCTAGTTCAAAAAGCTTCACAAAGTGAATTTCAAATATATACATACCCCAAATTGCAATGACTTTCAGCTCAGACATAGGTTATTCTACTCAGTTTCTCTTCAGCCACTATCTTCATATGATACCTTCATATGATAGGTGAAACCACAGATTTATTGATGTGAATTATTATCTGCATCACATAATTTTGATGGGCTTCCTTAAGAATTAAAAAATGAACCAGTTATTTGCTTGGTTCAGTCTCTTCATAGCTGTACATGGAAGCAGCATCATAGCAAAGCAGAGCAGCAATGTCTCAAACACAGCCCTTGCTCTAGTGAGTTTTAGCACCAGCTGGTCCTCAGCCTCTTCTCTGTCAAAGGGGAATATGGGCTCAGATGTTTTGCTAAGCTTCCAATCTCAATCCTGGTACTATCATTTTGGATGAGCATTTGGTCAGTTTGAACTCCCTTTTCCATGATCTTATTTAAGATTAAAAAGATTTATGTGTGATGAATCCAAAAAGGGTCTTTCTTTGAGATCCCTTCATTGTTAATTTCTGAGGATATTATAAAATGAAATACCCTGTATGCTTTCAGAATATTGATGAGCCTCTATAGAACCATACAGATGTTATTATGAGGGTTATCATGTGAAACCAACAGTCACCTAAAATGGAGAAAATTCAAACAGTTTGAAGAAGAAAATGGAAGAAGCACTGTTTGTATAATTACATAAAATACATGCACTTACCTATGCTGTCCTGTTGTAAATTACAGAGTCCATTAAGGAGAAACTTGTCAAAATTAAATTGAAACTTCTACTTATATAGCCCTGCTTTCCAGTTCACAGTGAGACAGGGAGGGTGTAGGACTCCATTAGGGAGTAGAGCATTGGCCTGTGTCTGGAAGAGAACATTTGAAAAATCTCAGAGTGTCAAGGGGCACATATTTGGATCAGGTCCTGTAGTTAGGTATCTTGATCATATTCGTGGACGTAATGATGTTTATGTTACTCTTGGGCTTTTGGATTTGCCTCCTATACTTGGCTTCCTAAAAGTGTGACTGAGCAGTCGTCATGTGCATACTCATTAGCAGGGTGATGACTGCCTTAAGTCATCTTAGTCTAAATCTATCGAGGAAAAAAGCCTATGGTGAGAGAAAGTTAATGTTTAGTTTTCTTACAAAATGACGGGAAGAGAAATTATTGCCTAAGATCTGGGCTATTAATACTCACCCCTTTGTCTCTTACATAGGAAATTATATGCAGTGTATATAGCGTGTTAAAATAGTAAAGTTTTTCTTAGATCTTAGGTTAGAATTATATTGGTTTTGGCCAAGAGCCTAAACAAAGCTTTGAGAAACAAAGGGGAAATAAATTCTTACCATGAATATCAAACATAAGTTTAAGGCACGTTACAGTAACAGTATGTTCACGTATATGAGGATATGTAATACTTTTTCTTAAAAATAGCTGTTCTGGAATCAGTTTTGGGAATGATGAGTTATGCTTAGGTAGATTTTAGTATTTTATTTTATTAATGTATATGTGTGTTTTGTCTGTAAGTAAGTTTATGCTCCATGTGCATGCTTGGTGCTCACAGAGACCAGAAAAGGACATCAGATCCCCTGGAACTGGAGTTACAGGTGGCGTAAGGCATGGTGTGGGTGCTAGGAATTGAACCTGGGTTCTCTGGAAGAACAGCCAGTGCCTTTAACAGCTGAGCCATCTCACCAATTCTGAATATGTAGGTTTTTGAACAGCTTTTTATCTATATTGAAATATTGTTGATAAGTGATAGCTAAAACCATGTCCAGAAAATAAGAGATGGCTTAATTGATTAGAGCAAAAATGAAAACTTCAATGTGACACGTTATTGTTTGTGAGTTCTGTAATGTATCTTCACAAAGGATGCATTCATCTGCCCTGAATACAAGTCACTAAAATGTGGGTTTGAACTTGGTTATGGTAGAATTTTGTAATTGGCTAACTATGGCCATGTTGAATTGCTCATTTCCAATTAGAGGCATTCTTTTTTTTGTCAAATGTAACAAGAGCGTTTACTCTAAGGCACGATCCTGAAGAGATCAGTATAATAGTGCCTTTTATTTGGAATATAATTCAGTTTGAAGAACTCTGTGGTACCTATATTTGTTACTTGTTTTGTTACTATGAGAAAATAGTTGAAAAAGCAATGTAAGAAAGGGAGGGGCTGTCTTGGCTCACAGTTCAAGCATGGTGACAGGAGCGCAAAGCAGCTGGTTACACTGCCTCCAATGTTAAGAGGCTGAGAGTGATTGATGTGACTGCTTACCTTGGTTTCTCCTTTTCATTTAGTCCAGGACTCCACTTCATGGAATGCTGTCACCATCACCCACACTTAGGGTAAGTCTTCACAGCTTAATTAGCCTGATTTAGAAAAATCCCTCATGGACATGGTCAGAGATTTTTTTTCCATTATAATTCTAAATCTTGTCTAGTTGACAAGGTTCAGCCATCACAGCACCTATAAGCCCAAATTCTATATTTCACTAATTGTACCTGGCACAATTTTGAAAAGATTCCTAGAGGATTAAGTGCTTGTGGGTATCATTTTTATTTCTTAAGAAAATTAAGCCCACATAAACTATAACTTAAGGGAGATTCTATTGTGTGTATGTGTGTGGTGTTTGTGTGTATGTGTGTGTGCGTGCGCACGTGTGTGTGTGAGAAAATTAGAGAGAGGAAAGAATGTTTAATGAGAATTTTTTTTTACCATTTCAAGGCCATCCTTTTGTCATTTAGGCAGTGTTCATTTATATAGTTCATGTATAATTGCCATTGCTGTTTCTGCATTACCCTGTATTTCATGGAAGGCTGAGGTTCTTATAATACTTTCACAGTTTCTTGACTATATTTTGAGCAGTTAAATATTAAAGTAAACAAAAACTCTGTGCATGTATTCCCATCCCACTGAAACTCTTAAACTATGGCAGAGTTTTCAGGATTCCTGTGAAATGCCGGAAGCAGGCTTCAGTTAGAGAAATTATGCCCACTGTGGGTAACTGTGCAGGAAATTTCCTAAGAAAATTAATCTGAAACTAAAGGTATTTTATACTGTCTACTATTATTTGACAAGATTCAGTTAGTTATTTTATCTTTGCTTCAAATTTTCTGAGGAAGATACAATATTTAGAAATGAATTTCAGTTTTAAAACAAAGGGAATTAAAAAGCTTAGCACATTCTGTTTGATTGCTTCTTATTTTGCAATGCTAAGTGTCAGTTCAACCTTGGGTATTCTAAGTCTTGAGAACTCACATAGAGAGATTAATGAGAATGAAGATCGCTCTCATTTCTCTTAGCCAATATGTGTAACATAATTTTCCAGGTCAATTAGTATTAAATTTTGAGAGTTATTTAAAATTAGACATGGAACTACTGACTAAATCATTGTGATTGATTATACAGTTCATTGTAAAGAAATAAAAACTTGTTAAATATGTCTCAATCATTTTTTTATTGAGAGTATTAACAAGATATTTTGGTGTATTCCTTTGAGTATAGTTTATGAAAGCATGCCAATAATTAAATATTTAAGATAAAGTTGTAGTTTTGTTTTATTTTGTGAAGTTAGATTAAAGTCTAATATTTAGCCAATATTGTCTCAATTTTCTATTGTTTTCTGGGAAACACAGTTTCCAAGCCTGGAGATGAGAAGGGGCTGACCAGCCTCCCAGTGCTGCTACATACTTCCCTGCCTTGTGCAATTCTTCATTGTCTGAATACTTCTTCATCCCTAGCTATGTGACATCTTGGTTACTTTTCTTCTTGATGTAACAAAATGCCTGACGACAAGCAACTTAAGAGAGGGAGGTTTTCTTTGAGCTTACAAGTTAAGGGGATACAGTCCATCAGGGTGGGAAGTCAAGGGAAGAGAAATACACTTCCATGGTCAGGAAGCAGAAGGCAGAAGAGATAGAGTCAGGATGTAAAACCTAAGGCCACCTTCCAGGAAACCAGCTTCTCGAGCAAGTCTCTACCTCCTGAAAGTTCCACAACATTCGAAAACAGTGTCACTGGTTGAGGACCAAGTGTCAAACAGATGACATTAACGGGCCCCTGTCACATGTAAACCATGCAACGAACGTGAAAGTTGGTCATTTCTCTGCAAATGCTGTGAAGTATCACATTTAAGACCCTTGACATGAAACAAAAAGGCTCTACAAAGTAAAAGAAGTTGTCAGTCAAGTAGGGAGACAGCCTATAGAACAGAAGAAACTCTTCTCCAGATACACTCTGACAGAGAAAACTAATAAACAAAACAAAACAAAACAAAATACTAGATTTCAAGAAAATAACCCAATGAAAAATAATGGGCCACTGATATAAACAAGTTCAGCAAAGAAGAAGTACAATTAACTAATAATCATCTATAAAATATCTAACATCATTAGTTATCACAGAAATGAATATTAAATCAGCTTTCAGATTCTATCTCACCTCATAGAATGGCTCTCATTGTAGAGGAATAGTCCTGTGTGAAAGCTAGGGTCTACATTCCATGGGCTACATTCAGAGGCCTGTGTGGTCTGGATGGAATGTAGACACAACTTTAATTCCAGTATGCAGAAGGCAATGGTGATCCACACCTTTAATCCCTAGAAAAAAACAGTGGAAGCAGACAGAGGAAGCAGAGGTCAGAAGGCATCAATGTCACACAGGTGACATTTGAGATGAGTGAGAGTGAATGGCAGACAAAGTGACTAATCAGAGGAAGAGTTAGCAGAGTAAGGACATGTACAACTCTCATGAGCAAAGGTGAGCTGTCAGCTCAGTAAAGGAGAGTTACAGAGGAGTCAGAGCAGTTAGTAGAAGAGCAGTCAGTTGAGCAGCACTTAACAGAGACAGTTAAGAAAAGTCCACTCAGGAGTAGACAGAGTAAGTCAGTAGAAAGGTCAGTAAGAAGTCAAACAGTCAGTTGAACAGCAGGTTGAAGAGTCAATTGAACCAGAAGAGTCAAAATTCAGAAGGAGCTTGTCAGCAGTAGGTATCAGAAGGCTAAGGCTGAAACCTTCTAGGTCTGAGCTAGCAGTTTAAATATTCTAGATTGTATGAAGCCTTCCAGATCAAGGATTTAAGACTAGATTGTAAAGAGCCTGAAATTCTCTAGGGCTCCAGGGCTCCAGGCTAAGAACCAGTGCTTTAATTAGTAAAAGAATAAACTGTCTTCTGCCCTGAACCAATAACTATATCTGGTGAATCTACATCTACAGCTACATCTGGCATCTATGTCTCATTAAGAACTTAAAGGACATCAAATGCTGGTGAGGATATGGGGAAGAAGAACCTTTATTTACTGTTGTTGGAGTATAAACTGTTGTAGCAACTATGAAAATAAGTGTGGGATCCTCAAAAAGCTGTATATATATATACCAGCTTTGCCAATACTGGGCATATGCCTAATGGACTCTATGTCCTACTATTGAGATACTTACTCAGCCACATTCTTTGCTACTCTATTGACAGTTGCTAGGAAATTCAATCAGCCTAGAAAAATGAAAATATGGTTCATATACACAACTGAATTTTATCAGCTTTAAAGAAAAAAGTAAAATTATAATTTTCAATTGGATGAAACTTGAAAAAGTTATATGGAGCAAGATAACCCAGACACAGATAAATGCAACATATTTGCTCTCATGTGTTGATTTTATCCTCAAACCTTTTGATTTGTATGTTTAACCTGGAATACCTATAGAAGAATAGTAGAGAAGCATCATTGGGATAGGGAATATCTTTAGGGAGGAGGAGATTAGCAGAATACAGGTGACATTTAAAACAGAGGGAATTTAGGGTATGGAAAGTTTAAGCAGGCATTTTGGGGAGTGGATGGACAGGATGATGGGGACAAAGTAAGGGTTAACCAGAGCTAAAGATGTTTGAAAAGGCTTGAAAAAGGCATATGCAAACTTGGAGTGGGGGTGCAGAGGGGGAGAATATCAGGAGAGAATATGGGGAAAAGATTTGTAAGGTAGGGACTAACAGGAGTAAGGAATAAGAAGGAGACCAGAGAAGATGGGAGTTACATTAATCATAGAATACTTTATAAATGTATAAAATTGTTAAAGAGCATTTATAAAAAAGTTATATAAATAAAAGTCTTTGATCTTTTGTTTCCCATGAAGAAATAAAATGCCTAGTACTTGACTGTGCTACCATTGGAATGCACAGATCACAGGTTCCTAAAATGCAGAAACAAGCAGTAACTGGTCTACCTCCCTTGTGTTGGTACCCCAAGCAAGTGTAATGTGGTTTAGTTTCCATGTGATATACTATGTTAGAAATTGAAAGGGAACATGGAGATGTTGTGCACTGCCTTTACAGTAAGCCATGAGCTCAGAGTATGTATTAAAGTACGTCTATTCAGTCTGTGGTCACTCATCACTCCCAAGTTGCACAGCAGACATACTTAGCAGAGAGAATGTGGGAAATGTCCCATGTCCCAGATAATTCCTTCAAGAGCAGGAAAAGCAGAGTGGATCTCACCAACTGCTGCCAGGATGTAGAGTTTATCATGGCTAGAAGACTACTGAATATAGGTTTAAACACAGACACATTGAATCCACAGGATACATGTTTGGGTTTCCATAGCATAAACAAAATACATTCTGAGTCTAAGATTTGAGAATTTAAAAATTTTAAGTTTGGAAAATCCAAATGTCTATCCATAGTTGGTAAAGCTCACAGAGGAGTGGAAGTATATCTGGTTCATGCCAGGCTGCAGAATGTAACATGGAGTAATGAACTAGTCTCAAGCTAAAAATGTCTCACTGTCTGCCATTTATACTTCCTTTATAAAATAAGGAGTGACACTGTAGATACTGAAGAACTGATGGGTCTGGAGAAGTGAATGTTGGAACCTTTTTAAGTCAACTTCCTAATCCTCAGATATATTTTCTGCTCAGAAGTGGGATTGCTCACTCCTGTCAGCAGACTCACATCATTTGGTTTCTGGAACCAATCGTGGTTTTAGAAAGAAAAAATAAAAAGCTGAATTAAACAATCTAAGACTTAGGTTTGTGTCTCCCAAGATTCCAGTCAAAACTATATCACATGAAAAGCTCTCTGTTGAACCTGAGGTGTATTTGTCAGATATATACTGCTATCATCAGTTTCTGCATACTGCTTTAGTGCTACTGATAAACCACGTTTTGATTTGTGCCCAATGTTGAAGCCCTTTCAAGACCAGTTTAGTGCCCCATCCCTGAAAAAAGTCATTGACAGAGTTTGAAGATTCAGATATTAAACCTGTGTAGATTTCTGTTTAGTTTAATATTTCCCACAGTAGGAATGCCAGCAGTTGCAGATTATCTGGGCTTGCATTTGGATGTTTTCTTTGATCTATCAGCCCCTAGTTCTCCCAGCATCTGAACCAGCTTTCCTGGCTATGGTCAATTCTACCTCACAGCTTTTGCAATTTGCAACATCTCATTATAATAAACCAGAGCTTTCCACTCATGTAAGAGTCAGCATTATTCTGACATTCTTTTAATTTACCTATTATATGAACTTAAGAATAATTTTCAGTTTTTCAACTTTTTTAAAAAACTAACTTGATGATAGATGACAGAGGTGTAAAGATGAGCTTGGACTTGTTCCTTATTTCTAAGCACTTGACGTCATTGTGGGACAGTTGTAGAACTAATTATGTTGCAATGTGACAAATGTTTAGGAAAGCAGTTGGTAAATGCTCAGTACTTACAAAAGCCATCCCCAGTTTATGTTGGAGGAGTTGATACAAACGCCAATAAATGTTGATTGCTTTGATATTTCTGCTCAGTGCTACTTTTTTTATTCGGGATATCAAATGAGTGTTAAGGGGATCCATCTATGACATTACCACTTTTCTTTGGATATCTAAATATACCTACTTGCTAAGTTTTTAAAAACATTTCATATTTTCTAAAATTGCATGCTTGCCTTTCTCTGTGCTTTTGATATTCTGCTAATCTTGATTTTGAACACACATTTATCAAATGTGATTTTCACGCCTTCTAATATCTTCTGAGACTAAAGTCAGCACTAATGTCCACAGCTTTCATGTAATCAGTGAACAAGGTATTTACGGGAAAACATAAAAAATGTTTGCATATTTTAGCCATTCTGCTCAATTTATAAATTATTTCTGTGACACACTGGAAGAAGTCTACTAGAATAGCGCTTTCTGAATCAGGTTGAGACAGCAGTTTTTCTCTAACCTTTTCAAAATTGCTTTATTTCTTTGAAAAGTTTCCTTGCACTTCAGGAGACGGGCAACTGTATGAAGTCATCTTAGGAGCAGACTGAAAACTCTAAGCAAGGAGACTACTGATCTGAGTTAATTGGATGCCCACCCTGAGATCTCTGTACATGGAAATGTGTTAATTGCATTGTCTTATCACAACATAATGATGCAATTAACTTGCATCACCACCATAGACTGTTTGCTAACATACATCCTTTTGCAAAGCTATCAATACCCCTGAAGACCAGCACATAGTCGTTGACATATAATTGTGCTGAAATGTGCTTTTTAGTGGATCTTCAACCTCTGGTGACCACGATATTTGAAAAAGAAATGTGCTCAGCATGAGGAAGAAGGAAAGGAAAATGCCTCTCCCTTGAAAATGTTTTACCAATTTGCATACTTCTTTGGTGCTCAGCATTTCTACACTTAGTGATCCTAGTTTCTTTCATCTTTCCGCATGCATGACTTCAGACTCTTGCGTGACTACTGTAAGTCATTGATATAATTAGCTGGAAGGTTTAGGATTATTTTAGCAGAAACTTCAGAGAAAGAGAAATGACATTTGGTTATCAGGGTGAATATACGGATTGACTATCTAACACAGCACCTGTGGTTAACAGCACATACTGTGAACTTCACCCTATATCGATAGCATAGGTCTTGGGTCTAGTGTTCTTACCACAAAGCAAAACAAATAAGAACAACAAAAGTTATGATTGCGGAAAGTATGAATATTTAGAGTCTTCATCTTGGCAATGCTCTCACAGAAGCACGGGTCCAAGCTCATCAAAATGTCTGCGCTAAATGTGCCAGTTACCTTACATATTAATTATACTTCGCTAAACTTTTGGGAAATAACGAACGTTTTTTAATGGTGGTATCAAGGTTGCCTGCAGGTGGAGTGTTAGAAGAAAACATTTTCCTAGTGCCTTAGAACAGAAAAAAAGATTCCGAACATACACATGTGTAGACACCCACATGCCTGCCTCTCTGTGTGCCTGATTGACTATGCAAATGACAAATTATATAATTTATATGTAATAAATTATAATTATATAAATGTTATGTAATTATGCGAATATATAGTTATGTATATTATAATTATATAAATTATATAATTTAAATAAGTACACTATGTGTTTTCTCTCTCCCTACAATGTCACTTTGGCGTATTTTACTGTAATCATGTTGTTATCCAAAGTGAATTCCTCTCCCTTCTGTTTGATCAGTGACTGTCTACCCAGTGAGTAGGGCCGTGTGGCCGAGGACAACAATAAGACTCTACAGTCAGCTGGAAATATCCAGGGGCAAAGCATTAACTTTCTTCTTCAATCAATTGTAACTTTGTAAATTTGATACAATTCAAATTTAATTTTTAGGAGTTTAGAGATTTTAGAGTATATCTGACCTTCCTTTTGATTAAAGGAAGTATATTTGAAGTTATTCTTGTGATTTCTTTGCTGTTTCTCCAAGTTTAGATTTGTCTTTTGCCTCATTCTGGGAGGCTTCTGCTGGATTGCATTATTGTTTTCCTTTAAACCTTGACTGTGCTCACATTCCACCTTACACTCCACATGCTGAGAAAGTGTTTTATCAATGGTAGTAAAATAACAGATAACTTTTTGATAAGTTCATTAAACATGGTTCTAAAAGTCATTATGCAATTCTTTCCGAATATCATAAATAAATAAAAATAAATAATTGAAATAATTTTCCACATTATCACATATCCACATTATCAATATCCACAAATTATGTACAAGACCTACATAATTTTAGGCAGAGCTGTATATATTTCTACCTGTGGGTACTTAAGACATAGTTTAGTAGTCTATTTTCCTGGTGCAACTGAGAAGCCTCTTAATTACAAATCAAGTACATATAATTAATAAGCAACTTGAATCAAAATATTGGAACAGAATAAATTAGTGATGGCAGCTATTTCATATTTAATAATTCAAGAGACATATAATTTTTACAAAGAAGTGAAGAAAAGGCATGTCTACTTCGCTATAAAGTACTCCTGAGAGGGAAGCAGATTAGTTTTAGTGGACATTATACTAGGTCTATTCTGGTTTTATAAGAAGCAGACAAAGAGGACAATGAAAGAAAAAAAAATGATAGTTTTAGTCAGTAAAAATAAAGTGCATGCTATGCTTACACACACATGCACTCACACACACACACATGCACTCTCTCACACACACACACACATGCACTCACACACACACACACACACATGCACTCACACACACACATGCACTCACACACACACACACACACATGCACTCTCACACACACACACACACACACACATGCACTCACACACACACACACACATGCACTCTCACACACACACACACACACATGCACACACACACACATGCACTCACACACACACACACACATGCACTCTCACACACACACACACACACACATGCACTCACACACACACACACATGCACTCTCACACACACACACACACACACACATGCACACACACACACACATGCACTCACACACACACACACACACACACACATGAATTTTTGAGATTATAAGGTAATTACGTCATATATTCCTTCCCTTCAACCTTCCCATGCACCTTTCTTGCTCCTTTCGAATCCATGGCCTTTTCCCCTATTAACTGTTATTACACACAATTATGTGTGTTCATACCTCAATTTTACTGCCACATGCAGAATCTTCTTATGGTTTTCTCAAGCCTAGTTAATTAACAATACAAAGATTTTTATTTCTTGACATCTTTAGAGTGGCTCTGAGATCAAGAGATTTTAAAGATGATCTCAAAGGCTATGAATTTGTACAGTTTTAGGTCTAGGCAATGGTCTCAATGACTAATTTTTAAATTAAAATTTACTTTTAAATCGGAAACGTACAAATTGTATGCATCAATAGGGTGTCAAGTGATGCTTTGACACATTTATACATTATGTACTGTCTCACTTTTAGTTAATTTTTGGGGAATCATACAAACTAATGGGTTTCATTGCAGTGTCAGACTCAGCATTTCTATCTCCCCAAGCATTTATCTTATTTATTTATTTATTTATTAAAGATTTTGAAAAGGGCTTTCTAGGTATCTAGGTATCTAGGCTGGCCTTGAAATGGCTGTTCTCCTCCCCCTGCCTCCTGAAGTGTGGGATAACAAGAAGGCATAGCCACATTGGGATTATCACTTCTTTAAGGCTAAAGCATCTTAAATATTTTCTCCTAGTTTTTGAGTGTTGCCCACACTCACCCTATTATTCAACATAGCAGCCCTTCTGTATTGAATTGAATTTCTTACTCTTATGTAACTGTATTCTAATACCCCCATTCAACCTGAATGGCTATTACTAGAATCATCTGTATGGACCTTTTCCTGTAACTATAGCTGTTTATATATCCATATGCATATGTTTATACGTTCTCAGGGCAATGCTAATTAGCTGAATGTTTATGTCTTCCTCACCGACATGGAAGCCTTTGGCAGTTTATACCCATAGCTACTTCACCAATCATGTCATGCTTGCTTAAGCAACAACTTTCTCATATGCATACTCAACTACCACAAAATATTATGTGAAGAAAAATATGTTACATTGAAACAGGAGTTTTTTGTTATGTACATTATTGCTACTAGTTTTATTAATACAAATGAAAAATAATGTAGATTAACAAGTTAACATTATGTCAAATTTATGGACAGTTTTCCTTTGACAGGTTTAGTATTTATCTTGACTTTGACTTTTTATTTTCATCTAATATTTTTTTGCTTTGTAGGTTAACATGCTGGTCTTAGCTTCATACTCCTCTTTTTTCTATTTTACCCTAAACAAAATTCTAATCCTTCCAAGTCCTATAATACTATACTGTGGTAGGCTGGAGAGATGATTCATTCGGTAAAGGACTTACTGCACAAACATTAAGACCAGTTGGGATTTCCAACATCCGTGTGAAAAGCTGAATGTAGCATCAAGCACCTGCAATCTCAGTGATGGGAAATGGAGACAGGAGGGTCCATAGGGTTTGCTCGCCAATCTATTCGCCTAAATAGGTAATCTCCTGATTCAGTGAGAGTCTCTGTCTCAAAAAATAGGATGGATAACAACTGAAAAACCACCAACATTGATCTTTGATCTTCATACACGTGTGTACTTATAAATATGTGCACTCACACAAACAAAAATGCACAGAATAATCTCCCATGATAAAAATATATACTATGAGCTGGGAAGTGTTGGATCATGCCTTTAATCTCAGCACTTAGGAGGCAGAGGCAAGCAAATCTCTGTGAGTTTAAGGCCAGCCTGGTCAACAGAGTGAGTTCCAGAACAGCCACAGTTACAACAGAGAAACCTGCCTCAAAAAACTATATATATATACATCCACACGCACACACACACAAAATAATAAAACAGATTTAAAAATATGTACAAGTACTACACAAAATGATAAGAAGCAGACATATCATAAAAGGTCATGTGAACTTTGTTACACTAAAATAGTTCTTGGGAAAATTGATCGTGTATGCTCTTAGTTTGTAGTACTATTTTCTTACTTAGCATTCATCAAATGAGTGTCTTTCCAGTATATCCAGTGTGTAACTAAATTAAGAAGATTGCTGCATTGTTATGCCTTTAACCTTCACTTGGCCCATGTATAATTTCCTTTATGCTATACATTTATGATTTCTTAAGATTTGTTTTGGTATGCTCAACTCTTTATGTACTATAAAACATTAATTTGAAAATGCACTTTTGAATCATTTTAGTACATTTTTTAACTTGCATGAAAGATTTCATTTTTGTGTGTGTGGGGTGGGGTGGGATATGAGCTCCTAGAAACTGAAAACTATTTTACTTCATAAAGTAATAGTATATTTACTATCTCAAATTTTGGTCCTTGGAAAAATCTGAGTGCTTCCTGAGGGATGATTCATGGGTAATACCATCATTCCTCTGTAGAATTTCTCATTTCTGTTTCCAGTGCTTACTCCTGAAACTCTTGGGCAAGTCAAGATCCACTGTCTGCAGAGCTTTGTTTCTCACCCCTATCTAGTGTTCTGCTAAGATTTTCCAAAAACCACCAACTGAAAAAACACATAGCTTTCAGAAGAAAAACTTAAACTCGTAAAATCACGTTGAATATCCTTTGTTTGGCATGAGTAGATTTCAAAATTTATTAAAATAATTTATTATGTACTTCCAATTTCAACTCCACTGTTCTGTGTGGATTGCTCACGTTTCTAAGCCTTTTCTGGTGGTTTTCTGCACCCCCTTTTCACTCTGGGATCTTCCTGGTCTTTACAGCTCAACTGGAGTTTACTTAGAGAACAGAGAGTTTTGAGACTATTATTTAAGCACATAGAGCATTCCCACTTGGATTGTGGTTCTATATGAAACTGAATTATTCTTCCTCTGGTAGGATAACTCCTTGGAGACAATCTGCCTATGAACACTTTGACATCCATGGTGGTTTGTGCTTTGCAGTTAATGGATCCTTCATAATCACTTGAACACTTAAGTGATGCAGAATGTAACACCATGGTTCATATTTGGAGTGGCTCTCACTGGTCACCACAGTGTAGGTGGGACTAGAAAGTGACATGGCCTGTAAATGCTATGCACGTATGTCAAGGAAGGTGACCTTCAGAAGGAGGAGCTGTTTGGTAAGGAAACACCAAACTAAAAGCTGAGTAGCTCATGCACACGTATGTCAAGGAAGGTGACCTTCAGAAGGAGGAGCTGTTTGGTAAGGAAACACCAAACTAAAAGCTGAGTAGCTCATGCACAATTGATAAAATTGTAGTAGACAGACGAGCCTTAGGGACTGAATTCCCCATTGAGTTTCTTCTTAGAAATGCTTCCTTGAAGGACTAACGAAAACCCAAGTGAAAAGGAAGAAGAATGCATTCTGTGTGTTAAATTGTGGGTTCTTCCATGGCATGCTGGATTCTGTTCCTTTTGCAAGGAATTTTGAGGGTCTAGGATTTTGCTAGGTTTGAATATCTTTTCATACCCTTTCGTATCCTTTGCTCTAGCTACTTTCAAAGACTTGGTATTTCAATGTTAGAAGGGATGTTCATTTATTTATAAAATAAGCTAAAATATCTGGTTTAGAAATTTATGTAGTACCTGTATTTTTGCTGCAAGCAAAAAATGAAAATGAACATTACATAATCCCTGTGGGACACCCAATATCAACATCTTGCTCTTATCAACAACAAGCTATTGCAACTTAGCCTAGGATTCCCTAATAATTATTCTAGCAACTTGTCTTTGTGAGTGGCTTGTGTCTATTTATATTCATACTTTTAAAATCATGTGTATTATATAAATCTTAAACGATATTAATAACCTAGCACATGAATAATTGACTGCTTAGTATACTTAACATTTTCAGCAAATTTCCATTATCCTCAAGGAGATCAGTATTAAATTTGCTTAAAGTGCTAAAGAAAATTGTAAAGTTTCTGCAGTTTGATTAATTAATACCCTAAGGACATGACCTGGTCACCTGCTGATCTGCTAACTATGCAAAGGTGAGAGTATTTGGGAACACAATTATAATTACCAGCGTTTAGATTAAAAAAGAGCTCCCTCTAATTGAATCGTATCTCCAGTAGCTTACAGTGGGATCAAGGTTGGCACTCTTAAAACCTAGTAATTTTGATTGGATCCACACAAGTTATAGTCTGACTAGTGATATAATAATAAATTCTTTTCGTTGAAAACTGGTGAGAGGTGTTGGGTGGGGAAAGAAGCAGGAGAGATCAGGTGGAAGCAAGGGATGGAGAAAGAGAGTTTGCGGAGAGATGGCTAGAATTGGGGGAGGCACTGGGAGGGGAGGGCGTCGATATTGAAATCTAATGCAGTAGAAACTTCCTGAAATCTACGAGTGTGAGCCTAGTGAGGTCTCCTAGTAATGGAGGGTACGGAGCCTGAACTGGACATCTTCTCTAACCAGGCAGGGTTTCCAGTGGTGAGACAGGGATACTCACTCACTCATGGAACCTTCGACCTACAGTCTGTCCTTCCTGGAAGGTGTACTGGGGCAATGGTGGTACAGACATGGCCAACCAATATCTGGTTGAACTTGAGGCCCACGCCAAGAGAGGAAGCCCATCCCCAACACTTCCTGAATGGCCAGGAACCGGAGACTAGATAGCTCAGACACCTAGGGTAGAACCAAACACAACTGGCAAGAAAAAAAATCAATAAAATGATTTGTGGGGTATTTCATAGTCGTGGGATCATACTCCTGTGTACCTGCTGTATGGGGGAAGGGTGCTTCCTGATGACTTGCAGCATGTAAACGAATTACTTCCTATACCTGTTAATACCTCTGTGCTATGGCAGGTGAAGGTTCCCTATCACCCTCAATGTTCTGCAGCCTGGTGATCAGAGAAGACTGTTCTTTTCTGAAGGGAAACAGAGGGGGAGTGGATATGGGGAAGAGAGAGGATGGAGGGATGGGAGGAGTAGAGAGAGGGTAAACTGTGGTCAGGATGTATTGTATGAGAGAAGAACCTATATTTAATAAAAACAAACAAACAAAAACCTATGAAAGGAGCCCTTGATCTCTTGTCTGCTTCCAAATTCTCATAAGGTACAGATTTTCATAGCGATTTGCCACTTAAACCGCTGTTCTCTATCTCCTCATTGTTCTTATTTATCCTTATTTGTCCTTATTTGTTCTTAAATGTAAAAGGACTCCCTCCTGTTCCCAAGCTCTTTGCCCACATCCTAGTTTTCCCAGTTCCCAGTGGAAAATTCCAGCTGGCAGGCATTTCTCCCAGGCCAGAAATCTCTCTTCATTTAATTTGTGATACATACTTGTGATTTAGCAGCACATTCTCTAAGTCATTGTTTTCTAAAGACACTTTAAGGTTTACTTTTCAGTTTTGACAAATGCTCAGCGATTGTGTTGCATGGGAAGAAGCTGATTTAGGGCGTGTAAGGACTTTGTACTATTGCCGCAACTTTTCAGTGAGTTAAAAAAAAGACCTTAGGAGAAGGTGTGCTTATTTATTAGGGTCAGCCAAGAAAGTAGTATCATATGATTATAAAACCGAAAGTCTATGCAAGGAAGAGAAGTGCTAGCACAGACTTCCAGCCTCTCCCCAAGCGGGAGGATGATTATGTACATAAAACACTCCAAAAGAAAGAAATTCCTCATTTCAGTATTTTCACCCATCTCAGTTTTTCAAAGTTATTTACTGACTACAAATCCTTTCTGAAATACCATTCTTCTTTCATATCTGATTTAACACCGTAAATTCTTTGATGAGACAATGCGACCATTTATTAATAGACTGGCACAGGAGGCCAAAAGGGAATCTCATTTAAATGATCCCCCTCAGCCTAAACTTGCAAGTAACATCTTTGCAAAGGGAAACGAGTATATTTTAAGAATGATCAGTTCAAGGAAAACTCGAGAGATAAGGAAATTTACAAATTCCATGTATAAAGACAAAAATAATTTGACATCTGCAGCCAATCCATTCATTAAAATAAGGCAATCTGTGCAACCCATTTCTCTAACTCTTTTGCAGACTGGCTTAACTTTTCATTCTCATAAAATTGGAGATGAGCTGTTTGGTTTATTGGTAATTGCAGCGGCAGTAGAATGGCCCTATGTTTGCTAGTCCACAAACCCCGTGGATGTCTCTCCTCTCTCATGGCAGTGCCAGCCTGCCGCATCATTTTAGCTTGTGACGTTCCTTGATGAAAAAGCAGCAGCTGCTGGTTCAAAATAAACTTGTTTCTGTTTATGCTGTCAGCAGAAAGCTGCTTTAAAAAATCGTTAGATGCATCACGCTGTTGCAGTATGTTAAATTGCGAGGCATCAGGAAACATTCCCCAAAGACGAACAGCGTGCTGCCTCAGTGCCTGCAACACAGTTTCTTTGGCTGAGTAATTCAAATGCAGGTGAGACTGGCGATCTCAGGTGTTCACACATAATGCAATGAAGAGAAAACATGGCATCGAAGTCCCTTCCAGGTTAGTGAGCTCTGCACAAAGACTTCTGCAAACCATGGGATACTGAGATCAGGGACTTCCTGGTGAGGCTAAAGTTGGCTAAGCACAGTCTACACAGCTTTGAGAGTCTTTCCTGATCCACTTGAACTGTAGTTTTAGCCACCTGGTTTGAATCGTCTTTTAAGAACATGGGCCTGTATCAAGCAGTTTTTCTCTTGTCAGTAGATTTCATTAGTTGTGAGGATATGCACGGCCGATACACGTTGATCCTGACCCTGGGTGATTGATACAAAGCACCATTTCACACAATTAGTCCAAAAACAAATCTTGGTAATAAAGTGGTGACCCATTCATTATTTTATTTGTCAGTTTGTATATCTGAAAAAGGAATTTGAGGGTTGTTCTACCAAGTGACATTCTTAAAATTGATTATGATATACTTTTAAAATGAATTATCAAACTGGCAGCATGGCATATGTTAGAAAACTGTATTTTTTTGGTGTAGAGGTGTAGAGGAGCTGACAGAGCATCAGGAATCATAACCTCAAAACTAAACAGGTAGAAAAATAAGTTAGGTATAACTTATCCCCCTTTGTGGAGTGTGTGTGTGTGTGTGTGTGTGTGTGTGTGTGTGTGTTTGCACACATGTAGGTCATATATAGGCAATATTGTAGAGTAAGATATTTGAAATTATTTTAAAGTCTACTTTTTCTCCTGGACTGATTAGTAATATGATAGATCTTCATATTAAGTTTTTATAATATTTAAAGTTTATCATTAATATTATTACTTTAGTAATTAGAAATAACTAATATTAATTGTTATGAATTGGCCAGAGCTCCCTCCCTGGAGCTCACCCACCTCCCAAGCTCCCAGGCACCCCCACCTTCTGGCCAGGTACTGTCCCCTGAGCCCTGTCCCTGCTCCCAGACAGGTACCTGTCCTGTGTCATCAGTCCCATATAATCCTGGTGGGCTTTGGGCTGTTTCCCTTTTGTCCCCCTTCTCTCTTCCTCTTTGGCTTCTCTCTGCTCTCTGTCCACTTCCTCTGTCTCTTTTGTCTCTCTCTTTGCTTCTCATCATGCTGTCCTTTCTCTCTCTCTCTCTTTCTCTCTCTTTCTCTCTCTCTTCTTTCCCCCACTAGGAAGCAGACACTTCTTGTCGCACCTCACCCCAATAAACCTCCTGCGTGAAACCCTGTTGCGTGGTGTTGTGCACATTTCTTTCACTAATAATTTTAGTGAGACATTAATCAGAAAAAACACATTTTTGAAGTGAGATTTCAAGTTGTAATTTTGGTGGATTTTGAAAACTATACCACCATCACCATGGAAAGTGTTCTATAGCCCTCTGCAGTCCATCTTCCAGTCCATCTTTAGACTTAGGTAACATCGGATATTATTTCTCAACCAGTCTTACTTCTTTTAGATTTTAACAAGAAAAGAATCATCTATTAGTCATTTTGTATTGTTTTATGTTGATCAATTTATTAAATTCTGGATCCATTTATTTGTAATATGATTCATTAGTTTTTATGTTGTCTAAATTAAATGGATATACTATAATTTGAGTTTATATTACCCCTTTGATAAGTATTTGAATTGCATCTAATATTTTACTATTATTAAAACCTATACACAAGTACTTTAAAAGCACATAATTTATCTTCCTTGTTTCAACACCTATACTAATGAGGTAATAGTTAAAAGTTTGTTTAGAGTTTTTGCTTTGTTTCCTTCTTTTGAGACAGTCTTATTATGCAACCTTGGAGGGCCTGAACACTCCACATAAACAAGGCTGGCCTCAAACTCACATTGATCTGCCAGCCTCTGCCTCCTGAATATTCAGCCTTGTTCAACTCGCATCAGAGAAACTTCTTTTTGTAGTAGATAGAAATATACACAGAGACCCATAACTGAAAAATTCTCAGGTGTCAGAGACTTTGGAGCACTCAGTGCTGGATGGGATGTTTTCATCAAACCCTTCCTCTCAAGGATCAGAGATCTATACAGAAAAGGAGGCAAACAGTTAGTAAAAGCCAGAGGTGTTGGATGATTCCAGGAAAACAGTGTCTTTGAGACACACCTGGACCTGACTGCCTCCTCCCTGAGGACTAGCTTTCATGGTGTCCGAATACAGCATATGAGCTTCCAAGAAAGCAAAGCAACAGACAGACCTACCCAACTATGATGCTACATCAATGACCAGCATGGCATGATAACACAAAGGGTGCAGTAGTGGCTTGTATACTTCATCAATAACTCATAGCTTCTAACTTTTTAAAGATCCACTCAACCAAGAGGGAAACCATGCCTTTCTGAAAACCTAGCTAGGTGAAGTCATGAATATTGGAGGAAATCCTACAGCCACTAATTACTAAATCAGCATGCTCCATAACAGCAATTTAAACATTTGTTCTTATACCCACAGATAAGTGTAGTCCTCACTTGTCATCAAGAAAACTTGTAAAAGGCAGAGACAATCACAGAAAACCATAACCCATCAACATGCAAAGAAATGTATCCCAGTCTCAGTGGATACATCTACAACAAATTCTGCCATCCAAGGCTCAGGAAACATTGTGGAAGAGAGGTATAAAGATTCTAAGGGCTAGAGGATCAGAGAGTTCCATGCAGTGACCTCTCAGGGCCTTCTTGCAGAGACTGATGATGGCATACATTTCCTGCTCTTAGGGGCTTTCTAGAATCATGGTTCAAGACTTATAACCTAGCCAATTTTGCATATTTATGCCTGCATAAACAGTACCAGGAGGACAATGCTGCCAGTTTATGCTGCCAGATTATGCTGATAGAGCCAGTACCTCTGGACCACAGTTGCAGAGACCTTTGTTGGCTAACCCTGGAAATATTCAGCTGTTGTTTTTCAGCAGGAATCTCTTAAACAATATTCTTGATTTAGGCTTTCTCCTTTCAAATTAAATTTCAGTAACACATGATGGAATGTTCTGTGGGTGAGATCTTGCCTTCAGAACACCTTTTCTCTTATCCTAGTACAGGGCACCAGCTTTCTGTTTAATGATGTTAAACTTTTTTTTTTTTTAACAATTACAGATGCTTTTCAACACACACACACACACACACACACACACACACACACACACACACACACCTTTCTGATACTTTAACTTGCTTAAACATGTTCCTTCATCAAGCTTCACATTTTTATTATCTTCTAGTCCCATAGACCTGCACTCAAATGCAATCCTGTCTTGATGTTTCCTCTGCCAAACAAATTATTCCATTACCTACCTGTAAACTAACCTCACTCAGGTTCTCCAGACCTGGACAAAATGCCATCAAATCCTTTGCCAGAATACCACGAGTGGCCTCCACGTCATTCCCTGATAGATTCATTCCGCCCACTGAACGCTCATCCATCAACCTCATCAACCAACCTGTCTGAGTTTATCTGGGCATTCTTGTCATCCAAGCTCCTATGAGAATGGCTCATTAAGTTCTGTTTACAGTATTAACGTGTTATTCTTGCCCAAAGTTCCAATCTCTCTCACTTTCCTCTTGCAAACCAGTTCTAAAGACCTATCAATACATGGCCAGGTTTATCATAGCAATGCCTCTACTTCCCCTTAGGTACTTGTCTCTTTATATCACTGTTGCAACAAAACACTTGGGAAAAGCAACTTAAGAAAGAAAATGTTGGTTTTGGCTTATTGTTCCAGATCCAGAAGATGCATACCATCATGGAAGGAATGGTAAGACGTGGAAACAGGAGACGGTTACTCTCATACCCAGGAAAAAGAGAACAATGAATGCTTGTGCCCAGTTCACTTTCTCCTTTTTATTCATCCCAGGACCCCAGCCCATGGAATGACATTGGCCACATTTACAGTGGGTCTTCCTGAATTCTGTGTTTTGATATTAGAATAGCCTCTATTGAATTTAGATAATTCCTCACATATGTACTCAGAGATTTGTTTCCATGGTGAGTCTAATTCCATTAAGTTCACCAACATATCTAAGTGTGATGGATTTTTTTGTGATTTGTCTAGCCAAATAATTTTCCCATCTTGAAATTATTGGTCTGCCTTTTATGATTCAGTTGTCCCAGACTTTTGATTTGTTCAATTTGAGGAATTGAACATTTTATTTGTTTATCTCTTTACTTATTTTGAGTTTGGATTTTGATGTGTTTAGGCTGTTTTCAAATTCTTGACTTCTAGAAATCCTGCTTCTCCAGCCTCTGGAATAGCTGAGACTACAGGTGACTATAACATTTCTGACGGGATTTAGCATTTATAATGATTTGATAAATAGCAATCTCTTTTCTTCTTTCTTTTCTTACTCTTTCTTTAATTTTCTTCTCTCCCCTCTTGCTTCCATCTCCTCCATCCCTCTCCCCTTTCTAGCTTCTCTCTTAGGCAAGCAGATGTCTTCCTCATTCTTTTTACCCTTCCTTCTCCTCCCCCTTTCCTGAAGGCTCTCCCTATATAGCTAAGGCTTGATTCAGAGCCCCACTCTTTCCTCATATTCCCAAGTGATGAGATCACAAGGTTGCTCAGCCTTTCTTTCTTTCTTCCTTCCTTCCTTCCTTCCTTCCTTCCTTCCTTCCTTCCTTCCTTCCTTCCTTTCTTTCTTTCTTTCTTTCTTTCTTTCTTTCTTTCTTTCTTTCTTTCTTTCTTTCTTTCTTTCTTTCTTTCCTCTGTCTCTCTTTTTTACTGCTTTTGTGATCTAATAAATCTCTGCCTGCTTAAAGTTGCAAAGATTTTCTCTTCTGTTTTTAAAAGAAGCTTTATTCTTTAAGTTCTTATGTTTAAAATTTTAGCTTTTATAATCAGAAAATACAGTACATTTGCCAAAAAAACCTTATATTTTTAACAAAAAGAACAGTTTTCAAGTTCATCTCTTACTAATGCATTTAAAAGTTTCAACTTATAAGGTTGTATGGCTCTCTCTTTTCCTCTCTTACAAGGAGAAACTTTCATTTAGACTATTATCCTTATTTTACTTGCAGAGAAGGTGAGATTTTCTTTTGTGTGCTCTCATTTTATCTTTTTATCTAAAATGTTATATAGCATAAGAAGTTTACTTTGGCTAGAAGCACTTGACAGGATTATCTAATTCATGCTAATAGAAACATTTTTATGGATTCTTACAATATACCATACAATTTGCTAGTTGCTGGAAATAATAAATCTTGTGAGATCAAATTTCTGCTATGGAGAAGGAAAGTTAAAAACAAGTAAAAAGGTGATTACAAGGGTATTTCTAAAGGAAGGAACAAATAAAAGAAACATCACTGTCACTGACAGCAATTAGCAGGGAATGGGCCCCTGGCACGGGCATTAGCGTCCACACAGTGGTTGTGCTCAGTGAGTTGTTGTATGTTCTCATACAGGTCATGCCATTTGAAAAATAAAGGGGGATTGAAGGAAAAATGATTTTGCTTAGCATGTCTTCAGCTTGTTTTTCTCCCCTAGCTTGAGCTGATAGAGGTTGTTATGGGTAGTAAATCAATCTTCCTGTAACCTAGTGCTGCAGATGGGTTTTATGTTCCTGAATCACAGCAGGACAAATGGATCCATTATGGGCTGTCTTCCAGCAAGAGTGCGCCTTGGATGAACATACAGCTGCTCTTGAACCTCCCCTTAGAGTGGTAATTACTCATATTCTCTTTATTTTTTTTTTCTTAGTTTAACTCTTAGAGTCCAGGAAAAGAATCTTTCTTGTCATTCTTTATGAAATTTGTCTTTATGTGCTCAGGACATGGAAACTGCTTGCCTTAGAATAAGGGCCCTGGAATTAAATTGGACAGATGTAGCAATAAAACCTTTTGAATCTTTCTCTTTCTGTATAGGTTTAGTTTTACTATTTAGCTTAAAATTTATTTATGTAGCATGTATCATATGTCAATAACCTTGCCTCATGGATTGGAATTAAAATACAAATAAAACAGACATAGCTGACATTCTTATAAAGTCAACAAAAAGTGGGACTAGATGGTACTAGCTAGTTAAAGTCATAATGAGTAGAGGAAGCAGGGCGTATGACTGATGGCTGGTGGATGGGCTACTGGTGTTTAGGACAATGTTTTCAAAGTATATCTAAAACGCACTGGGAAACAAAAGTTTGAAGAATAGAGATCCTATAATATAACGCAGTTTTCAAGTATAATTATTTTTCTGCTATGAAATAAAACTAAAGCTCCTTTGATAAACAGATAAAGCCTGATAAACAGAACAAGATAGAGCAGAAACAAACAAATCCAGAGCCATGATAGTAACGTACATGAGATGCGATAGCAGCTGGAGCTGGCTGGAATACTGAAAGTGGTTATAGTAAAAAATTATCCTTCGTATCTAAGATGAGAATCAACTAAATCGTCACAACTGTCAGGTGAAGAAGATGCAGGTGTGAAGCTACACACTACGGATTCTGATTTGCATCCCTGGATGGTTAGGGATAGATGTGATTTGTGAGATGGAAACACAGAGCACACAGCAAAATGGTGAGTTTGGCAGATGTTGAGCTTGAGTTATCCATCAAATGTAAAAGTGGGGTTATCTCAGAGTGGCTATAGGGATGTGGCTGAACTGCGGGTAAACTGGGAAGGCATTCTGTCTAAAATAACATCCAAGACTCAGGGGCAGAAGAGGTGACCTAAGAGTAAGGATGAGAAGAATGGTGCCTTAATTGAGCCCTGAAGGGCGTCATCGTCCGGGAGTGGGAGAGAAGGGGCTCCGACAGAGACAACAGGAGGGGCTGGACGAAGATCAGTACAATCTTCTGCCTTGAAAGTAAAGAGATTTTCCAAGAGGGCGCAGATGCCTGTACCAAGTACTGCGGATTCCGTGAGGGAAGACAGAAGACTGACTTGAGTAATATTATAAAATAAAAGCTGAATTAGTAATATTAAGTGGTGCTTTTAGCAGAAATAGTTTTGACAGATTAGTGTCAGAATCCAGACCGGACTAAACCTATGAGTAAATAGCTTGTAGAAATAGAATGCCCAGGAGGAAAAGCTATTAGGCATGATAATGGGTATCTTTGTTCATATTTTATACTGAGTTAAAGTTTTCTTTGCCTTTAAATATTCATGCTTGGCACAGTACATATTTTATTCTAGGGAAAAGGTTCCTTTGTCCTTAAACTTTCATTCTTGAAATGGCAGGGTTCTAATCAATTACCAGAAGAATAGGGCATGCAGAAATATAAAAGAAAATGTAGTATTCCCCATAGACTCACATTTAATATGCTAATCTCACAGGTTTACTTCCATAAATGCTTATTTAGGACATAAGCCGTAATATACTCTATTGTTTGATGGTATGCAACTGGAAGAGTAAGTCAATACATAATTTTAGTGAAAACCAGTAAGTTTCACCTCTATAATACTTCTTTAGAAGCTTTAGTATGTTCCAATTTCTAAACTAGTATTCTAACAGAAGATGATTAAAGACATTCCTTCAGCCATCAGAAAGTACATCTGAGAGCACAGCAGACTCTGGCATTGGACTGAATCACTGAAGTATGGACTGCGAATGGAGAAGAACAAAGGTGAAAGCATCATCATTAATCAAGGCGCTTTGTAGATGACTGGCTATTGGACACACCATCCATATCTCCTTCATCCAGTTTCCTATGAGCAAATGTATCAGTCACCTAAATAGAATGCATTAGCACACTGGGTATAAGACAAATTGTGTCCCACATTGAGAACTGATGCCAATATATATGTGGGAGTCAGAAAACTGAATAAGAAAAATAATGCACATTAACAAGAAAAGTAATGTGGCTTTTTTTGTAAAGTCATAGTCATTTTCCCAAGTGGATAAGTAAGTATTTTAAAGGAATACTACTTAGTGAAGACCTTGTGATGAGGACTTTAATATAGACAGTGCACTAATTTCAATTGAACATTAATCTGTTATATATTTACCTTTGTTTCTTCCTCTTTATCCATTGCACATAATATTGATGAGTGACATGCTCGGCACTCTGTATAATCGCCCTAATGTGTCAATCTAACAATAATTAATCTTATGACTATCACATTTAAGAACTGTTTTGGAAGAATGATAATAATGATTTATTGTTAGTGAAATGCATTCTTCTTTTTTTTTTAGACTGTTAATTGTGTTTAAAACTTTCTCCTTTGGATTAATTTCTATACTGTGGATATTTCCAAATGTGTGCAAGAAAGCTATCTGTGTTTTCCATCAGAGATGTACTAACACACTTACAACATTTTCAAGCACGAATCATTCATAATATTAAATGAATATCAAGTCAACAGTTTCTTTTTTGATAGATAGTATTTCCAAGCTTTCATGAATTGGGAATTCTACTTGTAAGCTATTTTGTAGGAAAGATGAAATCATGACTAAGATCTTAAATAATAACCTACACTCAAATTACCTTGTGCATAATATGCTACAATTAATTATGAAACAAAATCACACAAAGGGCAGGTCTTTGATTGTGGGGCTGACTTAGGGCTAACAGGAGGTTGAAGAGTGCTTTGTGCCTCAGATTTTTTCACCCTGAGAGTGGAAGGTATTCAGGTACTCCCTCTTTCTTAATCTGACAAATCCCAGTGAGCATTAACAGCTAGCAAAGTTCCTTAGGTACTAACATGCCATCACTAGACTCTGCTAAGATCCTGCCTTTCCAAGACATATGTATGGCCTGGTTGCTACTTATTCGAGCACTGCAGCTGGAGGGCCCCAGGCTGGATTTCTCCTTATAAGACCTCTTCCCTGGCCTCTGTAACACCCTCTGGTCATGCAAATAGAGTTTTCTTAATACTCTCACCCCAACCAATAACATGTGACCACCCAGCCACCCAGGTCTGATTGTGACCCCCCCCCCCCCCCCCCGGCACATGCAAATGGGCCTTTCGTAGTATTATTGCCCTGGCCAATAGCATAGCACCATATGGGACATTTCCTCTCTCCCTCTACCATATTTGGCTCCCTTTGTTTCAATAAACTGAACTGTTTACACTGACACTGCCTCCAGAGAAGTCTGTTTCTCACTAGTTCTCATCTTCTTGCCAAGACCTTCTTGACCAAGAATTCCTGAGTTTGTTGCTCCCTTCCTGAAGTTGAACCATTATGCACAACAGCTTGGCTGCCTCAGGAGAGAAGAAAGGCAGGACTGCAGGACATGCTTACTGCCTGGAGCCAGAAATTAAAGACCCACATTTAATTGTGTACATTCTGAAATGCTCCAAAATATTTTTGATGATCTTCAAGAAAGAAAAATTCAAAAAGATTTATTTCTTAGTTTCATATCTATATTTATTTATTTATTCAGCTGTCTGGTCATGGATTATTTACTGAGTATTTTTATTTAAGTTTTTGTATTGGATGTTCTTTGTGCATCCATAAACAAATTCTTATGGTTTTTAATGTACGTCTTCATTTGTTATTTATATTATGTTGTTTCTCTGCTAGCCATTTATCCCTGTCTTCCCAGGGGAGTATGCTAGACCAACACATTTTCTTATTCAAATTTCATAGGTGATTGTACCTATTCTCATTTTCCTTTGGAAAAGGAAATTCTTGATATGATAGATTAGCCTAGAGTTCTGGATTCCTCCAGGGTTTGGAATTGGGTATGGGGTGTTGTTAGCTGAGTGATTTGAAGCAAATTAAACATCTTAGCATTCTCATTTCTTTATCTGTATAGTGGGAAATCTGTCTTACAGGATGGCTCTGAGAAATAAACGTGTTCCAGTACTCTCCTGTGAATTCTTGCCATTGTATTCAGCTCTCAGTCTTACAGTCCCTTCTTCGTCAGTCAGTCTTCTTCAAGACTCCATGCCCGAGGAGCCACAATAGCAGAGGCTATTTGTATTTTTTTCACTATTGAATCTCTACTACTTAGTTCAATTCCTCAACATAGTAGGTATTTTATTAATATCCATTAAATCAATTGTGACAAATGTTTACTAAGATTCAATATCTCTTAGTAGCTTATAGTATAAAAGGAGAGATGGATAGATAAATATCTGTAAAATTGCTACTAACATGTAAAAATATTTGAACAAATCATATCATCTTAGGCTGGCCAGGGAGTCCTGGCAGTATGTCTACCTGGTGGATGCTGGGTGTAGTAGTAAGGCTTTAGACTATCCTTTAACAAGGTGATTTCAGTGCATAAGACATTAGGGTCCTAGAGTATTGTGCAGATCTACATAGTTGATTGACACTTGAGCTGATTTAATATAAAACCAAGGAAGCTTATGAGAAAGGAGAAGTTAGAAAGGGAGATAAGACCATGCAACTTTATAGATGTTTGGAAGTTAGAGGTTAGTGGTAATGTGCACATGTATGAGGACACTAATACTTGATGAAACATCCCCTTTGAAGGAAGATGCTTACTATTTTGATGTACATGGGTTATACTTTATGTGAACTGGTGAGGGAGATGTTCATTTGGAAAACTAGTCTATGACTAGGATTTGATTTTGAGAATGGTGAGAAGCATGATATTCTATAGCTTGGAATGAAAACAGACTGGTAAACAGGGGTGATGTGACAAAATGCTTATGCTTACCTGGGAATGTGTGGAGAAATCTCTGTCTATTTAACTTGCCTAGTGTGATCGAGATTTCAGAAGGGAATCCATCAAACAAGTAGTCTCAAATTTCAGCTTAGCCAGATTAAAATAGCTTTTCCTGAACTCATACGAAATACTCTATTTTATAATTTCCATTTATTTGTTTATTTCATTAATGTTCTTCTGTGTGTATATTTTGTTGTTTTGCATGTCATGCCACAGTTGCTGAGGTCAAAAGACAACTTTTGGGAATGAGTTATGTCCTACCAGGTGTTTTCATTGTTCAAACTAAGATCACAGGCTTGGTATGAGGTCATTTTTTTTTCTTCTGCTGAGCCATTCTTCAGGCCCATGTTAAATCAATTTTTAATGAAGGAAGATTTAGAGTTAATCCACTCTATACTTAATTATCCAGAGAAGGACAGACCTCGTTTTGAACGTATAATGTATGGAGAGTGTATATTTCAGGGAACAATGAATGAGCTTGCTGATGGGTGGTGACTATCCTTGTAGCTATTTTATGAAAAATTGTACCTTGAATCCTTCCACCCTCTTTTTCATAGTCATGTCATTTAATAAATTGTTTTATTTTATATATTTTAAAATATTTCCTTAATTGGCAGATATTAACTATTATTGATCAACAGGCAAACTCATAATTTCTTTTCAAAATAATCATATTTTATCATTTCAATAGCAAAGTAAATTTATTGGCCACCAACTGACATTACTTGGTTTTTCCTTTTTGTATTCATTTACAGAAATACTTTCTCTTGTCTCAAGTGGCTATGGGGAACTGATCATCAAGGTGTCATATCTCCTTGTTGTCCAGGAGACAAATCAACTAAAGCACATCCAACCATACTCTCTGAAATGTAGAGATCTGGTGCAGGGAAATTAAAACAGGACTTGGTTAGAGGCGATCTAATCATGGAGCCCTGAAAAGAATCTCCATTGCTCCCACTTTCTGTATTGTCAAGATTTCCTCCATCTTGGGATGCCTGCAGGTTCAGTTTATCAGGTTTTCTTTCAGTTTTAGGAACTGCTTCATCCATATACTTCCATACAGAAAATTGTCTCCATTAATAGTTTAAAATAGCATGACCCAACTATATCAAATGAAATTCTCCAAGAGTAAAATATTTATTTCAAAATCACTTCCATTGGTGAAAATTAAATATCACTAAAATATTTTGGTTAAAAACTGCAAAATTTCACAAAATTATAAAACTTTAATAGTCCATTAAACAATTGGTGCTTTTTTGTTTGTTTGTTTTGCAAAAGGACAGTCCTTTCCTCATAGTCATATGTTGATTTTCACATTAGTACGCATCGGGTGGCGGGGTGACAAAGCGTCAGGAAGAGTTTAAACTTGAAAAGTAATAAAGCTTATCACTCATAGTACTGCCTCACTCACCGTTACAACTAGAACCCTAGCTCCTCTGCGAGTAGCATGCAACATTAGGCAATGTTCTTAGTGTGTGCTTTCCTCCAGTTCTCCACCTCTCAAACAGGGGAAAACAGTTCTTACAATGTTCTCAGAACAGACCTTCATTCGCAGCAAGAACTCACCAAATAGATTCAGAGTCCATGCTCAAGATACGTGCTAGTAAAAATTCGTTTTGAGCTTCCCTTCTGCAGCAGGAATATTAGTTAATCGATATTTATATTTCTAATTCTGAGCCTTGCAAGCGCCGCCTTTCTCAGTTTCTGCGCTGTGGCAACACTTGGGTTTGCCACTATGCCCATGCTTTGTCATTTGATATCCATGCAGAACCCAAGCTGGCTATCTCATTACTGAGGTCTAAAAGGCACTGTGGCTTTTAATGATTGTAGACTTAATGAAGGAATGCCTTTTTTATTTCCTGACATTTCATTATACATCTTTCCCAGGTAGGAAACATATGTTGAACAACTAAGACATGGTACTTACTTTGTTCATATGTAGGAGCCATACAGAGCGTTCCAAATGCTGAATACATATTACTAACCCACACTAACAAGACCAGAATTCTTGGAGAAGAGCTGGGATAGCAGTATTTTCCTCAGGTCTGCAAGTGATTTTAATGGACACACAGTAATAAATCACTGCTGTATGACTCTGCTAATCAACAGACCAAGAAGTCAGAAAGTATGGAATGTACAAAAGTCTCTTTAATTTCTTGTTAGCCATATGTAATTTTCAAAATGAAGGTTTTTGCGTTGTGGCTCAATAGTCTGACTAAGCCTTGCTTGTAACATTAAAGATCAGGTACTGCAGTTCAAGGAAAAGATCGTTCATATCTGGTCATCTTTTACCTGCAGTCTTAACCTATGCTGATGTATATTCTATATAACAATATTTAAATATATTATGAAAAATTAACCTAGAGTAGTAAACCAGAGAAACATATGAGAGAATCCTTTTTCTAATTCATTTGAAGAAGCAAATTTTCAGGTTTGTTCTGCTATATGTTTGGTAGCTTTATTTTCCTGAGTCATTTGTGGAACCCTCGTCTATTATTGGGTCCCTTGAGGAAGACACCTAAAGCTATGGATTAAGGAGAAAGTCTACACAGCCTTACATGATATGAGATCATACTTACACACTTTTCGATCCTCTAGTAAATAGCTTCATTTCAAGAAGTGAATATCTAATTTAAGAGTCTCAGTGTCCATCATTCCTGCTGGTTAATCTTATCCTTAATACATTAGGTACTTAAAGGCAATGAGGCAAGACATGTTAATCCCAGCATGTCTAAAATACCAGGCAAGGAATGTCCAAGCTCAATGGTGCAATGTGTCAGGAGGGAAGCTGAGTCTACCAGAATGTGCGCCACTGAATTTGGGCAGCTGGCCAGTGTTTAACGCTGCCGGAGAAATGCAAGTCTATTTTAATAAACTATTTTTATGTCATTTAGACCAGTTTCAACTTCCCTTTTGGTTATGACAATTTGTACTCCAGAGCTCTCAATGTGGCACAGCTGGATTCACACACTAGCGGAGCAGAAAAACACATTTGCTCTTCTCCTCTTTGGAAGCTGTGACAGAGAGATAATCATGGAGGCAAGGGCTAGACACTTCCAAGCCCGTCAGTACTAAAACATGCCAGCCAGAGAGATAACATTTGAATCCTGAGCTCGAAATGCATCTCTATGCTATTGGGAAAGTCAGCAATTTACAGGAACAGACATTTTACAGGGATGCCCGCTGTTTTTTTGCAGGTGAACTGCTTTGGATTTAATCTAGTCTCAGAATAAGCATTCAGGTTTGCCACACAATTAGCTAAAATAATTAACAGAGATGGCTAGTTTAGTAAGATGTTGAGACTATAGGATTTGCTATTTTTTTATAGGACTGATCTGTCAAGTTTCTCTAGAGTCTTTCAAGGTTTTCTTTTAATGGATTTTCAAGTTATAAATAACTACTTACTTCTCTGTAAATGTGACCAATTATAATTCAGTGAACATCATCATGGCCATTAATAAAACACTTAAGTGAATGAGTGTATATGTGTACATGCACACACACATTTTCCTTTGATTCCATCACATGTTGTATGGATTTCTTTCTTTTCACACTGGGACATTCTCTTACTTGTGCCAAGCTCAGTTCAGATTTTTCATCTGCCAATCAGAGTTTGGTATCCTTGTTTTACTTTGTCTGGTGCTGAATTTACATATATATATATAGTCTTATTTCCAGACAGGATTTCTTTGTTATAACTCTGGCTGTCCTGGAACTCACTCTGTAGACCAAGCTGGCCTCGAACTCACAGAGATCCACCTGCCTCTGCCTCCCGAGTGCTGAGATTAAAGGCATGCGCCACCACCACCCATCAAAATCATATTTTTTTTTCTAATCGTGGATGCCACTCAATTTTCTTGTTGCTGTCACTAAATATTTTTTACAGCCAAGTTAAAGACGGAAAAATTTACTTTGGTTCATAGCTTAAGATATTTCAGACCATTGTCTTTGACTCTAGGACCTTACAGAGAAGGAAGCTGTTAACCTCATGGAGGAGAAGAAGCAAGGAGCTCCAAGATTAGAAGATCAGTGGTCTACCCCTAGTGATCTACTCCCTCCAAATATGCCCCACATTATGAAGTTGCTCCTATATCCCCAAATAGTGCTACCTGATGGGCACCAAGCATTCAATACTTGAGTCTGTTGGAGATACTTCATACTCACACCATAATAGCAGACAGTGGAATATTTCCATTAATCTCTTCAAAATTGGTGTTGAGGAGAAAAAATACAAATACTTTCTAAAAGCTAATGCTCTACATTACAAATTAGGGATTCTATACTTACTTTTATTGTGTAATTATAAATATATATCAAATTGCTTTAAAATATTTTTCATTCATCATTTATAATTTGTGTGGTAGATCATGTATTTATATTTTTGTTTTAAAATTTATCTTAACCTGTGCTAATAAACATCAAGGAGTATGGATTCTGATACTTGATGTTAATAGTCTAATACCATGTACGATGATAGAATTTTCTTTATTATTTTAGAAATGTGGCTTTCTGGCTGGACAGACACTTTCCGGGTGGGATTCTTACCACTTCACAAAAGTTATCTAACTTATATTGCTTTGTAACACACACACACACACACACACACACACACACACACACACACACACACACACACACACACACACACACACACACACACACGCACACACACACACACACACACACACACACACACACAACATCATCTATTTATCTATTATCATCTATCTTTATCTATCTAATCATCTATCTATAATCATCATCATCTATCTCTTTATCTATCTAGAGTTATTTAGTTCTGATTATCTTTGAGGAAATATAGATTAAATTAAAAATTTCCAGACGAAAACAGCCCTCATCTCTTCTTAACCTCACATTTGTTTCATTTCTCTAGGATAGAGATGTGAAGTTCTCCTATGACATGACCATTATAGGAATGTGCTCTCTGATCTAATTTTTCCCTATATGCTGTCAAAATGTAAATGTGCTTCTCTGATCTTTCTTTGGCCCTTGCTAGGGTGATTTAAGTTAGGTTGGAAGACAATCTTCAGGTTTTAGTCTCTGGGAGGTCAGCCTTTACTTCAGAATGCTGTCAGAAGCAAAGCCATTCACTGCCCAGGGTGATTCAAATCCTTTCCCAAAAGAGGCTGGGGTATAGGAACCCAGTCATATCTGTCCACAGGAGATTATGGATGTAGATGGGTTCCATGTTTCATGTTGAGTTGATCAAGCATTTTACCAACATTTTCTTCCTTCTCTTGTCACAAGCATTTCCTTAATAAACATTGTGTAGCTTAAACTGGATCTTACCACATGCTTGCTTCAGAGAACCTAAGAAATGACAAAATTTCTTTGTACCTATGTTAGCACACAATACTTTGAATTCCATGAAGATTCCAGTTTATCTATACTGAAGACAATTATAAGAATATTGAACTAAAAATATTTGATCACTGGTGTAATGTTTTGGTTATAATTTTCTTGCCTCTCATTCCCTATGTGATTATCACTTAATACTTCCAAAATTTTTTTGGATAAATTGTCAATTAAGTAACAAAATCTACTCATAAATCTGGATTAACACAAATTGATGTATGCTTGTTTTACTGGTTTTCGTTATTTATACTTTTAAGAGTCTGTTTTAGCCAACCATAGTGGTACATGTCTATAATCCCAGCTATGGAAGGGTAACAAAAAGAGTTTGAGGCCAGCTTTGTTCATATAGTGAATTCTGAGCTATAGAGTGAATTTTAGACCTGCTTGAACTATAGTGAAGTGAGACTTACCTCAAGAAACAAAACAAAACAAAAATGAGGGATAGTAAACCATAAAGAAGAGTCATTAATTAGCTAAACATAAGTAACAGCCTTTAAAGTGGTGTTTGGGGGCTAATGCCCATACTTTTATTGTAGAAGTTAGGAATCTCAGGCAGGAGGATTGTGTGTGTGTGTGTGTGTGTGTGTGTGTGTGTGTGTGTGTGTATGAGACCTACCTGAGGTATATAATAAACCTCTGTCTGAAAATAAAAATCAATTTAATTCTATTTTCAAATGGCTAGATGACACTGAAGTTATCAATTTTATGGCATATTAGTTTCAATGAAATTAGATACAGAGTTGTAGAAAGTCTAGATCCACAATTAATATATTGATACTCTCTTATTCACCATCGGGATTATAGATTAAAATATTGCTGGCTCCTCAGGAGCCTTCCTAGATGCTAGCCTCAGCCTTTCCTTAGGGTAACTTGCTTTCTTGCCTTAATATCAAACACTAAGTTGAAGATGCATACCATGTCATTTGATTCTTATCCTTCTGTGTTTTTTTTTCTTTTCTTTTTTATAGAGCTCATGAATGTTGTGTATATTAGTGCATTGGTTTTAACTATAGGATACTATCCTTTCTTACTGATTCTATTGCAGAAGAACTGTTTAGCTTTTGACTACTAAAAATATCACCTTGAGTATCTTTTTATCGTTTGTCATACTCCATATGATTTTTACTGCAGGCATACATGAGAGTCCAATTGTTTGATCTTTATTTATTTAGCTTTTTTATTTAACCTTTTTAACCATATTTAACTTTGATGGACCGATATTATAGTTTGCCAAAGAAATTGTAAGAAATTGAACGTTTCTTTCCAGTGTAGAAGCTTCACATATGTCACTGCTGCTGCTACTCAGCCATTCTAGGGGTGGTGAGTTGGTAGTTGTTTTTATGGTCAATTTCTTCTGTCTTTCACTAATGACAGAAAACACATAGCAATTTGATTTCATCTGTGAAGTTCTTTCAATTGCTTTTTACCATTTTCTTTTTTGAAAGCAGAGTTATTTGGCATTTCTGATTGATAGACAATATTTTCCCTATAGTAGTAATACCAGCTTTGTTGGTCATCTGTACTAAAATATATTCTGTGACTTGTTTTGTAACTTTAAAAAGTGTTTTCAATAAAAATAAAGTATAAAATATTTTGATACTTCTATTACTAACTTTTGCCTTCATAGTTAGTAATTTCTGTATCCTAGAAAAAAATCTAAGCCTAGCCTCAAGGTATTAAGGATATTTTCCTTCAATATATTCTAATATATTAACATTTACCTATACATGCACATATATGTATACATATACACATAATGTATTTGAACATGATTTTGATATTATGATTTTGATGTAAAGTATCAATGTGTTTTGTATTGTGTATATGCTTAATTTACTGAAATGATTATTTCCCTCAGGAATTTGCAGCACCAAATTCTCATAGTTTGCTGCCTTTTGTAGAATAATAAACACTTTCTTCATCTAATGAATTAACTAAAGGTCCCCTACTATTTGGTAATGGTGAATTCTGCTGGTTGACTTCTAATGCCAAGTCCATGTTGTATTACTGGGCTCCCATGAATTTATTCATGATGTATCATACCCTATGCATCATCACATTCATACCGCTCTTTGTTCTTATTTCACTGTCTAGATACTTGAGTGATTCATGTCTATGCCCTTTTTTCTCCATACAATGTTCTTGTCAGGCTTTAACATGAGTTATGCTGTCTTTACAATGTGAACTAGCAAGTATTCGTATCTGCCTATTCTCTGAATGAATTTATATATTCTTGGTTTATTTATACTAAATATCTATGAGAAAAAACCCAACCTTAAATCTTGGAATGCTCTTTGTGGAAAATACATTAACATCAGACTCAAGTTTTTTAAGAGCTAGAAGATTGGTGACAATCTACTATCCTGATAGTCTGGTACATTCTGTCTGTTTCAAGGCATTTTTTTTTCCATATCATCTGACGTTTCAAGCAACAGACATAATTTTCATAGTAGCCTCTTTAAAAATTTATTATGTCTGTAGGAATTGCAGTGATCCCTCTCTTTTCCTTCTTGATTTTGATAATATATTTTTTCTCGTTTTTAATAACCTGTTTATACATTGGCTATTTTTTTTCAGGGATATATTTTCACTCTATTGTATGTTCTTTTACATTTAGTTGACTTCTGCCTCATTACTAATATTCTCTTCCAAAATAGTTTCTAAGGCTCAAATTTGTCATTTTTCTAGACAGATTTCTTGAATACCTAGTCCCTTAAATTTTCTGAATGACATGAGACCTTAGGCTTTTCTTTTTCACATATTATTCTTTACAAATTTGAAGTGCCACTTTAAGATTTTTATGTTTGTGTCTCACAATGTAGAATGCTGTTTCTTTTTCACGCACTGTAACATATTTTTATTTCTCCTCTGATGGTAGGTTGTGTAGGTTTGATATTTTCTCATTATATTTACTAATGATTTTAGCTTAATTTTGCTGTTGAAAGACAATAGTTTGTATGAATTTTAACTCTCAGATTTATTGAGATGCCTATGAATATTCACATATAATATCGTCTGGTAACTTATGAACTTATACTTAAACACACACATACATACTCACACAAAGCAAGAGAAGGGAGAGGTGTATATACATATAATAGTTATTATGCACACATGATATAAGTATCAAGCACAACAGTTTGATTGAAAAGAGTGTTTTAAATATTCTATGTCCTATTGGTTTTATGTTTGCATCCTGATTTTATGTCTATTTTTTTTTAATGGGAATTACTGAAAAAGGGATAGTAAGATCGCTCTAAGCAAGATTGTCAACATATCTATTTATTTTTTGAGTCTGTCAATTTTGCTTTAGATATTCTTAATACATTTTAAAATCATTATTTTTTTTATAATCATCCTTCAGGTGATTGTTTCTCCCTCTGTCAGCAGCTCTTGACCTCCTGTAGCTCTTCATCTAAAGTAGAACCATGTGGAATATCTTCTGTTTACATTGGCATGTCGACTGGTATTGTCATTATGCTGGTTTTGCTCAGGCAACTATATCGTTCAGGATGTATATGTGTCTTTTTCATTTCATGTCTAGGGAAAATGATGTACCAATTTGTATACTGAACCCCTGGCTCTAACGATCTTTATGTCCCTCTTCCACAAGTTTCCCTGAGCCTTTTGTTTAAGGCGTGGATTACAGACATGGAAGATGCAGTTGGGTACTTCACAGTCACTTATTCTCTGCATTTTGACCATATGCAACTCCCAAATGTTGTCCTATAAGTTACTTTCCTCTCATCTTATAATTAGATGTATTAATAACTGATGTTTTAAATGCATGCCAGATAATTTCAACATTTGATCTGTGTGGATATGTATCGTATTGGTCTTTAGTCCTTTGACAAAGGCTGTTTGGGGAGAAGTTTTAATTATCATACAAACGCCTTCTATGAATATTCTCCCAATATTCCTAGTACCTAATATCTATAACTATATATAACATAGTACCTGATATATATGTATGCATATATGTGTATATACACATATATACATGTATATATATATATTTATATATTCATGCATACCTATACACACATATTTTTCTGAAATGAATAATTGAACCAAAAACATTGCCATATATGTGTCCATAAATTTTACTCTTTCCCTTATTTTGGAATTTTACACTTCTAATGTGCCTATATAATTTTAAGTCTGAAAAACAGCTCAGAAATTAAAGTAAATATCTATGTCCAACAGTCCCCACAATAAAAAAAATGACTGTCTTAAATATTATAAAGAAAAATGATGGCCACAAAGTACTATTAGACCATTGTGGTTCTGACAAAATCAAAGACATCCTTTTGCAATGAGGTCTGTGAATATCAGTGTATATTTAGAGTGATTTTCTTGGTTCTAATGATCCCACTGTCCCTGTTGAGGCTCTCTATGGTGGAATTGTTACTGGAGAGCTGCAAAAACACTTCAGTCCTTGGATGAAGTTGTTTAAGGTTAGGGTGATGGCTAGTTTATTTTCAACTTGCAATAAGGTACAGTTATATGGGAAGAGGAACTTCAACTGAAAACACACCTTCATCCTGAATGCCTGTAGGCAAGTATATAAGGCAATTTTTTGATTAGTGTTATATGTGGATGGGTCCAGGACACTGTGGGTAGTGTTATTCCTGAGCAGGTGGTACTGGGTTGTATAAATAGAACAGGCTGAAAGTCCTTGAGAGCAAGTCTGCAAACAACACTTCTCCATGGCTTCTGCTTCAGTTCCAGCCACAGGTTCCTACCCCGAGTTCCTGTCCTGACTTCCCTCAGCGATGTACTATAATCTGTAAGTGGAAATAAGACCTTTCCTTCCTAAGTTGCTTTTGGTCTTGGTGTTTTGTCACAGCAATAGAACCCCTAAGACAATTAGGGGTTCACAAAGAATGAATTCAACACTTGAAGACAGGATAAATAAACCTCTCATGAAAAGAAAGCAAGAAAATATATTCCACAGCCACACATTTACCTATTCCAAAAAGTAGGTGGTAGTGAATAATCTTGGATTTCTCCTTTTTAAAGAAGCTTTTATGTATGTTTATGCAATAGTGGCATATTCATGAGGTAGGTGAAATCTTTCCCTTTCAAAATTATTGAAAAAGTATTGCTTTAAAAATGTTTCTATGATCTTACTAAGAAGCCCATAAAGAGGATGAAATCACAGTGCTAATGTCATCTGAGGTTGGAGTCTTGTGAGGATGCAGATATGCTATGGGTAGGAAGATCCCACTGATGCTATAGACCATGATAGAGCAGTGCCTTAGTTTTACCCTGAATAAAACAACTTAAGGGAGAAATGCTATATGGCAGCATGTAGTTCCAGGTAAAGTCCATAAAGGCATCAAGGGCATGAGAGGAGCCTGCCACATTGCACCAGGAGTCCAGAAGCAGAGAGAGAACAGGAAGTGAAGTCAGGTCATAAAACTTCAAGGCCAGCTGCTGAGTGACATTATGTCCTCCAGCGAGGCTCTATTTCCTGAAGGTTATATAACCTCAAACAGTGCTACCTCCTAGGGACCGATTGTTCAGACATGAGTCTATGGGGCATCTCACATTCAAACCATAACATTTTTGCCCCTGATCCCCATAGGCTCATGATAGAAAATAAATGAAGTCCAACTTCAAAGATCCCCATAATTTTGAACAATCCTACCCTGAAGATAATAAGGCAATCTGTTGACTCTGACAACTTGTAAAATTAAACAAATAAAATAAGCAGCAAGTTATGTACTTGCAGAACAGAATATACATTTGTGTTCCAAAAAGGAGAAACTGAGTCATGGCAAGAACAATCAGCAGAACAAACACCACATTTTTCAGTTCAATGTCTGGTATCTGGGTGTGTAATGAAATCAGCTAAGCTGGACTCCGAATGGCTTAGGTAGCTCAACCTCTCCAGCTCTGTTATCTGGATACACACAGCCTTCCCTTGGGCTGCCTCTGCTCATCCTCATCTCTCCTTGGTGGATATCCCACAGTCCTGGCATCTCCAACCCTCAGAGATCCATGCCTTTTTTCAGGGACTCCAAACTTTGTGACACACATAATTTCTGGTCTCAGTTTCTCACTGTGAGTCTCTCAATCTTGCACCTTTGATGCCTTCAAAAATCAGTACCATGTATATGATGCTTAGGTCACTGCCAAGCTCTGCTGCTATCAATTAGACCCCTCTCCTTGCACTATTTCTGCATCTGCCTTTATATACTAACCCTGGAGAAACACTATTGCAGACAGGTGCTTTTGAGGATCAGGCAACTCTTTTAACTCAAGCTTTTTCAATTGAAGTGAATTTGCGTCTTCACAAGATGTGAGAACCTCCAGGTCTATTAGTTACGGCTTCTTCAGCATGAGCCCGCATACCATCCTGTCTTGAAATTTCCTCTGCCCAACAAATCAGACTTTTATGTTCAAATCTAGCTTCACACAGGTTCTCGGGACACAGAATTGTTGACCAAAATATTACCCAATGTGCATTTTGGGGAGAACAGTACATGTTCTTTACTGAGTCCTTCAATAAATCTCCTTATCTAAATTTCCAAACTATTCCACATTCCTTCCCCTGAATAATCCCAAAAGCTTTAAAGCCAGAAGTTAGAGCTATCATACCAACAGCCCACTTCTCGGAACCAATTTCTTTCTTAAATCATTAATTTTCATTGTGATTAAAAAACCTGACAAAGTCAACTCGGGGGAGAAAGGGGTTATTTTAGCTCATAGTTCCAGATTACAGTCCATCACAGCTGGAAAGTCACAGCAGCAGGGCTTGAGTTGATCAGAGAGTGATGGATACCTGCATGGTTGTGCTCAGTTCACCTCTTCTCCTCTATGGTTTAGGATCCCGTGGGTAGGGAATGACCCATTCACAATAGGTCTTACCACTTCAATCATCATAATGGAGTCAATTCTTCACAGACATGCACACTGACCATAGAGAAAAAAGGAAAGAAAAATATATCATGGGGTCAAAGCTATAAACAGAATTGAGGTAAATAAAGAGGATTAATCTTGGAAAGGTATATTGACTTTTGTCTACAAAATTTCACCAAATTCAATTTTAAATAAGACATATCCATATTGATTTGGGCATGATAGTCCATACCTGGCCTGTCATCCTAGCTCTTGGAAACTGAAGCACTACAATCAAGAATCCTGGATCAATCTAGGTTACAAAATGAGTCTAAGGCTGACGTGGGCTACATAAACCCTTGTACTAAATAAAACAAATATATATATTTTTCAGTGAAGTATTAAATTTCTATAGAGTTATATGACTAAAAATAACATGCTGAGGGTAATAAGGTCTAACCAAAGCTCGAAGAAAGAGAAATAATACAAAGGCAAAGTGGCTGGGGCTTTTGGAAATACAGGAATTTAGTAGAGAGAGTTCTGATTAGAATGAGAGATTGATTTTTATGAATTTTATGTAGAACTTACTTGCTTGATTTACTGTCCATAAGACGTACCCCTTCTTCCTCTGTTTTCCCACTGAGCTTGTGAAAATAAGTTGAGCAGAGCCATTTTGTTTCAGTGGTAATCTTAAAAGAGAATCCAGTGTTCCAAGCCTGTTTACTCTTTCCTAAATACAACTGAACTGCAGAATTACATGTTGTGGGAAACATAAAACTTCAAAACACTACACAATCACTGGGCTATTTCCAGTGTGTGCCAACAGGTAAGGCAACTGGAGGCTTTTAGGAATATTTTATTCTGTAGAGATGTTTTCTTTCTTTTTTCTTTCTGTTTGTTTTTTGTCTAAGATTTTTTTGATACCTCTCAGAGTAAAAGATTTTAAGGAGCAAAGTTTGCAAAATGGCTACAAGGTAGAATCTAGCTCATGAGTTTTCTATCTCTTATACACTGTGCTTCTTTTTCTGTTCTTCATTTGTCTTTAACATACAATAGATCTTTAATGTCTGATGGTCCTGGACAAAACAAATCCACAAGAAAGATTACTTTTATCATGCTTAGCTATATCCTTTTCGTGTTAACTTTTGATTCCTTTCTGTTGATAACTTAGTTTTTCTGTGTCTGCTGATACACAGTCATCCAGGCTCTGGAACCCAGTGAAACTCATTGAGGATTCGAGCTTCATGAATATAAGATGCGCTTTTTCAGCTCTTGTGGTTGGGATACCTGGAACATTATTATTATTTTTTGTATTCTCATTTTGATCTGGAGAGAAAAACTTCTCTGTAATGTTAAAAGTTCTGGTGGCTAGAAAAATGGCTTAAAACTGCTGCTCCTGCTGAGGACTGGAGTTTGTGTTTCAGAACCCATTTCAGGCAGCAAGCAACCACCTGTATCTCCAGCTGGAGAGGATCTTGCATCCTCTTCTGGCCTCCAGAGGCAGCCCATATGCTTGCAAATACAGACACAGACACAGACACCACAAACACAGATACACAGACACCACAAACACAGACACAGATACACAAACACACACACACACACACACACACACACACACACACACACTTCTGTGTGTTCCTGCCTCCACCTTGTTGATTCTGTTCAGGGTTCTGAGAGATACAATGATTGAAAAGAAAAATTAAGCTTTGAGGTAATTTGGAAAAAAATGGAAAATAACTACCTTCCCTGTTCTTTATAATTTGGTCATAGTATTTTAAGGTTGTTTAATTAATGATCTTAATTCACTTTTCAATCTTAATTTTGTGCTCTGTTACATATTCTATCAATTGATTCCCAAGATTAAGATGTGGTTACTTCCTGTGGGAGCATTGTTTGCCTCTAGGTATCAATGCACAGAACTACTCCCCTTGTTACCGTGAAGCAGGCCACTTGCATGCTCATTATAATGGGTTTTTGCACATGGGCATCTTGCTTTTAACTTATTCACAATTTTCCAACAGTGAACATTTCTTGAATAGTACCTGTCCCCAAAACCTTGGAAATTGGACTCAAAATGAGGAAAACAAGAGCATATTACTTTATGTTTTCTAAGATTGGCATCATTTAGAGTTATTGCTTAAAAGAGAAATCATCGTGACCAAAGCTTTGTGATTACTATGGCTAAAGTAGATAATATTTGATCTAATCATGTTACTTCCATATAGAAGTTTACGCAATCATGTTCCACGAAATATAAGAATTTATTATACGGTTTAAGCAAAGTCTGTCACGTTGAAACAAAGCTCACTAAGCATGAAGGAAGTTGTTATTAAGAGAAAATAAAGTGCTTTTGGTTGTTAATTTGTCCTTCGTCTCTCATCCAATCATGGTATTACATTATTCAGGATATTATTTGTGCACTTTAGTATTGGAATATAAAGTGGTTTAAATCATCTTTTTATTTGATTGACATAGCTTTTCAAAAATATATCATGAGATCAAGAAGGCATAATTTTCATTTCCAAGGCCACGCTGGTGGTGGAGTGTGCAGAGTCCCTCTTTGGCTGTAGGCTCTTGTAGTAAGACCTTTGGCTGTTGAAAAGCCATGAGGGTTTGAGGTCACGAGCATAAGACCAATGAAGCGGGTGCTTGCGGGCAGATATATTTTTTTGAGTACACGGACTCTCTTGTCAAGTTATCAGAGCCTCTAAGAATTCTCAGGCAGTGCATCTCACGTCACAACCTACCTTCCTCGTTTACAAACACCAGGAAGCAAGGAGTGAATGTTATGTATTCTGGAATATTTAACCAGTGCTGCTTAAAAGAATTTATGATTACATTAGATAACCCTCAGCAGAAAATGCTTGGATTGCTTTTTAAATAGAATTGTTTCTGTAATATTTTTGCTTATGTTAGTGCGTGTGGATGTACCTGTCAGGGTGTACATGTGGAGGTCAGATAACGTTTTGAAGAAGTTGATCTCTTCCTTTACCCCATGGGTCCCCAGGATTGAACTCAGGTCATTAGACTTGGCGGCAAGCAACCTTACTTGCTGAGTCATCTCATCAGCTTAGATTGCCTTTTGATATACAAGTATACAAAGCCATCTTAATGAACTGGAATGCAGGCTTTAGTAGAATGGCCCTGCTTAGAAGCTGTAATACTCTATTTAGATTTAGCTTAATAAAGAGCTGCTCTGTGCTGTTGCGTAAGTTACTTATGCCCTTTTGCCTGATTATCTTCCTTTGCAAAAAATAAAATAAAATAAAGCTCTTAAGTACAGTACCTCTAAGTTCTCCGTAAGGTCTTATTTCCTAAAATCCTAATTACAATTACATTCTCCTACTCCTAAAAATCGTGCATATCTGTGCTTGCTGAAGTGCATATTTGGAAAATGGATTACCTTGTATATGCTTGTAATCATTTCTAAATGTTTGTCATACATCACTGTTGGTATATAACAATTTTTTATTACAGGAACTCTTTCATAGCTCCTTCCTTTTCACTAGATCAGTGAGAAAATGGCTTGAAAAACAGATAGCATTCATTAAAGTGAAATAAACTCATTTTGAACATCTAATGCATAGGTATTTCGGTTATTTAAGATATGTTTTAATTTTAAAGACTAAATTTTAAGTGTGTATGTGCCAACTTCTCAGTGATCTAGAAATATTCATCATTTTGATTGCTTATAATTAGTTAATGGGCTTAATACAACTTATAAGTCATGATCTTCTACAATTCTCCTGACAATTAATAGGACCCATACATCATCCATGGTACAGTTCCTCATTACTCGTGTTTACGGTTTGTGATATTGGATATGGAGGGGCATTGGTCATGTGAGGACAGCTTTAAAGGGGTGGAGAAGTGGGATGTTGAAAGGCAGATGCCTAGAGTGTTTGTTGTGCAAATTGGAAGATCAGTGATTATTGTGTCTCTGATGAGATGTGAAAGAAGAATCACACGCTGAGGTAAAGGACTATCTTGTGACCAAACTTTCACTAAGACTGAGATTAGGATACATATGTGGATGTTAGGGTTTCTAAGAAAAGGCTGTGTGTGTGTGTGTGTATGTGTGTGTGTGTCTATATGTGTGTATGTCTGTGTGTGTCTATATGTATGTGTGTCTGTGTGTGTCTATATGTGTGTGTGACTGTGTGTGTCTATATGTGTGTGTGTATGTGTCTGTGTGTCTGTGTGTGTGTGTGTGTGTTTGTGTGTGCGTGTATGTGTGTGTGTGTATGTGTGTATGTGTGTGTGTGTCTATATGTGTGTGTGTATGTGTCTGTGTGTCTGTGTGTGTGTGTGTGTGTCTGTGTGTATGTGGGCATGAATGCATGTGCATTCTTGTGCACGGGCAATGGGGAAAGTAGTGGTTGACTTTGTGTGTCTTCCTTTATAACTCTCCATCTTACCTATGAAACAGGATTTCTCCTACTGAACCTGGTGTTTGACCCCTCAGTTAGATTGGCTGTCCAGAAAGCTCCCAAGGATCCACCTGTCTCTGCTCCCCTCCTCCTCAGTGCTGGTGTAACTGACAGGAGTGCTCACACCCTCAGCTTTTATGTGGGTATCGGGGATTCAAACTCAGGTCTTCATTCCTGCTCAGAAAGAATGTTATCCACTGAGTCATCTCCCCGGTCTTCTGAAGTGGCATTTTTGGAAAGGAAATTTTTGTCACTGGCATTTCCTACAGCTCAAGTCCTACCTGAGGGCAGTAGAGTTAGTGTTAGATTGCTGCATGAGAACGAAGGTAGCAACAGTGTGGGGGAGGACAGAGAGTTTTCTGTTTGGAGACTGTTAGAACGTTGAGATAGTAATGGTCTGAAAATAAACAAGGAGTGGCTGAAGAAGAATGAAACCCATACACGCTGATTTTTCTATGTACAAGGATGGTCATGAATAATCCTCTTCAGTCGTGTAAACAAAACAGGGAGAGTTGCAGAGTGGCATGGAAAAGTCAGTTGCCCAGAGAAGTTTCATTTGCTGAATTAGCACAAAGGGTAAGAGAACCACGCCAAATACAAACACACATGAGTCATCAATAGGAGACAGAAGACAGTTTGAAAGTACTGACAGACCTGTGTGGCTGCTCAAACCAGGAAAGGCATCTTAAAGTCCCATTCCTGTTTGTCGAGAAGCTGATAAAAAAATTCAGCTGATATACAATTTGCTCTGTAGTACACCACAAGGAAACAAACCATTTAAAACAATCCTCACATGCATCATACACATTTTTGAAAGGTCAAGAATTGTCTATGAAAATGAGAGAATATAATGTTCTGTGTTTTGAAAAAAATCTCCCTCTTACGTCACTGCTTGAAAATAAACACAGTTATCCATATATTTGTATGGCATTTTCTGAACATGGGTAAAAGGCAAGGAAAGTTGCAACTTCAAATAAACTATGATAGGAATGAGAAATGAAACTTTAAATATATAGGGATTTTGCACATACTGCATAAGCCATCACATTGCTCATGAATGTTTTTGCTTACTTTCTAAAAATAAGTTTATAAATTAATTGATTTTTTAAATGAAATTGTTTCTGTTGATCCTTCTCTCCTATTCTTCTCTTGGACCCCATGTGCCCTTCTACCTTTAGATGTGTCCTTTCTGCTTTTATATGAATTGTGCCTCCCCTGGCTTCCTCAAAATCTCTCCCCATTCATGGTCTCCTTTCTAGTTTCAGGACCCATATGCACACTAACTTCCACACAGATACATGTATATGTGAATTAAAAGCTAATATTTGTGTGTGAGGGCGTGTGGTAGTTGGATTCCTGAGTCTGGGCTACTTTGTATAAAATAGTGACTTCCAGATCCATCCATTTTCTTGCAGATTTCAGCTCTCTTCTTCTCTTGTTGCATTCCGAACTAGCATTTACTTGTGTTGCCCACTCCACTACGGAGAGCATCTCAGTCGTCAGTGGAAACCAGTGTTCATGTAGTGCACTGAAGTCACATGTAGCACATTAAAGTAAGACAAACAGAAGACCCTGAGAATTGAGTCAAATTTAATTGCTAGCACAGTATCTTGTTCCTCGTATGCCCTTCTAAATCCATATGTGTTACGGCGACAGAGTAATTGTTCAATTGCTTGTCCCCAGGAATTAAAGTCAGGTATCTCTTATATCTATCCTAATGCTCTACTTTTATTTTCTACCGTCTTTCAGTTTATAGCCTTATTCGTATTACGCTTTCAAGTAGAAGCGACTTTAGCACATGCATTTGACTATTCTCACAATTTTAACACTCTGAAGTAAATATTTAATGATTTATAACTTAATAATGTTATTTTTAAAATTATTTTTCTGCTGCTAGAAGAATTAAAAAAAAATTCTCTGAAGTCTGTCACCATGGCAACAAATAGAAAATGTTAGCAAATGTGGGTCTCAGAAAACACTTTTTAGGGAGTCATTTCCGCTAATTATGCAATGGCATATAATAGAGAGAGGAGGAATCCTTCCTCTTAACAAATAATTATTTATTAAATGCATAAATTATCATACAACTAAGGGATAGATCTGTTTTAAAATAATAACAACACCTACACATGTAAAGGAATGCTTTGCCAGGAGGCTTTTTGTGTTGTGAGGCCTTCTTTAACATGCCACTTGAATTTCTGGGAACAGCTTGGAGGGAGGTATATAAGAAGGAGAGTGTCCATTGGAAACAGCAGTTGGGGTAGAGACAGGGGAAGAGTGAGCACCAAGTTAAGGTAGAGACATGGGAAGAGTGGGTTCCAGAGTTGGTTGGGTGGTGTTAGGAAAAAGTGAGCTCCATAACTGATGATAGGAAAGTAGGCAGAAATAAGGCTCAGATAAAGTGGAACTAACTGGAGTTATATCTTTCTCAGTAACTGCCTTGCTGGGAGAAGCTGAACCAGACTGCAGTGGAGTTCCATTAGGAGTCCAGTTATGATTGAAAGAGTAACAGTTACAAAGGCTTCACAGATTAGATACAGCATTTAGGAATCGCTGCAGCCTTTAACAGCCCAGACCCAAATGGCAGAAAACAGCTACACACCCTTGTAAAAAGAAAAAACCCGTTACACACACACACACACAGACACACAAGAAGTGTATGTTCAAGCATACATGCCAGTGGGCACTGCCTAGAACAGGATGCTCAGTTGTGCTTAGTGGAATTAATCAACAAATTTAAATAACAAAATCATCTAATCTTTAATAAAAATTTGTAGCAATGTTTGGACAATATTTTCATACTTGTTGTCTCTATATTTTTAAGTATAAGTCAGAGTATAAAATATAACTATTTAGTGGAAAATATCACCACAGATCTACTCTTACTGCAGTATAATTATCTTTCAGAAAAAATGGGCTATAATAAAGAATTTTAAGAGATAAAGAAATCAGTTTGGAATCACTTTGATAGTTTTTCCTATCCTTCCCTTTCCGTTGCAACATTCCTGCTGACTTTGTTTTCTGTACTTTTTCAATAATAAAACCTTTGTATCAAGAGGGTATGGCTACTAAATAAATTGTCACAACCTAACACTTGGAGTTAATTGACAGGTGGACACTATAGAATTATTTATCACGTGAAGAATTTTAAATTAACTCTGAAACTTACCACTAGCACAAATTTTCTTATCACAATCCTGTAAGAAGACTGGTTTGTCTCTTAGAATGTCACTTAAAATTACCAGGAACATTTTATGCGACAGCTGTGCCATCTCCAATGCTTCTTAGTCCCAACTACCATTAAGATTCTACAAAATCAAGACAATGAGAAAGGAAAAACACTGGTGAACCCCCATGATAACACAAGAGAAGTCTGATGCAGATACAAATGATGTTTCTAATTATTTTTTCCTGTAGATTTCATTTAAATAAAAATCTTTATTTTGCCATTTCAGCACTAACAAGTAGTCTGATTAATCTGTGTTGAGAATCATGGTCCTATAAACAATCTTCAAAAAAGAATGAATCCTATTCACACAGTGTTTGAGTCCTTAGTGGATGTTACAAAATGGAATGCTTATAAGTCTCATAGCTTACCACTGGTGTATATTTGAATGAAATCAATCCTTCACTGTCTGCTATCATTGAGTCAACACTGATTAAATTAGTTATATTTAAACTCTAAATATAAAAATTTATTTCTTCAGAATTTCTGGTATATCTAGTGATTTACAAACAAATTCTTCATTTCAGAGCTTGCTATACAAGAGGAGAGCTTTTGGGAAGTATCAAGGGATGATTAAATTAATAATGTTATTTTAGAATTATATGATGGATTGTCTTTTGACCAAATAGAGTAAGTAACTGAGCATGTGAGTTTAATAAATAACTATAAGAGTATTTCATGAAAAGCACAAAGATGCTTTTATGTGATAGATATAAAATACTGGTTGCTATTACACAGTTGTTAAATAATTTAAGTATATAAAAGCCATAGTACAAACAAGCACGTACTCCATATCTTCTTACATACAAAAGAGTACAAATAACTGATTTTGATTCACAGCATTTTATTCTAAGTATTAGCTACATAAATTTGGCAGCTACTATTAGCACTCTGGGGTTTGAGCACCAATAATTATATAGTGAAATTAAATCCTTTATTTTTCCAGCAATTAGAAAATGCTTTTGTATAATACATACTGTATATTGAGTCTGTTCTTCATCAAATGCTCTCCCCTCTCTTCTCTTGCCCATCTCCTCCTGTTCAGCCACTTGTTCCTCTAGATGACCTCACTTCACTTTTATGTTATAAGTATGTATGTATGCATGTGTTTACACATATATATATGCACAAGTACATATTTGGTTTTACGTATTTACTTAAAATCTGGGAATGACAAACAAGCAAATGAAAGAAAATATATACTTGTTTTTCTGACACTGGCTTAATTTACTTAATATGACCTTTTCCAGTAGCACCCATTTCCCTCAACGTGCCATGACTTTGTTCTTCATTTTGGCTGAAAAAAATTTTTTTCTTTATTTAATTGTGGCTGTTCTTGGAAACCTATATTGGTTCCATAATTAACTTCCTGAGGATCTGGAGATAAGATTTCAAAGTATATCTTATGGGCTAAAATCAAGACATTAGCAGATATCTGTTTCTTCTACAGGATTTACCTTAACTAGGTTTCTCCAGCTTTTTGAAACCATTTGTATCCTTTCATATATGATGCATTCCTCTGCATTTTTCAAATCTCTCTATCTGTCTCTCTGTCTCTCTCTCTCTCTCTCTCTGTCTGTCTCTGTCTCTCTCTCTGTCTATCTCTCTCTCTCCCTCTCTCTCCCCTGCTTTTATATTACACCTTTAGATATTGCATGCTAGAGCATACACTAACTGCTGAAAACATAAGGTTGAAGAAGAATTAGTTCATGGCAGCCCAGTTAAATTTTGGTTCACTATTCAAGGCAAAAAAACAGTAGGTTGAAAACATTCATCCAATGCACTTATCAGAACTTTATAAATCCATCTTCCTGAGTTGAAATGAAGATATAATTGAAACTGACAAACTTATCTCAAAACTATATTTTAAAAGTTTCTTTGGGGTGATTCATTCTCCTTTCTGTAAATATACATACTCAGATTCATCCCTTCCATTTCTTCCTATGAAGAAGATGAAGGCAGCAGATAGGGCTCTATCACCTCCCAGAAGTATAAAGAGGGTGTGGAGACCAGATGCTCCCCATTGTCTTCTCACTAGTTCCTGCAGAGCTCTTGTGGTCAAACTTCTAGACCCACTAAATTGATTTCTTACTGTGTGATGCTGCTGGATGCAACTTTGAGTTACTGGAAAAACTGAAAGTTCAGTAACTTTCTTTGATTATTCAACTAAGAAATGTGAAGCTTTTAAAGATGCAACACACCTTACAGATTCATTTGGTGCCTTAGACATGCTTTACCTGGACATCAGTTTGTCTGTCACCTCAGTTTGATTAGACTTTTCTATCTACAGAGTCTTCAAAGGGCATTTGAGATTCTGTTTTATCTCTGAGACCTCAAGTTAACTTTTTCTTTCTTACAGATATCTGAGAGTCACAGTCTCATCTTATCTTTTGCTTTCTTAGTCTAATAATGTCATGGTGTCATAATTAATAATTTTTTATTGAAAATCAGGTGTCCATATGTGTGTGGATGGATGTCTATAACTTCAACTCAGTTACCTTGATCAGCATGTCTGTTGTTATGCCCAAACCATGATGTTATTATTACTATAGTTCTGTAGTACAGCTTGAAATGAGGAATGGTGATACCTCCAGAAGTTCTTTTATTGTTCAGGATTGTTTCAGCTATCCTGGGTTTTTTGTTTTTCCATATGGAGTTTAGTATTGTCCTTTCAAGGTCTGTAAAGAATTGTATTGGGATTTTGATAGGAGTTGCACTGAATCTGTAGATTGCTTTTGGTAAGATAACCATTTTTACTATGGTAATCCTACCAATCCAGTAGAATGGGAGAGCTTTCCATCTTCCGAGATATTCTCCAATTTCTTTCTTCAAAGACTTGAATTTTTTGTAATACAAATCTTTCACTTGCTTGTTTATAGTCACCCCAAGTTATTTTATATTATCTGTGGCTGTTGTGAAGGATGTTGTTTTCCTGATTTCCTTCTCAGTCCATTTTTCATTTGTATACAGGAGGGCTCCAGATTTTTTTGAGTTGATCTTGTAGCCATACCACTTTGCTGAAGTTGTTTATCAGCTGTAGGACTCAGTTCCCTGGTCTAGTTTTCGGGGTTGCTTATATAAATGATAGTATCATATATCATTTTAAAATAAGGATATTTTAACTTCTTCCTTTCCAATTTGTCTCCTTGATCTCCTTCTGTTTTCTTATTGCTCTAGATAGAACTTCAAGTACTATATTTAAAGGGATGGAAGGAGGGCACAACCTCCTCTTGTTCCTGATTTTAGTCCATTAACTTTGAGCCTCTCTCCATTTTATTTGATGCAGGCTGTGAGATTGCTGTAAATTTCCTTTATGTTTAGGTATGTCCCTTGTATCCCTAATTCCTCCAAGACTTTTATCATGGATTTTGTCAAAATTGTTTTTGGCATTTAGTGACATGATTGTGTGTGTGTGTGTGTGTGTGTGTGTGTCTGTGTGCATGCATGTATGTTTCTTTCAGTTTGTTTATATGGTAGATTACATTGATTTTTTTGTTTTTGTTTTTGGAATTGTTTGTTTTCTTGTTTGTTTGTTTTGAGACAGGATTTCTCTGTTGTAACTCTGGCTGGCCTCAAACTTACTCTATAGATCAGACTGGCCTCAAACTCACAGAGATCTGCCTGCCTCTGCCTCCCAAGTGCTGGGATTAAAAGCCTGTGCCACCACAGTCCAGCTCATATTGACTGATTTTCATATGTTGAACCTTCCTTGCATCTCTGGGATGAAACCAGAGATCATGGTGGATGATCTTTGTGATGTGTTCTTGGATTCGATTTGCAAATATTTTGTTGAGTATTTTTGTATCTATTTTCATGAGGGAAATTGGTCTGTAATTATCAATGTGACTGTGGCCTCATAAAATGAGTTTGGCAACGTCTCTTCTGTTTCTATTTTGTGGAATGATTTGAGGAGTATTGTCATTAATTCTTCTTTGAATGTCTGATAGAATTCTGTGCTTAAACTATGTGGCCCTGGGCTTTTTTTGGTGGAGAGACTTAAAAACTGCTTCTATTTCCTTGAGGAGTGTCAGTCTATTTAAGTTGTTTGTCTGATCTTGAGTTAATTTTGGTAGGTGATATCTATCAATAAAATTATTCATTTATTTTAGATTTTCAACTTTGTGGAGTACATATTTTTAAAGCATGACAGAATGATATTTTGGATTTCCTTGACGTCTGTAGTTATGTTACCCTTTCCATTTCTGATTTTTGTTAATTTGGGTATTTTCTCCGTCTTTTAATTAGTTTGGATAAGGGTTTGTATATCTTGTCCATTTTCTCAAAAAACCAAATCGCTTCATTGATTCTTTGTATTGTCCTTTTTGTTTCCATTTTATTGATTTCAGCCCTCAGTTTGATTATTTCTTGCCAGCTACTCCTCTCAGGTGTGATTACATCTCTCTGTTCTAGAGCTTTCTTTTTTAAAAACTTCTGTTACTATTGTTATCGTTATTATTTTGTGTGTATGTGCCTGTGTGTTTAGGTTTCTGTGGAGTCCAGAGACATTGGCTCCCTAGGAGCTGAAGCTACAGAAGGTTTGAACTGCCATAATGTGGTGATGAAAACCAAGCTCTGGCCCTCTGGAAGGGTAGCAGGTTCTCTTATTGGGTGAGCGATATCTCAAGCCCCCATTCATCAGGAATGGTTTCAGGTTGACATTGAATCGTCAAGTTTATTATTCCACTGCCCATTAGGAAAAGAAGACACGATTTCTTCATTGCCTTTAGCTTATTTTTGGTCAGTCAATTTGACATTTTCCTCTTTTTGTTAGAGTGATTTCCTTTGGAGGAAAGAAATCTTCTCACTTCTTTGTACTGTTTTGTTATTTCCACACTGAGAAAGATGGATTCCTTTGGCTTAGTAGTTTAAAAAAAGAAAAGAAAAGAAAAATGAACACATCTATGAAGCCCTGCTTCACAGATAATATGCTGACAATAAGGAGGAATTTTGAAATCTCTCTTTAGAATATCTCAATAGGTATTTTTTATTATAAATTTAAAAAAATCAAGTAAACTTTCATCCATCGAGTTGATGGCATCATTTTGGCGTATTTTCTCAGTATTACCAGTTTATTCTGTATGCCCCACACACTGATATGCTAAGTAGGAAGTTAAATGCAAATAAGTTTTCATACTTAAAATATTTAGTGAGGTGATGCAATGTCTTCAACTTTGTTCTGTTTTCTCAAGATGGTGGTGTCTGTTTAGGAACTTTTGTGCTTACATGTGAATTTTTGATGTCTTCATAGGGCTTGCAGTGAATTTATAAATTATTCTGAATAGTACGGGAGTTTAAGAAATATTAATTCATCCAGACCATGATTATAGGTATCTCTCCATTTATGTGGGGTGTGTGTGCGTGTGCGTGTGTGTGTGCGTGTGTGCGTGCATGTGTGTGTGTGCGTGCGTGTGTGTGTGCGCGTGCGTGTGTGTGTGCGTGTGTGTGCGTGTGTCTGTGAGTGTGTGTGTATGTGCGTGTGTGTATGTGTGTGTGTGTGCATGTGTGTGCGTGCGTGTGCGTGCGTGTGCGTGTGTGTGCGTGCGTGTGTGTTGTTCAGTTTCTTTTTTATCATAATTTTTGTAATTTTCACTGTGTTTACTTTCTCTTTCCTTCCTAAATTTATTCCTAGATTTTTTTATTTTACGCAGATATTCTGAATGAGATATATTCATGCATTTTTCTCAGTTCTCATGTTATTGGTATTTGAAATCTATGCTGATTTTTTGCATGCTGAGTTTTCTATTTAGCAAGTTTATTGGATTTGTTTTTCAGTTCCAATAGTCTTTTGGTAGATTTAAATTTTTATCTATATATAGAAACATAGCATCTGTAAGAGATAATTTGTCTTTCTGTGCATTTACCTTTTATTTCTTTCTTTTTCTGAACTGTCCTGTAGTTTTCAGTATACTTTGACTGAGCTTAGTAACACAAGATCATCTCCGCATCTCATTCTATGTCTAAGACGCAAAGCTTGGGTTTTCTCCATTATGTTGCATGATATTGGCTCTGTGTTTGCAGCAGGTAGCCTCTGTTATCTTGAAGTGAATTCTTTTCATACTAATGTTCTTTGGAGTTTATATTGTGAATATAGGGTCCGCTATATTATAGGAGACGCGTTCTCTTCCATGGAAACAGTCATATAGATTTGGACTTTGCTATGCATATTTAATATGTTGCATCCATTGACTTATGTACGGAAAAATTCCTGGAGAAGCGCTCATCTTCGTCACCGTGGCTGGCAACCCCTTTGATGTGCTGCAGGAATCTATTGGCGACTACTTTGTTGAGCACTTTCCTCTCCTGCTGAGATGATGTTCTTATCTATGATATTATCTTTTTCTTGAGGTTGCCTTTATATCCTTGTCTGGCTGTAAAACCAGTGTAATGATAGTTGTCTCATAAAATGAGTTTGAAAATGTTACTTCGTTTTTACTTTCTTGTCGTAAATTGAGAAGAACCGATACTAGCTCTTCCTTGAAAGATTGGTAGAACCCAGAAATTAAGCTTTCTGGTTCAAACTTTCCATATTGAGAGATTTTTTTTTGTCCCAATTCAATCCTACTTAAAATTGGCTTCCTTGAAATCTTTGAGTTTGTTAAAGTTTGACATGTCAAATATGTCTAAGTTTCCCTTTTCTTTAGATTATTCAGTTTGTTGCAGATAGTTTATTTTTATAACTGCTTCGGATGATCCCTGTGTTATCAGTTGTAATGTCTCATTTATTAAACCTTTGTTTTTCATTCTTAAAATTTCATTTTAGTTTTTGAGATTATAATTTAGTAACAACACTTCTTACTACCCTTTACTCCCAATGCCCTTCTCTTCTTTCCTTCAAATTCAGGGTACCTTTTTCACTAATTATCATCATATGCACATTTATATATATGTACACATATATTCCTACATGTAACCTGTTTAGTCCATAATTTTTTAATGCTGACTATTTGGCACTGGAAAAACAACTGTGCTCTTCCAAGGGAAGATCATCGCTCCAGATCCTAGCTTTCCTGGGCTGCCTATCATTCCTTGTTTACAGTTGAGGCCTCTTGGGCTTTCCCTTATTATAGAAACAGGGGCAGAAAGATTGTAAGAGTCGGAGGATGAGGGAGTTTGCTGTGAGACTGCGTCTCCTTGTTATATCAGAAGCTACATAAAATCTGGTAAGACTACCTAAATGTGAGCTGAATGAGGATGGCACCAATGAGCATTCCAAACTGGGTGGAGAAAAACCCCCCATGACCTCCACCCTACACAAAGAGCTATAAGCCACTGAAAACAGTCAGAAAAGGCTCCCTTCCCCAGGGAAGGACACACCAATTGGTTGTCCAGTGACAAATGATCAGTCCTGAAAACATACATGAAAGTCACATTATACAGACTAAACAGGTTATATTTAAGAATATACATGTATATACATATATGCATGAAGCAATGATTAGGGAATAAAGAGGCCATGAATTTGAAAGAGAGCAGGGAGAGGGATATAGGAGGTTTTGGAGGGAGGAAAGGGAAGGGAGAAATATTGTAATCAAATTGTAACCTCAAAAAAGAAAAATAAATTTTAAAGGTAATTGTGATGGATTGTTAAATATTTTAAATAAGCCTTAAATATTATTATGTACACATCAAATATATAAGACACCTTAATATATACTAATATAATAAAATACCACTAATGTGAACAGTTAAATAATAAGGTTAACAGAAACATGCCAATAACATATTTGGTATTTGAAGTTCGTGTTTTCTTTTTAAATGAGTTTGAAAATTCAGCTTTTATATCTTAGGTGCTAATTTTCCAGTGAATAAATAGTCAGGAACTATTCTGTAGTCTCTCAGACATACGTGGAAGTTTTACGACTTCAATAGCAATGGTAGGATGTGAAACACTGGTTAAAAAAATACTATAATCACACCCTTCCCTTACTTGGAAAATGAAAATTATAGTTCTCACATTATACTTGTAGTTGTGACTACCAGCAATCACATCCTAAGTTAACCATCTGTGCTTGAAAATGTCACATATTAATGAGGCAAACACAAACTAGATTTTCAAAATAATGCATTATAGCATTTCTATTATAAAGGGTTGGGTATTTGAACATCTTTTAAAAGTACCTCCTTTCTTCTCTTCCTTTTTGGTGGCAGTGAGAATGGACCTTGACTCTGCATGCTATATCAGCCATTTACCCCTGAACTAGAGTCCTAGCCTTTTCTAAAGTTTGCTTTGTTACAGGGTCTTCCTTAGTTCATCGTGCTGGCTTTGAAATCTCAGTGAAGTTCAGGCAGGCCTCTGGGCTTACAACCTCCTACCTTAGTTTCTGGAAAGTGGAGATAACAGGAGTGTGTTAGGGTGCCTAGCTCAGTGTTTATTATACGTCAGCACAATATATTCAGACACTGTAGAGGCGGTGAATAGAGCTACAGACTTCAGGATGCAGATTTGAAAGAAAAGAAATATTGACTAAAATGATGTTATAAATTGTTTCGCTGGTCATTTAAAAAAATTAAAAATAGACTTAAACACCCCCCCACAATATATACTGATTATGGCTTCCCCTCTTTTTTTCCTATCTTTTCACAGATCCTTCCCATTTTTCCACCCACCAAAATCCATAACCTTTTATCTTTTTATTAGGATATAAATAGACATCAAAATAATAATAAAAGAAAGTTAGATAAAATAAAAGCAAATAAACCACAGCAGGACAAAGCAAACAGAAGAAAAAGAGGCAAGAAAAAAAAACCCTCAAGTAACACATGCAGATGCAGGTACACATACATTCTCACACAGAGAAATCCCATAACAACACAAAACTGGAAACTATGATGTATGTGCAAAGAACCTGTAAGGTAAAGTAGATAGATAGATAGATAGATAGATAGATAGATAGATAGATAGATAGATACAGATAGAGAGACAGACAAATAAATGAAATAAAAGCTTTGGCAAAGCATTATGAGTTGAAGAACTTCCAGAAAACATTATTAAGTTTGTTTTGTGTTGGCCATATAATGCTAGGCATGGAGAGTGCTCTTAAGAGTGGTTCGATTAATCAGTGAGACTCCATAGAAAAAAATTAATTTTCTATTTGCAAGCATTTATCGATTGGAGATAGCTTCCAGGCTAGGAATGTAGGCTTGTGCCTTTCAGGTCTGGGATTCTATGGAGCCCAGACCAGTTCAGACTCTGTGTATTTTGCCACAGTCTCTGTGCATAGGTCCTGCTGTGCTTAGTGCTTGCTTCGTAGGTGTCCTCTATCCCCTCTGGCTTTTACACTTTTTTGTGATTCTATGTTTTAATTTTTATTGCTTTGATAGCAAATTATCAGCAATTTAGTAACTTAAAATAATACCCATTTTATTATCCCACAGTCTTTTAAATTTATGAATCTAAGACGCTTTGAGAGTTTTTTTTTTTTTCTGTTTAAAGTTGGATTAAAGCTGGGGCCGAATTTCAGGTTGTACTTGGTTGTGCTTGATCTCAGCCTAAGGTGGCCAGATGAATGTCCATGATCAGAGCAGCCTGCTGCCCCATAAAAACGTGGTGATTCTGTGACCCATACTCCCACCACATAGGTTGGACTTAATTTTATTATTATTTTTTCTTAAGGGAACAAGAGCAAGAAAGTCTGGCAGAATATGCTTCCTAGACTATTTAAGTTCTTTGACTGTCCTCCTTTACTCTTTTCATGCAATCTCTTTCCTTTGATACTCCAGCTGTGCACTAGAATTCCTTCCAATGTCTTCTGACTACCCAACCACATGCAATCTTCCAAGTCAAAACATTCCAAGGTGAAGTAATAAGAAATGCTTACTATGTATTTTGAAAGTATAAAGCAATAAAGCAAACATCATGAAGAAGATTTACTGTGGTTAATAATTTATCAAAAATATATGTGAAAATATGTTAGAAATATTATAACACCCTGTATATGCAGGCTTTTATACTCTTTCTAACTCCTGTTCTTCAAAGTTCTGAGCCCTGGGAGGAGGGAATTGATGGAGACATCCCATTTTAGCACTGAATCTTCTAATGTCTCTCACTCTGCATATAGTCCAGGTGTTGGTCTCTGTATTTGTTCCCATCTACTGCAGGAGAACCCTTCTCTTATGTTGGCTGAGCAACGGACTGATCTATGAGTATAGAAGACTATCACAAAGAGTCATTTGGTTGCTACATTCCTTTAGCAGAACAGCAGTGTTTGCTTTCCTCCTAGGTCCCTGGCTTTTGGTCACATGAGCAGGGTTGGGGATGGATTCTATTTTATGGAGTGGGCCTTACATCCAGTCAGATAATGGTAGGTTACTCCCCCCAGTCTTTGTGCCACTGTTGTACTAGCACATCTTGCAGGCATGTTGTTAATGGAAGGACTTGTATCTAGGTTGATATTTACCTTTCTCCTCTGGTAGCATAAAAAGTGCCTTCCAATACCATGAGTACTAGTCAGTAGAGGTGAAGCCTCTAGGCAGGTACCAGCTTAACTTCTCCATGTTAAATGAGCTGTGTAGGTGCTATATTCAGCTTATCCTTAGTTTGTGGAGATCAACCAATAACCTTGGAAGTATCCTGTGTTGTTTGGGGGTTTCCCTGGGGGGCTTCTTGAGTAACAACTTGGTAAATGTAGCAAACTACCAGAACTAGATGCTTCCTTTGTTGATGAGAGGTGTTCATTTGGGGCTATGTCACCCTGTTACTTGGCAGTTCCTCTCAGATCACCTTCATATATGAATATATTTAAGTAAGAAGCTTAGACTGTAGTAGCTTTCCATATGATCTCTCAAATGGGTCTTCATTCTAGCCTTCCCTCTCCATATTCTCTCTCTCATGCCCTTCTCCCTCACCCACCCTGTTGGATCTTCTCATTCCAGCCTTCTACACACATCCATAAATATCTATTATATTTCTCTTTCCTGTAGTGGCCCAACTCTCCACCCTAGTCTCTTGTTCTATACCTAACCTCTGTGGTTATACGAATTGTAGCCTACTTATGGAAGACTTAACAAGTAATATCCATATATAAGTGAATTCATACTATATCTTTCTCATTGGGTCTGAGTTACCTCACTCAGAATGATTTTTTTTCTAGCTCCTTCCATTAACCTTCACATTTACTAATTCCATTTTTAACAGCTGAATAATATTTCATTGAGAATATGTACTGCATTTTCTTTATTCATTCATCTATTGATGGACATCTATTCTGTTTCCAATTTCTAGCTATTATGAGTAGAGCAGAAATGAACATGGTAAAACAAGTCTATGAAGTAGGATCTAGAGTCCTTTGGGTACTTAAGAATGGCATAGCTGGATCTTAACGTAGATCTGGTCTCAGCTTACTGAGGAAATGCCACATTGATTTCCACAGTGGCTGTACAAGTTTGCACTCCCACCAGCAATGGAGGAGTGCTCCTCTTACCCCACACGCTTGCCTGCGTGAGTTGTCATTTTATGATTTTAGCCATTATGACAGGTGTAAAATGGAATCTCAAAGTAGTTTTCAATTACAATCCCCTGATGATGAAGTAGCTGAACATCTTTAAGTGCTTCTCAGGTAATTATTTCATATTTTTTTGGAATATTCTGTTTAGATCTGTTCCCTTTCTTAAAGATTGGGTTACTTGTCTTCTTGATGTCAAGGCTTATTTCTCCTCTAAATATATTTAACTATTAGCCCTCTGTCAGGTAGGTAGTTGGTATAAATCTTTCCCCCTTCCATAGGCTTCTGCTTTGTTTGAATAAAGGTGTCCTTTGCTGTGCAGAAGCTTCTCAGTTTCATGAGGTCCCATTGACTATTTTTTGTTCTTAGTGCCTGTGCTATTGGTGTTCTATTTAGAAAGACTTTGCCTGTGTCAATAAGTTCAAGAGAGTAGACTGATTTTGGTAGGATGTCCATTTTTACTGTATTACTCCTACTGATCCATGAACATGGGAGAGCTTTCTATTTTCTGATAACTTCAAGTTCTTCAGTGTCTTTAAGTTTTTATTGTACAAGTCTTTCGTTTGCCTGGTTAGAGTTACTCCAAGATATTTAATATATTGTGAGGCTACTGCAAAAAGTATTGTTTCCTTGATTTCTTTCTCAAGTCACTTGTCATTTGTATATAGGAAGGGTAATGACTTTTGTTTGTTAATCTTTCATCCTGCTTTTGCTAAAATGGTTGTCTCGCTGGTAATTTTTAACTCATATATTTTTAAACTCATGCTTTCCTCATGAGATTCTCCTTCTATACTTTTGATGATACACCTACTTGTACTTTTTCAAATTGTAAGAGCCATAAATGCCAATTCATTGTAGAATCAAATTATGATTTCTAATCTTAGCTAATGGTTAGAACAGTTGGAATTTTAAAGCCTTACTCAGTATTCTCTCTCTTATTATCCACAGTGTCTTTTCATACATCTTTCTGCTGTCCTTAAAACTCTGGCTTCATTCAATTTACTATCAGTGACAAAAGGTCTTTATCTTTGAAAAAGGATTCACCAATCTGGACTTCATTTTCTATCTTCTTCGTCGTGTATGTTGGGAAGGGTGGGCAGAGTATGGTGTCTTCCTATACTGGTCTCACTTTATATTTTGGTTTTTATTTATTTTTATTTTCTAAATGCAGGGTCTCCTTTTATAGCCATGTCTGACAAGCAGTTCACCTTGTGGCTCAAACTGGCTACAAACTCAAAGAGATCTGCCTGCCTCAGACTCATACATACTGAGAGTCAAGGCCTGCATCATGCACTTTTTTGTTTGTTTGCTTGTTTCTGCTTTTTTTCTTTTTGTTTACTAAAATCGGAGTTTTCTGACTTGCGAGGTGACCTGCCCATCAGGTTCCAGGGATCTTCCTGTCCTTGCCTGCTCAGCAGGGGGATTGCAGGTCTGCAACATCATTCCCAGCTTTTTACATGGAGGATCTTAACTCAGCTTCTCAAGCTTGCAAGACAAATAGTTACTGCATGAGCTACTTTCCCAAGTCCATCTTTCTATCTCTTTGACAGTAGTTCTTAAAGTATGGTCAGAGTGAGACTCTGTTGACAAGGAGTTAGATATGAGGTCACTCTGGGGAACTGGAACTGTGTTTTGACAGTTATGCCTCCTTATGTAAAACGTTCCCTTGTTGTTAAAAAGCCATGGATTTGAAGTTTGGTTCTTCTTCCCACTGTATTAGAAACAAAAGCACCTAGGCTCTTCTCCAGTTGCAAAATGAGCTAAGTTAATGACGGATCTACATTCAAAAAACCTGGTTTTGTTATGATATCATTCACATTTTGATTTTGGCTTTGACCTCTGTTGTGGGAATTTTAAGAGGATCATGGGAAGATTTGAGAAGGGAAAATGAGTTGCCTTACCCTGATGATTATGCCACATACTTTACGAATACTTACTGAACACTTAGTTCAAACCCACAATACAGAACCAGAGTACCTCCTTAGGGTCAAACTGTTCTATGTCTCTCTAGGGGGCTTTGTTTTGATAAATACATTTCTGTTTAAACCATTTCCATCTTAAAACTGAATTCTTTTCCTACAGAAGGCAGGAACAGGTGGAAAACCATCACCTGATACCAAGTGAACAACAGTGGATCTCTGGGCCACACTAGGGTGTGAGAGATGAAAAGTATTTCCAGAATGCTGATACTTTTCACCCTATGCTTGGCATTTTGCCTCGACGGGAGGAGGTGAGTGAAACTAGTGGTGCCTTGTTGCAAATCAAGACACTGGCCTGACCCGTGCTGCCAAGCCCTGTATACTGCCCTGCGTACCTGGCAAAACACTTCGTCCTAGTCCGTTCCTTCTGCTGCAGTGAAGGCCTCCTAGCTGAGCAATCTGTAAACCATAAACATGTATCTGTTACAGTTCTGGAGGCTGGGAAGTTTGAGATCAGAGCACCCACAGATTAAATGTCGAAAGGGGAATCCTTCCTGTTTCCAGGACCTTGTTTTTCTGCCATGCTCTTACTTTGTGGGGAGACTGCGTGCTCACAGAGCTGAGGTGACACAAGGAAGGTCAGGTGTGCCACCAAATGAGTCTGTAAAGCCACTGCCCTCATGTCTTATAAGTCTCATATTTTGATAGTATTAGTGGTTAAGTTTTAAGATGTGGACATTGTGGGGTACACTCAGACCAGGCTCTTCCTTGATAAAGCAGTAAAATTGTTGATGGTAATAAATCTAAACCATTGTGCACACATACCCTGAGAGCTGATGATGCTAAATATTCATGGAAAATTTTCTTATGCTGAAAACAAAATAAAGCATGTGTCCTGAGGAAGAGCTTGTGTGATTGTTGGAATTTGGAATTGAAATTGTCAGTTTTTTAAAATTAGGGTACCATGGCAATGTGAAAATTTAAAAAAAAAAGAAACTGAAAAAGTAAGACTATTTAAACTTGGATATTTGACAGGCATATTCACAATGAGTTTTAATGACATATTGAAGGCCCCCTCCAAGTGTGGGAAATGACTGGTAAAATCCTCTGGGGAGGCTGTTTTCCTCACTTCCCTTCTTAGTGTGTCCCGCTTGTGAGACTGTGGTGCTGAAGATGCTTTCACTCTTGCAATAGACAAAGATCCGGACAGCATAGCCACCACAGCCTCTTAAACACACAGCTATGCTCCGCTGCAGTTTTGGAACGTGTGACAAATACAAGTCTGATAATTCCCGACTTGACTTTGTAGATGTTCTACTCTCTAATTGCACATTCTCAGTCGAGTTTTCTACCTTTTCACTGTTTTTCTACCTGTTTCTTTTTCAGATGCTTATTATTACTTGGGATACTGTTTTTTTTTTTTTTTATGGTACCTGAAATTTTTTTTTCAACTGAGATATATTCACTTCTATCTTACATGCATTTTAAACAATTCATTTGTTTGACTAGGTATCTCTGTCTGGCCTAGTTATTGTAATTCAGTTCAGGCTGGGCTTGAAGTCCTGATCAACCTGCTGTCTCATCATCTCGAGGGCTGGAGTAACAGACAAGTGCTACCACAACCAGCTCCCTGTATGCTTTTATTTGCTAGTGTATGAGTTAATGATACTTTTGTGTCAAAAACGTGAAACCTTAGCTTGCTTTTGTGATTTGCCTATAAATATCAGAAACCCTTCAAAACCTAGACGTCTCAAAGCACAGCTTTCTCTATTCCTTCACTTCAAGGCCTTTTTTTCCCTAATAGAAAGTCCTTATGTGCCAATTAAGCAAATACATCATTTTAGCCTGTTAAGACCGTACTTTCCCCTCCTCCCTCATAACAGCACGTAGTGACATAGGCTGCGAAGTTGGCTCAGAATGTAAAATGCTTGCTGGACATGCATAAGAACTGAGTTTGGATTCCAGCACCTTTGTCAAAGTTAGGTGTAACGACGCATCTGAAACCTCGGGCCATGGAAACAAGTGGATCTCGGTGGCTCACTGACTATGCAGTGTGGTTGAAAGAGTAAGCTTCAGGTTCAGTGAGAGGCCCTGTCTCAAAAAAAAAAAAAAAGATAGAGAACAATAGAGGAAGGCACCCAATATCAACATCCAGCCTCCACATGTATATACTTGGGCAATCACACTGGTATTCATATATGGACACACATACTACACATATACCCCCCACACACACCTGAGAGAGAGACAGAAACCTATAATACAATCTGATTTATATATTTATATATTATAATTTATTGTATTTAGTTTCTTTCCTTTATATTTGTAATTTTGCTTTTATTCTTTAATGTGCTTTTACTTTTAAGCAACTTTCATTTAGGTAAAACTCATACAGCATAAAGTTAATCATTTAAAATGAGTAATTCAGTGACGCTATTACCTAATAATGTAGCCACAACTGTTGTAGTACACCACCACCAACTAGTGACCATGTGTTCAAATACATGAGCCTATAGGGAATATTTCTCATTTTAACTACTGCAATTCATATTGAGACATGCAGTGATATTTTATATTTTACTCTTTTGTGTGTGGGGGCGGGGTCACAGGGTCTAACAATATAGTCATGTTGGCTTTAAATTTATGATCATTCTGTTTAGCCTGGGAGTGTTTGGATTATAGCATGTACCATCAACCTTGGTATGTATGTATGTATGTATGCATGTATGTATGTATGTATGAATGAATGTCTATGCATTTATTTATTTAGTGCTACTGGTGACTGAACTACAAATCTTTAGATATTGCTAAGCAATGTCTTTACAACTAAGCTACATCTCCAAACCTTCAAGTTATTTCTTTGATGACTATTCTTGATAGTCAACTTACCACACCTGAGAAGAGGAAACCTCAACTGAGGAATTGCCTCCATAAGACTGGCCTATGGGAATGACTGATGGCCATTTTTGTGATTGCTAATTGATGGAACAAGATGTATCCTGCTGTGGCCAGTCCACCCCTGGTCAGGTAATCCTGGGTAGTATAAGAAAGCTAGCTGAGAAGAATCATGAAGCAACTCAGTAAACAGTGTTACTCCATGTTCTCTCCTTCAATTCCTGCTTCCAGATTCATGTCTTGAACATCTGTCCTGACTTCCTTCAGTGACAGGTTGTAATCTGTAAGTTATAAGATGAGATAAAAGATTTCCTCATTTAAGATGATTTGGGTTAATGTGTTCTCACAGCAACAGAAAGCAATCTGGAACACACCATCAACCCCACCATGTAAATGAATGGAATAAAACAAAACACAAAATAGAATTCAGAAATGTTAGGTAGCAAAAATCATTAAGACAGCCTCAGGATTTGAAAACAGGGTAGTATTATTAGAATACAAATCCATGAGACACAAATGTGGACCCTCCTAACATTGATTAGTTAGGTCTTCCAAGAAATACCTTAAGAGAAGATGTTCATCTAAGTGCTATCCCCAGAGTCTTAGAAGATACTGCATCCAACAAGAGAGATCTGAATGTATCTTTAGACTAAGAATGATGGATCTCATTCATTTGTGCTGTAATTTGGTTTCCAGACACAGTGATATGGTAAGTCATTAACAGATAATGGAAAAGTAGAGAGAAAGAATTTGTAAGCATTTCATGAACATAGTCCAAAGGAAGGAAGAAAAACTATCTGGAAGTCACTGATATTTAACCCACAGGGGAAATCTATTTTCTTGTGGAGAATAGAGAGTTCACCAGGCTTCTCCATAGACAGAATGATATATCACTCAGGACAATCTAATTCTCTCTGCTCTGATTCTATGCTCATCAAGAGAACTTGAAGAGATTTGTTTAGAAGTCTGGTACTGGTAAGAACTAGTGTAGATAATAGACATGTGTATTTCCATTTGGAAATAAACACATTGGCATTCTGGATACAAGGATAGAATCTAAATGGTTGCTAACTTTAACTCAGTAAACGGGAGCTAGGTGAACTGTGAAATATGTAATGCGTATGGTTTTCTGATATCTAGAATTGATGTAGTTAAAATTAGCTGAAGAAAATATTCTTTACTTGTGATTTTGCCATCTTGCTCCAATATAAGTCATTGGATAATTTGTTCATTAGAATATTTAATATGTATCACATTATTGGGTAGAAAAATTATTTATCAAGCATGTGATGAATATAGAGAAATAATTTGGGTTTTAATTAACATTTTAATGCAGAGTTTTATATGATAAAATTCAGAAGAAATCCAGGATTTTTTTCCAAAATATTAACAATCAGACACAGGATTTAGACTTTCTAAAAATGACTCTGCCACTCAATATACACAATGACTCTTCAGATCTCACTCTAGATAATACTTTCCACTTGGAAAAATTGCTGATTATAATTAACTCTGGAAAACCTCAGATCCTGTGGGCTTCTTTTGGATAAGAAATCTCAGGGATAATTTCAAGAGCCATTTTTTAATAAGACAGAATTATATTGCTGATTAGTTTGTTTTTTTCAAGGTTATAGTTTTATAATTTTTAATTTGAAGACATTTCTGCTACGTTAGGCTAATATTTCAACTTGCTCAACATTTAGCCCTCTAAGGTCCATAGCTGCCTTAGTATATTATTCTGATTATTAAACCTTAGTACTATGGTGAATTTGTCCCACAGGAGTACACATTTATTGAAACTTTTCTTTTACTATTACTTTTGTCATGATTTCAATAATAATTAAAAAAAAACTTCTATTATTTCAGGAGTTGATAACAAGTTTTCGGATCAGGTTTCTTGTTGAGAGTTATGAAGATTTTAGAATTCTTTTATCTGTGCGTGTTAGCCAATTACAGTGAAGGCCATTTTCAATGAGTCCAAGGGGATAAGAGAAAAGGTTAAGCACTGAAACTCCTGAATGTACAAAGTACTTGACTGTATTTTCTGAAATCCATCAAATATTCTAGAAAGAGTTAGCAACTGCATCATAATTTGTTTCCTGTTTCTTCCATCTTGGCTGCCAGTTCCTCTGAAGGAGTAGGCTACATTTAGGGTGAGTGCCCACCTCAAACTACCTCAATTTCAGTAAGTTTTGGGGACATCTCACAGACATAGAAGTGTGTATCATTGATTTTGGATGTCCCTTAGTCTTATCAATTTGACAGCCAAGATCAACACCCCACCAAACCCCCATATCCTTGTAATGTTTTTATACAGATGTAGGCATAGCTGACAGATGAGATATGAAGAGAGATCTTGGAAGCTTCACAGAGTCCTCAGAGAGAAGGAAATGTTTAAGAAAGCTTTTGCAATAAATTAGAAGCTTAGTAAAGGGACTAGAAGGAAAAATTTAGTTTAGGTACCTGTAAGGGATGGATGGAAGGGAGAGGAGGGAGATAAATCTATGGAAACTTAAAAACACACATATAATGGACCTAGAGGTCTGTAAGTCTTTGAGAAAATTAGTACAGAGTTTATATTTTGAGGTGAGAGGACAGCCTAAGAAAACAGATTATATAACAGATTTTGTAGGCTGAGTCCCAATAACTTGGGACTTTTTTTTTCTTTCTGGAAATAATCAAGCACTCCAGGGTACTGAGTAGTCTATGTGTTTAGAAATGTCACTGCCTAGTCATGTGAAGGATGAGTTATGGAAAAACATAGATGGGGGGAAAAGACGTCATCAAAGGATGTTTAGATCAAGGTTTAATTTTACATGGGATACAAAATGCTTTCTTTGCTAAGTAGGTTACAAAGTACTTACACATTTAATTGTTGGAAGACAGGGGAAACTGGTACATATATGAAATGACTAAATGTATTATGGGCACACAACGTGATACAAATGTGTCACATTGCTGTTGGGCACTTAGAATTCTTCACTTACTAATAAAACCGGACATTGAAGTCAGGACTCAGCCTCTGCTACTGAAATGTTCTAGCTTCCTCTTTCTTCTGAAATTTCACTTTATAAAGACAGTGAAAGGAATCCTGTCTATGTAAATCATCATAGGATAATGACAAAGCATTAAAGGAGAGCGTGACTTACAGAAGTTAGCCGACAGTCAGCATTATGTGCAGGGAAAGGGAAGACTGGGTGTGGTGTGTAAGTCAGATAAATTATGTGGTAATGGGCTGAGTCCATGTTGTGGAAGACCATGCATGCCTTTCACATGAATTCATGCATCAGCAAACATAATCATACTTTGAGCTAATGGATCATGTCATTGTATTTGGTTGTTTCATTCCAACCAAGTTTATTAACTGACATGTGAAAATCCAGCCTGCCTCCATCTTACGCTTAAAAGTCATCTTATAATACAGACAAATTAGGCTTATTCCTGTTTATGAATAAGCTTCTGTTTCTCAAGGACTGGGCTATGCCTCACTTGTAACCTTAAGTACAAATGGTTCTGTACTGCCTCTTCTAGAAAATAGCAAGCATGACTTAGACTCTAAAGAGTTGTTTGAAAAAGTTTATAACCATCTTTCAACCTTACCTTTGTTTCAAGGTTCATTATGACTATCTGTTGTGACTACATTGTTTTGACCTCTTATGTTCTGCTCCTATAACCCTGACTAGTTTGCCTACAGAATCTCCCATTTGGAATTCCCCTACCCTTGGTCTATAAAAGCCTTGTCTTCCTCATGTCTAGGAATGACTTCTTGAACTCCCACCTTAGGGGGAGGCAGCCCATATACATGTATAAAATAAAAGTTGCTTTAATTAATTTATTGCTTTAATTAATTTGGCCATGATTTAATTTGGGTTGGTGTCTTTCTCCTCACATTTTTGGGATTAACATGTGCTCAGACTTTCTAATTTAATTCAGTTAAGCACAATCATAGACGTATGTTTTAGGGTCTGGATAATGAATATGTTTTAGTTCTTCCTCACTAGTCTTTTCTCCTTCTTTAATTTACATTTTAAAATAAAACACCATAATCTTTTACTTAATATCCATGTTAGTTAATATTTAAGGATCAAGTTTTTATATAAAACTAGAAGTGATTATATTCTAATTAAATGTGTGTTTTGTAGCCACAAAAAAAATTTCAGACTGCAGGAATAACCTGCAGCTTAATTTTGCCCTATCATCCCTTGTTTTATTAACTAATTAATTAATTATTTATTTTTAACTGATACTACTTTTACTGAAAGTATATATGGAAAATAGGAAAGTTCACTGATAAAGAAAGATACCTATATTATATATATATATATATGATATAAAAAATGATAGAACCAGAGGAATGTAGCTATGACATATAGAAAACATGACTCAAAAAGTTTAACCTTGTCCATTAATTTATAGCCCTACTCTTTTATATTGTCATTGAGGTATTAGTTGTGAATAAATTCTGCATATTCAAAGTACAAAGCACAATGCTTTGATGTAAATTTTGAAATTATTATCATAGTTAAAATAGATATCATAGCCACCAACTCACATACCTTTTTATGTGCGGTGTAAATCCTTAAACTCACCTCAATGAAGTAAACAGACAAGATAGTATAACAAATTACAATCACTATTGTCAATTAGGTCTCCAGAGTTCATTGTCTTATAACAGAATGCTTTACCCCTTATCAATATCTGCCTCAGCTCCTGAGGACCACTATCTTGGCTATTTTATTTCCTTTCTTTCCTTTTTTTTTAAGACATACATATCTTTCTGCATCTGGATTTACTTAGCACAATATTACCCATGTTCACCTATGCTGTCATGACTTGTAGGATTACTTAAGATAATGTTAGTTAAAATATTTTAACATTTTTCCCTTTCCCTTTCTTCCTTCAAACCCTCCTCCTTCACCCAATCCCATTTTCTTTTAATCCTTTTCAAATTTGTGGCCCCCTTTTCCATGATTATTCTATTACATAAGTATATAAGTACAATCTTTCGATTCCATTTAGTGTTGCCATATTTCATTAAAAAAAAATAATGCCCCATGTATACATATCCACAAATACACAACATTATCATTTCCTCTGTTGGAGGGCACTTCAGTGGATTTCCCACCTTGTTTATTGTGAAAACTTCTATGATTCCTTTGGGAATGGAGATCCTACGGTCAGATACGGATTCCTTCCTTCTAGATGTATTAACAGTAGAGGAAATGCCTCGCTGTCTCCCATAACACCCATGCTAAGTGATATTTTCACCAATTGTGGGCAAGGGTCCCATTTTCACTGCCCCTGTCAAGACTATTCTTTCAGCTTTCTGATAATAGCTGCATTGGCAGATGGGAGGTGGTAACTCAATGTGATCTAAATTCATACTCTCCTGGATGCTAAATAACACTGACCGGTCCTTCAATATACTGGATATTTGTTTGTTCATTTTGAAAAAAAAATCTGTTCTACTTCTTTGCACATTTTAAAATCAATAGTTCTTGGGGTTTTTTCGTTTGTTTGTTTATTTTCTTACTGCTACATTGTATGAATTCCTTATCTATTCTAGCTATGATCAGATGTATGATTCTATGTGGCCTCCTCTTCTAAGGTGACTTTTCATTATACTTCTCTTACTTGTTTCTCTTGTTTCTTGTTTCTCTTACTGTTCAGAAACTGTTTGGTTTGATGTAGTGCCTCTTACATATTTTGATTTTAATTTCACAAAATAATGACTGTCAATACCAATGCTGGTATTGTCCCCTTTCTTCCTTTCTTCAGGAGTTTTGTTCAAGTCTTCAATATATGTCCTTTTTAAGAAGACCTGGGGTTTCATTGTAGCTCAAGTTTGCATGATTGTGTGATTCTCCTGCCTAAGCCTTCTTGATGCTGAGATCATAGATGTGAGCCACGGCCTATACCCGTTTTAAATTTTGAACTCATTCTATTGATTTATGCATATGGTGCATCAACTTTCATTCTCACGTAGATATTCAATTCTTCCCTCACTACCTCTCTATAAATTTTCTTTTTCCTATCATGTGTTGCTAGCATCTTTGTTAGCTGTAGAAGTATTTTATTCATGAGGTTCAAGGAAGAACAAAATACAATCTTCAAGATGCAAGCCTGGACCCAGAGGGCTTCAGCCTCTGCTTCTTCAATCTCCAGCTTCAGATTCTTTTGCTTCCCACTCAGCTTCTCTTTCTTCTTCTACTTGCTTCCAGTCTGCTTCCATACTCAACTTCTACCTTGCTTCTCCTCCCACTTCTACTCTCTTTGCTTCTACTGACTGTTTCCTTTTATATCCCAAGAGTTGGGATTAGAGACATGTGCCACCATTGCCTTCTGAGTTGGCTTACTTGATGGGTTGTGTTACTTTGCCTTCAGACAAAGTATTATTTTACATTAATGAAGAGAATCCTATAATTCATTTCCCAAATACCAGGCCAGTCAACCTCGCTGTCACTAGGCGAAGGTCAGACTGAGAGACAGGGAGTGTTCCTCTTATCTCCATGTTAGTCTCGCTGGGAAAGAACCACAGATTTCCCTTTCATTTAACATTAAGCACAGAGGACAAGATTAGCCTGACTTATGTTCTTTCTACCCTAGAGCAGTCATGCTGCCGGATAAGACATCAAATGTTCCTCTAAAGTCAGCAATGTAATGTAACAACTGTGAATAGTTGAGATTATTTCTGAGTTCTTTCCTTTTCCTTTGGTCTCTGTGTCTATGCTTATGGCAGCAGGTTCCTGGTTTGGAGTATGTTTGTTTTGTAGTATGTTTTCTGATGCCTGTTCTTCATTCTTTTTGCTCAAACTTACTTTGGTTATCCAAAGTGTTTTATGGCTCCTCACATATATTAATTTTTGTACCGTTTTTTTGTGAAGACTGCTATTGCTTATAATTTTGATAGAGAGTGCATTGAATCTTCAGATTTGGTTTTGACAATATTAAGTCTTCTGTTCCCAGAAAACAGAATATTGGATATCCTTCATTTTTCTAGGTGTTGTTCATTCTTTCACTTCAATCTCAATGCTTTATAGTTAATAATAATCAGATATTCACATTGTGTTGAAATACTTGGGAAGAACAACATTAAAAGAGAAAAGCTACTCTTGGTAGCAAAGCTATTTTGCTTTGCTTACAAAGGAGATTCAAGACAGGTTTCATTACTTTTGTTGATTTTACAGTTCAGATCTATGACCACTGCCCAAATTAATGCATTAGGTAACTTTGGACCACTTAAATTTTATTTAAAAAATGATAGAACCTTTAGCAAGGATCCCTAGTATTTGAGAGTAGGGAACCTGAACAGGCTATTGCTTGTGGCCAGGCAAGGCTTCCAGTGGTGAGACTAGGACACCATACCGGGCACAAAACCTCCGACTTAGGACCTAGACTCCCTGTAAGATCCTCATTGACAACAGAAAGGCAGACCTCCATGACAAAGGAGGGAATCCCTTCCTGACACTGCAGGACAGGACAGGAACTAGAGACTGGATAACCCAGAGACGGTTTCTAATGTTGTCATGCTCTGCACATATATCAGTACCTAACCCTTTCCTCACCAGAGAGGAAACCCTCAGCAGCTGAGAGGAGCATATAGCGATGCCTAGGACCAAACATGGTGAAGAGATCAGGAATAGCCACGAAAGAGGGAAAGGAAGGATAACAGAGACTAGAGGGGTTGAGGACACCAGGAGAACAAGCCCGGCAGGGTCAACTGACCAGCACTCTTAGGGACCCACAGAGACTGAAGCCATAGACAGAGAACCTGCAGGATCCCCGAAATATGTCTTATGGCTATGTGGATTAGTGTTCTTGAAAAGCTCCTACAGGCTGGAGTGGGGTGTCTCTGACCCTTGAGACCCTTTTGCTCCTATTGGGCTGCCTGGCCCACCCTTGGTGTAGGGATTGGTGCCTGGCCTCATTCCATCCCGCTATGCCTTGCGCTGATTGTGCTATAACCCTGGCGGGGACGGTTCTTTTCTGGGGCGGGGGGGAGGTAATTGTGTGTGTGGGATGTTTGTGGTTGGTGATGGGGGTTAGATCTGGGGGAGATGGGAAGAGTTGGGGAAGAGAGGTAGCAGAGGAGGGGGCAGGATGTATTCTGTAAGTTGTATGAGAGAAGAAAAATTAAAAAAAATAGGATAAAACCTGTAGACAAAATTACAGGGTAGCTATAACTTACTAAATGAAACAAGTCTCAGCAATTCTAGGTGCAGAGATAAAACAGTCTAGAAATGATTTTCATCTTGAAATAATTTTTAACAAATTTATGTGTATCCTGAATTAGGATTAGTTAGTAACTAAATAAAAATTTATCCTGGGAAGTATTCCCTTTGAATAGAAAGTGAATTAAATGTACTTTTAGGCTTTATTTCTGATATACACCAACAGAAATTTATTAGTAACTGAAAGCCTATTGTTGTATTTCACTTAAAGAGAAAGAAGGAAGATATGTGAAAGCAAAACTTTCTCTATAAGTCAAAGTTACTCAAATTTCCAGGGTCATTGAAGTAAATGGGAAACAGGCACAGTCAACGTCTAATTATACAAGACCTCTGGGGAAAGTAATGAATGAAATCTGCATTAATTTTCAGTTTGGGAATCTGTTTCACCTGTTTATTACCAATGACCTTTCCAACAGATATTGTCCTGACACATTTTTCTAATTCATTTGGTGTTCTCTCCTTATATTTTGATAGAAATAGTGGTCAAAGCATGGGAAGACACCTAAATAAGCACAAGAAATTAGGTAAGCCAGAAATAGCCTGAATTCTTCTTGTAGTAGCCCAATGAGGGGAAAAAAAAGAACAAATAAAATCTGTTCAGATAGTGATAAAGTAATGCTTTCCATGGTAGATTAAAGATTAGCATCCCATATCTCTTAATATTTTTAGTAAGAGAGACACAATATAGCTTAGTGCTAGGACACTTTGCTAGCACTCAAGATACTCTGGGTTTAATACCTAATCTCCTCCACATTGCTGTTACTAAAATCAGGACTGTATGCACCTTTATTTACACTACATAGGACATATTTGGTATTTTTTAAATGAAGGTATGAACTAGTATGGTATTGTATGTTTGTATGTCTGTGTCTGTGGATGTCATTTTGTGTGTGTTGTGTGTGTGTGTGTGTGTGTGTGTGTGTGTGTGTGTGTGTGTGTGTGTGTTTATATTTCAACATTAACTCAAAGAAGAGGAATTTCTTGTCACTTGAAGAAGAGAAATAAGTAGAGAAGACTCAAGAAGGGCTTGATGGATTATGTTGTAGAAGATTTGACAGGAGAGAAAAAGGCAATTGCAGGATAAAATCACTACTCTGGAGAGGAAAAAGAACTGAAGCCATTAAATTCAGACACCTCATCAGTGGCTAGATTGTGGCTCACTGGTTAAGAAGAGAGAGAAGAAGAATACAGAAGAAAGGGATAATAGAATTTTAAAATACTTAGTTTGAAAAGACTAGGAATAGATCCCTTAAGTGTCTATTGATTTTTCTGAACACAATGAAATGGGAGCCCCACAGTGAAAACAAATTTCTTTTTCACAATAGACATAAGTGCTTATAGTTTATATCTAAGACAATAATGTCCAGTTACTCCAAGTTTTGATAATACTGTGGTTTATAGGTTACAATTTCCCTTGTTGATTTTAAGAATGAAAATTTATGTTAAGTGTGTATTTGCCTGTAACTTTGTTTTTTCCTCTTTTGATGAAACTATTCAATTAGTTTTATGACGCAAGCTCTTATAATACCCTAGAATAATTAATGTCTATGACCCTGACTGTCCAGTTTTGTACTGAATAATAATAATATAATTTATTCAAAATACTTTACATTAAATCATTAGTTAAAGCTACTGTTCAAGTATTATCTAGGTAAAATTTATATGACTGCATTGAAAGTTATGTCAGGAAACTAAACAATAATATCAGCATATTATTGCTTATTTCCTTCAAAACAAGTAATTTCAACTATATTTATTATCTTTTCAAAAAGTTTTGAAATGTGTGCAAGAAAGCATCGGGATTTAAACTAGAGTCATACATTTTAGCTATAAAAATCAGCAATAGCATCATTTGCCTTTAAAGAGCCATTAGCATGGCACAGCTAATTAGGGTGTAGTAAAGAGGAATATCATTGAAGATTGAAAGAGTAGTTTGGTGTCTTCTGGATAGCAATTTTGATTAAATTTTCTTAAGAATCTGAGGGTTCATGTACTACTTAGTTGTTTAAGTATTGTCTTATTGGGAAAATGAAAATCAGTGAACTTTGCTTTTTCTAAGTAAGAAAACAAACCCATAGGAACCACTGTTACATTTTAGCTTTTAAAAGATAGGTGGCTTGTATTTTCCATGGTCACAGAAGAAGCCACCTTGAGTTATACTTAAAACCTGAGGTCTCTTTCATTTGACATTTATGATCATATACTTTACTTTGCAGTGCACTCATTGACTTTTTATCATAACTACTAAAGTTATTTTGATAACATGTCTATACTGAATATATGTCTAAGACTCTAAAAAACAAATGTTTTCATCTTTTTTTTTATTGCTTTAAATGATCCTGCTTTTTGTTTATGTAACAGGTTTGATTTTGTTCTGTATAAAAAAAGATGATGTGAGAATAGGAACACTCATTAGATCTCATTTATAACAAGAAACGTGAAAACTGATTCTCAAATCTAATTATTATGCATAAAAACATCCAGAATAATCAAAATATTTTCTCTGAAGTTATGTATGCTGCATAAAACTCTATATGCTAATATGAGCACATTGTCAGACATTTTTCATCAGTAGCAAAATATCACTTTGTTTGAAGAGTCAGGCATGAATGATTTAAACCAGTATACAACCCTCCAAAAACACAGAGCTATCATTGTTGGTCCAAAATATAGATTCTTCCACCCAAACAGATGTTGGATGTTGTTTCACAACATGGTGGGTTTGGTTTTTTTGTTTTCAAAATTCTCATTCACTCAATTGCCTGGCAATTTATTGAATTTGAACAATCTTCACTAGATGTAAAAGCTATGTATTACCTTGTAGTAATATCTACCCAGTCTGAACACGCTGTTGTTCCATAAGGGATTAGCAGAGATTTTTAAGTACTTGCTGCGTGTGACGGAATGAAGGTTTCAATTTGCATGTATTAGGAAAGTTATTGGGTATCAAGAGCAGAAGTTTTACTCTTGTTTCCCCCACCAAATACTATCTCTTTTATTTAATTTTCTAATAATTTAAATTTCTTTTACAATCCAAAATTTAGTCCAAACTTTTGAGAAACTTTAAAAATACTTTTTTTTTTTTTATTTTAAATGAGTAGGGGTGTTTTGCCAGCCTGCAGGTCTGCAATTTGTGGGTGCAGTTCTTGGGGATGCCAGAAGAGGGCATCCACTCTCCTAAGAGGAATTACAAATAGCCATTAAAGTCCCAGCATGAATGCTGAGAACCAATCCTGATTCTCCCAAAAGAAAAGCAAATGCTCTTACTTGCTAAGCCATCACCCCAGGGTGCCCCTGAAAAGCTTTTCAAAAACTCAAACATTGGCAAGGTTAAAATGTTTTTCGAAGCAGATAATTGAGACACAACCAAACTACAATAAATTGTACATATTAAAATATATCATTTATCAAGTATTCATGTATGTGTATATCTTTGACATAATCATCCCCTTGAAGACATTGTTTTCGCTGAAATTTTCCAAGTACCTCTGGAGAGTTTTACACTTGTCTCTTCCCTCTGGCACTTCTCCTCTGGCAACCAAATGTGTCTTCTGTCATAGAAAGTTGACATTTCCTAGATATTGTTACCAGGAGATCAAATTTCTCTGTCTGCCTTTATTCATTCAGAGTAAGTATTTAAGGTACCTGTTTATCACGTTTGGGTCCTTTGGTTGTGGAGTATTGCACAGATAACCCGGCGCTTGTTTATCCACTGACTTACTGATGGACTTAGTTGTTTCAGATTTGAGGTGGTTACGCTAAAGCTATTTTCTATGCACGCTCAGAAACAATCTTTGCCTTAGACATACACTTTCATTTATAGGAAATTACTTAGGAATAGAAAGCTCTGGTTTTTTTTTTTTTTCCACAAAAGTGAAAATGCTCTCGCAGAGTGGTGGTTACCATTTAAATTTTTATCAGCAATATATTAGATTATATTTTCAAGATAATATTTCCAAATAGCTTTTCATTTTAGAATTTTTTAAAATGTAATTAACCATGCTTGTGTGGTTATTTTCTGACCCTCTGTTCTTTCCAATGTCTATGTATGTATATCTACATTGACAGTATATGGCTCTGATTACTATATAAATTTATAATAAATTCTAAATTCTGGTGCCACAAACCCTCCAACTTTCCTATTTCAAATTACAATTACTGTTCTAGGCCTTTTTCCTTTGTTCTTACTTTTCCAATGTGTACAGAAAACTATGTTAGGATTTCGACTTGCATTTAGTTGAATGTAACATTAAGTTAGAAAGACTAAACAGGCTGATAGATTTTATAATCCATGAACGTTGTATATACATATCTGTGTTTATTTCAATCTTTTTAAACTTTATTTTTGACATGTTTTCTGTACATGAAGCTTGTCTAATCCTTCCCTAAGTGCTGTGTATTTCATCAGGTTTAACTCCAATTGCTATTTTAAATGGTTTTTGCTTAAAGATTTTATTATTCATGATTGACATACAAAAATATTATGGTTTTTTTTTCTGTCTGTTGGAACAATGGCGACCTTGCTTTTAATTTTAGTGGGATTGTGTGTGTGCATGTGTGTGTGTGTGTGTGTGTGCATATGTGTGTATAGTTTATGAGATTTTCTATACAGAAACAACATCAGAGAATAAACTAATTTTTCTTCTCCTCCAATTTAGTTATCTTTTATCTTTCTATTTTTCTTGCTTCATTTCTTGAACTTGTAACTCCCATACATGTTAAATAGAATTGAGTGAGAAAGTGTTTTTGCCCTTTCTTTTTTATCTGCAATGAAATATTTGATGCTCCGCTAGTAAGTACTGTGCTAGGTGTTGGTGTTTTTGCAGCTCTGATCTAACAGTTTGAGGAAACACCATTTTAGTTTAACTTATGTGTTATCGTATTGAACCTTGCTTTGGGATATGATTAAGCTACACAGAAATACTTTTATTCTTACTTCTAAGTTTTGGTAGTCAGTTTCAGAACAGAGTTAATTTAAGGTTAGTATTTGTCAAACTCTAAGGGAAAGCTCTTCTTGAATATTCTGCCTACTGGTCTTATTTTGGTGATTTTGTACTCTGCAGAATTACTTAACTCTTCTCATCTCTGTGTGTTTTGAAGGGATGGTTATCTAATGTTTCTAACTGCTTGTAGTTTTATCACGTGCTTGTTATCCTTGGTACTTAGCTAAAACTTGATAGTGACACTGTACAAATTCTCAAGATCCTTCTCTATATAGCTTTGTTCTCTAGGGGTTCTGTTCCCCATGCGCACAACAGCTTGCCATGCCTTCCATTGTTCGGATTCAGTTTTCTCAAAGAGATTGACAAGTTCTCTGTGGTCCCCACTGACAAGGCTGCTTCCTGGAGGTTGCTTTGAGGAGTCAGGGGAGCAGTTAAATGCTCAACTACATTTGACATTTCTCAAAGACACCTGATAACTGAAAACTGGTTCGTTATACTTTTTTTTTTCTTACATTTTTAAAAAGTTATTTCAGAAAGAAAAAAGGATAAATCCAGTTCCTGTTTTCCCATCTTCGCTGGAAACAGAATAAGATGGGCTACTTTACACTTCATTTTACCAAGGGCATGACAGATCAATTAACTTACCTCAAGTGAGGCACACATCTTACAATCATAGACTGAAAGATGCCTCTATTTCTGCTTTAGATCTTGTTCATTTTATTTTATATTCTTAGCTGTTTTTACTTTATCTGATGGCTGCTGTATATGGTACACAGGTGGGAAGATTGCATGCATGACAAGGAAATAAAGACTTCATAAGTAAGAAAGAGTCTAAGGAATTGTTCTAGTATCAGAAAAGGTTGGATTTGTTTCATTGTGAATTTTATCTAATTCTTTGTTCCATCTGTATTCCTCAGAAAACTCATGATGAACAAATTGCAATTGTACCAAACCTTGAAACCCTGGTAAACTTGTCCATTTTTGATTAATGGCTCTATCATCTGCTGCCAGCCAGGATTCTGCAGACATTAATTTTCGCAGGAACAGCTGGTTCTGGGATACAGGTGCAGGCTGCTCCTGCCACAGGATCTACTTGTGATATATTAATAAAAGGATGATGCTGTAACTTTTCAAATGCTACTGAAACTTCAAGACGGTGCTTTCATGGAAGGGTAAATGAGTTATAACTTTGTGTATACAGCTCAGTATCTCGTTTTATCACAGAATCCTCCTGATTTCACAGCAAACCATCATTTTCTGTTATGAATAGAAAGACAGTTAAAATGACTTTAGTGAAATAGTCATAGCTGCCAAGCAAAGGGGCCTCAAATTAGTGAAGACATTGAAAATGAAATAGACTTGCCAGTAATATAAGTAAGTATAAATGATTCGAATTGAAAGTGCCATTTGTGGGTCAATTCAAGATTTTTCTTTATTTTTGTGATTTAGAGAGTCATAACCTCTTAATTATTTCAATATGGCTCTATTTCTTTAATTGTTTCTGTAAGTGTTTTATCTATGATTGCCTAGTAAGAAAATGAAACTCTCCTTTGTGTTAAAAATATATCCAGACATAGGAAAATTAGTAGTGAATCATGTATGAAGCAAAATGTATTTTTAGTGGGGTTATTTTAAAGATCACAAGGATTTGGAAGATCATCTAAGAAAGGTCAATCATCCTCTGTCAGGAGGTGTGCTATGCAGGCAGCGGGAAACTAGTGGAACTCAGGTCTGATCCTAAGCTCCATGACTTACTCTATGGTCGATGAGTTATCACCTAACTTTTAAAAATCCCTATGATGCTTATTGTATATTAAGGTTGATTTTTCTGAACTCAATTACTTTGAGGATTAATGAAGGATTATTTTCAATACTTGTTAAACTTTTCTTCATCTACCAGGTATCAAGCATCTTAGTTTCCTAAGTCATAGTAGTCTGGTTAAATAAATATCACTTCCATGAGCATCCAGATATGCATCCTTAAAATAGATTTTTGATGATAATTTATTTTCTGTGAATCTTTCAATGCCATCATGTGCCATATTTACTAAGGTGTCTGCTAAAGCAATAGAGTTACTTGAAGTCATAACTATTCTAGAAAGTGAAGGTACGTGAGGAACATAAGTGAATAGGCATAGTGTTTAAAATCAGAAGAGTGCCCCAAAATTCTGCTTCATCATTTTATGATGAGATATGAGAATGTCTAGTAATATCGTTGCTTTGCAGTTTGGAGGAAGTGTTAAATATCACATTTATTTCTAACTGCAAAAAAACTGCTTTCAGTAAGTTTTGTAGTTGCAGCAAATTAGGTAATATGAGTATGAGTAGTACCTCATCAACAGCGAATCACTTCATGAAGTTTGCTTTCATTACCAAAGTATATGCTAGGGAAGTTATTTACATAACATTTAGCTTAAAGATCCAATTCATAAACATTTTACTCTGAGCATGGAAACTTATTCTTTCCTTGAAATGCTTTATAGTTTTGTTACTATGGCAATAAGATGACTCTAGAAACATTAGAGGCTCAAAAGCAACAGGGATTAGAGCAGGTATCACTCATCAGAGAGTTTGCTGTATCCCTCTCCTTATATGCAAAGAGAGTTGCTTTTTACATTAAACCCTTTTCTTCATAGGAAGAGGTGTACTTAATTGGCACAGCAAACCCAGAATGAGAGAAAGAGAGCTTTCCGAAAGACCTCTGCTGGCAAGAAGCACTTAAACTAATTTATCCTTCCATGGCAATTCCTCTGATATCACTGATGCTTCATGGATTGCCAACTGATGATGCTTGCCAGCTTACACCTGTAGACGCCCGCTGCCTGAAGCAGGAACACTTTGAAGACTCTTCCTGTGGAGAAGAGCTTTTCAGTTCCATCTATCTTTGGTCTCACCTTTTCTTTTCCATTTCATACCAGCTCCTACTCCTTGACCTATTTCTTTTGTTGAACTTTTCTGTATACTGAAAACACATAAACGGGAATGAGACATTAAGAGTCACTCAACCGCAGCCTGAATCATCTCCTTCCCAGAATAAGGAATCTTCAAGTGGTGCTGGAAATTGGAAATGTGAACAGGATGACTTGTCTTCTCAGAAGACAGGTTGGTAGGCATAAAATAAGTCTCTACTCTTAAGTTATGAAGTTGTGAAAAAGTACTCAATGAGTTGGCAAGAATCTCTGGGTATTGATATTTTCTAGAGTTTGTAAGTTCTGGAAAAAAAAAAAAAGTACCAAGGGGCATCTCCAGTGACCATAGGCGAGTGTCCTTGGAGTGTGCCTTTTTGGTAGGACAAAAACTAAGCTCCTTATCTGTAATTTATGTGCACGTAGATGAGGTAAGCAAGGCTGAGGTTTGTTGAAGTGCTATCTCATGAGGACTTGATGGGGGCATACATAAGCTCAAAATTACAGGATGCATAGCACACCCACATGCAGATTGTCAAAACTTATATAATGACCTGTCAGTTGGGTTAAGAATCCATCCAGTTTCTGACCCTAAGGATCACCCTCCACCCCTGCCTAAACTCAAAAAAGAAGTCTGAAAAAGAGGGTTTTAAAGTCCTCTTGCCTGTGTCTATTGATCATTACACTGAATCAATCTACCTTTAATGTTGCTCTCTCTTCGAAATAAAACATGAACTGTTCATGTGCATTTTTAAGATTCTTGTTTATGGGCTTATGTGTGCCCGCTTGTGCAATGGTTAGAAACCTCTGATGTCCTGCTCTAAAATTTTCTGCCTTTCTCTCTTGTGGCATGGTCTTTCACTGAACCTGGGGAAAGATTGATGTTCAGCAAGCTCTGAGCCCTTCTCCCCTCTCTATTTCCACCTGTACCTAAGTCTTAGGATTAAAGGCATGTTTGCGAGCATGCCTATATTTTACATGGATACTAGATATCTGAACATACATTCTCACACTTTCACAAGTGTTGTACTCACATCTTCCAACCCACTCCTTACTCAATTCTTTGATAAGGTCTCCAAGTACTTGGAAATCCTGACTGGCTAGGGTATCCTGCAGTAACATCTGGTAAGGCTGGGTAGGGGGAAGTCCCAGGGGTAAGATGCAGAGATTATACTTCATCCCCTTGGGTAGATTTTTCTCTTTCTCTTCCTTCTCATCTGCTGTCTTTAGAAGGTACTCTCAGACAAACAGATGCCATTATGGTGTTCCTGAAACTTCAAGGTACCCATGGCATGTTAAGCAGGTTATACAAAAGGAAAATGTAGGCCCTACCTGGCACAAGAGATTCCTGCATGGCTAACTCTGTGTTACTCGTATGTATAGAACAAAAAAGAAAAACATAAGATTTTGCTTCTTTTTTCCTGAAATTCCCTCTCTCAACTGTTTCCTACCCTCTGTGCTCAGCTTTAGGGACATCAGTGTTCTATTCTCATTGTAAATCGAGTTCCACTATTCAGGAACCATGTTCCCGCGGCAGGTCTTGTTGGAAAGACCCCAGTTCTGCGACCCAGGGGAAAAAGATCCTCCATTTAATAGGCTTAAACTTATGTCCTTCTCCTGCTAAAGACTATCAAAAGGCAGAAATGGCAGAGAGTTACAGCTGTCTAAATCTCTTAGACTGGGAGTATGGACTTTCTCTTTCTGACAATACTGGCTGCCATGTTCTTTTGTGTTGTCGTTGATGATTTGGTTTTTTTTATTTATTTGTTTGTTTGTTTATTGTTCAAGACAAGGTTTCTCTGTTGTAACTCTGGCTGTCCTGGAACTCACTTTGTAGACCGTGCTGGCCTTGAACTCACAGAGATCCCTCTGCCTCTGCCTCCCAAGTGCTGGAAGTAAAGACATGTACCACCACTGTCTGGATGCCTTGTACTTTTTTATATTGTGGAACATCAGTATTCTGTCCTACTCCACACAGTCCCAAGACATATGTATGTCCAGCTATGTGTGATTTCATTAGGAAGAGGCCAGTTACTCAGATTGGAAAGATAGTAAGAACTGTTGTAAATATTCACAGAACTTCTCACCTGAAATGGGGTCTTAAAATTATGAGGAAGACCTTTGCAAAAAGGCTATAGACACTTAAGGCTAGATACCCAACACCCTGAAGGAAGATTCTAAATTCCTCTCATCTAGAGTCCTCAAATCTGACTATCTTTTCCTGTACCTCAGAGCTCATTTTTTCAGGGAGATAATAAGGCCTATATTTCTATATTCTTTTCTCCTCTCCATTGCAGGTCATCATGGGAAATTCTTCTTCTAATCCTCTGGACTCTTCTCTTGTATCATTAACTACTGGAGAAAGCTTCAGCCATAGAAAAAGAAATATTTTATTTTGGTGCAATACTTTCTGGCCTCAATACAAACTGGGAGAAGGGGGAGAACTGGACTCAAAACAGCAGTCTCACTATCTTTTATTCTGTAGTCTTAATATCTTTTATAGAGAAGGCAAAGGAAACGATCTGAGCTCTGGTGCGTTTAGACGTTTATGGCTGTGTGTCAGGAGCCCTTACTTGTAAAGGGAACACAGAAACAAAGGAAAGGAGATGAGCAAAGCTTGGCTATTGTAGTAGACTCATTACTTTGGGTCTATAAACCTTTCACAGGGAAACAACAACTACCACCTTACCAAGTACCTCTTATTGCTCCCCCACAATCCTGACTCTTATACTCCAATTTCAGTCTTGGATATATCCAGAGTAGAACACCATATTCTGAGGAACGACATGCTCTTGCCACTGAGAAGAAATGGTTAGAGCTAAAGAGATCGTATAGGCATGGTGCCATTTACAATAACTGACATCTAGAAATACAAGGAAAACTGGATAATTACTCTGAGAATGGAACAGGTAGGTTCCAGACCCTGATGTTAGCTTTTGTCCTGTTCTGGAGGGATGTGCAGTTCATCTAACTACTTGCTGCACATTAATTAAGAAGGGAAAGGAACAAATGAGATGTTTCCTAGTAATCTAGAAGGAAACCACCAAGAAATGGAAATACTGCCTGACTGGGATCATAAGAAGGGTGGGGAAATCAGGGAGGGGGCTAAATTCCTAGAAGCCCTAATAGGGGGAAGGAGAAAGTTAAGCCTTCTGATTATGACACAACTAGAGACATCACCCAAGGAGAAGACAAGAATCCCGCTGTGTTTTACACTCACAGGTTAGCAGTATTAGATCTAAAAGATCACATTTTTCTCAATTCCTACACCCAGACTCCCAATTTTTATTGATTTTGAAGGGGAAGATCTTTCTAGTAGGAAATAGCAACAATATATTTAGAAGCTATTTCCTTGGGTGGTTGGGGATAGTTCACACCTCTTTGTCAGGGATTTTGGAGATTTTAAGTTAAAAGGGAGCCATTCTAGCTAGTGGTGGTGGCTTATGCCTTAATCCCAGCAATGGAGAGACAGAAGCAGAAGCAAACAGATCTCTGTGTTCAATGCCAGCCTGGTCTGCAGAGTGAGTTTCAGGGCAGCCAAGGCTACACAGAGAAACCTTGTCTTGAAAAAGGAAAAGAACAAAACAAAACAAAAAATCCAGGAAGTCATTCTATATATGCAGCCCCACCTTGGGACCTTCTAATGCTAATACCATCAAGATGTTATAATTCTTGTCAGAGAGAAAATACAAACTTATCTAAGCAAAGTGGGCAAATATCTTCAAAAAGTAGTGTACCTTGGATGCGTCTTTACTCAGGAACTATGCAACTCTCCCCTGACCTCATTCAGGTTGTTTGTAGTTTGTGTCCCCTGGTTACCAAACAACAGTATTGTTCCCTCTTATGAATGGCAGGATTTTGTCAAATTTGGATTCCCAATTCCTTTATGAAGCAACTAAAGAGCCAGGAACTGATTCACTGAAATGAACTTCAAAGATGCAGAAAATTAACTTCAAGGCCATAAAACAGGATTTAATTCAGGCCCCTCCTGGAGAACACTTAATCTAACAAAATCTTCTATTTACCTCTTTCAGTAGAGAAAAGTGGAATAGTCATTGGGGTTCTCCCAGGAGCTAGGCCTGATCCATGATCACTGGCCTGCCCTTCAGATAAGCTGGATAGAACTTCAAAGGAATGGCCCAGCTAAGGGTGACATTACCTGCTGTTCTTTTGGTATAGGAGACTCTCAAGATAACTCTAGTGAAATTTTAAATTCTTATCGTGTTTAAGCTATTCTGGAGGCTGAAGGACACCCTTGGATGATGGAGGGAATGAATAATCAATACCAAGGTACTGTCTTGCACATTTCCTGTGTTGTCATAAAGACTTGTTAACATTTTGAGACTAGGAAGTTGAACGTTCTTGTGAAAAGGTTGTGTCTTAGATTTATACTAGCAGACCTAACCTAACAGATGAATCACTGTCTAATCTGGAGGAAGACTGGCACACTGATGGCAATATTTATATCCTCCGGAGTGAAATGCAGGCTGTGTGTGCCATCGTGAGCCTCAACAGGGTGAATCAAGTCACAGGCACTATCCCCTGGGACACTGGCCCAAAGGACAAAAAGGAAATCACTTGCATTTATACTGCCTCCTAATATCTTCCTTTGTTGCCATGTGTCCATGAAGAGACATGGGGGTGAAGGGAATTACTGACAGGGAAAAGCCCTTCATAAAACATAAAACAAGAGATTCGTTTGCCACTAAAAGCTGTTAACCTTGGAGAAGAGTGTCAGCGGTCCGCTGTAGAAGTCACCAAAAGTACCATAGATCAACCTCTGAGGGAAATTTAAAGGGTGAGAAAGGGCTGGAAGCTATGGTGATGTCATCCCCTTTAGCCCTGTGACTGTTCCCTCTCAGTGAGACATTAGAAGAACTGAGGAAGAGTCCATTATAAACGGGAAGGGGCAAAGAGAAATACAGACACGGCTAATTGGTCAAAAACTACTGTTACTAAAACCTGAGCAATGGAAAGCGAGACCCTGTATAGCTCTTGCCATGAAGTCATGAAGGCAGTGTGACTGTGGCCTCCAGCGGTTTTACAGGGAACTGTTCAATGATAACCACCAAACAGGTGTTCCTTGTATCTTTCCTCTGTGTTGTTAACAACCTGGCACGAAGCATACCCTCTCTGATTAACCTTGCTTAGAAAGAGGGTACTTACCCAGCTGAGGACTTTATCCATATCCTGTCTGCCAGCGGTTGAAGCGACTGCTAATGTTGCTAGCACTTTTACCTCACAGATTGAAGAGTCCACAGGCTCAGAGAAGGTAATCAAGACAATTAAAGGATACCCTTCCAAGAAGTCATTGCCTGATTGATTTACCTCCCAGGATGACTCCAAAGAGATAATATACAGTTCTTTACGCTCAGGTCACACAAAATAAAAGGCTCTGAGAAACAATCTGTAAAATCACCTTTCCCTGAATTTACAAAAGGAGAGGATGATTAAGGCTGCCATTTGAATTCAGTGTCTGGAAACTGGACTGCTGGTTATTGGAATGGGAAACTAGGGCAGAAAGGTAGATCCAGAAAGGCTGACACAAGTGCTGTAGAATTTCCATACAGAAGAACATATACGCAAAGAGGAAGTCTGGAGTCAACTGTACCTAACTAGAGTTGGCCAGAGCCTCTGATGTAGGCACAGGAATACTGCAGAGTGTCAAAGGTCACTTGTATACCCTTGGGAGGAGATTCAAGATGCCCTTGACACACCCGGTGTTTGGAGTAGTATGTAGAACTACATTAGAACAATAGAGTATGTGTGAGAAATCACACTATGCAAATGATGCTCAGAGGCCACTCTGTGTGACATAGAAGCCCCGTCATCTTTTGTGCAGTGGGGCCCTGAGAACTACCAAATCTTCTTCTCTGCTCAAGCTCTTATTCTCCCTTGTAAGAGTATATTTTTCTAACACATTGTCCCTGCTTCTACTATCTACATGTCATGTCTCTACAATTTCTTGTTCTGGAAAACATGAACCGAAACCTGTGCTTGGGCACCCGGCACATTCTGACACATATAGACATCATTTAGTCCATACTCTGTAAAGCTCTTTCTGAAACATCAATGGCAAAGCAAAGTTAAGAGTGTTTCCCGAGTGAGTGTGCCTTTAGTTGCAGCAGATAGCATGTCTGCATTTACCTAGGGGCCTGATGACTAGGCAGCCTGCTGGTGCTAAATTTACCTTTATCTATCTTGTTTTCTGCTACATTTCCACAGACTGCTTCCCTCTTTCTCCTTGTTAGGGCATTTATGCAAATTCTTAATTTCTAAAATACATTTTCATTTATGGCTGATGTTAACAGAGAGCTAAGTGAAATGCTGTCTCTTATACATCCTCTTCAATGTTGAATAAATGCAACCATTTTCACATAAATACAGAATGAAGAGTGAAAATTGGTTGTGTCATCAACTAGGTCAGGTGATAGTGTTTTATTTCTTTGTTAATCATAGGTAGGCTGATGAAAACGTCCTTCAATTCATAATGTTTGACTTTTAAAGATTTTATTTAACATCAGGACCCTGATATTCTGTTAAACCGGTAGAAACCAATATGTGTATGTATTTGTATAAGAAATGGAGTTCCTTGATTATTTCTGCTTCGTTGCTGCTAATATTTCAAACTGTTCAATGTCTTACATTTCATGTGTCATCGTGTATGCATCTCTTTCCTGCTCGATGTCACGATTTCCAGCATCTTAGGTTTGTGACCCAAAAGACAACTTACTTGAAGAAAAATACAAGGTACATAAAGTTATCAATAGTATATGAAAATGACCTATTTTTTCTTCCTCGTATTATCTCTTTGGTTTGATCGCAACAGAGTAATAACATGTAGAACGGAGTGCTGTGCAAACATACTGTTGCCTGTGTATTACCTCAGAGTTATTTAGGTTATGTAAAGTTGAAGTATAAAGAATAAAGTATAAAGAAACTTAAAGTAAGATGGTAGGCAGTGTTTTCAGACTGTTAAAAAGAGAAAGCTGTTACGTACGAGGATGTAGCGTTGGACTTTTTAAGTAGCTACATTGGTTGGATTGTGTCTCGAACACCTCTGTGATTATTATCTGTAATTGTTATCTTGCTAGAATCACCTGGGATGACACTCTCAACGAGGGATGATTGTGTACATAGGTTTGTCTATAGTTATAAGTGACTTGAAGGAAGACTCAGCACTTTAAGGGAGTCACCATTCATCCCAGGGGTCCAGAACGGTATTAAAATAGATATGTATTAAAATAAATATGTTTTCTTTTCAGCTGTGGATATGATATGTATATATGCTTTAGTCCCCTCCACTGTGACTCCTCTCCTATGATAGAATATGGCCTGTGAATATGAGCTGAAATAACACCCTTTTTCTCTTAACTGGCTTTTTGTAAAGATATTTTATCACAGCAACAGAAATGAAGCTTAGACAATCACAGAACCAAATGTGTCCTGAAAGTAGAAGAATTGCTTTATTTCCCTGTCTCTGATGAATGGTGTAGGTTATATTTCAGTTCCATTTTGGTATTGTAACATTGGACTTCTGTTGTGTAGAGACTGGAACCCAACAGTGAGATTTCTTAGGATATTGGTTATGAGAGCTATGCATGCAACTAATGATTAGCCTATTGGACACAGTTATTTGTGATTTAGAAGTAGAATAAAAGAATGGAATGAGGTGGTTCTGAGCATCTCCTCAGCTGTTACCAATCACAGCAGGTGTCTTTTGGAAATAGAACTAGTAGCTTTAGCCATTCCTACAGGAAGCATCAAGGAGTATATGGAACTGTTGGCTTCCTGATTCAGGCCTTCTTGCACTTGGGTAGGAGAATGTTCTAGAACCTCATCACGATCTGCAGCTTCTGCTCTGTCCAAATTTTATGCATTCACCTTGGAAAATAATTAAGATTTTCATTTCTAGGGACATTCAAGTGTATTTGGAATGATCACTGATGTCAATGTCATAGAAGAATTCACAGATGCATAGCACGAGGAGAATGTTATGAGTTGGTTTTTGAGGTCATCTCTAATGCTGAGATTCTAGAAAAAAAAAAGAACTTTGGATGAGTCTTACAGGTCAGTGACAGTTCTCTGAAAAGTTTGCTATGAAATGATTTATGGGTTTCTGTTTAAGTACCAAGACTAGTAATGAAAACAAAAGCTTCAATGTGTGAGGATCTAGTTTCCACACCTGGAAACAAAAACACAGCAATGATGAAACCAACAGTCTTCAGAGCAAACATGCTTGAAAATCACATTTACTGTTTTTCCTTTAATTATTTTTTTAGAATTATTCTTTTGTGCTTATACAAATTCAGGCATCTTCAACTATATGCTTTACATACAGGTTTGATAAATAAGGCTTGCATTTAGTTCTCCATATTAAGAGACATTGTAACTTCTTCTTGACAAACAATTCATATTGCCTTGGGTAATAAATATGTATGCCTCAATACATGCATGTGTATGAATGGTAACATTAATGTAGTATTGACCATCGTAATCTTTTACATGCCTGATGTTTAGACTCTTAATAAGTTAGAATCCTTTTTTTATTAGATGGCGTTCTGCTTAGCTGCTGTGTTGAATTTAAAAATCCAATGATTCTTGTGTTAATCAATGGATTTTAACATAGCTTGTAGTCATTGAATTTGTGATTTATTATTTAGTACAATGTTAATTTTCAATTTAAAGCTATTTCCTAAAGCAACTTGTCTGAACTGCAGTTTCTGAGAACACAAGAATTATTTGTTGAATGAATACTGCAGTGAATTTTCTAGCAGTTGATAGACTGTTACACGTTGGTGTAAGTTGGTAACTGCAAACATTCTTCATGAACTACATATGATTTAAGAGATTGATATGTATAAGATATATAAGCTCTTACGTTTCACTTATCAAGATAAAAATAGAACCTTAAAAGTGAATAAATGCTAGCATTTTCTTAAATGCTAGGCCTTAAATAGGACTATCAACCTCAATCACAATCCATTTTTATGCCAAAATAGCTACCACATTTGGAATTATAAGAAAATACAGATGAGACATGTAAATTTCGAAGGAAAGATGCAGTATAATTATTTCTGAATGATAGAAGTATCTCCCTAGAAGAACAAATTTGAGAAAATAGCTAAAAATTAGAACAAATGGACCAGGTAAGTCACATTACTATATACTGTTGAATAATAAGATGTTAGGGTAACCATTTGTTTAGTATGTGGAGCTACACTGAAAGGAGCAATGTGGTTTTTAGATATAGCTACTTCACAGGACATCTCCTGAGTTCTATTTTCCACGACAGAAGAAAATAGGTAATGGTCAAGTAACAGGTTATAGAGAGTGGGGGCTGCCTTATGGCTATGGACTGGTGAACTGGGAGAAATGGGAGAGAGGGCAGGGCTGTGTGTAGAAAGGAACAGGGTGAAAGTAGTGAAAGTACCTTAGCTAATGCTCCAGATGAGGGGATCCTGGTGGCCACATCAAGGTATCTGGTTTTATCCCACAATGAGGATGCAAAAGGAGGTACCCAGGGTATGAATGCAGCTGCATAAGAACATAGTTGGAGAGGAGTATGTGCTGCAGGATGTATGATAAGATCTACATAGTAGGAAGTTGCAACATTCTGGTTGTGAGTGCATCTAACTATAAAAGTAGATGTATTTATTCTTCTCATGGGTTCATGGCAAAAGACAGTTGGTTCTTTGATAATTCAATCCCTGGTCCTAGTGGATTTCAACCTTCATACAATATAATCTTAAGCCTGGACCTAGAAGGCTTCAGGTCCAGTTCAATCTAATCATCAAGATGCAAGCCTGGACTAAAAGGCTTCAGCCTCAGCACAATCTAATCTGCAAACCAAGAACACTTCAGCCTCTTAGACTTTCTAGTGACTGAGTTCACTCTGACTAGCTGTATTCTGAACTGATCTGTATTGTGAACTCCGAAATGTAAATCTTAAACTGTCTGCTTCTGACACTCTATTTTCTCTATGCTCATTCTGGTCTAGCTCTGATCTTCTCTACTTCTCTGAAAGAACAGTCTGTGAGCTGACTGAACTCAAACTGCCTGACTAAACTAACTCTGTGCTGATTCCTCTGAGCTCTGCCTTTTGTCTGCTTCCCTTCTGCTTCTACTTTGCTTCTGTGCTCTGTTTCTACCTTGCTTCCCTCTCTGCTTCTTGTTTCTCTATTGACTTCTCCCTTTATATCCTGAGAGTTGGGATTAAAAGTGTATGCCATCACTTTCTTCTAAATTGGGATTAAAGGCATATACTATGTTGCTTTTACCACAGAAATCCCTTTCACCTAGCATTAGCACAGAGGACAGGATTGTTTTTGTATTCCAGCTGGATCACACAGGCTTCTGAAAGTGATCCCTTGCTGCATGTTAAACAATTAAATGTTCCTCTACATCTAACACTGTAAAAAGTATTGACTTTTCTGAGATTAATTCTGTTTTAAATAAAATCACAATGAATATATTGTGAATATAATGAATTACTTGAAGAATGTAGAGTTTAAACAAAAGCTCCCTGTTACCTCTTAAGTTACAAAATGTGTTTAATACAAGTATAGTTTTGATATTTTAACTTTGGAATTTTAATTTTGATGACCAATGGGGGAATCCAAAGGCTGAACCACTTTGAAAGTCAAATTAAAGGTTGCATAACTGTAGGGAGGGGAAGAAGCAGGGATTAGGAATATAATATTTATTCTTGAAAATGTGAAAAATAAAGTATTTTCACCATTGAGGGCCAAGAATAATATTTGTCTGATTTAAAATGCTCTTGAAAATTTTTTTCTAGAGAAGAAAGTCTTCTCATTTATTCTCAGTATGATTTAGCTTTGCTAATATACTATGCAATGGAAAATAAATCAAATTTTTAAGTTAAATTTGTTTATTTTATATTTTCCTTTTGAGCTGCTCAATTCTAAAAGATAAGTGAATACTTATGTGAATAAAAACAATCACGACCTGAATATAAGAAATCTATGATTGTTCCATGATTTATTAAAATCATCTTTTATGCATACATAATCATGTATGCACAGACACCAGAATGATACTCATGTTCAAGATAAGATTAAAACATATGATTATATTACCCAAGTAATTTTGAAGATCATATTTTAAAAATTTCCTTCTAGGTACACATATTTCTGGTTTTGTCCAAATGAGATAACATACTTCTTCTTCTGAAATCTGATCCAATGATTTCTATCTCTCTGTGAAAATAAAATAATGAGAATATCTTAAGAGATGATAACCAATTAATAACCACATATTACATTTAGGAGTCATGCTACACAAGCCTCCTATAATCTATCATAGTCTTGTTTTATTTTTAAAATATAAATTAATTTTAAAATACCTTAAAATAAAATAATTTAATTTATTTTTAATTAATTATAATCAATGTTAATATATATGAGAAAGCCACCACCAGGACTAACAGGTAAAGACAATGATTTGATTCTATTTGCTTTATTATGTGAGAGTACATTTCATTGTTTAGAGATAATGTAGAATATATTATGATTAAAGAACCTAAAATATTAAGATTCTATTTCATATACCTAAAATGTGAATTTAAAAGAGCATTTAAAATATTAAAAGGTCAGATATCTTAAGCAATAGCAGGGTTATATGTGAATGCCTTAGTATTTTGTGGAGCCTAAATACCCATGGTTTTGTCTTAGTATCTTAACTATAAAATGGCCTGGCACCTCAGCATTGAAATGAGCAAGTAGTTTCATTCTCAGTATCTGGTTGCCGTTAGCATCTTGTTCTTGGAAAAATTGGATCGGCTGAAATAAGATAATTTTTTTTCTAAGAAGTATTGTAAGACGTTTCCCAGGTCTTAACAGTTTTGATATCTATTTTTCACTGGAGGGAAAAAAATCAAGTTGGCTGCAAGATACTAGCCTGAAAGTGTCAGTTAACATTACCTGCAGGCTATGGGGTCCTGTTTCATAGAAATGAAATTTGGATTGTGGAAACAGAAGACAGACTTTAAAAGTGAGGTAGCCTGACATTAGCGAAAAAAAATGTGATGTGCTTTCATGTTTGTAGAAGGGGAATGATTAAAATCTTCTAATAACTCTTCTATTGTGATCAGAAAATCTATGGGGGGCAGATAAAACTATTAAATTTGATTAGAGGGGTATAGGCATATTAGTCTATTAAAAATGACTTGAAAACACCACAATGCTTCCTAAGAGGCCAGACACATCAAAGCTTTCTGTGTATTATGTTGAAAGCTTTAATATTCTTTCTCCACAATTTGTGACTTATTCTCTTGAGTGATCATGGGAAGCTTGTATTTGGACACTTGAGTAGAAATATTTTCATCCCTTCAAGACTGAAGTCAAACACTGAGTTTATGTCATTCCCTGTGAGTTCTGGTTTTGGCAGTTTGAAAGCAGAGAATGCAATTATAGATAATGTGTATAAAGTTTATTTCTGGGAAGTTTACGCTGCTCTTACTGTTATATTGACTAGTATTTTGAAATGTGATCTTCTTGAAATTTATGATTAGAAGATCAGCTTTGATGCTTGTAATTGTCTCTGGAGTTTGGGAAATGAGAATACAATGTCAACACCAATCTTTCAGATGCTTAAGCTGAAAGTGAGAGAAATGGGGTGATAATCTCAACACTGAGGTCTCTGATAACGTTACTCCGCTATCAATCACTTTGCTGTGTTATAGAGGAATTACTGGTTGGGTGATTACCAGAAATTTTAATAAAAAAGCAAACCAATTGGCTTTCTTGTGTAATACATGTTTTCCAATTGCTGACTTTGATCATTGCTTTACTGTATTTTCTGACATATTAACCTAAAAAATACAGCAGTCATTAAGTCACCAACATGTGCCATTTTTATTAGCATTTCTGACTATGGAAATCAAGTACAAACAATTTGGTTAAATTAGTATAAAACTGAAAAATAAATATTAGCTAGTTCAATTTTCTATATATACTTTCAGCCAATTTTAATTCAGTTAAGATAATTATATTTCATATCTCATGTTATATTAAAGCAAACAGAACCAAATTTCAGTGTTTTTAATTAAAACTCTGGGTATTTATCAGTAATTCATAATAACTAATATTTTATAAGTGGGTATGTTAAATGTTAGTGCAAAGCCAACATTATTAGAGGGAACATATGTAACGATACTATGTTGCGAGACATTATTCCTGGGAATTGTGACTGTTCATAAAAGCTGCAAACGGCCTTATAGGAAACTTTACACATGAAACATTTTGTTTTTTCAGGTGATCAAGTTTTCCTGAGTCATAGCCACCTGGTTTTTGACAAAGAAACTCAAAGTTTACACTAGACACAAGACAGAGTCTTCAACAAATGGGGTTAGCCTAAGTGGATAGCTACATATAAAAGAATGAAATTAGAACCTTAACTCACACTGTGGTCAACACTCAATTCCAAACTAATCAAGGGCTTTAACAAACAAAACCCCAAAATACAAGGAATTGGATACCTCCTTTTGAGCTGTTGGCTAATAAGGTTCCATAAAACAAGTAATATAGGCTATTGACAACAGTCTTGATTACTCTCCAGAACTTGAAAGTAAGATCCTATTGTTGAAAATACTATGTATTTGAGCCATGGTGCATGGACAAGTCAAACTAGTACTTACCTGGAAGCTTCTTCTCTACTCTACATGCCTATCTTTAATGGTGCTTGAAGGTGCTTATATACACTTATATGGAACTATGGAGAAGAAAGCAATCATCGATCCCATGTATGAACCATGTAAGCTACAACAGCAATTGTCTGACAAGATATATCCAGCGGTAAAATAGTGGCATGAATGTTATGGTGGTAACCAACCACTTTCTTATTAGATATAAGGCATGCTCAACTTGAAACTAATATGGTACCAAAAACCTGTGAGCTAGATAGGTCATAAACTCTATGGAAGAATCCAATACTATTATTCTGCTAAGTTAACATAGTATTAAAACAACTTCTAATGTCTTGTTACATGTCCATACATCAGAGCATCTCTCAACCCTCATCACTGAACTCTTACAATAGAGAACAGTTAACACAGAGTCCCTGAAGATGTATCTATCTAAGAGATGAAGGAGTATTCAACCTTAAATGCGTCATATATACCACACCCTTTCCCCCAAGATTCATGAATCATTATGAAAGATAGATTGTGAAAATTACAATACAGGTATGTGGTAGATAACATCAATGAGTAATGTTTTTCATAAACAATAAGACAGTTGCTTATATGAGGTCACAACAATTGTGACTTACATGATTCAAACAAACTTATATAATTCATGGCAGTCAAAATTCTAGCATAGAGAGGGAAATGTGGGCATACAGTCCTACCACTGACTGGGGCGCTATTGGTATCTGATAGCCACTAGGACTGGGAGAGTCAGTTTGTTTTAATGATGAGACCCTGGTTGGTTGACCACACCAAGACTGTTTGGATATTACAAACTGGCATAAGTGAGAAAGAAGAAGAGAAAGGAGAGGAAGGAGAGGGAACAAGAGAAGAAGAGGAAGAGGAAAAAGAAGAAGAGAAAGGAGGAGGAGGAAGAAAAATAACAATAAGAAGAAGAATAAAAAGATGGAGGCTCAAAGTTGGGCAGGAAGGTTTGTGATTGTCGGTGGAGAAGAGGACTATGGGAGGAGCTGGGGCAGGGGGTGAATAGGCTCAGAGTATAATTGTGTGAAATTCTCAAAGAACTAATTTTTTAAAAAGTAGTTTTAAAAACTTGCCAAGTGAGAAAGAGATCCAAGATCCAAGAGAAGAAACGGGAATAGAACCTTATGCGAATTCATTTTTATTACAATATGTATATGACTTTTAGAGTAAAGCAAGCCTTGAATGACCTAATATTTGCCTGATTCATTAAAAATGTCTTTTGTCTCTAATTCTCAGACATCTCCAAATTTACTATTTTCTCATTAGTTTATTGTATATATACACACATACACATACATACACCTAGAGAGAGAGAGAGAGAGAGAGAGACAGACAGAGACAGAGAGAGCCATGTTTTCACTTCACAATATCAAAAAAGGCAAAGTCCCTTCCCCAATGACGGTATTTTATTTTTTATTTCTGAGATAATGTACAAGATTTCTCCCTTCTGTTTCCTTCTTCCAAACGTTCTTGTATATCCCTCCTCAATTTCTTCAATGCCTAGGCCTCTTTTATATATTTTTAGACTAATTGTTATTGCACCCATGAGTGCATACATATACAATTCTAAATAGATCCTGTTCAGTTTATATAATGTTATCTTCATGTATGATTTCAGGGTTGACCCTTGGCACTGAACAAGTAATTCATGTTTTCCCTAGGAAAGGCCACCTCTCCCTTTCCCAAATTTTCTCATTTGACTATAGTTCTCTATGTAAGGTTGAAGATGGGAGCTTGTTTCTACTTCCCCTCTCAGTACTGGGACTTGTTCTGACTTGTACTTCTGTAGGCCTTGTGCATGCTCCCAGTCTCTGTAAGGTCATATGCACATCAGTCCTGTGTAGAGGAACATTTAATCTTTTAATCCAGCAACATGACTGCTCTAGCAAAGGAGTATATTGAAAGGCCTGTGTGATAGGCATTGATCTCTGATCAGACAGGCTGGCTGTTCTAGAGTAGAAAGAATATTAATGCATGTCTTTAATCTCAGTGTAGCACATGTCTTTAAGCCAACTCAGAAGTTCAGTTGGTGAGAGTTGAGAGAGGAAGCAGACAAGAAGCAGAGAGGAGAGGCAGAGAGTAAGCAGAGAGAAAGAAGAGAGATCACAGACAGAAGGAAAAACCTAGAAGAACAGAGGCAGTCCAGAAGAAATAGAGAGAACACAGAGAGTCAGAAGCAGATGGTTTATGATTTACATTTCGAGTTCACAATACAGATCAGAGTGAAAAGAGGTTCAATTCAGGCAGACAGTTCAGACAGAGATAGAAGAGAGTTCAGATAAAAGTTCAGAAAGAACAGTTCAGATGGAGATTTTGGACACAGTGAGAGGCAGATAGAAGGAGAAGCAGAGAAGAGCAAGGCAGTACAGAATAAGCAGAGAGAAAACAGAATCAGAAGCCAATGATTTACTATTTACAGTTCGAGATCACAATACAGATCAGAGTGAAAAGAGGTCATTCACAAGTTAGCTTGTGATATATAGTCAGAGTGAGCTCAATTAGTAGTAAGTCTTGGAGGCTAAAACATTCTAGGTTTGCAGATTAGATTATATGGAGGCTGAAGCCTTTTAGGTTGAGGCTTAATATTAGATTGTACAGAAGCTGAACCCCTCTAGGACCCAGGATGGAATTAGCCAAAGAATAAACTGCCATTTTGCCATGAATCCACAAGAAGAATAATTAAATATTAAGTCAACACATCTATATCCACACTTATAGTCCCATTGTACCTGGAAGACATTGTTTGTTTGGTATTATCCATCCTGTCTGTCCCTTACAATCCTCTGCCTTCTCTTCCACAGAGTTCCCTGATCCCCAAGGAAAGGGGTTTGACAGAGACATCTCACTTAGGACTGAGTGTTCCAAAGCCATTAACTCTTGACACATTATCCAGTTGTGAATGTCTCCGTTAGATCCCATCTATTATAAGAGGAAGCTTTTCTGATGATGGCTGAGCAAGACACTGAATTGTGGGTATAGAGGAATGTCGTTATGAGTAATTACTGCTATCTTTCTTTCACAGAACAACAGCATTTAGTTTTCCTCTAGGTCCATGGCTTATCCAAGCTCAAGGCCTTGGCCACCCAAGCAGTAGCAGACATGAGTTTCATCACAGGGGTAGGCCTTAATTCCAATCAGATAGTGGTTGGTTACTCTCACAATTTTTATGCCACTCTTGCACCAGCATATCTTGCAAGCAGGTCATGTTGTGAAATGCAGGGTTTGTAGTTGGGTTGGCGCTTATCTTTCTCCTTTGGTAGCATGAAGAGTACCTTCCGGTATCATGAACACTAGTCAGTAGGGGTGAAGGCACTAGTTAGGCACCAGTTTGTTTTGTTTTCTAGTGTAGAAAGTGAGACAAAGTGCAAATGAGAATGAATAGAGCTAAAGAGTATCAATTCAACCGTGATAAATCCCGGAAACGAAAAACATGATGTTACAAGGTAATTGCATAGAAAAATAAAATTGCTGGATTAAGTAATACAACCTAGGATATGATTTTCTTGAAGCAGTAGCTCATATTTAAAAAATTTATAGTAAAAAATAATTAGTTATGGAGAGTGGGCAGAGAAACCATGGCAAGAAAACAATAAAATAGGGAGAGAACATCTTGAGCTTGTAATGCCCAAACTCCAAGATTAGACTTTGCAGGCTGTTCTGGAACCCTGTTTAACAAATTTTCTCAGTGACTTGCCAGTGACCTAAAAATTTGATTAATGCTGGAATCTGCATACTTTTTGTAGGTAAATATTAGGTGATTATAATTATTTTTAAATATGATCAAATGAAAAATCTTTTGGGATGCTTTATAGTAAGGAAGCCATGTGACTTAAAGAATATTTTGTTTTCTTTAAAGAGAGACTGTGGATAGGAGAGGCCAGTGTAGAGATGGATGCATCACTGTAAATGACTCCTGTGGAAGGTTCTGTGTGGAATAATTTGCGTTCACTGATGATATAATTATTCTTATTTCATCTTTTTCTCTTCATTTATTTTTAACATTTGACTCTGTGTAGCCCAGCCTGGTCTCAAACTTGAGATCCTTATGCTTTAGCTTCCTGTGTACTGAGACTACAAGTAAGTAATACTACGCATGTCTAACTTTTATGATTTCCTAAGAATTTTGTTGTTTCAGATCTTGGGTTTGTGATATCTTTTTATCTCTTCTGTGTGTGTGTGTGTGTGTGTTGGTTGTTGGCTTCAGTTTAATATTCATGGGTGTTTTTTCTTGTATGTGTATCCATGAAACATGTGAGCCCACTGTCCGTATAGGCCAATTTTTCTTCCTAAGATTATTGGGGCATGAAGGAGAAATAGGAAAAAAAATCTCCTTAAGAATTGTGTGGAATTTATTTAACCGTAAACATGTACTGTACCTGGACAGATGATTACTGGAAATTCTATCCATCATTAGAAAGATGTTTCACTTTTCCTATAAATATAAGGGTTTAGAAAATCTATAAAATTTATTTATAGCTTACAGATACAGAACTTTAAAAGATGACAATAGTTTTAAGAATAGTTTAGGTTGGCCAAGAGCTGAAGTATGGAGTTACAGACCAATTGCAGTTGGCATTAAAATCAGTACAAATTATGAAGAGGTATAATAAATGAGGAAAAAATATTGTGAACAAAAACCTGTCTGATAGGCCTCCCACAGTATCACATATGTCTAATTCTAGCACTTGAGAGGCCTTTGTAGAAGAATTGTGAGTTTGATCCTAGCTTGGATTACAAGTTACAGGCCAACTTTAGCTGCATTGAGTTTCTGCATACACACACACACACAAAACCCCTACATGGGATCTGTAAGAAGCTTGTAAACAAAGACTATAAAATGAATATTTTCCTTACAGATTGTGGAGGGCAAAATGAGCACATGTGAGATTTGAATATCTGTAAAAATAAGTTGACAAATGATCAATGTAAAAATTATTTAATAATAAAAAGCCCTGTGTTCTGTTTTGTGTCTGATCACAGCACCAAATGTCATACAAGGCAACATGTAATCAAAGCATTTAACTTTGGTGTTAAAAAGGTGTAAATCACAATACTTTTATGAGACAGCCTAGAGACGCAGTATAATTTTAGAAACATGAGGTTGAGATGGTAACATTCAGGGCTTAGCCAGAAAGGCACTCGTGTCTACACAAGCAACGATGACACCAACGGGCATGCTAATGTGAAATGGGAAAACCTACACAAGAGCCACAGGGAACTAAGGAATGCTGAAAAGGAGAGACATAGTCCTTCTCAGGAAGGAGTTCTCCACGTAGTTACCCAACACAAAGAGGCCAACCCTGAAATTATATACACAGAAATAATATGCAGACTGAGCAGTGTGTATTAGCATACACACACATACACACAGATATATGTAGCAACAGTGAAAGAAAGGGAGATCATGTAGGGGCTAAGTGTATTCACCAGATACTTCTTGAAAGTAAAACACTCAATTAAAGTCATTTGAAAGTAAGATTCTCTTTACAAAGAAATGTCTTCATTTTAGAACCACTGGGCTAAATCTGCATAGTTCACAACAGGGAAAGGGATAGTTAAGTGATAGGAACTGTCAGAGCAATTGCTGCTACTGAAAAATAAGCACCATAAAAGTACAGAAACCCAATTTTGCATTGGGAAGGCTCCTTAGTAGCTATTCACTGCTAATCAGTTTCAAGTTTGTACTGAATAGAATAATAAGCACCATTAGAATAATTCACTATTCACCAAGAATAATAAACCACTTAGAATAACAAGACTAAAATAATAAGCTAGTGATCAAACCACAGAAAAGAACTGGGAGTGAGAAAGGAAGATTCTTTAAAAAGTTGAGCTTCTTGCTACTGGAAGCTGATGGCAATTCTGCAAGGTGTGGAATTATGCATTGACTGACACATCCCATGTCTGTATCCTGGTTACTACTGCTCACTGATTTGTGGATCCTTACAGAGAGAGAGAGAGAGAGAGAGAGAGAGAGAGAGAGAGAGAGAGAGAGAGAGAGGAGAGGGAGAGGGAGAGGGAGAGGGAGAGGGAGGTACAGGGAGAAAGAGGGAGAGAGAGAGAGAGTATTTTAAATGATTAATCTCTTGAATCTTTTTACTTCCCCACTATTTTACCATTTGCTTCTGCTGTTCTTTCAATCTAGCACAGGACTGACTTCTAACTTCATCACGCCCTAATCTTCCCATCATTCCTGGATCAGCTCCAGTGCCACTTCCTTATTTATTCTTCTTAAACCCAGTTCCCACTCACTAAGCCTTCTTGACAGAGGTGGGAGACAGAGAAACCATACTTAGTATTTATTTAGTCTAATGTCAGTGTTTTAATATGAGTTACATGGAAGATCAAATCTTGAGATTTTTCACTAAAAGGAAGTTTTTACCTAAATAATTAATGATGCAGTTTTGCCTAACAGTGATCTACATAGACTGCGTGGACAGAATTATAGATTCTCATTATCATGGTCAGAATTTTTAGAGATTAATTTTTATTTTTGCTTATGTGCATGCATATGCATATGCATATGCATCTTTGTGTGGGTTTCTGCACCTGGCTACATTTGCCAGTAGAACCCACATGAAGATGTTAGATCCTCTAGAAATGTGATGCTGGTAACCGACATTGGGTCCTCTGTAAGAGCATAATGAAGTCTTAATGCAGAGCAATTACTCCAAAACCCTGTGACAGATTTGTTAACTTAATACACTCTAGAATGATCTAGGAAGGAAGGAGTTTCAATAAAGGATTGTTTACATTAGGTTAGTGTAATAGTAGAAGTAGAGGTGGATATATATGTATATATATATACAGACCCTGATTCAGGGCAGAGGGCAGTATATTCATTTTCTAATTAAACCACTGGTTCTTGCTGGTGGAGCCCTGGAGCCCTGGAGCCCTGGAGCCTGGAGCCCTGGAGCCCTGGAGCCCTGGAACCTTTTTCTAGGGATTAAAGGCATAGACCACCATTGCCTTCTGAATACTTGGATTAAAAGTGTGTCTATATTCCATCCAGATCACACAGGCCTCTTAATGTAGACCCCTAGAATATCTAGCCTGGACCTTAGCTTTCACACATGGCTATTCCGCTACAGGTTGGCCTATACAAATGTCGCAGGGGGATTGTCTTGATTACATTAATTGATGTAGGAGGACACAGTCCACTGTGGATTGGTCTTGGATGACATTAATGAGAGAAAAATTAGTGAGCTGCAGGTGAGAAAGTGACTGTAAAATAAGCATGTATAGATTCATTTCTTTCTGCTTTTGACTGTCAATGCAATGTGACTAGCTGTTTTAAGTTCCTGCACTAGCCAGGTGTTGGTAGTGCATGCCTTTAATTCCAGCATTCCAGAGTCAGAAGCAGGTGGATCTCTGTAAAGTCGAGGCCAGCCTGGTCTACAGAGTGAGTTCCAAGACAGCCAGAGTTACAACAGAGATACCCTGTCTCAAAAACAAAACAAAAAAAAGTTCCTGCAACTGTAACTTTCCTGCTGTGATATAAGCTCAAATAAATCCTTTCCCCCATAAGTTGTTTTTGATACTGTTTTGTAACAACAACAGTCACAAAACTAGGACTTTTTCAATCCATTGATTCTGTAGATCAATGATATTTTCAGTTTTAGTACTGGCTCCCTTTCAGCAGTCTTAGCAAGTCAGTAGACTAATCTGCAAAGCTCTTTAATTCATACATACAACCAACATACAGCCAGACTGTGTGTGTGTGTGTGTGTGTGTGTGTGTGTATATATGTATATATATATATATATATATATATATATATATATATATATATATAATATCTGTTATAACTAAATGAGAATTTGCGTAAGTTAATGATGTGATTTCAGTACATTATTTTGAAAAATGTGTTTCATAAACGTGCATAAATATGAAATAGTAGTAATATTAGCTCTTTTATCACACTTAAATATTTGTTTCTTTAAGTCAAACACTGTCATAAAATTTTAATTTAGTGAAGATTTCTAGTTTGTTTTAATTATAGTTGTTGGTGCTCCTAAAGTTCTATGTGACTTAGAATTCCCTCACATTTTTACATTTTGAGGAAATAATATTTATATACATGAAATATGTGGCACTTTTATAGAAATTCCCGTAAATAATTTTAACCAGTAAAAAGCAGTACTGCTTTGAGAAGAATGAAACCTTTAATGTCCACAAGGAGTGAACATACACTAGCTATCTTAGCTTGGGTTTGAAATGCTGTAACAAACAACACGATCAAAAAGCAAGTTCGAGGAAAAGAGCTCCTTTGGCTTACAATTCCATATCACTGTTCAACACTAAAGGAGGTGAGGACAGGAACTCAAACAGGTCTAGAACTCGGAGACCAGAGCTAATGCAGAGGCCGTGGAGGAGTGCTGCTTATTGTCTTGCTCCTTCTACCTTGCTCAGCCTGCTTTCTCACAGAACCCAGGGCCACCAGCCTAGAGATGACACCACCTGCAATGGGCTGGTTTCTCTCCCATCAATCACTAATTAAGAAAATTCCTTACAGCTGGGTCTTACGGAGGCATTTTCTTAATTGAAGTTCCCTTCTCTCAAATGACTTTAGCTTATGTCAAATTGACAAAACTATCAAGCACAGTAGGAAAATATATGTCCAAGATCATTTGAAACTTTGGCAACAAAGGAAAGCAGGTTCTTTGGTAGACTCAATTAGTCTACAAAAGGAGAATACTCAGATTGTTTACAAATTAGCAACAAATGATTAGAAGATGTACTAATAAGGGCTAGCGATGAAGAACATGTCCTTTCATCATAGCTTGCATCCTAGCTTGCATCATAGGTAATACTGCATAGGTAACAGAAGTGTACCAGCCTGAGAGGGATTTTGAGTAACACATGGCCTCATAGGGGCAGAGAAATCTATTATGTCACCCAGTCATTAATGTCTACAATGGAGGGAATTTGAGGACAAGTTTTTCTCCATAGCAAAGATGATTAGTGCAAATTAGGAGATTTTATAGAGATATGGGCAGGAGGAAACAAGGAAGTTGTGTTAGGAACACACCTGTTCTTAAATTAGCAAGAGAACATTCAGGGAGCCTGGTAGGCACCGGAGTACTGAAAGGTAGCAGCTGTCAAGTACATGGCGCTGAAGCTGGAAATAAATGTTCAGACCTCTGCCCTTGCGCTCTCCAGCGCCTATATTTGCCGGTGTATGCTCACTCAGTCTATAAGAAAGCTCAATTGCCAAGAGGAACAGGGAAGAGATTTTCTTGCACCAAGGGCATGACTAGGACAGGAAGATCAGAGGTGGTGGACAACTAGAGTTGCACATTGTGATGAGTTAAGTGTCAATTTGATAGGCAGTAGAGTGCCCAGGTACTTTGTTAAACATTTTTTCTAAGTGTGCCTGGGGTGATGTTTCTGAAACAGAGTCATATTTGAAATACTAAAATAAAACAAGGAAATCAGATTTTGTTTCACGATGTGCGTTGATACTAACCAATGTGTTGAAGGTCATATGTTTTTCTCATCCCCTTTTCTCTTTATCTCTTAGATAAACCTGACTAATACAGGCCAGTACAACAGAAAGAGTGGTCTTTGGAGATTGTAATGAATAATACGTGAGAAGCAGAGCCTAGGAAGTTTGAGTGACTGATGCTGATGTAGTAGAGGTAGCTTTTGTGACTGTCTACATTTATACGAAAGGACTGGGGGTATCTAATATTTTTGTTAGAGCTTGTGTGTGCGCTAAAATATCTGAACAGCCTAAGGTACCCATAACTTCTTCTAATGCTGTGATATTTGAGCTAGCTGTGAATTTCACTCAGAAATGCAGTCTGTGACCATCAGGAATTCAGCAGCTATTACTAGTTATGATATGGGCAGCTCTTACTCGTCTACAGTCCTGATTAATATGAAATAACCATAGAAGGCCTAGCTCTTGAGGCTTTACTCTACAATAAACAAATAACCAAATAAAATAAATAAAACAAACTAATTACATCTCCATGAATGGTTTCCATGTCTGAAATTATCAGGTGTATTTATCATATTTTTACAAATCCTTCATTGTCTCTCCTATGCTTTCAAACATGCTCACCTTGGAACTTATTGTAAGAAGAACGATAATGGAAAAGACGGTATTTGAAACTACTGAGCCGAAAGACCAGCAGGCTACCCATTCTCCTTACTTGAATAGTATGTATTTATAATTTTTAGTAAAATTTTCTTCAGTCTTAGACTTAGTAATTTTTGTAACTTATTGGGAGACTAGGAAAGCACTCAAAGTATCATCTTACTCTGAAATCATATTTGCTAGTATTATGCCAATCATGTTTCCAGTATAAAATATTCAAAATCTAGTAAAGTCTATATATAATAGGGCTGATGTGTTCTTAATACAGCTCTAAGAATCTCAAGCACGTAATAATACCGAATGCCCCGCATAGTTATCTTAACAACCATAAATAGACGATAATCAACCCTGTCAAGATTTCTGTATTCAGTGTATAAAAAGTTTTGGTTTACTCATTCATTAACTTCTGGTTCTACATTTTAAATCTGCTCCAATTGTATGCTTAAAATTAATGAGTCAATTAATTAAGGTTTGCAAAATAGCTCAATGGGTCTGAAATTAAGATGGATCTGTTGCCTGCTGATCATAATTTTGCATGCCAAATGGTTAGGTTTAGATTCCAGTCTTAAGGAAGAAAATTATTATAACTTAATGAATTAGGAAAGTTGTTAAAGTTATTGGCACTTAACCAGAGAGTCCAGACGTTGAAATTTCCAATGCTCTTTATTAATCACAAATCATGTCAAATCTCAGGGAATTCTAATACCTGGGCAGCTAGGCCGAGAGCTCACTCCAAGGCTTCTTCCCCCATTGCTCTCCTCTTGGTTCTTCACCTCCGTCCTCCTCTCTCTGGTCCTCCTCTTACTCCCCTCCACCTCCTACTCCCTCTCCCTCCTTGCTCCACCCCTCAATCCCCAGGTGTTTTCTTCCTGTTTTCACACAGACACTCAATCAACAAATAATAGGAACCTCCTGTGGGGGTGGAAGCTGGGGATGGCACAGAGGTATAAACAAGTAAGAGACTAATCTTAACTAAGATATTATCCACAACTAAAACATACCACAACAGAAAGGAAATCAAAGCAAGTACCTTTGTTATTTTTTGTGCAAATAATAATTTAGATATAAAATAATGTCCAGTAGAAGGAGAAAAAGGCTAAGATTCAGACTGGGATCTAGTTATCTACTAGTAGAATTGGGTGAATTTTGACTGATATTTAAATATCCACAGGACTACTTTTTATAGCTTTGATGTACCAGTTCAATTGCATATCAATAGCATTTCTTAACATTCTATTATTTATTGATTTGTCAATTATATAAATAATTGTTTTAGATATTTGCTTCTTTTAGCCAGGTGAAGTAAGTAGTTTAAATAGTATACATTATAACAAGTTATTTCACTATGCAGCAAAGCGGTAACTAGAAGTAAAACACAACTGGACCTTGTAGAAGAAGCATATGATTTTTTTAATATATGTCCCCTAGAAGTAGGTCAATGACATCTGGTGATCAATGTCCCTATAGGTACTAGGAAGAATGTTCTTATACAAAGAGCTTCCAGTTCATTCTTTTAATCTGAGGTGATGTTCAAATAAAATAATATTTTATTATATGGCATTAAGTGAAATAAAGTTTTAAATATTCATAAGATAAATATCTTGTGAACACATGGACTCACAGTTCCAGCAAACTTAAATATCTGAGATACTTTTTAAAAGCTTATAACAAAAATTAAAAAAGAAAAAAAAAGCTCTTACAATGAGCAGTCTTCATTTCTTTTGTGATAATAGTAGTGTGAACCAAAGGCCAGCCTCTATTGACTTAGCATACGCATCATTCATGAGATTTTCACGCAGTCAATGTTTTCATTAACTGCCTAATAACCATACTAGCTTATTGAGATACACAAACTCAACTTTCATATTATATTGCAGGAGATGAAAATATTGTCAGACAAATATTTAAATAAAACTGATAAGGTTCATGAAAGGAAGCATAGAAGTATTTGATGTTAGAGTATTTATTTAGTCTATGCTTCATTAACAAAATGTGTGATACTTGGAAAACTTACAAAGAACAAAAATTTATTTTTTGCATTCCTGGAGAATGTTCACAGCATTGTGGGAAGACAGCAAGTCTGGGAATGGACTGACTATGTGTGCAGTTTGATGTCTTTCTTGTGTCCTGAACAAGGCTAGGAAAAAGTGTTCTCAGATAGCGAAGGAGCATAACGGTATAAAGGAGCCTTTGACAAGCTCTTCGACACAACATCAATCCATGCATGAGGGTAGTGTTTTAAATAACTCTAGAAGAACCCACTTCTCAACATAGCTGCATTTGAGGAAGATTCCCATAAATGTCTTTTAAGATGAAGATGTTAAGGAAAATTAGCAAATAAATTTTGAGCAGAGATCTGAGGCAGGGAAAAAAGAATGCTTAGGAAATAGCCTTTACAAACTTAATTCCTGAGGAGTAGGAAACATGGAGAGCTTGAACGGGAAAGCAGAAAATTACTCCTAAAGAAATCAAAACAACACTGTGATCAGAACAAGACAAGTCCTGGTGGGTAACAGGAAGAAGAAAAAGCCACGGGAGAAATTTTATTTTATTTTATTTTTTGGAAAAGTTTGTATTAATTCTTTGAGAATTTCACACATTCCATTCTGATCATATTCCCCCGTAATATTCCCCGATTCAATCTCTTTTCTGATTTACCCAATTTGCATCCTTTTGTAAAACCCATCAAGACTAATATGTGCTGCCCAGGCATTCTTGGATGTGTGGCCTTCCCTGACTATATCTCTGACAACAGCCAACAAATACCAATATATCTATGGCCAGGGATGGGATTTTGTGCCCAACTCCAATCCCCATGATGGGATTTGGTCTGTCTGGGGCTTGTACTGATTTTGTGCATTCTTTCACAATTGCTAAGAGTTCATAATGCAGCTGCCTTACTGTATGCAGAAGACACTCTTTCCTTGTGATCATTCATTACTGATTATTTTTATTCTCCTTTTACTCCTACTTCCACAATCATCTCTAAGTCTTGGGAGGGAAGACTGTGAAAAATGCATTCCACTTAGTGCTGGACATTCCCAAGCTCTTATTTTCTGTGCCTTAGCCAGGTGTAGGTCTCTGTTTTAATCAGCACCTACTATAAAGAGGATCTTTTCAGATGAGGATTGAGGCATGCATTGAGAATAATTATGTCATTAGGATTCAGTTTAAAATTATATCCACTTAACAAAATAATACTAGCAGGTTCCACCTGTAGGTCCTATAACCTATGACCTCTTTAGCTCTAGCTTTGTGGTCCAGTGCTGTTGCCATGTCTGAATTTCATCTTGTAGAGTAGGGCCTAAATTCAATCAGAAACTGGTTGGTTACTCCCATGATGTTTTGTTGCCCATTGTACCAGTGGGTACATCTTGTCAGAAAAAAATCATTATTGAAGCTCCCAGGATTTGCAGCTGTGTGAGATTGGTTATTACTTTTCTTCTCCCTTATTCATATAACACCTTCCAGCACTATAAAGGCTATCCAGTAGGGATGAATCTTTCACATCATGTGAAAGATTCATGTCCATGTTTAGTGACTTAATTATGTGGTGTCTTTAAAAATAGTGTCTTCCAAACAAGTTCTGGAGGATAACAAAGAGTATTGGCAATAAAATGTGCTTTCTTTTATAAGGGGAACCTATAGGACTTCACTGGCTCACAACTAAAAGAGGTGTAATCTACTCCTGGTACTGGGCTTTTTATTGGTTCGTTTTTGGTATATAATAGGGAAATTGTTACATTGTTATAGAGTAATTTTATCTCAATTCTTTTAATATCTGTCTAAGTATATAAATTTATTTATATTTATATATGTATTTCATATATATGTATTTGCATTGTGTGTGTTTACATATGTATTTCATATATATGTGTGTGTGGTGTGTGTGGTATGTGTCTTTTAAAAGAATCTTTAGTAGGAAGTTTCTATGATTTGATGACTTTGTAGAAAGGACTTTAGTGCTTATTTTCAAAAGCAGTAGAAAGCATTGCCATATTTGTAGAGAAAGACCATATTCATGGGAAAACTTGATGGATCCACTTTGGAACATGTTATATGTAGCTACATTAATGATGTGTATGTAAATATTCCAAGAGGGGTATTACAAATTCTTGAAAATAATGTAAAACATACGTTATACACATATGGCAGAATATAAAAGAGACTCCATTGCTTCTACATTGGAAAATACTATGGAAATGTACATTTTCATTAAAATACATACATCTCCCCTCTGCATTTAACAGATTTTAAGAACCGCATATGATGAGTGACTCCAAGGAAACACTTCCAGACACAAAAGGACTGATGCGCGCATGTACTCATGCAGACTGTGGCAGCACACCCAAGAACTGCACAGGTTCAAGTCAGAAATTTCTTTCCTAACTGTTCATCACTGCATTTTCACCCCATTAGGACACAGCTTCTGACTAAGCAGATAAAACCTTAGTAATTCTATCAAACACATTCCTTTTTCTCACTCACCAATTATTTCATCAATTTCTCTCTTGATATGTTTATACTTCCTTGCCCCTACTTTGCTGGCAACCAGGTTTGCAAATGTGTATGATTTTTATGTGTACTACAGAAAGGGGTCTTCCCAATGCAACAATCACAGACTGAAATCCATCCTGCATGCCTTCTTCTTAATTAGCAGTATTATAAAGACTATGCAAAGGGGTATATTTATTAATTACACAAATTAAATGGGTTCTCTCTCTCTCTCTCTCTCTCCATATATATATATATATATGTATATATATATATATATATATAATGTCACAAGTGAACTAAATATCTGAAAATTTGTGGTTGAGGAAGATTACTAATAACACTTTAAGTTAAGATTAAAAGGTAAAGGTAAAATTCCAAATGCTGAAGTATGTGTGTGTGTGTGTGTGTGTGTGTGTGTGTGTGTAAAACATGTTGGTCACTCTATGGGACTATAAGTGTTTGAGATCCATTGTTGCATTTTCTTCTTCATAAACTAGTCAACCAAACCTTGGGAAAATACCAAAAGTCACAGTTTCATTTTCACTAAAACTGGCATGTTTAGTGTTCAACTGATGCCAGCATTACTTTTGCAAACTTTGCTGTCAAGCCAGTGAATATTCCTTCATAAAAATAAAATATGAAAATTTATGGCTATATGGGGTGTTCTCTTCTTAAATCAACTGGTAGGAACCCCATAAAGATATTTCACATGTATAAAAAGATGAAAATTAGGCTTGAGCCACTTGATATTCTGAAAGGTGGTATTTGGCTTGCAGATAAGACCCTTTTAATTCAAGCCATGGAACCTCTTACACAGAATCAAAGAGTAATATCTAAAATTCCTTTTCTATCATTGGCTGAGGGATTTTCCCCCCCAGGAGAGGTAAGCCTGTGAGACTAACAGCTTTAGTGCAGGATTCATCTTTTCCCTTGACTGTGGTTTACAGGGTGCTTTTACTTCCAGATGCAAACTTGAAAGGGAGCTAACCACAAAGTGTCAAACGTTAGACTTGGGCTAGGATTACTGACAATTTAATCAGGTTATTCTTTTCCATGCATCACAAGTATCTTCATGGTTCTGATACAGAAACTTCTGAAGGAATGGATTGCCCTGTGAAAAAAAATATATCGGGTAAGTTACAGGAGCTCCCTTACACTTTTGTTCTCAGTACTGGCTGATATATGATATAGTTAATCACTGACTGGTCCTTAAGTTCTGAAACTTTCCTGATGGAGATGGAGCAGGCATGACTTTTGCCATTATCACCTTGCATTGAGGGTGGCATTGTAAGATTTAGGACATACGAAGGCTTAAAAATTGGGGAACATGCCTAACGCTGAAATATTTGAATGATGTATACACATCCACACAACCTTCAAAAACTGAGAAAATTAAATACATAACAAATTAAAATATTTCCTTTTAAAGAAAAGCTGTCTTTGGAGAATAGAGGAGGAACATCTTAGTAATTATTTATTCTAAACTACTCTTGAGAACACTTTGAAACCATTTAAATCCTTCCATATTTATACTGCCAATAAGTTGTTCATCATCACTATGATATGCTGATATGTTTCTTGAAAACACAGAGAAATTTTTTTTCCTGATGTATTCTTGCAAACTGAAAATGAAAACATGTCCAGAATGGCTTTGGTTGTTTGTTCTCATGTATATTTGAGAGAAAGAAGATGAATAATTTGAGGAATCATTTATATGTTACAATTTCAGAACATTTATTGATTATTTTTCTGGAAAAGAAATACTACTTCTTCCCAATTGGAATTTCACATTTATTAATACCACTCAGAGGATATTTGATAGTCTTAATTCTTGTTCTCTGACTGCTTTTCAATTACTAAAAATCTGAATATTAAGTTACTTACTATGACTACAGTCTGTGGAACAAGGGTAGTACTTAATTATGACTAAGTAATCTTTTACTTAATAGTATTGAGAAGTCTACTAATAACTAGAAGTCAGCTGTGATACTTTAAGAAATTCTAGACCTGTGATTAAATATGGAACTGATAGGAAATATATATTTCCAGAAAGCATAGAAATAAATGAAAATCATCAGAGTACCCAAGGCCTATAGTTCTATATGATACATTGTAATTTTGTTTATTTTATCACTATCATTAATTGTGTATAATCCTCCTATTAAAAGGTTTTATGCAAAACATCCTCCATCTATATAAGTATAAAAAGCCCCTGAGTCCACAATAAACTTTCTAAATATTATAAGATACTATTTCTGGAATATTCTAGTTAATTAATTTTCAAACCAATTCTGCTAAGAATGAGCAATTCAATTGCGCAAAGTAATTACTAATCATTCTGTCACCCCCTTTACTGGAGAGGTGGACTAAATGGCACGTGAACTTTCTGAACAGTGCCTCAAGATGAACAAATAATGAAAATGTGGTATATTTACACAATAAAGTATTACGAAACTGTTAAAAATGAAATCATGAAAATTATAAGTAAATGGATAGAGCTAGAAGTGATCATTCTGAGTGAGGTAACCCAGACTCAAAATGGCTAACATTACATGTTTTCTCTTGTATGTGAATGTTAACTTTTTTTTAGATTTTTTTTAATACAAATAACCAGAGATTTGGTAGCTAGTAGGAACAAGGAGAAGGGCATCTTTCAGGGAAGGGACATAGAAAGCAGTATTATAAAGAGATAAAGGGAAAACTAGAATGATTAAATGGAGAAGAAAATGGGAAGGCAGAGTAAAGGAGGGAACATAAGGAGGGGTGACAAATACTAAAGGCATTTAGAAAAGCCGAATGGAAGCCTATTACTGAAGATGTTCTTAACATTTAGGCATATATGGAAGAAACTTCAGCAATGGGGGAGACAAGGCCCAACTAGGCATCTTAGGTCACCATGTAAAATCTCCAGCTACAAGAATGGATTATATCTCGTTGAGTTATTGGCCAAAAGGGTTACCATAGACAACTACACCACCAAACATCACAAAATATAGACAAGACTATTGTTCACTCTCCACACTTTCCTAGAAAGATCTGTTACTGAGGACAACATTTATTTATGACATCTAACACAGAGAAGTTGAGCTGGTGCCTAACTCGAAGCTTTACCCCTACTGACTAGTATTTATGATGCTGGAAGGTACTCTGCATGCTAACAGAAAAGTAATCATCAATATCACCCAGCTCTAAATCCTATGACTTACTACAGTGACTTACCACAGCCTGCAAGATATACTGTTTTAACAGTGGCATGAGGTTATGTGAGTAACCAAACACCTTTTGATTGGCATTAGAGCTTGTTCTATGAGATGAAATCCATACCTGACATTGCTACAGTGTTCAAGAACTTGATACTCGATAGTTTATGGGCCCTAGGAGAAAATCAACTACTATCACTCTGCTAAAGGAACGTAGACATAAAATGATTTCTAATGAGCTATTGCTACTTACATAGATCTTAATATTATTAAGCTTCCCTCATCAGGGAAGCTTCTTGTAATAGATAGTAATTAACACAGAGTCCCATAACTGGGAAATGTGCAGAGAGTGAGAGACTTTGGAACACTAAGCCCTAAATAGGAAGTCTTTATTAAACCCCTCCCTTCTAAGCTCAGGGGTCTATACACAAGAAAAAGCAGAAAGATTGGAAAGAGCCTGAGGTTGTAAATTACTCCAAGGAAAGAGAATCTTTCAAACACAACAGGGATGATACACATGAATTTATGAAGACTGTGACAGTAAACAGAAACTGCACAGGCTCAAACTAGACAAAATCCCACCCCTGAGAAGAGGAAGGAAGCACAGTTCCACCCTTAACCAAGATGCTATTTGCAAGGGATACTTCCTGGAAAAGGGTTTTCTCAAATGGAGTCACTGTGTATATCAACCACACTGCAAGGCAGTCCCCGTGCTCAGGAATGGTTATATAATATAAATCAGACTCCATATTTTATTGTGTGATATTTTTGTTTTTGTCTTATTGGTGTTTTAAAAATTTATTTTCATTTTCATTTTTTGAGAGAGAGAAGGAAAGAAAGATCATGAAGTGGGTGGTAGGAAGGTAGGAAGTGTCTGGAAGGAGTTAAAATAGGAAAAGTCTATGATCAAAATATATTATATAGAAATTTAAGTTGAAAACTAATAAATGATCAAAATTTCAATTGAGGTTTCAAGAAGGGAAAACTAAATCCTTAACATTACCCATTTACTAACTTGAATATCTTCAATTGCCAGATCAAGGTCCATGTAAAAAGTTAGTTGATCACACATAGCCTAGGGCTTTTATTCTGAATAAAAATAGAAGGAACCAAAAAACCAAGGATTAGAATCAAATGAATTCATTAAGTCTTATGTGAATTAATTTCTGGTTTTATTGAACTACTATCTGGTAACTGCTTACTAAATACTTAAAATATTGAAAAAATTAGAAGAGGAACAAAACAAACTCCAACTCTTTATAACAGAATTTTTTATTTGGTGGAAGTTGGTGGAAATGTTTCTGAGTTGTGTGTTGTCTTATATGTTGAAATAAGGTTGGTTACCCTTAGCTTTGGTGGTTTCAGGAATCAGGAGGATAGCACCTTGAAATACAGTGGAATGGATGTTCTTGGCCACAGAGGTCAACTGCTTTATAGCTCGGTTCAAAAGTTGTCACCTGTTGTTTATGGTGAAACTGCCTCCATATTCTCTAGGAAGCCAAGGCTTGGACTGTAAGGGAAGAATCCACCTGTCAAATACTGCAGCCGATTTTTACTGTCTTTCTAATTTACTCAGCACCATGTTCCAGTGGACACTCGTGACTTATCACAGAGTTCTTTCCTGGGAAGTTCATAAATACGAGCAAGTTCAGCTCAGGTCTTAGACAGTTCTCTGTTAACAGTCTCCACATGTCATATTTTTTGAATAAACTAACACTTTCTTCTCCAAATTAGGATCACAAAACCTTTGCTACTTAAGAAAACTGGGAGTAGATATTTCAAAGGTGCTGAGTAGTAAGCAAAATATTGGCTATTCCTTATTTGTATAAATACTTGTTTAATTTTTTGCATGATTTCCTCCTTCTTTTATAAAGTTCTTTTATAAACCTTTTTAAAGCTATCTTTCTCCCTTGTTTCTTCCATCTTATATTTTTGAAAATCTCATACATTTGTAAAATGTATCTTAATCCTATCTATACCCAACTCCTCTCATCCCCAACCTAACCCCCTATCCCAACATCTTCTTTCATTTCCTTTCTGTTGGGTGTGTTTTTGCATAGACTCAGGTGGATCTCTCTTAGTTCGAGGCCAGCCTGGTCTATAGAGTGAATTCTAGGACAGCCAGAGTTACAACAGAGAAACCTTGTCTCAAACCACCCCTCCCAAAGAATTCCCACATAATTGCAGCTTTAAATCTACATTTTACTTAGTCCTTGTGTTCTCTCTTTCTTCCAGGGCTTTTGAAGCAATCAAGATGAGTGCTTATTTGTGCTAGTGCCATGCAAACTCTAAAATACTGCCCTAGATGCACTGGAGTTATGTGATTACTTGTTGCTTGTGTTACATTTAGGGCTATTATATACTATTCACCTGTGTATTCAAGACAAGGAAGACCTATTATCGTATAGCTGTTTGTCAAGCTTAACATTTTCAGTTTGCTTGTTCTTTTTTTTTTTTTTCCGTTTCCTTAGAAACCAGTGTATGAATCACTTTTATTCAAGTGTGAAAATAGAGTTGTCATGGTTGGACTCAGAAGTTTGATTGACATATGTTACCTACATCATGAGTATAGATGCTTGTGTATAAAACAAACATGTTCCCAAAATTGGTTTCTTTGTAAAAATGGCATAGGCACTTGAAGACTATAAGCAATATACACTGGAAAGTGCTGTTACATCTCTTTTGAGCATCTGCCTGGTGATTGAAATTATATTGAATTTTGCCTTCTTTAATAGTGTGTGTGTGTGTGTGTTTTTTTTTTTTTCAGAAACATTCATCTTCTGTTCTCTGCAATAGAAAAATCCCCAAGGACCTCTCACTCAGACCAAAGTCAAGGTCTTGTCCACATTGACAGTTTACTGGCTCTCTATTGTACAAGCTAGTATTTGATTTGTGTTCTTAACCTCATGATCAACAGCACCTTTTAATTCATTTACTGCTAAGTACTTCAACATGGAACTTAATATTATAGCACTAAAGTCTAAAGTATATGATGACAAATTAAAAAAAAAAGACAATACATTTGGAAACAGATTTACTTTTGTGAAATAAATGCTATGATTCACCAGCTTTTGCTCCTTTATATGGTAGAAACATATGCTACAGCTGTCTCTTCTGTTGACATTTGTTCAGGTTCACAGGCTTTTTATTCTCTGGCTAATTCAAACACTGATTCTAGTCCTGGAGTCCTGGAGTGTTCTGGAATTTTACAATTTAAAACATTTAAACCTAGAACTGGAAGGCTTCAGCCTCAGCCTCTGTACAATGTAGAACATTTAAACCTCCCATACAATCTAAAACATTTAAGCCTCCAAGGCTTATTCCTGATGGAGCTACTCTGACTAGCTCCTTTTGAACTCAGTCTCTTCTGGTTCAACTAACTAGCTGTTCTGGCTCAAACTCTTCTCCAAGCTGACTTGTTCAAACTGAACTTCTGAGCCAGCTTAATGTTTCTGACTGAACTCTTCTGAACTGCTCTACTCTGCTTCAAACTGATTCACTCTTTGAATCTGGTACTGACTTCTGCCTTATCCTCAGTCAGACTGCTTCATTGTCTCTGTGTCTTGTTCTCTCTCTGCTTCTTATCCTCTATACTGTCTCTTCACCTGGCTCTCTGTGCTGAAAGCCTACTTTTGTCCTGAGAGTTGAGTATGTGCCACCACTGTCCTCTGAATACTGCAATTAAAAATGTATGGTATCACTGCTTTCTGAATACTGGTAATAAAGGTGTGTACCAACATTCTTTCTACCCTAGGACAGCCATGGTGTTGGATTAAAGGATTAAACATTCCTCTACATATTCCCCCTTTCTTTTTAAGATATAAATTGTGCTGTGAAAATGACTTTAACACAGTTTAACTATTACAATAGAAACAATTATCAATGCAATAAATTTAACAGTCTGAATGTCCTTTTGAAGATCCACTTCAGACATCCATGACATGATCTTCCTTAACTGCAACAACCATCAGTCCTGGTCATCTATCGAGTTTTCTTCAGCAAATGTCCATTTCAGCATCAAGGTTTTCCAGTCTGACAAGTTATTTTCTCTCTTTCTTCAGCCAGTTTCTTGAGCTGTCCTTCTGCATCTCTTCTTTCCTTGAGTCAAGCCTTTCAGGATAGTAGTTGGTATCAAGGAAACTTCTCTTACTCAGATCGAACCTTTATCAATTTTGATGGAACACACAGATTTTATTCTCCTGTGGAAATAAAAGCAAACCATCTTCCCTAACATAATACATTCCTTGAATTCCATTATGATGTTGACACACCCTTATAGTATACAGGCTGATTTAATTCAGCACTTTTTCTACAGTCCAGTGTCTTTCAGCAGCTGTTGCTCCTGCCTTAATGGCATTAAAAATAATTAAAGTTAATAAGGCATCATGCAATCTATCTCTATGAAGTCCTTATTTCCCCCTTTCTGTTTTTGGCTAAGTCTCTTAGGGAGTTTCCTGTGGGCAAGCAATTACCCCCTATATCTCTTGTTGATCTGCATTCATTAGTCCAATGCCAACCTTTACCATACTTTCTACAAACATCAGAAAACATTTTAGAGAAAACATTGTCTCCTTCTTTCTGGATTATCTTTAGCTTTAGGAATGCCTCACCTACAATCAATCCCTTTCCAAATGACCTGGTCTCTCATAGTCAAAGCATAGACTACCTAAGTCTTCGGTTAATATCAACAGAAGTTTTGATCCATTCATCTATAGGTGCTGATCATGCTTCCTATTGGTAAAAGACTATTGAAATATTTTTATGAAGTTAAGAGCCAATAGTTATATAATTTATCTTTAGAAATTTGCCATGACATTAAAAATACAGATGCCAGCCAATATCTTTCCTTCCTTTCTTTTCCTTTCTTTCTTTTTCTTTCTTTCTTTCTTTCTTTCTTTCTTTCTTTCTTTTCTTTCTTTCTTTCTTTCTTTCTTTCTTTCTTTCTTTCTTTCTTTCTTTCTTTCTTTCTCTCTTTCTTTCTTCCCTTCTTGTGGGGGAGATGGCGGTAGTAATAGTACTGATAATCATGATAATGATAATAGCATATCTACATGCCTTATGTATTTTCATTGTATTATAACTATGGAATATGTGAGCCTCCTTTAAAAATCCTACTTTGGGTGCTTTAATACGTTTGAATTATCGTGTACAACATCACACATACCTACGGTTATCCACATGTACTTATCTGTAAGGAAATACCCATTTGTTCTAGCCTTTGCTATCTCTGCTATGGCCTTATTTTGTTTGTTCATTTGGTTTGGATATTTTTTTGTTTATTTCAGGAAAGAGTTGTTAAATATTTGCCAGAATGCTTGAGAGCTTAGTCATTTCCTCAGTGAAAACTTCCTTTTTTAAAATTTGAAGTAAATTTAAATATTCATCAAATATTCATGGGGTGTCTTCTAAATTCTTGGCATGACCTCATATCCTGGATCTTATTCTACTTCTGTATCTTTTTATTTTAAGAAGAACAAGATGACTTGACTTGTAAGAATACTTTAGTGAGAGAAAAAGGTCAGCATTCAGGGCTTGAGAGAGGTGGGAGGGACATTTGCAGGCACCAGCTGCCAATTTGGAAAGTCGCCTCTATGCTCTGCTCATATGGCCTTTACTTTCTTTCTGCTTTCTACTTTCAAGGAAAAGCTATCTCTATTTTCTCTTGATTTTAGCTTTCCAGTCAAATATTCTATGCTTTTCAATAGGTATTTCACTAGAGCAACCATGATGTAATCCTTGCCTTATAGAATCTTCACCTTGGAGAGAGAACAATACACTCATAGTAGACTATACATATAAGCATATACTCAGAGGTAGAAATATGGAGGAATGGCTTTGGCATTTCTCCCATATACTGAAGAACTGAGTTAGATTGCCAGAGGATACTGAATATATTCTTCTTATAATCTAAGACTACTATAAGGTATTCAATTGCATTATTATTACTGTATATATGGGTGGTCAATGTGGCTCTGATATCAAATATCTGAAAAGGAATAAACATTTATTTTTTCTTGGCCCCAGGTCAACATAAGCATTCTAAGATCACTCTCCAGAGACAGACAACTTTTTAACTTGCTTCTTCCATTCAAGTACTGACTAAGTCTAATTCTACTTAGCTTCTAAGATGAGATCTGGTGTTTCATTGTCATATGGCTATTTACTCTGTATTTTTCTTGATATGTGTTTTTCATTTAATGGCTTTCACTAGCTTGCTGAATGCCATCCTTCAGTTTTTCATTCCACTAAACGTGACACAAGATGATTAAGAGTGCAGGAGCCTTCTCCTTTGGGTAGACTACTCACAAAGTCCTCAGGTCACATCTGTATGATTCAGAACTATTGATAAGAACTTGGTCACACTGAGCCTCAAAGAATTCTGAAAAATATGCCCATTTAACTAGCAGCATTAGTAATTAAGTGTACTTGTTTGCTATGAAAGAAAAGAATGGCTATATGAATCCTGGTACAGGTTACATGAGATACTGAAAATGAAGGAGTCTTGGGACCTGGATATTCAGTCATTGAGTCTCATTAACTAAAAGAAATAATGAAAAAAAGAAGTATTTTCTATCAGTGCCAGAGAAACACAGGTGTTTGGGAAAGTCAATCAGTCTTTCCCAGAGATAGTGAAAGAGCTTTTCCCTGATGACAAAATGAGCACTTATACTCAAGGTAAAGCACACTACAATCTTACTCAGAGAGTAAGGAAGATGTTGAGGCAGTGGTTATTTTAAGGAAAGGAGGCCTCTGTTTTGAGGGCTGATTCCAAGATTCAATGATGGAGTAATTAGAAATAGGCAGCTCAATCCCTCCATTTCCAAGATTCACTGATGGGGTGATTAGAAATAGGCTGCTCAATTCCTCCATTTCCTTGGATTGAAAACAAAAATAGTAATTCTCTGATTCATGATTTTCTTCATTTCTTTCTTTGCTTTTTGGTATAGGAGTTGCATGCATGTGCGTGTGTAGGCACACTCATCTATGGGTGTGCATTTGGAGTGGGTAGCTGATATTGGGTGTCTCCTTATTGCCCTCCAGTATATTTTTATGCTAATTTAATGATGTAACTATCAGAATACATTAAAATCATGGTGCATCACATAGTCTCCTTGGCTTTCTTTAGTGATTAAAAACCATATTGCTAATGTTTAATTAATTTCTCCCTTTTGGGATTTGGAAGTAATTTTTGTTTGCCATGTGGTTCCTATTGTATTCTGCACATTGTTTGAGACAAGGTATATCTCTGAGCCTAGACAGCACTTGTATTTTGGTGGGGTGGATGCAACCCAGGTCTGCACACTTGGGCAGTATGTACTTTACCCACTGACATGCCTCTCAATTACTTCGCTTGATAATTTCTATTGATCTGTGAAATACCTTGATGTTTCAATGACTCAGCAGGAATGCTTTTATAATTTTTGAGTGAAATAGAATTTTATTAGTTTTGAAAAAAATAGAATTCTGTAGCTAACTTTAACCATTATCCTTTTGTACAAATCTGAGAGACATTAATCATAATTTACTCAGAGATAACTATTTGGTTCCTATTTTTATATTTGTCCTAAATACAAAAATGTGGTTAAAGTGGAATTTTTTAGTGTTTCCCCTGTAGGTAAGATTAGAAGGCTGAGCAATAGACGCTTCTTCCCATCAGAACTACTTTGTGCTAAATACTTAGCTCAAGTGCCCTTCTCCATGATTTTGATTGAGGAACTATTTTTCATTCATGTTTTCATTAGGATAAATTACGTACTTCATTATTTCTAGATAACTTCATTGTTATCAGAATTGAATTGCTCTTTATTTAATCAGATTTTATGTTAACCTAAAGATGTAAGTATGAAGAATATATTAAAATCAGTTTATCACATAGTATACTTTGCTTTTTTAAATAATTCGACTAGTGCTACTAAAGTTTATTTATTTATTCTGTCTTTGCCATATTTGAAAATACTTGCAATATTTATTTGCCACATGCTTTTGTTTTATTGTTACATAAGAACTAAAATGATGCAAATGGTTTCCAACATGGTATAATGTCTGGATAAACTTCTTTGGAGAAAATAAAACAGTACATATAAGTAGTACAGCATGTAATTTATTTCCTGTTGCTTAGATAATATTTTATTGGGAAATTATTAAAGGGATTTGTAATCACATAAAATAGATTCATGCCATATAGTACTTTTGGGGTAAAATTATAGATGAGCTAATCTTATTGCTTAATAAAATTGTAAAGTTTCTCATAATTATGATAGAACTGACATTAAAAGGAGAATGTAGATATCAATGCTAACCTGGGTTGAAGCACAGGATGTATTGTATTAGAAAAAAATATTTATAGAGAAGGAAAGTAAGGAGTAGTCCATGACTGACCAGCTGTGCCACTGTGCCTATTCATGAGTCTCAATAAGCTCCACTAAGGGCTGTGCATTGGTAGGTTGGTGCTCTTTGTGTTGGACTTTAATCACAGGGCAGATACAGAATATTTCACTAGGCATAACAGAAATAAAATGTAATCACATATAACATAAATAAAGCATTAAGTTTCAGTCTCATTTAACCACTGTCTTTTTAACTACACTAATGTTAATAGCTTACAAGCTATTAAATGCCAATAGTGTATCCAAAAGCCTGTTTATTGGCACCCAAGCAACTCTAGCTAGTTTCACTCTAGGTAATTTTAAATTAACACCACCTGCATGGGATTCTTTTATTAGCAAATTAGAACAAAGTAACTGAATAGAAAGCAAAACATGATGGTACAAAACGTGTAGCACCTGTGGGTGTATCGGCCTATTTGATACACGCTTAACTGGTTCTAATGGCAAATTCTTGAAGTCTGTTTAATCATCAGTCCTGACTTATGGAATCGGAGTACTCATTAGAAACTTCACCAACAGAAACAGAATCTGAGTTCTGGCTTTTGTCCCAAATTGCCCTTCATTTTTCTGGTTTTCTGGGCTTCACTCTTTTCTAGGCAGTTAAGTTTCTATGCTAGACATAAGAATCCCTCAGAGAGGGCCTGAAGGCACTTAAGCAATTGAATATTGTACAACGTTTCCTGAATATTCTGCTCTTTTGTTGCATTTTTGTTGCTCTGATCCTTTTAGTTTTTTTTTTTTTTTTCCCCTGGCAGCAAACTTAAAGTAACTGAGGCATTTATTCTAAGTATTTAAGCATGGTGATGTTGATGACTCTCAAATATCCCAAATCCTAAATCCAAATTTGAATTTTGGTCTTATTTTGTGTCTTCAAGATCTGCCTTTAAGATATAACTCTTATATCTCAATAAGATATATTAAAATTTAAGAGAATAATTTTAATACTTTCAGATGAAACCAATTTTATTTTGCAGGTGAGAATAACTGTCAACCAGCTTTACTGACAGTTGAGGCAACACTTGGAACAGGGCACATTTTATGTCTAGCAGGTGATTCAACACTGGAACCTTAGAGGCGGCTTTGCCTGTCTCACTCAATAAAATCCAGTGTTGTGGTAGAGTGGGTTCACATGGGCTTAGAAGACTCAATTATGTGCATCTTCTTCCAATTATGAATTCAGTGAACTCATTTATTGCTTGGAATAAGCCACAGTGGGAATATTTGCACATAAAAACCAAAATAAAAAAAAAAAAAAGCCTGAACTTGTCTTTTTCTTTCTCTGGAAATCTGTAAATTTCTTTACACACATTTTTCTCATTGGGACTCAGAGGTGTCACACTTTTACTGTGATAAATTATTCCCAAACCCTTTCTTCCAACTTCCTGTCTTTCATATTCTGAGTACAGGTTGTGCTCAATGCAAATGGAAGTTCAAGAATGACTATCAACACTGTCCAGGAACATAAACCGACCTTTTCCTGTACTGCTGGCAATTATGTTTTAGATAGTTAGTTGTGATAATTTAGAAAATTAAAGTTTGGGTAAAGCATACCACCAAAGCCAAGAGTTCCTGAAGTGTGAATCATGCAGTTTTCAATAATGAGAATTAGGTCAAGCAGTATGTTGGGAAGAGTTAATAGAAGCCTCTGGGTATTCACTGTGCAGCAAAGGGTTACCTAAGTGAGTTTAAGTTGTTTAAATCATGGATATTCCCAAGGCAGAGCTAGCCTTTCATCAGCTTCTGGGATATAAGATTCTGTTATATACTTGGGGCCAAGCACGATGCCATATGGTTAGTTTATGGAAATGATTTTGGTGAGCCCTTGCAGCATATTGAACAAGTTTTATGTCTGTGGGAGGCCTGAAAACTGGGGTATTTAGGTCAATTACAATGTCCTGTCATACCAATAGGAGCCATCCTTTGGAAACATCCCCAGCCAATACAGTTCCACCGAGCTCCACTTGTTGGGAGAACCTTATGCCCGTTGTCACACACTTTGTTGGGTGTTGCTAACAACATCTATCCCACTCTGCTGCAAGCCTCCCAGACTGTTTTGTTACTGTTCTTTTTCTGTGATTTTAAATGCATGCACGTATTGAAGTAAACTTTAGTGTGCTTAGGGCATCTTTTGTAAGTTCTATAGGTTCTATTCCCAGTTACTCAGCAAAAGCATGTTTTTTTTGTTTTTGTTTTTGTTTTTTTATATCCCAGTGTAGTGTTCTTCTGGGAAATATTCCAACCAGGAGTTTACTCTGCTTTCTATCATGAAGTGTCTACCGTGGGAGGCCATATGTTCCTTTAGTAAGGGTCTTTTGTCAATATAAAGCTAATATATGTGGTTCCTAAGTCTACTTCCATGTTTGATATTCTGTGATTTTACATCTGCAATGTAATTATAGTGTTCTTTCCTAGGGATTCAAAGACAGCTTCAGACGCCTCCATTTTGCAGTACATAAGCACATAACAACCCTTGAGCAGCAGCGGAGACTCTGACTCGGTTTTGTTTCCTTGATATCATTAATTCAAACGGAGGAGTAGACAGTAGTCTACAAAGCATTTGGTTCCCGCTACAGAGATTACAGTGCATTAAGCAGTATGAACAATGGAGTGGTTATGTGGAACTGCAATTGTACACCTAATTGGCAAATACAAATTAAAATGTTTTATTTTGCTTAAATTTTCAGACTGTGGTGCTTTCAAGGGATTAGAAAATAGATCCTAAGAAACATCCAGAGACCTCTAAGACATGTTCATAGAGTAACTACTCTTGATAGGTGGTAAATCATCTCAAGATGCATTAATAGCGCACATTTTCTGAATTTCTGCGTTAACACTGGTTGCTAAGGCACAAGCAGGTGCTCACTTGTGACACAGCCATCATAAATCTTGTTATTAATAATTACTACTTTGTCATCTACAAAGGCTTTTCAGATTCAAAGTAGTAGAACAAGTTTTGATCACATTGAATTAAAAAACTCCCACAAAACAAAATGCATCAATAACACAGAAATATTAAACAAAAACAATTATTCAAACTCTTACACGCTGTTCAAAAGACATGTTTAGTTTCATGAAAGACTAGCAACAACAGATATGGCCGTAAAACTTAACCCAGTCTGTAAATTCTGCCGTTTTTTTCTTGTGTTTATACAGTATTTTTAGTTTCTTTGTTTTATATTTTTTTAAATGTTGAGATTATAATTTAATTATAAAAATTTCCCATTCCTTTTCTCCTCCCATGCCTTCCCATATACCCTGCCGTGCTCTCCTTCAGATTCATGTCATCTTTTTAAAAAACTAATTGTTATTGTAAGCATATATGTATATGTGTTTACATATAAATGCCTAAATATAACTTGTTCAGTCCACAGGCTACTTATATCTATATTTTCAGGATTAACCATTTGACACTGGACAACCAGATGGTGTGCTTTTCCCAGGGAAGGCAACTTCCGCTCCCAGCTTTACTCACTGGCCTGTAGTTCTTTGTGTAGGGTTGAGGACTCGTTGACTTTCCTCGATCTAGCTTGGCACGTCCATTGCTCTTATCCTTGTTTAGCTCACATCTGGGTGGTCATGATGGCTGTGTCACAAGTGAGCACCTGCTTGTGCCTTAGCATCCAGTGTTAACGCAGAAATTCAGAAAATGTGCGCTATTAATGCATCCTGAGATGATTTACCACCTAGCAAGTGTAGTTACTCTATGAACATGTCTTAGAGGTCTCTGAATGTTTCTTAGAATCTATTTTCTAATCTCTTGCAAGCACCACAGTCCGCTGTTGTTTTGTTTTTTGTGTTTCTTTTTCCTTTTGGTGTTTTTTCCTTAGTTTTTGATGTTGTATTGGGGAATGGTTTGATTTTTAAGAAAGAATTTAAAGTTGTCTGGGTAGAGATGGGGAGAGGGACAGGATGGGCTTGATGGAAGGAAAGAGTATAACCGAACTATATTTAAATTTAACAATTGTTTTGAATGATAAAAATATAATAAAACATTAAGAATATATTCATAATTACTCAAGGGAATCAGTGACATGAACCAATATGAAATGGGAGAGCAGAGTCTATTTTTGTTTGCTCTTATATTGAGCAAATATTGATTTAAAGTAAGCAATTGACAACATCATACTTTATAAAATATGTTTTAAAGATGGCATAATCTTGAATAGAAATACAAGAAAGAATTAACACAGAAAAATAGTGTACCCTGAAATACTGGAGTCTGTCAAGTATGACCACCATTGGCTGCTGGGCTCAGGCAGGATAGGTGCAGAGCCACTTGTTGTAAGATGGATACTGTGATCTTCCTTTTTGTGGTCTCTGTGAAGAAGACAAAAAATCTCTGTATCTGAAGACAAATGCATTATCAGTGTCTGTTGGAAAAATTATATGTTGCGATCTATTTCACACAGTTCTTAAGTCTCATAGACAGAAAGCACAAAAATTTTTGGAAGATGAAACAATAAACCAGTTTTGAGGAGAGAAGAACCCATTGCTAGAAATTATTAAGAGAGTAACGGGTATGTGACAGGGAGGATGGCTTGGGCTTTGTGAGGCCGATGGTGCCCGTTTTCACAGTGGAGTCCCCATAACCAAGGTTGCAGGAGTTCTAGACTGAGAAAAATGTGCAAGCTACTCTGCATGTACTCTTCTCAGGCAAATCTCAAGAAGTTTGCTTTCTTTGTCCCTGCAGCAGCTGCATGCAGTTGTCAGTAGATAGCAGGCATCCGAACGCTGTCATCCCAGTCGTGAGTCAGACTGTATCTGAACAGTGTCCTCTCTTCTTTGGGTTCTATCATGAATCTGGCACATGAAAGCTGCCCAACAAAGAAATGCACCATTGTTCTTGTCTACACAATTTTCTATTCAAATTACATCATCAGAAATGGTTTATCAATGCTCTCATTATTTCAAAAATTATTTTTAAGTTGCAGTAACAGGAAAGGTCACATTCCTTTGATAGCCATGTTTCTGACTTTGCAGCATTTAGGGTTGCTACTCACCTGACACGCCAGTTTTAAAATGCTCTTCTTTGTCCTGTATTCACTGACCCATTCAGGCCACCAAACAAAAGAATGCTTCAGTGGCTATGGTTGCTCCCTCCTACTGGACTGGAATGGGGGAAATGGAAAGACGGAATAGCACGAAGCTATGACAGGCTCTGACAACAGTAGCATTATTTGCACCTGGGTAATATTTGAAGGTCCAGAAAGGTAAAGGAACATTTGCCAAGCCTTAGGATATGAAAAATTAAGGAAAAGAAAACAAATCCAGGAGTATTACATTTGAACAAATAAGGTCTTTGACAAACTTAAAATAATACCTCTTGAAAGAGAAGTGCACCAAGAGTTTACTGCAAAACACGGCTTTGTTTCTATTTGAATGAAAGTAGTTTTAAAATGAATTAGCCAAATTAATATCTTCCTGCTTTGCAAGAAAAAAATTATTTTTTAACTCGGCAACTGTTATGAGCAAATCATGGGGATGGTAGGAAAGTCCTTCCTGTTTCCCTGTGGAAGAGGAGTCTTCTTCCATTCATGGTTCTAAAACCCTGTGTATGTCAGAATTCCACAAGGTCAGTGTTCTGTATTCACTCATTCACCTAGAGGCACCTGGATTCAAGGAGAGAGTCATGCTAGATTAAGAAGATTGAGTAGTGACCCTTTGTCTACTTGAAACACAAAGAAATCACTATTAATCCACAACCTTTTCTCTCTTGAGCATCAGCAAGATCACATATTAATAAAGACATCATGCTATAAAACATTTTATAAACTTAAAACATCTCACAGCCTTTTGAATTCAGACACTTTAAAAGTTGTCTGTTTAAAAATACCCAGTCTCCTTTAAACTCCAAAATCTCTGTAAAACTCTAAAATCTATTTTTTAAAAGTTTTAAGTATCAGCTGGGTGGTGGTGGTGCATGTTTTTAATCCCAGCAGAGGCAGGCAGATCTCTGTGAATTCTAGGCCAGTCTTGTCTACAGAGTGAGTTCCAGGACAGCCAGGGTTACAACAGAGAATCTCTGTCTCTAAAAACAACAACAAAAACAAAATGAACAAAAAAGTCTCTCGATTTTGGGCTTCTATAAAATAAAGCCATAAATTAAATACTTTAAAATACTTTCTTATTCCAGGAAGGAAAAAGTAGACCACAGTCACAATCTGAACAAAGCAAAACTAAACAATATAAAAACCACAATGACCAATAATGGATTCACTCATAATCTTCTGGGCTCCTCCAAAGGACTTCTGGCACTTCTTTGGCTCTGCCCTCTGCTGCACACACAGCTTGTCTTCGAAGCACAGACAGACCCCACTCCACTGCTGCTGCTCCTTTTGGTAGTCATCCCATGGTACTGGCATCTGTAAAATGCTGGGATCTTTGCTGCAACTGGACTGCACTTTCAACAGTAGCCACTTCTCCCAACATTTTGGGAGGTGACAGTATGAAATACACTTCAGCAACGACAAATAAGGATTATATATGGAGGTTGATTAATTTCTAAAAGCTCAACAAATTTCGTGTCACTTCAGTTTCTTAATTCAAGTATAAAAAGATTCTCTCCATATATTTAGTTTATGGGATTCACCTTATAATAACATTGGCATTGTTGACACATTGGCATAATCTATAGAACTTCAGAAAAAAAAGCTTAAAAACTGTGAAGAAATATTTTCAGTTGTGGAAAGCTTGTGTAAACAAGAAATATACACAATATTGCAAACAGCACTGTGTCTTAGAATTCTCCAAATATCTCTGTATGTAGCATATTCTGAATAATTTGTGTGTGTGCATGTGTGTGTGTGTGTGTGTGTTTGTGTGTGTAGATAGTTTAATGTTTTAAAACATTTTGTGTTTAGGAGAGTGCTGGATATTGAATCCAACGCTCTCTTCAACCTGACTAGCCAAAAGCTCTACAACACAACTACATCCCTAATCCATTAAAAAAATATTTATTTTTAAAGTGTTGAGTCATGTGGTTGTGGAGGCTGTGGATCTGAATGTGTGGAGTTGCCCTGAAGGTAGAGGTCTAGGAGGACTGATGCTGCAGGTGATGCCAAACTGCCAGTCTAAGGATACAGGTAGGAGCTGATGCTGCACTTCAAGTTTATAGGTTTTTCATTCTGGCAGAATTTCCTTCCATTCTGGAAAGATTACTCTTTTGTTCTAGACAGCTGGGCACTATGAAGGCATTCTTTTTTTCTAAGCCAACTAATTTGAATGGGAGGTTAATTTGAAAACCCTCGCACAAAAACATCCAGAGTAATGTTTGATTCCATATAAGTTCAGCACTGTCAGGCCTAACCGACACCTCTGAAATTATATACATATTTTGTAACATATTATCTTAGAACCAACTGATACAGAAATCTTGAAACCACTGTCATTGTTTAGAAATGATTGCAATATATCCTTCTCTACCTCCTGTATTCTGAACTGCACAGAACCAAACTTGGAGGTATATGGATGTAAGGAAGGATATAATTTTAGTACTATTATGAAAACTACTCTAAAATAATGGAAGGGTTTGTCGTGTTACTTTCTTTATTTCTGTGACAAAACCTGACAGAACAGCCTAAGGTATAGATATTTTCCATAGTTTCAGATACACTGGATTGTGGCCAAAAGACATGGAAATAGGGGCAGCTCATGGGTGTGGTAACAGTTATTTGAGGGGGTTGGGGACATCAGGGCCAGAGAAAACTCAGGCCAGATTCACACATAAGACCCAATCCCAGAGGCTAGATAACTCTCTCCACAAATGTCCATAGCATTAAAAAAAAATGTCTTATCAGCTGGTCTTATAGCCCATTAACGCATGACAGTAGGAGACAAGTACTTACTATAAATAAGTTTTATTCTTTTTTATTTAAGAAATTCTGCCACTAATGTCAGTTGAGAAAAATCACAAATATAGGTCTAGATAAATGAATCACCTATTCCTGTTGCAGTCTGATATTCATGATTAGTATTTACATTCAGACGAAGAATGAAATATAATAGTCAGACATTTATAATGACTTAATTAGACCATTAGTGCTTTTTATTATATCACATAATTGATCAGGGCCTGTACCTAAGAATTCTTCAGTGTTGAAGAATAGAAGCCATGAGAACCCATCACGCTGAAAATCCATACCTTGTGTTCTTCATTAAGTTGTCTTGTCATTCACATTTCGTCATGTGTTGTAAGAGATCCCACCCATGCACGTCCACCCATGTCTTTCCTTGTCCCGGGAAGTAGCCACAGCCTACCTGAGATTGGCTGCCTCTAGGCAGGAACCAGAGAGGGTTGCATGGTGTGGGTGTAGGTGTGTGGTTCTTCAGCACGTTTCCATCCCGCTTTGATTGGAGCCCCTGAGCTAAGGAGAACAGGAACTTAAGAGGTGCTGTCAGAGGGGCCATTCTATCTCCTTTATTAAAGCAAGGGTGGTTACATTTATAGGGTTACATTATAGGGGAAAGTCTCTGGCGCCCAGGGATGGCATCCATTGTTTAAGACAAGGATACTGGAGTAGACTTATTTGCATATGGAGCTCAAGTCTAAGCTGTCAAGGTCCTGAAAGGGCACCTTCTGCATAAGGTGTGGTCCCACAGGGAAAAGAGGAAGACACTTCATTAATAAATGGACTCATCTCTAGGCTTCCAGCTACAGAGCAGATAAGCATCAACCAAGCCACATTCCTTTGCTAATGACCTTCTGTGAAGTGGGCAGTATTTAATATTTAGCTGGGTCCTGGCCAGGGCTAAAAGTGGGGAGCAAGAGGACACTTACCACTTTCAGAGTGAGAAAATCTGGGGTTCAAGGCATGCTTCGACTCACTCTTAGCTCTAGGATATCCCCACAATCATGGATGAGGGATGGGTTATAAGGCCTCACTCATCCCTGCTGGGGGAGGGAGCATTATATTCTTCAGTGGTATAGCCTCTAAAATTTTGTTCATGGTTCTGCAATTAACCCTCAGTCCATGTTCATGCAAGCACTCCTGACTAAACTCAATGGTTCACACACAGAGAAAGGCATTAAAGTAGAAGGGGGCATGCTTGGGAAGAAGTGCTTTTGGGAAAACCAGAGGAGGATTAGAGAGGATAATGAAGTAAAAATGACAAAAAATCATTATATACATGTATGAGATTGCCAAGATAAATAATTAAGTAAAGTGCTTTCTTCACAAAAGGGGGGGGGTTATTATTCATATCCTTCTGTAGTTAGAAACTTAAAAACAGGAACAGTAGAAATGCTATTTGTGTGAAACGTGGTCTAAATAAGGAATCATAAAACCATAACAGAAATATAATGTGAACGTGTTTAATGACAACGAAGTTGACAGAAAGCTATTTATACCAAGGTGTTATAGATGACCTTGGTTGTAATTTTCATCTGCTCCTCAGCACTGAGGGTACACATTTATTCTACTCACCTAAAATCGGGTAGAAACTCTATAGAAGTTTCCATAATTTGTGGGATAAAGTTTCCTATAGTCATACTATATGGCCATATAGTCTTAATAGAAGCCTAGTAAGACAGAAATGAGAGAGTTAAATATAAAATAAATGTGAGCCATCAGATATAATCACTGAAAAACATTTTAAAATGCTTAACTATCTGGGACTTTGTAACTTGTCATGTTAGTGAAGAACTTTTATTCAAATTCCAATATTGAAACTGTACCTCAGTCTCATAATTGCACACTTAGAACACAGCATAGAATAATTCTGATGCAGGAGCACTTTGAATCTAATTGCACACTAAAATTTAGTAATCTATTCTATATGTAGGCCTGCCAACTGTACCTATGTATAGAAAATCATAACTACAAATCGACTCTTCTGTTCTTTTTCAAAAAGATTCTAATGAAAGGAAAAATCCACACGTGCAATTATTTGCCCTCTTCACACAATTGAAAACCTGGGGTCCCAGGGTTCCACTGGGTAATATTAATGAGCATGTAGAATTTTTTTCCACTCAAAGTTCTGACATGAAAAGTAAAACAGCAGAAAGAAAAAAGAAAAGACACTTCAGCACTTCATCTATGAATGAGCAAATAGTGTTCAGACTACAAAAATTTGTATTCTATATGGTTAATTCTACTTTGTTCTTAAAGATGAAATTGTACAGCATTATTTTTTGTCCCAGACAAAAAATGTTCCCTTAATCTTTTAAAACTCCACAAGGCATTCTTTATTGTCACAGTTGTGATATTATAGAAAAGTACATGAATGGTGTACAATACCCACACTGCATATGTCATGATCGTAAGACACAACATGAGACCTGTGCACTGCTGGAGGCTGCAGGGTTGCTGGGAGAGCTCAACAAAGCTTGCAGGTTGGTTGTCTCTTGAATAAGAAGCATGCCTCTTGTGGGTACATGTCTCAGTGGGACAGATGAGCTGGTAGTGATATTTACTACATAGTAAACAGTTTCGTTTGCCTATTAAAGATTTGAAACTTATTTATGCTGCTAATAATCTTAGCAATGTAATTACAACTGAGTGAAATGAGGCTCTTTGGGTCCACCATCTGTATTGTCCTTCTGTATACTGTATTTCAGATTTACTCTTGTATTGATAGCCTTGGATAGTGTATTGATTCTTATATAAATATCCTCTGTTTTTGAAATAAGGGATTTACTATTTCTATTTTTCAGTTCTATTAATGTTTTTAAAAGTGCAGCTTTAAGAAAGTGTGATTGGCAAATCAACTTGTACATTTTAGGTGTTTGATGCGATGGCTTGGTACTTCTGTGTAGTGTGAAATGATCGGCACGTGCAGAGCAGTGAACACCTCCAACACCTCAGCTCTCCTAATTACCATTTTTATTTGGTTGGTTTACCACTGAAAACACTTTAGCCTTGCTGCCTTAGCAAAATTTCAAGTATATGGTAGAGTTTTGTTAATTATAATCACATGTTGAGCATTTGATGCTCAGAGTATGTTTATGTTCTATTATAGAAATTTTATCTGTAACCAACTCCTTCCCAGTTCACATTGACCCCAGTATCTGGCAGCCACCATTCTACTCTTTATTTCTTAATGTTTCAGTTTGTTTTAGATTTTTACATATCAGTCAAATCAGGAATTATTTGTCTTCTTTGTATTATTTAGCTCCTCATTATACTCCTCTAAAGTACACCTTGTTGTAGCAAACCGCGGGACTTCTTTTATATACGGTGCTGAGGAACATTCCTTCAATTCTTTGTAATCACTACTTCTTTATCCATTCATAAGCTGATGAACTCTTAAGTTGTCTACAGGTCGAGTATCGTGGATAGTGTTACAATGAATGTAAGAGTTCAGGTAGTAGATTTATTCATTGATTTATTTATGCATAGGCACAGGTAAGGACTTTCTGAATAGGACGATGTAGCACAGAAAATAAGACCACCAATGAAATGAGATCTCATGAAACAAAAAGTCTTCTGTAAGACAAAGGGAACAGTGTATTGAGTAAGAGGCAGCCCATGGAATAGAAGAAAATTTTTGTCAGCTGTATATCTGACAGTTAATTAGCACCAGGAATGTACAAAGAAAAACAGCAACAACAAAACCCTAAACATCAAGAAAATAAGTAACCTGATTTGGAAATGTGCTACAGAACTGCACAGAATGATTTCCAAAGAAGTCCAAATGGATAGGAAATACTTAAGATGTTGTTCGACATCCCTAATCATCAGGAAAATGCAGACTATTTTAAGATCCACCGTCAGTCAGAATGATCATTATCAGAAATATAAATTACAGCAAATGTTGATGGGACATTGAGTGAAATAACTAATATCCATGGGAATGGGAGGCTTGCTGGTCTGGGGTCAGTAAAGGCATTGTTCCAGAGGAGAGATATTTTAAGTCGATATGGGTGGAAAGACAGTTCTAGAGCTGTAGGAAAGGGTTCTGTTGTGGGGAGAACTTGCCCTTTTTGTTGGCTATTCTCAGTTGTCAGCTTGACTACACCTGGAATTAACGAAAATCTAAAAATAGAGGGCACACCTGTGAGAGACTTTTGCTTATTTTGAACTAGGTAGATCCACTTCCTATTCAAATTTTTGAGGCAATAAGACACAGATTTAATCCGGGCTATACCTTCTTTCTACTGGAAACTTATATAAGGACATGAAAGAAGAAAGCTTTTGCTCTTTGCCTGCTTTCCCTTGCCTTGCTAGCAAAACCATGCTTTCACTGGCATTGGATCCCGTTTTGGGGGAATCCAACATATACTCAGACCTGCTGAGGCATTCAGCCTTGTGGACTGAGAACTACTGGATTCTTGGACTTTGATTCATAGCCAGCCATTGTTGGATTAGCTGGACTGCAGCCTGTAAATCATTCTAAAATACTCTATCTCTCTGTCTATCTATGTATCTATGTATGTATCTATCATCTATCTATAGATTCATTCTATAAGTTACTTTACTCTAGAGAACCCTGACTAGTACAGCATTCTTTTAGTAGAAACAAAGTGAGATTCTAAAATCTCAAAAGTTAGCAGAGAGAGAAAGAGAGAGAGGGAGAGAGAGAAAGAGAGAGAGAGAGAGAGAGACTTTAAAATTATCCTAACACCAAGCTTTAAGATACTTGTTAAAGGAAAGAATATTATTAAACTGCAAAGAAACAATTTTGTAAAGCTTTTAAATATAAAATCATATATAAATTCATAAGAACCTGCCTTATTTAGGGAATCTATTGTTGCAAAGAAATACTATGACCAAAAAGCAAGTTGGGGAGGAAAGGGTTTGTTTGGCTTACACTTTGACATCACTGCTCATCATCAAAAGACATCAGGGCAGAACCTCACACAGGACAGGAGCCTGGAGGCAGGAGCTGATGCAGGGGCCATGGAGGGGTGCTACTTACTGACTTGCTCCCCATGACTTGCTTAGTTTGCTCTCTTATACAACCCAGGACCACAAGCCCGTGGATGGGACCACCCATAATAGGCTTGGATCTCTTCCATCAACCATTAATTAAGAAATGCCTTGCAGCTGGATCTTATGGTGGTGCTGTACAATTGAGAGTCTCTCCTTTCAGATAACTCTAACTTTTGTTAAGTTGACATAAGACCAGCCAGCACAGCAACATGGATTTAGTTCAAATGGTACATCCACTTGAATAAGTTTAGGAAAACTTGATTTTTTTTTCCAGTGTACTTTTGTTTTGACTTCCCTGTTGTTAAAGTGCATTTCAACTCCTACACTCAACAATCTAAACTTGGTATTCTTTATAGCTTGTCGAATTCTATAGGACACTAAAAGCTAACTTTACTGTCTTACCTATTTGTCTATAAATTTGCCATCAAAATAAAGTGCAAAATATCTACACCCTTACATGTTTTATTTAATTATTTTCTTTATTACCTTCTAATAAATAATTTCATGCATCCCACATTGCCTTAGTTCACATGCTGTAGAAGTTTATTTTTAGTTATGTATAAAATAATTGTTGTGTACAGTTGGGAAAAAGGCTGCCTTCGTCTTGGCGTTTTGTATTGTCTGCAGGTGTTGGATTTACGTGGGGGATGTCTGATTGCTCATGATCTGCATTCGCTACCGGTAGAACACCTGACGAGTTCTGAATCAATAAAAACACCTGAGCTCAGTGCTTGCGGTTTCACGGACTAGGGTGGTGCTGGCTGTGAGGGTGGTTCCCTCTGCCGAGGTCTGGCAGGGTTTGCAACTATGAAAATGCCTCCTTGTCTTCAGTGCACTACTACCTTCACATGTGGCATCCCCACTGTCAAACTATTTTCTCTATTCTGATGCTTATATTGACTGTGTTCTATTGGAGTCCGTCCTAACTTGGTTTGTATTATTGCGATCAACAGCATAACCGAAAGGAGCTTGTGGAGGAAAGGCTCCATTTAACTTACACGGTTCTAGTCCGTGGTCAAGAAAAGCCAAGGAAGGAACCCGGAGGCAGGAAATGAAGTAGAGAACACAGGACACTGCTGTCCGGCTTGCTACACCTGGGTTGCTCATTGTATAGACCCAAGGCCACCTGCCCAGGGTGGCCCCACCCATAGTGGCCTGGACTTCTCATACCAACCACCCGTCAGTAAACTGCTCCACAGACTTGCCTCCTGTCCAGTCTGATAGAGGTCATTTTATCAATTGACATCCACTCTTCTCAGATGGCCCCCGCTTGTGTCAAGCTGACAAAACACGGACAGCACAGCTTCCCACGCGATCTTGCTTGGAAGAATGTTTCCAATTTATCTTCTTATGCTTGAAGCTCATCACAATGTCTGGAATATGGCAGATGATAAATAATACATACTATTTCTCTACAAATATATCCACAATCTCGTAATCTTTCAGTTCTCTTTTCTTTTTCTTATTCTTTCTTTCTTCTTCTTCTTTTGTTTTTTTTTGGTTGCTATCTTAGAGTCTCTGTTGCTGTGATGAAACAGCATGACCAAAAGCAACTTGGGGAGGAAAGGGTTTATTTACTCACAGTTCCGTATAACAGTTCATCATCAAAACTAGTGAGGGCAGGAACCTGGAGGCAGGAGCTGATGCAAAGGCCACGGGGAAGTGGTGTTTTCTGGCTTGCTCCCCATGGCTTGCTCAGCCTGCTTTCTTATAAAACATTGAACAATCAGCCCAGGGATGGCACCACCTACAATGGGCTTGGCTCTCCCTCATCAATTACTAATTAAATGCTTTACATGTTTGCTCCGTGTCAGATTTTATGGAAGCATTTTCTTAATCAAGATTCCCTTGTCTCAAATGACTTAAACTTGGGCAAAGCTGACATAAAACTATACAGCCCAGTAGGTTCAAATGAAAGCAGGAAATCTTATTTTGGTCAGTCCTTTTGGTCTAATTACTCAGTTGATAAATTCTTGTTAGATTAAATTAATGTTTGTATTTTGTATATGAATTTATAAAAATGGAAGTTTGAATAGATAATAAAAATGAACTTAAGAAGCTTTAAGGCATAAGCTAAAATTGCATGCAACATACTTTCAAATACTTTCCTGTTTCCAACAAAATATATGTAGTGCAACTCTTCAATACTCCCTAAAATACCTTATATGCTAGAGGTTACTTTTGAGTAATTAAAATATACATGGATAAGCAAAATTTCCACTCAAAATCAGATTGCTGAGATCTCCTAGTGAGTGCATTTACCGATGATCTTGGCTATGATTCAAATTTGAAATACCAGTGTTATTAAATGTACTTGTTGGCATTTAATCTGTTAATCATCATTTAAAGCCCTTGACATTTCAAGGGTTATTTCCAATCATTGATGCTAGATTGTGCTAGATTTCCCTTCCTTCTGAAAGTGTTGCATAAACTTGTAAGATCAGATTGAATAAATATGTTCATCTAGGTAGAATAACTTCTTAGGGAATGACAGCCCGTGACACTTAAACAATCTGCAGTCCAAGAATGCCCGTGGCATGAGAGTCACTCACTATTTCTTTAGGATGTACTCTTTGGGTGAATACAGCCAGGATGACAGTTTCAGTGTCTCAGAGAGTAGTTGATTAGCACAAGTTCTGCCTCTTAGTTTAAGCTCTCGTCTAAAGTAGAAAGACTTTGCAGAAATCAAACTCCGATATCTCAATTTTTTTCAGTGTTATAGTCAATGCCACATATGTTCTCAAGCATAAGTTTAGACAAGAACTCTTCCAATGAAAAAAATTCAAATTTAGAAATACAACATGCTCATTAAAATACTGATAGGGAGATATAAGTCAGTCACACATATAAGACACTTCTGATTCAGGTAAGAGTTGCAAACATTAGGCACCTGGGATAATTTGGAAGCTGAATAAATTGTTCCCTGTGTTTAGAGATTCACATGATTGTATACACAAACAAATGATGTGAAATCTGAAACTGTGTTCAAACTTACTCAGTAGTGGGATGCAGAGAGCAGGGTAGACGAAAGTGAGAGAGACTGACATTAGGAGGTAGTCATTGGAGTGCTGCAGAAGTTTGTCAGACTCCTTAAAGGATTAGTACTTGTTTGTATGCATTTTGCTGCTGTGTAACAATAATGACAAAAGCAATAATAGTAATATTAAATGTAAAAGAAAGAGCAAAATAATATCACATATTGAAGAAAATGAATGAGAAAAACATTACTTCATTGTGAAGTTATATTATTATTAACAGAAAACAAATCAAACATATATAAATATATATATATATATATAAATTTTTACTTGTTCATTTAGGTGTGTGTGTGTGTGTAATACATGAATGCCATGATTCTTGTATGAGAGGAGAGCTTGGTGGGAGTCCTTCTATTCATCTACCACATGTGTTCCAGAGTCCAAATTCAGATCCTCTGACTCTGGCAAGAGTCTTTGCCCATCTATCTGGCCAGCAAAGTTTTTTTCTAGTTTTATCTACTTACCTCAACTTATACTTTCAGTGAAAGAATCGTTCTTCCTTCCACAGCAGAGCAGCACATAGTGTGGCTGGCATGCTATTACATTTTTAATACAATTTAATCAGAGAGAATAAAACAAAATGGGAGTTTCTGTCTTCAGAAATCATAGAATAAAAATTAAAATTCCAGGCACTGCCATTCAGCAGAAGAAAATTGGAGAAGGCGATTATGTTAACACACTGCCCCAAACCAGAAAGAAATAAGCAAAACCAGATCAAATGTATAAAAACATTGTATCTTGTGAAAAAAATTAAGTAGCAACAGAAATTTAGTTTTGCATCTATAGCTGCTAAAAATATAGAAGGAGTAATGAAGGAAGTGTGTTTCTTTTATGCTTATTATGCCAATACAATGTCAAGTCCTAGGCACCAAAGGAAGTAATTGTCACGCTATCATGGAGGTGTCTGTAGTTGTATTAAATAACTAAGTTTGTGCAGTGTTTTTCTCATAAGAAAAAGGTGTAGACATTTAAGTTAAAAGACCTTAGAGAATGATAGTTCCATTAAATAAATTTATATTTCATTTGAAGTCTTTTAAAATATAATTTTAATTTCCTTGGTGCCAATTACGTATTGGAAAATCATTAATATACTTTGGGAATTTTTCTAAAACATATATCATTGAACAGAATAGTTAGAAACCTTCAATAAAATGTTATTTTCATTTAAATTCTTAGAACCATGGCAGTAATTCCAGGAACAATTTATTTTATGATTATATTGTATTATATTGTATTTTATATTCAGCCATACTGCTGTTTTGCTCTGTATTAATTACACTGTGAGGGCTATTCTTGGCTGTATACTTGGCTATATATGGAATCAAATAAAGTCTAAGAACCTGTGCATACCTGTGAGGTATGTTTCTTGGTAGGGTCATTGGAGGTGAAAGATTCACTCTGAATTCAGATCATTTGAAGTCAGAAAACCCATTGTAGAACTGGGCCACACCTCCTGGTGGCAACCCAGGAAAGGGCCTGGAAGAAGGAAGCTTTTAATTTTGCCCACTTTGCCCTCACTCTCGCTGGTAAGTTCATTCATTCTGTTGCTGAGGTATTCCTTCACTGGTATCAGAACCCACTTCTTTGAGACTCCAACATAGATGGAAGACCAGCTGAAACATCCTGCCTGTGGAGGCAAACACTGCCTGATTTTTGGTCTTTATGTCAGGAGACAGTCATTGTGGGACTAGTCAGCCCACAGCTTGTAAGTCACTCTAATACATCTCCATTTTATACATACGCAGTTTTTCAGTTCTGTTCCTGGAGAGAACCCTGACTAATGCACACACTGTAGCTTCTGTTTCATACTGCAGTTATCTTGGCTGCAGTCTGAAGGGCTCTTTTGTTCTGTTGTGCATTTGGCTGGTGATTCCCCTTAGAAAGAAAACCTTTATGGGCACTGAATATACTAATATACTATTTCTTAATATCTTTCCTGAGGTATTGTCATTCAATCAGTCACATGATCAGTTAGGCATTAACTAACATTTCTTTACTAGCAAGGATTAATATAATATGATATATATAAATATTAATATATTTACAATATATATATTATATATTTATAATATATTTGTGTGTGTATATATATATATACAAAAGCTCTCAGTTGCTAACCTCTTGACTGTTTATTTTCTGAATTAACTTTTATTTTATTTTATTTTTAAATTATATTTTTCCTCTCTCTCATATAATACATCCTCCCCCACTCCACTCCTCCTAGCTCCCCCCATCTCCTCTTTCCCCCAGATTCACCCCCATTTCTCTCACCCCCTTTTCCCACGAAACAGAGCAGGCCTCCTGGGGTTATCACTCAAACAGGGCATATCAAGATGGAACAAGCCTGGCATTGAACCCCTATATCAAGGCTGGATGAGAGACCCCAGCAGAAGGAAAAGGGCCCAAGGGTATATAAAAGGGCTAGAGATCCCTCTGCCCTCAGCAGCTTTTAGGAGTTCTGCAAGAACACCAAGCCAGGTAACAATAAGATAAATGTAGGGGACCCTACAGGCTCTGTGTCTGCTGCTCAAGTCTCTGTGAGTCCCTAAGAATCCTGGTCATTGATTCTGTGGAACTTTTTCTTTTGCTGTCCTACCCTCTTGTCTCACAATATCACCTCCTGCTCAACACTGAGATCTCCAAGTTCCGTCCAATGTTTGGTCCTGGGTCTCCCCTCAGCTGCTGGCAGAAGCCTCTTTGATGACTATTGGGTTAGCCATTCTTCTATGAGCATAGCAAAATATCATCAGGAATCCTCTCTGACCTATTCAGTCTCAGTTACAGACAGCTCTGCAGTATCAGAATGTCCTCCCTCCCTTGATATGGGTTCTGCCCTTTCATTGCCCCTGCAGATCTTACAAGCAGATTAGGTTATATGTCAAAAGTTTTGAGGCCGGGTTGGTGTCCCAGTCCCAGTTCTGGAAGCCTTGCCTAGTTACAGGGGATCGCCTGTTTATATTCCCTGTCCCCATTACATTCACCTTCATAGATTCCAGGGAGCTGCCATTGCACTAGGACTCCAGATCACCTCTTAAATATCCCCCAGTTCTAGTTGTCTCTTCCTGTATTCTCTCCTTTCATCCCTCTTCCCCATCTGCTCCTTCCTGTTCCCATTCCAGCCGTCCCCCAGACCACCTGTAATGTCTGTTCTATTTCCGCCTCCATTGGACGCCCAGTTGCTGCATAGTCTGTGTCTGTGTGTCAACTTTCTTAATCAATCTTCTGCTATGCTAAGGATAGTACTCTTCTGATTTTATTGCCCTAAAATATAACCATGGGGCGGGGTCCATTTCCTGTTTTTTATGTAGTTTCAGAAGGATGAAACCATGATAAAGATTAAATTTAGATAATTTCATATTTCAAAGAAAAATCCCAGACATTCACAATCTCTGATAGCCCCTCATCTATGTTTCTGAATTTTCTTGTGAGCTGACACTATGACACCCTAAATACCCTACTACTCACATAGCATACATTGGTGTATCAGTGTTTTTAACAAGTAGCTTTGAGTTCTAATGATATTTCACATTTTCTAATCCACTCATCAAGTTATGGACATTAGGTTGTTTCTGATTTTGGTATACTATGAACAATTCTGGTGCAAACATCTGTGTACAAGGTTTTGGATGATTTGATTTCTCCTGGTAACAAGACTAGAAAGAAGATTGCTCGGACATTAGAAGATTCCATTTTCAGGATTTTAAGAAACTGATAAATTGTTTTCCAACATGGCTGCATTATTTTATATTACCCTTAGCAAAGAATGAGTGCTTTCCAAACACTTGTCAATTTGTAAGAGAAGCATTTCATTTTCACTTGCATTGTTATTTCCATAAAGATGATTTTCTGATACCTTTACTTGCATATTGATAATCTTTATATTTCCTTTAGATGGTTATCTATTAAGTCTTTATCTAGTTTTATAAAACCCTGTCTTTTCCAATGAATATATTTGTCAGATAATTTTTAGTTTTATTGGCAAGGTTGAACATGAAAGAGAGAGTCTGTATTTTGTCACCCACTCACAGTTTCATGTACTGTGCTCTCTGGTTAGTGTGGTTATTTTGCTGCTGCTGATGCACAGTAACTAACTTCTACATTTATATTTGGGTTTACTCATTCTGCTGTAAAATCTAAGTATTTGTCAAATTCAGATGCTGTGGATGCCATATTATATCACATAAAATAAACTCACCACCTTAAAAACTCACTGTCCTTAACACACTTACCCTTAATTTAGTCCTTTCCAGACTATAGGAGACACTCATCTCTTTATTGTCCTTGAAGAGCTATCCTTTCCAGAATAATCTGGAATCATACAGTGAGTAGACTTTTTGCACTGGCTTCTTTCAATCATAAATATACACTATGGTGCCTCCATATCTTTAAGAAAGCTTGGTAGTTCATTTTATGATGTTCAATCAACCTTCCATTGTATAGATTAGCTGCTGTTTATCATTATCACCTTTTGAGGAAACTCTGGGATATTTACAAGTTTTGTGAGTATTTAGGAACTATATTTTTTCAAGACATTTTACTAAATCCTTAGGACCACGGTTGCTAGATCATAAGGCAATGGTCTGTTTTATAAAATAATGAAATGGAACATATTCCAAAGAGGACATGTTATTTGGTATTAGCACCTAGGAAAGAGTAAGAGTTTCTATTGCTCTATGTCCTTGTAGGAAATTGATGCAATTGGTGTTTGGGATTTTACCCATTCTAATACGTCTACAGTAGCATCCCATTGCTGACTTAGTTTTCAGTTTTCTAATGATATGATGCCATATTTTACAAATGATTATTTAAAAACTATTAATCTTCTTTAGTGAGGATTTTGTTCAAATTTTTCATTGGCCCAAATTTTAGTTGAACTTTCCATTTCCTCTTATTTTATTTAAAGGGTCCTCTGTGTATTTTTGTACATAGAATTTCTATCAAATCAGTGTTGGCAGAAAAATTTCCCAGTACCTGGCATGTCTTTTTTTTGTTTTTCTACTATGCATAGAGAATGCTCTCTAATGTTAATGGGGTTCTACATTTCCATCTTTTCATCATGAAGTGTGCATTGGATACAGCCCAGTCTGGCTTTGAGTTCATAGTACTTTGCCTCAGGCTCCAGAGGGCTATGATCGCAAGTGTGAGCTACTACACCTGGGTATGCTGTTTTTATTTTTTACTTATTATTCTAATGATTGTGTTATATTGTAATGGTTGCTTATCTATTCTGGAAATAACAGCAAGTGCTATTTGCAGGTTACTTTTCACATCTACATAAATTATACTTTTTTCATATTACTGCTGGTATCATTTGAGGAACAAATGGTAATTTTGAAGTCCAATCATATTTTTTTTATTTTTAAATTCATATTTTTATGTTGTAGCTAAGAAAATTCTAATCGAGGCTAATCAAAATTGATTTATGTTTTTCTCCAATAGTTTTGTGTTTTTAACTTGTAAATTTAAGTCATTTTAGAGTGTATATGGATTAAATTACAGATTAAATCAACTCTTGTGCAAGTGGACATGTAGTACCATTTCCCCACCAAGCTGTCTTGACATCCTTCCTAATCAAAGGATAATCAATCCCACCTTAACCTAGAGGTTTACAATTGGACCCCCAATTCTGTTAGTGATCTCAGTGTCTATCACGATGCTTATATCATGCTATCTTCATTTCTGAGGTTTTTACAGTAAATTCTGAAATCAGAGTGACTTTATCTCTGTTTGTCTTTATAAACATTTTATTGGCTACTATGGATCTCATGTGCTTTCATATGAATCCTAATACCTTAATGTTAATTTTTTGTATGAAAGATATCTCAAATTTTCAGAGTGACTTGTGCATCAACACATGAATTTAGTAAATATTGGCACCCTAAAATGTTGAGTTCATTATCTTAACAAGTTATGAAATTCAATTTCTAATTTTTTCAGATTTTTTTTATATTTGCCCTTAAATAATCACTGTTTTAAATGGTGGTATCTTCATCTGGTATGATATGTGGGTAATACTGGCCTGAGAGAATAAATTACAATCCATTCTTTTCTCTTTTCTATCCTCTTGTTTTGAAGATTTTTTTTTAATGATTAGATTTTAAAAAGTATTATCTAGGGTGCTTTATGAAGATATCTGTGCAGGATTATTGCATTGAGAGAAATTTCATGAATATCTTGTCTAACTGAAGGTCCAGGTGGAACTTTGGCTTTTCCTTGCGTCATTAATTATCCTGGTTTCTGTCTCTCTGCAAACTTGTTGATTTCATTAAGTTTTTCTGAGAAGTCGGCACATATTTTTCATAACATTCTTTTAAAAACATTTATTTGTATTTTAATAATATGCATGTGTGTTTGCGTGTGCAAATGTGCATGTGTGTGCATATGCCAGCAGATGCCAGAGGTGGTAAATTCCTCAAAGCTAGAGTTACAGATGGTTGTGAGCTGCCTGATACGGGTGTTTAAAAATTAACTCAGGTTCTCTGCAGAAGCAGTGCCCATACTTAGCTGAAGCACCGAGCCATCTTTCCAGCCCCTGTGTGTCTTCTGATTTCAGTAGTACTGACAATGTTTTTGCTCTTTCTCTCACTCTTGTTTGTACCATCTATCTACCTATCATCTACCTGTATATAATTTTATGTATATACAACTATATACATGCATACATATTATTTTGTGTTAACGTCTCCAATTTCAAAAGCTTTTCTCATTTTTTATTTATTTGTTTTTATTTGTGCAGACTGTGGGACATATACGCATATGCCCGTGTGTATATGTTTGCAGATACATTTCTGTTTTTGTTTCCCACTGCAGATCTGTCACTGATTGTTTTTCTAGTGAACTTTTCACTTTGAGTGTGTGGTTTTCAGCTGAAGCATTTTCCTCTAGGTCTTATTTAACTTTTCTTTCCGTTTAACTATGTCATCTACTCAAGGAGACTGCTTTTTCAATAGGAAAGATCCAAGCCGATGCATTGCATTTGCCAGGCATGCATTTATTCTGCTCTCACTTTCATCATTTATTCCTTTATTTGCTTGCATATGTTTTCTCTTGTTATTTTTAACTGTAATCATTTTTGTCTACCTTTTAGCTTCTAGAACCATTATCTAAAACCACCCAAAGGAGCTTCTATGTCTTAAACTTTTACTTAGCTCACTTTACTGATTCTTATAGACCTAATGAACTTTGTATTTTGGAACCTATGCAGTATATAGTTGCTATTGATTCCCTTTCTGTGCACCCACCGTCCACCCACCGTCCACCCACCGTCCACCACCGTCCCAAGGTGGTGGTGTTGTTTTCAAATGAATGCAGTTGGTTTGGCAGTAAACAATCTGCTTCAAGATTCCCTCTCAACATTGATTCTGCAACTACACGTTCTTTTGTCAACATTGAGAGGTGTTTGGTCACCTATGCACGATGCGGTTCACTAGCGTGGTCCTTACACTACTATGAACTGGGAGACAGTAAGAAGGAATTAGGTTCGAATGTCTATTCCATGGAGCGTAGTTCAGTGAATTAAGCATATTTTATGCTGTGTGCTGCAGAGCCCATATAATGCAATTTTAAAGTTATTAAAGCATGTGATGGTGGGCATGTAAGGTTTCTGTCCTTTTATGGTGATTTTCTATTATGTGCAGATTTGGAATATTTGCTGATGGACTTGTACATTTTACAACACATATGTGTTTAAAAATTATATAATGAAAGCACTCCAGATTGAAGGAAAATTGTTCAATAAAGAAAAATGTATTTATTGAGTGAAGAGTACCGAATAGATTAAATGTAAGCGAAAGCATAACTGTAAATAGAAGGTTTAATGAGTGCTGAGGTTACAGCTCAGCTGGGTGAGTGCTTCCCTAGAGTTTGTGAAGTCCTGGGTACTACTCTCAGTGCCTCATGAATTAGGCACTGTGGCGTATCTGTGTAGTCCTAGCTCCAGGGAAGTAAAGGCATGAGGATCAGTAGTTCAAATGACTTACACAGCAACTTAAGGCTAGCCTGAATGAAAGAAGACCCAGCTCAAAACAATAACAAAAACAAAAGACCCAAGCTTGCAAAAATACATAGTTTAAAATAAAGACGTGAAATGGAAAATATGGTGATAACATGGGCATATCAGATGGTGTTGTCATTATCAGGTCCTCCTTAGGCAACTACATGGCTGATAATTATAAACATTTGTATATAGAGGTAAAGGTAAGTTGACTCCCTGGGTTAAGTGTATGTGTAACAGTGATAATTAAAGAAGCAGAAGCTCTGAATTTGAGACGAAGTTGGACGTCATCGAAGGGGTTGAAAAGGAAAAAGAAAGGGGTGAAAATATTGTAAATGCAGTATGCATGTGTTAAATTCTCAAAAATATAAAAAAAATCTAAGAAAAAAGAAATTATAACATGTGAGCACTAATCCTCCCAAAGCAGATTTAACTTTGCTTTTATCAAACCAAGTAAGTTTCAGCTTGAGGACAGTAGCAGACATGTAGGGATACTTCTGTATGATAAAATAAGCACATTTCTTTGTGGTAAAACCAACAAGGAGCAAAAAATTAATAAAATGGGTTTTTATCAGCAAAACTTCAAAATATCTAAAGAATTAAGGACATATTGGTTGAAAAAACTGTTAAATCCAGAGGTATATATTGTCTTCATATTTTGTAGAATAAATGCACAGAGAGTTGATAAAGTTGGGGAAGATTTTAAATATACTATTGAGTAACTTTACTTTTTAAGTTATATTATTATTTTATAATAATATGACTGTTTTTACCTGCATGAGTCTGTGTACCATGTGCATGGCTGGTGCTTCCAGAAGCCAAAAGAGGGTGTCAGATCCCCTGGAACTGGGGTTAAAGATGGCTATGAGCCACCATGTAGGTGTCAGGGATTGAGCCTAGGTGATCTGGAAGAGCAGCAAGTACTCAATCCCTGACTCATCTCTCCAGCCCCAGTATGAAGTAACTTTAAAATCAATAGACAACTATACTTGACAATTTCATAATATATGTTCTTTTCAAGTAAAAATATAATATTCACAAGTTAGACAATACTCTGGGACATAAATATGTACTTACAAAGGTAAAAATGATTGGAATGCAAAGATGCATTGTTTAACGAATTGTACGACAACAACCAAAATATACAGTGGATATTCTAAAATATTTGAAAAATAAACGCATATCTAAATAACTTGAATCATTAAAATGGTGTTCATCAAAATTTGAGTAGTAGCAAAATATTAGTAAAACCTCAAGCAATGATTAGATAAAAGAATCTTTTAAAAAACACGAGAATGGCTAAAATCTATGTATTCACCTACAAAGTCAAGGAAAGAAGCAAATTAAATTCCAATGACGTAGAAGGGAATAAATTATATAGACGAGATAAGCATCACAATATCAAAGTAACATGTGATAGGTAACTTTTCTGGAAATAAGCTTGCAGTTGGGAAGTATTAATAGAAAAGTCTTTAGATATAGTGATGACCCAGTAAAGAACAGTGACAGGAAAGTCAGGGTGCAGGCAGCAGGAGTCACTGTCGACCTGTGGGTGGGCATGAGCAAGATGAAGAGGAAAGTCATAGTAATATGAATAAATTTGATTAATTGAAACACTTCATGAGTGAAAACAACATGTAACAGGAAATCTAAATTGGGCCATAGCTATTGAAACAGGTGAGTCATAATTAGAAATCTTCCCACAGACTCTAAGCTGAAGTCAGGCATGAATTTGTACCAGTCTTGAGTTTCTGTAGTCAACAACTGAGAAGTTTGTGAAATTTGAAAATTTTCTATTTTCCCACTGTAGTGCTTTCCATGTAGTGCTTTATCTCTGCATGGCTGATCATGGGAGAAAATAAGCAGAAGAAGAGAATATCATTGTAGATCCTTTAACATCGTAGACAATAAAAATCAATTAAGGAAAATTTATAAACTACCAAATAAGTCATCAAACTTTGAAAAAAAAAACTAAGTATGTTTTATAAGATACAAATAATATACTCCATTTCCAAAGTTGAAACAATTTGCTCTACATCAGGAAGATACATTACCAATTCCAGTGTGAGAAGGAGAATGTATTTCAGAGAGGGAGCATGTGAGCAGTAATAATCAGAGCACAAATGGGAACTTTGGGTAGGCAGATAGGGAGGATCTTGGAGAATTTGGGAGAGGGGAAATATCAAAGTGTATTGTATGAAAAGAAAAATGAAAGATGTAGCAAATAAATTATATATTAATTTTATTATCATACTTTTAGTAGTACATCACTGTGGTATGGCACCAAAAAAGACACAGAAGCATTTTCATAGCTACAAACTCTGCCGGACCTCAGCAGAGAAAAACACCATCCTGGCCAGCAGCATACTCAATTGATGGAGGAATCCTGAGCACCTGCTCTCAGGTGTTTTGATTCAGGACTCCTTAGGCGTTCTACTGATACCATGTGCAGATCATAAGCAATTAAACATCCCCCACAGAAATCCAACACCTGCAGACAATACAAAATGCCAAGACCTAGATAGCCCTTCACCCAACAGTGCATAAAACAATTTCAAACATAACTAAAAATAAAACTTCCCCAACACATACTCACCTGTTTTCCGTTAACACATACATTGCACAATATAGTGAGTTTCACACTGACTTTCTTATATATTTGCTTTCATTTCCTCTGCCCATTTTCCACACTTATGCTCTATCTTCACCCCTTTCCATTCCCTGGTAGTCCCTGGTTCCAGATTCGTGTCTGTTTCTTAAATATATGTTGGTATGTATCTTTTTTGGTGGACAAGGAATTGAATCCATTGATATTGAGAGACATTAGGTCCTGTTATTTTGTAGTTGTTTTAGTTGTTTGTTTGTGTGTGTGTGTGTGTGTGTGTGTGTGTGTGTGTGTTACTTCTCTTAATTTTGATGGGGTGGAGGTTATTTATTTCCTGTGTTTTCTTGAGTGTAGTTAACCTCCTGGAGTTGGAGTTTATCTTCTAGTACCTTCTCTAGGGCTGGATTTGTAGATAGATACTGTTTGAATTTGGATTTCTCATTGAATATTTTACTTTCTCCATCTATGGTAATTGAAACTTTGCTGGATACAGTAGTCTGGACTGGCATCTGTGTTAGAGTCTGTAGTATATTTGTCTAGGCCCTTCTGTCTCTTAGAGTCTCCATTGAGAATTCGGGTGTAATTCTATCAGGTTTATATTTATATGTTAGTTGTTATTTTTCTCTTGCAGCTTTTAATATTCTTTCTCTGTTCTGTGTGTTTAGTGTTTTTATTATTATGTGGTGAGGGGACTTTATTTTCTGGTCTAGTCTATTTGGTGTTCTGCATGCTTCTTGTGCCCTTATAGGGATCTCTGTAGCAGTAAACCTCCTGTGATGGCTCAGCAAAGAAGACACTGAGGCATATTCATAGGTGCAATCCCTGCCAGACTTCAGCAGAGGGAGCCACCTGTCATGGTAATAACCATCCTAGACAGTGGAACCCTGATCATCTCATCTCAGGAGTTTTTTTTTTTTTTTTTTTTTTTTTTTATTGATACCTAAGCTCTTCAGGTGTTCTAGTGATAGTATGTGCAGATCATGAGCAATAAAACATCTTTTACATAAAGCCAATCCTTGCAAACAATACAAAAATCTAAAGACCTAGGCAGCCCTTTTCCCAACAGTTCACGAAACAAGCATTTGACATAACTGGAAATATACTTCTGCGTACTGAGAGAAGTGAATTACATTTAAACAAACAAACCAAACAACAACATACTCAATGAGAAAGGAGTAGCCAATAGAGTCAAATTTTCTGGTGGAAACGAATCAAGAGCTTCACATCAGTCAGCACAGAAGCCAGCAGGCACAGTGCTCTCAGTCCTGTGTTCTACATACACCTACACATGACTTATCTTTCTACATCAAAGAATTGAAATATAATAAAAATGGAGGTGATATTTTTCCAGCAGTCTATGAACCTGCTTTATGTTTGTACAGACTGAAACATTGTATGGGCTGAAGTCGTGTCAAGGCTATTTGAATTTCCAACAATGTTTTTCCAACTCTAACCTGCTATAAACGCTATATTCGCTTTCTAATTAATGATAAAAACCAAACTTCTATTTTGTTCTGACACAGACAGGATATTAATGTGTGAAGATTACTTTAATTCTTACAGCTTTAATTAACATTTCAACAATAATCATACTACTAATTGTATATTTCCAAGACTTTGATCATTTTATTTATTTTTACTATATACGCCATTTTTCCCAGTACGGCACACTTAGCTGTGTTTTTAAGCTCTGAAGTTGACATGTAATTAACTTACCATATAAAAAAATTCATTTTAAAATTAAGAGGAAACAAAAGATAGTGATGACAGAAGAAGCATCCTCTTAACAGAACTGTTGCCCTTGCTTCCTATAAGAAGTCAGAGCAAAATGCATTAACTTCCTGGACAACACAGATCTCTTTTCTAAATAACGGCACAAAGAATAGACATCATTTTCCAACAATGACTGTTTATCATTGATAATTATCAGAAACGGACTTCAGAATTCCTCAGAAATCAACCTTCTCACTACTAAACATATATTAACTGGTGTCATGCAGAAAGCCCTGAGGATGCTATATCGTTGCCTTGGTGCTGCAGACATGGCACCTAATAGACTCTGCTATCTACTCGTTGTACCTTGAAGAATAAGATTATTTATGCCAGGCTCCCACACAAGTACACAACAATTTATCAACACAAAATTGTTTTTTTTTCAGCCTGTCCTATCTCATCCTTTTGCCAGTTAATGAACAGCAACTTAGTATACCTCAATAGCCTGGAATAAATCACTGGTTGTTTTCAACAAATGTCAGCAGCAATATCATTGACGTTGATAGCAAACATTGTAAACAATGAAGAATAATATTAACATGAATTTACTCTTTAAATGATACAAGCATTGTATCCGTAAAAATGTTACATGTGTGCCTATGTAATATCAAAAATTTCCCATTATGACATATTGATTCCATGCTTTTATTTTCATCCTCCTCAAAGCTCCACTATTGCCAAAAATATAAGAAAGAAAGAAAACTTTTCTGGTTTCTACTTCCACACACAGAGAGCTAAAAGTCACCACTGCCTCTCAAGAAGGAAAAAAGCCGAATAAACTGAAAGGGCAACAACTTTTCTGAGATCTGTCAGAGAAGTGAGGTCACAGGGCAAAACACTGTGCCCCTCTCCCAAATTAGGTGGACCTATGATGGAGCACGGAGAACCACAGGTTGCTGAAGCAGAAACCCCTGAGTGCAGCCATTTGTGGGAGGCAGTGCTGACACAGGGAAATCTACACTGTGTCTGATGCACTGCTGGGGGCTAAGCCTGGATAGCTGTGGGATGAGAAGAAAACCATTGAACCCAGTCATTCTGAGCCTCTTGCATCTGTGAGTTTGACCTGTTTGACCTATAGTGTCTCCTAGTGAGTACTGGAGAAATATAGTCCCTTATGTCCTGGTGGAGGGAGAGGAAATTTTATGTATGCTGAAAGCATTCTTGTAGCAGGGCAAAAAAGCTATTTAAACTGAAGGCCAGTCTTCTGCAGTCTTACTTACCTAAGGAAGTCTTACTCACCTAAGGAAGGAAGACATGAATCCAAGGCTAAGATGAAAATAATTATTCAGTTATGGTCTCCAGTAACTAGCCTATCTAAAAAAAAAAATGGGGATGAGCCAAAATAGCTCTGCTATGCAGTATCCAAAGATCATGGCTCAATCTCAGTAGAGTTGGCCAAAGTAAAAAGTGAAAAAAGAAGACAAGAAAAACTGGAGTGAACTAAAGCCAACAATCAAATCTAACAGAATAGTTGATCCAAAAACCGTTGACAACCATGAAATATACATACTGCTTGTTTACTAGGAATTCAGCAAAAAGGGAATTAAAAAAAATAAAAGTGTGGAAGAGTCATTCACAGCAATAAGTATTGTGAAACTAACACAGTGAACATCAAACAACAAGCCACCTACATAGCATTAACAAAATACGTAGTGGTTTGAATAAGAATGATTCCCACAGACTCATATATTTGCATGTTTAGTCTCCAGTTGGTGAACACTTTGGGAAGGGTTAGGAGGTATGGCCTTGTTGCAGGAGGTATGTTTCTGAATGTGGGCTTTCAGGTTTCAAAGCCCACACCAGTCCTAGTGTCTCTCTTGTCTTCTGCCTGTGGATCAGGGTGTAAAGCTCCCAGCTACTGCTACAGCACTATGCCTGCCTGCTTCCTGCCAGGATGATAATAGACTAAGCTTCCGAAACAGCAAGCTCCCAATTAAGTGTTTTTTTTTTTTTTTAAGAGTTGTTTTGGCTACAGTGTCTCTTCATATCAATAGAACAGTAACTAAGTAACTAAGACAAACACGGAGGAAAAATACAAGAACAAAACAGTCCCAAAGTCAAATCCCACAATCTAAAATCTACATACCGAGGAGCTAGGAAAAGCACAAGTACACAAGTTCCTATCATGAAAACGCACATGAAACATTGCAGGTCTGTGCAGTTCTGCAATCCTGTGGCTCTTGAAGCTAGACAGGAGGTGGAGATGGGAGACTTTCTAGACTCTAATTTACCAGTTAACGCTGTTTCTACCATGGTGAACAGGAGACTGTCTTCTGACCTTTACATGTGCTTTGGAGTACATGTACCCCTGCATTCACAGATGTGTAGACACATGAATAAACATACATTTCATACACAGGGAAAATATTTTTAAAATCTATACACTTATCCTGGTCTGGTTTGTTGATGTGGATGCATATGTGAGTATGTCTCCGTGCATGTGAGTTTATGTATAAACATGTTTATGCATATTTGGGTATGAATGAGCACATAGGTATCAATATGTGTGCATGACTATTTATGTGTAAGCAAGTGTGTGTATATTTATAAATTTTTGCGTATGTATAGGGATTAAATAATTTGACTAAATATGATTCTAGGACCTTTATTAGCTGCTTCAGTCTCAGGAACTATAATTACATCTTTTTTTTAATGGTTTATTTATTTATTTAATATATGAGTGTTCTGTCTGCATGTACACCTGCATGCCAGAAGAGGGCATCAGACTGCATTATAGATGGTTGTGAGCTACCACATGGTGGCTGGGATTTGAACTCGGGACCTCTGGAAGAACAGCTGGTGCTTTTAACTGCTGAGCCATCTCTCCAACCCTCAACTACATCTTTTTTACTATGCATCTAGCAAAGTTGTACTTGGGAAAAATTAAAAATTAAACTGTCAGAGGAGTACAGAAAATAGCTAGGAATCACTTAAACCTAGATAGCTAAAATAATTAGTGAAATATGCAGTTTACAACCACATATAATATCTTAATTTTGTATACATAATCATATTCTGACCCTAACTAATGGCTTTTCCTTACTTAAGAAAGACAGCTTTCATAAATAGCATGTTTTCAATCATATATATATATATATATATATATTTGCTTTTCTTGGATCACATCCTAGAAGAATTATAATAAGCAGAAAATTTGGCAAAAGTAAATAGAAATAGAGCTGAGGTAGATAATCCATAAAGTGCACAATAAGCCTCAGAATAATTGGATTGTTTCTGATTTGGAAATGCTTTAGCTTCAGATATTCCTCCCTGCCTGTACTCTGCATGTTGACATATGCTTATAATAGCAATCAAAGCCAAATTGACAGAAGTGTCTTTATCTACTATATTTTGTCAGTTTACTGATGATTGGAGCCTTTGCTGGTTCTTAAAGCATAAAAATAATTTAGAGAATATTAGAGATACATGAGTGGAGAGAAGCTATGAATGTAGAAATACCAATTGGTAAGGCCTGGAGAGATTGCTCAGTGGTTAAGGGACTGCCTGCTCTTCCAGAGTACTTGGGTTTGACTTCCAGCACATACGTAGTGGCTCACAGCTACCTGTAATTCTAGTCCTAGGGGATCTGACACCTTGTTCTGGCCTCAAAAGGTACCAGGCACACACATGGAGAACGAACATACATGTAGGTAAAATACCTATACACTTAAAAATAAATGCTAAAAATAAAGTAGTATTAAACGGAATAAACATTATACTTGGCTATAATTATTTATTTTCCAATATGACAAAGTAAAGGGCTCCAATTTATCTATTTTCAGTAAATAACAAAATATGATTTCATAATTTATATACACATGGCATTTATCAATTTTTGATATTCTGCATACATGCTCCTATGGAGCTTCTACTTTTAAACTGGAAATACTGCCATCCTCCCATGTCAGTAAGTCTTTTAGGTAATGAAGGGTAGGCTTCTGCCTCCAATATCGCGCATCTTACTCTTACATATGTTTTAGTATGACTCACGAACAGGTGACATATTGTCTGTTGTTACAAAATGAAAACTCTAAGAACAGGTCTTAAACTTGTGTAAATTTATGTCAATGTTTTAGTTCTTTGTAGTACATAGTCTCTTCCTAGATTATTGAATCTGTATCTTGTAAGTTGAAAATACCTATAGCTTGGAAATTAGTGATTTAATATCCTAAATATCTATCTGTCTGTCTTTCCATCTACATAGATACCTACTGTCTGCCCTTCATCTATCTAAATACATTTTGACATTTACCAGTGAATGTCACTTTGACGTCTCAAATATTATGTTCCAAAACTGAACTCTTAATTTTTTTCAAGTAACTGATATTTCTTGTGTTAACCCATTTTGACAAATTTTGCTATTCCTCATGTAATATAAAGTATATTATGTCTTAAACTTATGGCGGTGACAACATGCCACCTGTTGAGTAAACACCCAGAGAAGCAGGTTCCATAGATGTGGATGCTAAGGAGAGAATGAAATGTCTGAGATAGAATAAACAAAGTCTGCTTGTTCTCATCTATATTTTTCTAATGAATATATATATATATATATATATATATATATATATTTTATTACTGATAGACGTGTACACTATTATTTTCACTAATCTTCCTTTATCTTATTAATTGAAAACCAATAATCTTTTCTTGATTTTAAGACATTTTTTTATTGGTTTATTAGTTAGAAATTATTTCTACTACCCATACTATATTACATAACTGTTTTATTTTTTTAAACAACGGTAATCGTGGTTTAGACTTACAATGTATAAATTAGATTGTATACTGCCTAATAACATCTGCCTTAATAACATCTGCCTTTCAAAATTGAGGAAACGCCATACTAAACCATCAATTGAACTTAGTGCATGATAGACCCTCAAATGAACTCATCACTGTTTAGAATTACTAAGGTTGTAACTATTCAACTCTGCTGTAGTTTCCACTTATATTAGTGGTTCTCAACCTATGGGTCTCAACCCCTATGGGAGTCAAACGACCCTTTCACAAGGATCACCTAGGACCATCTGCATATCAGACATTTACACTATAATTCATAACAGTAGCAAAATTACTATTACGAAGTACCAACAAAAATAATTTTATGGTTGGGGATCACCACAACATAAGGAACTGTATTAAAAGGTCACAGCATTAGGAAGATTGAGAAGCACTAACTTAAATGATGGGAAATACAATGTACTATATTTTGCCTGTCTTTCAGTGATATATTATTGTTTTCATTTATGTTATTACATAGATCTTGAGAATGTCTTTCTAATTTTCAAAATCAACAGTGATATATCCTTCCGTTATAGTTTAGAAAAAACAAGCATTTAATGTGCTTTGTCAATTATTAATTCACTTCCTTGTATTACTTAATATATGAGAATTTTAGACCTATTATAGTTTACATAATCAACATTTGAATTATACATACCCTTCTCTAGAAATGATATATTTTTAAATGCTTATTTTATTTGAGCAACAAAGTCATTCAGACTTAACTACATGTTTAATTCCATTAATATTTTATTAATCAGTGTCTGCAGCAACAGAAAACATTTCCATAATTTCATTGTCTTGAAGCATTGAAAATTTATTTCTGTTCACATTTTGTGAGAGCTTTTAAGCTGATGCTGCATTGAGTTACACGGTCCCATCTGCAATCAGCAAGACTCACTGCCAGATGCATCTCAGTCTAGTACTCAGATTAAATGAGTAGCCACTACCCATGCTTTTCCATGGGGAGCCAGAGGAAGCAGAGTCAAATCCTTAAAGTGCATGTAAACTTTGACTTGGATGATTAATATGTCTGTCAAGTGATATTTTAGTTGACAAAGGAAATTGTACAGTCAAGCCAAAGGTCAGTGGTAAAATATGTCCTTGCTACAAGGGAATATGGCTTGGCAAGAAGAAATAATTTTAAACAGGCAGTGTACTAACTGTAACTGTATAACACAAAGTTTTTCCAACATAAATCTGTATTTTTTTTAAAAAACCTATCTTTGCTAATACATCTGACCCTTGGATTTTGAAGAAAAGTGTTCTGAAGCAATTCATTTTTCATCCTGTAGTTTGGCAATGTTTTTTATAGTATGTATGTCTCTTTGATACATATTTTTCATTAAAGTTAGTAGGTAAACTGAGCAGTGGTGGTGCATGCTTTTAATCCCAGCACATGAGAGGTAGAAGCAGGAGGATTTCTGTGAGTTTGAGGCCACTCTGATCTACAGAGTGAGTTCCAGAGTTACAACAAAGAAACCCTGTCTTGAAAAACCAAAGAGAGAGAGAGAGAGAGAGAGAGAAAGAGAGAGAGAGAGAGAGAGAGAGAGAGAGAGAGAGAGAGAGAGAGAGAGAGAGAGGGAGAGAGAAGAAAGAAAAGGATTTAGTTCTTATTTTAAAATGGAAATGTTATCAGAGTCAAACACTATGGTTACTAAATTCAGTAATGATTGGGAAGAACCCATTAGTATGGTTGAGGAAACTGGGAAACTGTTTTTCTTCAGGGTGATGGGGAGCAGGGTTGAAGGGTGTGTGCATAAATAAATGAGAAATGTAATCATAAGCAGTCCCAGTCACTCTAACATATTGGATACAAAAAAAGAAGAAGAGAAGAACTAAAGAAAATGCTTCAGAAGATTTTCTTTACTAATATAATTCGATCATGTTTTCATAGAACTGGGGGTGTCTTAGAAGAAAAAAAGTGTGTCCTAAGGATAGATTTCATCCTCTGGAGAATTGGGTTAGAGACAGTAGTATGAACTTCAGTTCACAGGTAAACAGGGAAGAGTCCATTGGCCTGATGGCAGAGGGATCAATATGGAAATAGATATAGACAGTAAGCATGAGGACTCAGGCTTTTCCTTAAGCCTAATCTCTCTACAAATAGATATTTTCATTCTGTTTATCTTTTGTGGAATAGGGATGGGCACAGCTGCTGCAGAGTTCCAGCTAAACTAGCATCAATTTCTTAGGTAGAAATCCAGTTAGGCTGAAATACCACAATTGATATGACTTTATTTTAGTTTATACTGGGATAACTAGATATATTAGAGCAGGATATGAGAGACTATTATTTCAGGAAATTTAGGTCATGCTAAAAAACATATATACATTCAATCATCATTAAATGTTTTTCTAATGTTAAAATACGACATGTATCTTAAGTTTTATAAAACTTGACTATGGATTATATTATGATGCTTTGTATGACATCGAGTAGGATTTATTTTTTAGATATTTACAAACTTAGTACTTTACTTATTGATTTATCCTTCTTTTATTGTAGTGTTAAGTCATTTTTCTTTTGACATGTTATCTTCAGTTGGGGCACATAAAAGTTGTGTGTGGACGTGCTCTTGATACCTTTGCTAGATGTGATTTATTTTAACATCCAATTTTTTTACTACTGTAATGCTTTAGGCACTCTCGTTCTATTTTATCTATGTTCTATTCTTTGGGGGCTTTTTGTTGCGTTTCTCTAATTTATCATTTTATCACCACAGTATGTTTCATACATTAAAAATTCACAGCTTATTTTTATTGTAAGCATAATACAAAATAAAAGAAATTCAAATAATACAGAAAATATAAGTATGAAAGACAGAACAATCTTTAACAGGGAAATATTTTTGTTAATATTTTACTTATTGTTCAAGATCCATGCCTGTATTTCATGGGAAATGTACCATTCATATTGGCTATATCTCAAAAACATTGTACCCATTAAAATATGTCTGTCAGTGCTTTCTACCTCTTCTCTCCTGAACACCCCTTTCTGTGACCCCTTAGTTATTTCCTGACTTCTGTGTTTCTAGATAAAACACATATCTGAGAATTCAAACCCTAATATCCACAAATGAGAAAAAACATGTGATGTTTGTCTTCCTAGGTCTGGGGTTCCTTACGTACAATGATTGTTTCCATCTTCATCTGTTGACCTGAGAAGCTTTATAATTTAATTTTTTTCTTAATAATGAATAATATTCCATTGTGTAAATTTATCACATTTCCATTCATCAGTTTCCACTTCCTGGCTCTTGTGAATAAAGCCACAGTGAACTATGTGAGCAAGTATTACTGTGTTAGGGTACAGAGGTCTTCGGGTATGTCTCTCAACACTAAGCAGAGAAACTCCTGTTTGCATTAGATGACTATCAACACAGAGACCAACAACTGACAGATACCCAGCGAATAAGAGACTGAAGATTGTTCAGATCTAGGTGGAACATATCTGCAGATTCTCCTCCTCTAAAGGCTCAGGAATCATTATTGAGGAAGAGAGGGGATGGAAAGTAGGTAAGAGTCAGAAGTGTAAGACAACTACAAGAAAACAGTGGCTCTGGATACAGCTAGGTCGCTGAATGAGCTCTCAGGCTGTAGCAGGTGGGAATAAATACAGAGATCCCCAGGTAGACAATGTATAGAGAGTGAGAGACCTTGAAACACTCAGCCCTAAAGAAAAAAGTTTCTATCAATTCCCTCCCCCAGGGCTCAGTGAACCTCAAATAAGCAGAGCCAGAAAAATTATAAGAGCCAGAAGATGGAAAACTCCAAAGAAACAAGGCCTTCTAAACAGCAGCACTGACACACAGGTGAATCACAGAGACCATGGAAGCAGGCGCAGGGCTTGCATAGGTCTGGGCCTGACTTGGTCGGAGCACTGAGAGATGAAGTCCACACCCCTAAGCCATTTGGTATCTGCAATTGGTAGCTTCTTGTAAATGAATAGTGTTCTCCACTGGAATCTCACTAGGTATACAGACCACTCAAGTCCAGGCTCCACGCTGTGCCATAGATCACCAATATAAAACAAATTCAATGGCATTTTTGGAGGCTCTTTGCCTCATAATCCTCCATAAGATTTTTTTTTTTTTTTGAAACTTGTAAGACCTATATTATGGTTTTGGGTTTTAAGCTTTGTGGGATTTCTGTGTGACCAATATAGGTATAGATATAGACCAATTTCTATATCTGTGTGTTTCTTGAGCTTCTCCTTTGCTCTTTTTCTTCTGTTTGTCTTGTTCACAAATTTGAAGGGAGCATGATCGATAGTTAACATTTTTTCCTCATTTTCCCTTGCCTTCCCTGAGAGAACTTGTGCTTGTGCTACCACATTTGAGAATGGAAAACTGGGTTGGAGTGTATTTGAAAAATTCTCTGGCACAGCTGATGCAACCAGCAATACTTTATTGAAAACACCAGTCATCCATGATACCTTCTTTATGGCAGACCTATATATTCTCATTGATTTGTGGGTGTAGTTTCCACAGTGTCTTTGTCATGCCTCCCCATGGCATAGTTATAAGACAGGAGACATGAAAAACATAAGCTGTCTGATCTTTACATCTGTGCTAGCAACCTCTCCCAAAAGGTGTCTGTACCACTATGTCTTCCTTGTAACCTCTCTGAAAACCCTCTTAAAGTGTCACACAATTGTTTACCCTGGTCATAGACTTTGCAAGTCTAGTCACCAAGCATCTCGTACATGTCTGCCTCCATAATCAGTATTTGGTTGGCACACGGTGGGATCATCTGTCTTTAGTAGAGAAAGATCAAAAATTACTCAGCTCTGAAGCAGCCTTCAGTGGAGACATACCTATGTCAGCCTCTACTTTCAGCGACTCATCTTTCTAGGTGATTCTCTAAAAGCCCTTCAATTTTGCTTAATGTGGAAGTGAACAACTACTATTGTCTTTTGTGTAAGAAGACAAGAGAGAACAAGCTTTCATGCTTTCAGAATATTACTTCCCAGTCTGACGACTCTATTTTGAAACTGACTTTTTACATGATATAAAGGTAGAAAATCCAAGTAAGCATTTAAAGAATCACTAAGCCACTTTGCAGTGTCTGGAAACTAATAAACACTCGCTTATATAGAGCTTTGGCTAAAATTATCAAATGTTTAATTAACAGGCACAGGAGAAAGCATATATAATCAATCATAGACTCATCTGAAAATAGGTACAAATAGCAAATAAAAGAGAGACCAGAATTCAAAATCACAAAAGCTGAAAATGTCTCAGTCCTTGGAAGTCACAAAACATCATCACTTCTGAGAGTTACTGAAATTAGTATCATTTCAAGCTAGCTTTTTATCAACCTCTGCTGGAATTTCTTAGCCTCTTGTTACATTTCAAACAAAGCAGAACTTCAGAGATTTTTGAGCAGGATTCAATCCTGTATATCAGAGATGGCTGGCATTCACATCACTCTTTCCCTTGGATCCAAAATAAGCTTTAAAATTGATTGCATTAACTAAACTATTATTACATGTGATTTTTAAAATAATTAGTTGTTATAATTTAATATATTGAAATTCTAACTGTCAAGAAGGAAAAGTGAAGGAGCACTCTGATATTTCTAGAATTTATGTGTCATTTCAAATACTCATAATAGTTACTGACGTGTTCATTTAAATCACTTCATACATATCCTTATGGGTTGAGGAAACATTAAGATACCACTGTGTGATATTAAGTCTCTTAGAGGTCTCCCTTAAAGAAGTGACTGCTATAGTGAGAATTCCAAGTTCTCAACAAAACTTTAGTTAGTGAAAGTGTCAGAAACATTGAATTTTATTTTACTTTATTTTGTGTCAGCAAATAAGGAATGAAATGAATCCCTCAGTTGAAACTAAAATAGTAGCCCTTCGATGCATTTTCACATGACTCTACTTACAGTGGGTAGATCTTGGGACTTCTGTGGAGTATTTAGCAACTCTGACAGAAGATGAGCAAGATTGTTTCCTATAAGGGATAAATGTCCAAGGTCTTACAAAAATTGACAAGCCTTTTTCTCATGTGCTAATTTTGAATAAGGAAATAAATCATTAGAATTATAGTCACATGCCTACTTCTAACAGAAGAGGCAATGCCAATTCCTCCAAAGTCTTCTTAATATTGTTGAATTTCCCGATGAAAATGACTTCTTTTAACAATGAATATTGATTAAAGTAGTTGATGGCCAGATGATGTAAAATTTCTGCTGTGAAACTCTTTTATTTAGATCAACACTACAGCAGTAATATGCGATGATTTTGATTTTTTTTTTCAGTAAAAGTCTAGACTTTTAAAATAAAATAAGGAGATAAATAAATGAATTGATGTAGGCCAAATGAAAGCATTTAATCAGTTAAACAATACAAAGCAGAATAAATAGAATTGAATATGATCTAAGTTTTAGTAAAGAATGATAAAGAGCTTTTATTTTAGTGAGATGCATAAAATATAAAGTTTACCATTTGAACTACCTTCACAGTTCAGCTCGTTGTTAGTAAGCATATTTACATTGTTATAAAAGTGTTATCAATATTCTGGGCAACAAACCCAGGTATGTACATACATTAGGCAAGTGCTCTTTTATCTTGATAGACTCTTGCTATGTCTCTTATTTTCAGTATACAGTAATACACACGATTCCTGGCTACCACATTAGATCGTATCTTCTGAGAAGGTAGAACTTCCCAAGTTGGTTTTCATTGCCTCTTTATTTCCCCACTTGGATACTACTTGTCAGTTTGTTATGTTTATTGGCATATTGTTCTACCATCTTGTGACTACAATGGGTATAGTATAGTCCTTAAAGAGCACTTTGGATTTCGTGAATGGCCTGACAGCTGCTGACATATTATTCTAGAAAGTCTTCCCAGTCTCATTCTCAGCAAACCACCTCAGCATCACCTGAAAATTTCTTCTAATTGTAAATATTTGTGCCTTTCTCCATGTACTGAATAAGAACCTCTGCGCCTTGAGGTTGAACTGGAACTGATTTGGAAATATCCTCCTTGAGGACTGCCTCTTATAGGTTTGGAAGGTGCTATGCATGTTTTCGAGAGAGAAAAGCAATCAATAGTCCTTCCCAGAAGCGAAGCTTACAGACTGAAACAGTGACCAATGCTAAAAAATATCCTCAATGTTGTAATAGCGACACTTTCTTCTTGTTGCCGCTGTGACACTTTCCCCTTGGTGTGGCTTTCTAATTGGACCTAATGCTCACTCAATAGGAGGGACTTCATTCCATGGTTCTGAAAACCTATCCAACTGCCCATGGCCAGAGAAGTCATAAACCCCAAAGAAGAACCTACTGCTGTCAATAAACTAATATAAATTCTATATACTTAACCTTTTCCCACAGGTAGATGGGAAGCTCTTATCCCTCATTAAAGAGGCTTTGCTTTTTTTTCAACAAGTGAAGGTTATTATAGAGATCTATAACTGTTCAAACTGCAGAGAAGAATTAACATATGGGCCCTGAATAATACATATACACATATAAATATCACACATACACACACATACACATAAACGTATACACACACATGACAGGAAAGCTGCATTCATGAAATCTTAACAATTTGGTTGCCTACATGAGACTTACATAATGATACCGGTTGAACTAACAATATGGATGTGGAAATTTAAAAAAAAATTGCAAAGTTTAACCACTAAATGCAGAGCTACAATCAATGACTGATGAAAGAGGGAATCAATCTTCTTCAGGGACCATTGGTTATCCAATTCCAAGTGGTCAGCCTTAAGCACATCTATATCAGCAGCACTGATGGATTCAGCAGGTTACACACACACACACACAAACCACAGTAATTAAAATGTCATGAATTTGAGAATGAAAGAAAAGGAGTTAGAAAAGGGATAAGCAGGGGATATAAATGATGTAAACCTAGTCCTCATGTAGGAATTTCTAAAAAAAAAAAAGAAATCCTAATTTATTCAATTTCTTGCTCGTTTCAGACACGAGGTCCCAGTGTGTTTGTCCAAGAATCTGCATTCTGACATGTTGATGACAACATGAAACTTCACTTACCCACTACAAAAGTAGGAAAATTTAAAATTAATGCTAAGCCTATAAATGTCTTTATCATTTCGGATATTTTTAATCTTTTTAGGCTGTTTGTTTATATTTTTATTTATGTGTATGTGTGTATGTCTCCACGAGTATAGCCATTGGAAACCATGGAATGGGAATTACAGAAAGTTGTCAGCTATCATACAGGTACTGGGAATGGAACCAAAGTCCTCTGGAAGAGAAGCCAGTGCTTTTGACCCCTCAGCTCCCTTTTTATGCTTAAAAATTTTTTCCTAAGAAAATTTCTCTATTGAGTGAATTTCTCTATTGTAACTCATAGCACTGCCTCTTCAAATTGAAGTTTGAATAAAGGTAGAAAGGTAAGGTGGGAAGGAATATAAGAACAAGCATTTGGGGCCAACTTTTTGTGGTTTTGTTTTATTTTATCTTATTTGGTAGTTTGGGAAACTTCTGGAGTGCTAAGATCCCATTCTCTTCCTGAGGAGCTTTTGACAATTAGTGAATGGCGGACGATGGGGCATCATTTGCCTTAGTGCTTTAGGCAATGGGAAACAGGTTGTGGAGAAGGAGGGGTTCAGAGAGAAAGGAATGGAAAAACAGAGGGTAATGAGATGTGCAGGTAATAAGAACGCATTATACGCACATGTGAAACTCCCAAAAATAACGAAAAAAATATAGTTTACTGAGACATAGAGAATATGGCTTAATGTTTTTGGGCTTTGTAACTGAAAAGTGTCAGTTGGACAGTTTAAACAAATGATGTTTGTTTCTTTATCATTCTGGAATCCAGAAGTCAGGGATCAAGGTCTCAGCACGGTTGGCTTCTGATGAGCTCAAGCTGTCTTCTGGACATAGAGAATATTGCTAACTTGTCATGTACTGACATGGCTTTTCATCAGTGTGTCTGTATGGAGAGAAAAATGGAGCAGGAGAAGGGCGCTCATACTTATGGCCTGATTTAACCTTCACAAAAAGCCCTTCTACTTGGGAGTCAGGGGCTAAATACACGAGTGTTGGTGGAGAAAATTCTGTTTACGGTGGTACCATTACAGTAACAGGAGCTGACACGGTTGACTGGAAAGCATGTCAAATGTCAGGTTGATAATTTCTGTCTTCTAAAGGAATGGGGAATATGGAGAGGTAAGGATATTGGTAAGATGTAGCCATTGATTTACCAGATGTAGAAGTTGATTCAGGGCAAAAGGCAGTTTATTTTTTGACTAATAAAAATCACTTGTCCTTAGTGCTGGAGGCCTGGATTGGTTCAGCCTCTGTATAATCTAGTTCTAAGCCTAGAACTGGATGGCTAATCGACCTCTGTGACTTACTGCTGACTGAGCCACTCTGACTAGTTCCTTCTGAACTCTGACTCTTCTTCAACTCACTCAATGTTCTGGCCCAAATTCTCCTCCAAGCAGCTGGGCTGGCTCACACTAACTTTCTTGTGACTGAACTCTTCGCATTCTGGCAGACTATGGCTGACTCTTAACTGCTCAGATTGAACTGCTCTGCTTGGCTTCTAACTGACTTATTCTTCCCGTTTAATACTGACTTCCCTCAAGCTTCCTCTGTGTCTGTGTGTTTCTCCCCTGCCTCTCATTGTTCTATACTGCCTCCGTCAGCCTTTCTGATTTTCTGCCTTATCCTTAGTCAGACCACTTCATTGTCTCTGTGTCTTGTCCCCTGACTGCCTGCTTCAGACTGCTCACCTCCTACTGATTGCTGTAACTGACTGCTGCCCTGATCTGAGAGCCCACATTTCTATTGTGAGAGTTGGACATGTCCTCATTCTGATTCACTCTGGCGATTCTTACTATCATTAGTCAATTTGCCTGTCCTTCAGTGATTCATCTCAGACATTACTTCTTGTGTGACATTGACTCATTCTGAGCAATTCTTCCTGTGTCTGCTTTCACACTCTGTTTCTGTCTTAGAGATTAAAGATGTGGACCACCACTGCCTTCTGAATACTGGGATTAAAGGTGTGCAGCAACATTTTTAACATTTTTTCTACATTCCATCTGGACTACACAGACCTCTAAATGTGATTGCTTCATATATACCCTTGGAATATAGACTGTTCCTAGCTTTCACACAGGCCTGTTTCTCTACATTAAGGAAGCTAATTATTATGTCTTTTTTATGGTTAGTGAATTTACAAAAGAAGCTGTGTTTGTATGCTGTTTATGGATTAGGATGGATCAACTTTTAGAACACTGAGAAAAGAGAAACTTAATTAATGTTCCCCTAAGTCAGATATTCTTTCCAGATTCATCAATAGATACTAATGATTCTGTCTATATTGACTTACATACAAATAAACAAGAGCAACATCTGCCAGTCTTCCACAAGTTACAAAAATTAGCATGGCTCTGGGCAAGAATATTCTCTCAGAGTCTGGAAGTATTGGCAAAGGTGGGAGAGGGACTCCTTTTGTTGTTGTTGTTTGTTTTTGGGGGGTATTTATTTATTTATTTAGATAGAGGTTCTCTCTGGTAACTCTGACTGTCCCAGAACTCACTCTGTAGATCAAGCTGGCGTTAAACTCACAGAATTCCATTTGCCTCTGCCTCCTGAATGCTAGGATTAAAGCTGTGCACCACCACTGCCCAGCTTGAGAGACTTCTTAACTTATGAATTTCTAGGAGCAATTTACATTTTGTATTCAACTCAATAGCCAGAGAAATATTCAGAAGGATCCTTACTTTCTAGAAGAAAAAGAGGTTTCTAAAATTACTTATTAATCTAATGAATGAATTTGTGAACTTGAATTCAGATCCAGAATTATTCAATTCCAAAGCCAGTTATTTTCCTTCAACTTCCCTACTTTTACACACACAGGAAAGATCATGATTCCTCTCATTTTCCAATTGAATATGGTTAGTTGGTATGTATCCTTCCGAGTCTAGTTTAACTGTAGTACTCGTGCATAAGTTCAACCCCAACTAGAAACACACACACACATACATATAGAAATTTCCATTAAACTTTTGTAGTTATATATGTGCCCATTGTGAATATCCCAGGTAAGATCAGAAAATGTCTGACATTTGGTTAAGACTTACCATTAAGAGCCTTGAGGACTGCTATAATCAGGGCACCTAGGACCATGTGTTTTTCTTTCCATTTTATTACTTTGGAATTTCTTTTTAAAAATTATATGGAATATCGTCACTTACTTATGCCAAGCTCCCTGCAGTGTGATAGCTCTACAAGTATAAGGAACGAAGCCATCTGTTTAAAAATTACTTTGAAATGTAAAATATCAACAATGTCAAATACCATTTAAATTAGTCAAAAATTGTGACTGTAGTATCACTGCTTGTAGAGTAATTGATAGGATGCTATTTAATATGCTGCTATCCTGCAAAGTTGGTTTGGGTAAATTTTTAAATTATTTACAGCTGTTCATTAATAATGTCCAACAAATAATAACCATGAAGTTTAGGCTGAAAGATGAAGTTACTCTTATGATATTGAACAGAACAAATTTTTGGTTACCAAAACCTACTGATGTTTATACAAAATTAATTTTAAACTATACTTGGATAAATTACATTACTGAGATTATCAGCACAGTGCTGTTTGAAATGTGACAATGTGTTTAGCTTACATAAATAAAAAAGTTCTAGAATCAGACTACAGACAAATCAGGATGACTTGCTCCATAAACATAAATGAATTATTCTCAGATATAGAGGCTTGTGTTGCCATAATTCCTTTTGTGCATTTGGGCAATGCTTCCTGCTGTGGGATCATTGTATTAAAATTAAACTTGAATAATTTGATAATGAAACATTAGTTTTTTATTTATCATTAAACAGTTTCTCCTTAAGGCTAGTTCATATTTCCCCACATAGCAAATCTTCTGGGAATCACAATATACAGCAATTACCATGATTGAATTGAAGATAAATAAAAGTTTCAGAATAATCATGAAGTATTATATCTATTTGTAGACTTTCAAAATGAATATGTAATTATACATGGTTTGCTCTGAAATTTTTTATTCAATTAAGGATATTTTTTTAAATTATGCCAGTAAACGTGGGTCAATTTCATTAGTTAATTGAATTCTATTAATCTGATATACTGTATTTATTGTAGCTTCCCTCATTGCTAGTTCTTAAGATTTCTATTTTAAAATATTAAAAAAAAATCAAAAATTTACCAATTTTATCTCTTTATATCCGTACACAAGTATTAGTGTAAGGTGTATTCATAGGAATGACGCTGTGACATCATCATTGTTGAGTTTAAAATTTAGGTTTTTTTGTTTTGGGGATAAAATCTCCTCTAGTTTATGCTGGCCTGTAGTTTTGATTCTTCTGTTTCAGTTTCCCAAATTCTGGGATCACAGGCATGTCATACTGTGCCCATCTTAAACATTAACAAATTCCCATCCAGAACAACAACAAAAAAGCCACTTGCTTCTGCATAGTTATCACGCAGCTCCTCTGTTTTCATTGAAGAGGATTCTGACATTGGTGGTTTACAGATGGGTTGCAGTGGAGTGTTCTCAGGAAGAAATCTTGTGAGAGAATGATGCAGGTAGGATTACTCAAAGGAAGAATTTGAGTCATGGTATGGCTACACACACACACACACACACACACACACACACACACACACAAAACTAAACAAAAAAACCAAAAAAACAAAAAAAGCAACAAAAAAAACAAAACAACAACAGCAAAAACAGTAACAAACAAACATACAAAAAACAAAACAGGCAATACCAACATGACTTCTGAAGATAAAACTGACCTTCATGAAATTAACCCAGGTGAGGTTCAGATGTAAGTCTTTGGGATGCACATCTACTAGTCTTTGCAAGATGATGTAGGGAAGGGATATACCTTAGTGAAGTGGCTCTCTTGGCCAAGTGTAGCTCCTGTGAAAGGAGAAATACACCACCCTCAGCTGACAACAGTCTTAACACTTTAACCCTAAAACACGACATCTGAGTGGCACTTTACAGAATATACTGTCATTTATTCCTGCCGTCACTAAACTGACACTGACTGACTTCATGCAATGAAGGTAGCATAGCAGTGTCTCCTGACTCTTGATAGTCTCTTTTCTTGAGAAAGCTTACAGAAAGAAGATAGTCAGCACAAAGTATGACTGACTCTTCTGCTTTTCTAGTGATTTAACTGGTAGGGTGGCCTAGATGCTTTTCCATCAAGAGTTTTATCTACTTATAGGCACCATGCCCTCTTTATACTGTGAGTTTCCAATGTCCTTTTAACACTGCTTTTGGGTAGAGGAAAAAACTTATAGACAATGCAGTGAATCTCCAAGATACCAAACACATGATTTACTTTTCTTATGCTATCATTTCAAATAAAGATCAAAATAAATTAGCCTTCCTAATGAACTCCTGGTGCATGACCCCCAGTTACCACTCCTATGTGGAAATAGAGCGTAGACTGCAGTTTAGCTTTCTCTCATGTAACAATTTTGTATATCTGTGAACCAAGATAGAAAGTTTCACTCCATTTTTAGGTAGACTATAACCATACTTGCTTGGTTATAGATCTGGGTTGAGGGGATGGTGTCTCTTTGTTAATTTTGTGTATTGTGGTCATGAACAGCCCATCCTAGTTCACTGCTCTTCACTCCTCCTTTGATTCTGGAATCTCTAAGAGAACAGACCTTATCATAGAAGCCTTGGTATTCCTCATCTCTGAAGGTATATTTTATCACTCTTTCATAAACATATACCAATCTTTGATCCAAAGGCATAGCTTTTACTTAAGAAATCAAAGATCTGTGCTGTGTTTCTTCCACTGGTGTTTGTCACAAACTCTACTCTTTGTCTTTTCTCATTGGCATCTCTGAGATTGTAAGTTCTAAGTTGTGCATAGCTCAGGTCACAAGAGTAATTGTTCACAGTCTAGAATTCTCAATCATCTCTGCCCTACCTGACATTAGTGATATTTGATAGTTTATCACTGACTCAGCCATTGATAAGATTTAAAGTGTTCTTAAATGCAGAATATATATTCGCAGAACAAAGAGATTTATTAGATGTTGGATTCACCTTAGCAATAGAAGTATAGATGTAAAAATTTATCTTTTAGGTTGGAAGCTATTTTGTAGTGTGCTCCGCATTGCTGGATTCCTCAAAGCTTAAGTGATGTTGCCTGTTTACTATCTCCTATCTGCTAGAATCTTATCAAGGATCTTAATGCACTTGTCAACTTTTGTTTGTATGGTCTTATTACTAGGATGGCATGGGTATAGTATACTAATATGATGTTTTTGCAGGTAATGATTCACATGCATTTGGAAAGTTAACACAGGGATGGACTGTTTTCTATCCCATCTATGCATAATCTAGTTCTGATCTGTTTATCTTTTCTGTTGCGAATAAGACATTTTCTAGATGAACAACTGAATTCCAAGGTTAGGTTTTCTCCTAGACAAAAAGTATGAACATATGCTATAACAACTAGAGGTGGGAGCCATTACTTGGTTGCTTTTTTTGGAAATCCACTCTTCCAGTCAAGAATAGATGTCAACTTTTGGAAGCCAGATTGCCTAGACAAAAACAAAATAATGGAGTCCCCCTTAACCAAACAATACCTAAAGCCATTTGTGGATATTATTAGTTCTTGTGTCCCCATAAGAAATTTTTGATGGTATACTTTATGCCTGGGGTTGGAAGTGTGAAGTTGCCTTATTTCTAATTAAATATTTTTTTCCACTATGATAACTCATACCCAATATCACTGGTCAAATATGAATGCTCTGACAGACATCAATTCAGCTTTTTGTGAAAGCATCACCACTGTAAGGCAGATCAGAGTCATGGTTTTCTTTAGTAGTACTTCTGTCATTACTGTGTTTGAAGAGTACATCACTGTGTATGGGAGAAGGCAGAGGCTGAGACATTAGGTTCTTAATGTATCTGTCAATACAGATGGGGGTCCAACAGTCATTAAACTATGTGAATATAATCCTTCCCCCACGTTACTATTAATTCACTAAACTGCTATAGATTCTTGAAGGAATGGTGGCTGGTTGATCTTAGAGTGTGAATTCTCCTTTGAAGCAGTTTTACCCTTCAGCTATTGGGAGACATTTCTGGAACAACTTGGTAGATAAAAGATTGTGACTCATTATTGAAGTAGCTGCCCCCAGCCTCCTTAATGCCTTTTGAGTTTTATAGATTTAGAAAATGTTGTTTGACTGTCATTTATCTTGCCTTTAGGAGGACTGTATTCCATCAATCATAAAAATGATTTATCCAATCGGTTTTCATAGTTGAGATTTAAATCTGCTTAACTTTCTGGAAATTTCTAGCTGGTTCTTTACTATTTTGTCATTCAGGCAACCATTACATTTCTCAAAAAGTCTTGTAAATTTAATGATGTACTCATTAAATGTATGGAATAATTTTAAAAAAGAGAGTGTTGGTAAAACTTTAAAAAGCTTTTAAAAAAAAAGTTTTAATGGTGAAACTATTACAGCTTTGTTTACGTATTTTACATATTTCTCGTCCCTTCCTTCAGAGTTATGTTTGTAGATATTTTCTGTTTTAAGAGTTCTAGTGAGCAGTATTACTTCTGTGTCCTTATACCATTTCTTATTAAGAAGAATTAAACAAAGTTCTGAATATGGTGGTATGTCCCTCCAAGTTGTAAACTGTGTTTGTAGTAAACATTTTAAAATTATTTCCTTGACTTTCTGAACAATATGGATATCATGTGATTGTCTCATGTTTCTTCCCCTTTCTATCACAGTGGGAAGAATTCCAAGATCATAGTCTCTTACATGATCAGAGGAAAACCCTTCTGTTTTTGTCCTAAAGGAGCACCGTTTCTAGCATTTCACAACGTAGACTAAGGGTGTTTAATGGTCCTAGAAGATATCCTTTCTTATGAGCGAAATTTTCTCCTTGTTTAAGCTTTGATCTTTTATCAGTTTTCAAAGCTAAGTGTCATCAAACCATTTTAAAGTATAGAACCATTTCTACTCAGTTACTTTAATCTGCTAACATGCTGAGATAAATGAATATTTTCTTCTAACATAAATCATCCTTTTATTTATGGCACAAGTTGTGATTGGTAAGGACCACAATTTTAAATAGTCGAAAACTGATAATATATTTGAAAGTAAAATTTACCTCTATTCATATTTAAAAAACTATCATTGCTTACTGTCATTGCTTTATCATTTGCTTATAAGAGGGGTCCTAGATTAGTAAATGGCTTAAGTTATATATGACTCTCAATGTTTTGGACCATTTATAAAGTAGATATTCTCACTCTTGCTGGTTTTCTGGCTCTCAGATATCTGAGTCTAAATCTAGCAGTATATTTTTCTTGGTTAATCTTTAAATATTTTGGGGGTTTTCAAGAAGATAATGGGGCAGTTGAAAATGACCAAATTCGATATACCTATGAAATTATTAATGAATGGCACTAACTAAATAAAAAGAAATGTTCTATACTATAATTGTGCATTTCACAGGAAGTTGTCCTTGTTTATGTCTTATAATATTTGTTTTATTATAACATTTATCCAGCTATTCAGAATATTCTTATAGGATTTTGTTTGAGACATTGACTTGGTATGTAGCCTAGGCCAGCCAAAGTCTCATTGTATGATTCAGGCTGACCTCAAACTGGTGGCAATTCTTCTCCCTCATCTCTCTAGTACTTTCACTACATGTATATGTCACCACACTGGACAGTCACAATATTTATTAATTATAAAAGATTCTTATGAATGTCATATTAATTTTATTGGGGAACACAATTTAATATGATTATATTTTATAATAAATATAGACTCATGGACTATGTTTTTATTTAAAAATTGTAAGTGAATGCAAAATGATGTATTTCATCATGACATTTTTATACAAGCACTGGGCATATTTTCATCACATTCACATGCCAATCATTGCCTCCCAACATTATAAATAACTGTCACATATTCTCTCATTACCCTTTGTCTTTCCCCTTCTGCAAACATGTGATTTTCTTCATTTCTTTTCTAGATTCCAAGTATCAGAGAAAATGTGTGGTGCTCTTATTTATAAATATAGCTTGCTTCATTTAGCTTTATGATCTTCAGTTCTCTCAGTTATATAGATGATAATTCCATTCTTCTTAAGATCCTTTATGTCGTATCTATATACCTATCATCTCTCTCTCTCTCTCTCTCTCTCTCTCTCTCTCTCTATATATATATATATATATATATATATATATATATAATTATATTATATATTATGTTCTCTCTCTCTCTATATATATATATATATAATTATATTATATATTATGTTCTCTCTCTCTCTATATATATATATAATTATATTATATATTATGTTCTCTCTCTCTCTCTCTCTCTCTCTATATATATATATATATATATATATATATATAGTGTGTGTGTGTGTGTGTGTGTGTGTGTGTGTGTGTGTATCCATACTTTCTCTAGGCTATATCTAATGATAAGCACTTTGTCTGATTCCATGGCTTGGATATTTGAATCTAGAGGAATTTGTCAGCATGTCTGCTCTAGGGTAGAAAGAATGTTACTACACACTGTTAAACACAGTTGAGAAGGCAGTAGTGGCACATGCCTTTACTCTCAGCTCAAAGGAGAGAAGTAGGAAGTAGAAGCAGAGTGTGGAAGCAGAGATAGGAAGCAGAGCTCAGAGAGAGGTGGAAACAGACAAGAAGCAGATTGAAGAGTTAGTTCAGTCCTACAGTTTGAGTGCGGTCAGGTCACAGACAGTTCGGTTCAGAAGGAGAAGCCAAGAAGAGCAGAGCCAGTTCAGGATTAGCTAAGAGAGAAAGCAGAGAGTCAGAAGCAGATGGTTTAGGATTTACAGTTCGGAGTTTAGAAGACAGTCAGTCAGAGTAAACTCAATTAGCAGTAAGTCTCAGAGGCTGAAACATTCTAGATTTAGGCTTGGTGATTAGATTGTATGGAGGCTGAAGCCTTCCAGTTCTAGCTTAAGATTAGATTGTACAGAGGCTGTAACCCTCAAGGACTGGGGATTGAATTAGCCAAAGAATAAACTGCCTTTTGCTATGAACCCACAAGAAGAATAAATAAGCCAGCACATACATCTATACTTATATTTGTGCATACTCCCGTAAACAATATTGATATTCTATTATCTATACCAGATCCTGACTTTGATTCTTTTGATTATATATCAAGCAATGTGATCACTGGGTCATAAGATAATTCTATATTCAATTTTTTTTCCATACAGAACTTTTAGAAGCATCCAATCAATAAGATGGATGTCTGTTTTATTGTCCAATTACAAATTCATATTTACGTAGATGGATAGTGTAGCCATCAGATTTCCTGAAATGTTTTTGGTGGCTGCATTGCAGTTTTGAGACTTTAAGTAGGTGGTTGTTGTTAATTCTACTGTTGAATTTTAAAGTTGTTTTTGAACTTTAAATAATACTGTCAATCTGACATAGTGGTGGTGACATGTACCTTTAATCGCAGCACTTGGGAAGCAGAAGCAGGCAGATATCTAAGTTCAAGTTCAGCAGGTTTACAGATTAAGTTCCAGAACAGCCAGGGCTACACAGAAACCCTGTGTGGAAAAACAAACAAACAAACAAAGCTAATTATTGAAAAACAATAGAAATGACAGGCAACTCTCTTGAAAGATTGGGATTTGTGAATGTGGTGGGGAAAGACGTGTGTGGAAGATACCAGTGATTTTCTCACATTGGAATGTCATTAAAACATCAAGAAACTATAATAAAATTGCTTGATGAGGAAGCTGGAGAAGTGACTAAAGGTGAGTTTTTCACCAACTATAAACCTCCTGGAGGGGCTGAGGCAATGGCTCAGTATATAAAGAGCCTATTATGAAAGCAGGAGGATATGTGTTTAGATTCCCAACACCCATATAAAATCGGGGGTGGGGGTGGCGCGCGCAATAGCACACATCTGCAACCACAATGCCGGGAGACAATGGTAGGCAAAAACCTGGAACTCAATAGCCAGCCAGCCCAGCAAAATCAATGAAATCCAGGTTTAGTGGGATACCCTGTTGAAAAGAAGCCTCCTTTCATATATAGTAAATGGAGACCGTCTCAGAAAATCACAACTAAACACAATGCAGAGATGGAGATCAATGAATTGTTGTGAGCTCAGTAGAAGTGAATGATGCATCTACATCGCAGCGTCTGCATTTAAAGTACAGACAACATCATGGAAGAGGAGATAGGACGACTGCATGAGACAGAGTAACAGAAATTCTGCCTGAAATAGTCTCTCCTGGATTGTCTGCATAAACAACACCAGAATAATGGCAATGTCAATGGAAATGTTAACGTGAGAAGGAGGAAATTTCATGACGTTCCACATCTAGAAAAGGAACTACAAAAGAAATTAGTGACTGACTGCTAGGAGAAGCAGAATTAGCCTCTCCCAAGAATGAGCTCCCTTATAGCAATGAAGAGTTTGAACATAGACTCGTGTTTATCTGACAAAAATAAATTTTAAATCACAGACAATCAGCAATGGCTGACTGGAGATACATGTGAAGTCGTTTGGCAAATATCTCTAAAATTTTGAAAAGATTAGATCCAAATATTATTTGATTACAGAGAAAGAGAAAAAAAAAACAAGAACTTTTACATATAATTAATTGAACATTTTCTTAGACCGTTCGGATTTTGATAGTAACATAGCACACACTCAATGGCTTATAGGAATGAGAAGTTGGGGGCTGGAAGGAGGGCTCGAGGGTTAATAGCACATACTGCTCTTCCAGAGGAGGGGAACGCACTCACGTGCACACACCCACACAAGACACATATGCACATACATGATTGAAAGGAACAAAAATAAAGTCAGTTCTGTTCCTCTCATGAGTGAGGTTATTGACTGTTTTCTACTTTTGTCTGCCTTGTGCTCTCCTTGGACTTTTAACTTTTTTTTCATCTTTCAATTGTTTACAATTGCTCTTCTCTGTCTCTCTTGAGAGTATAGTGTCTCCTTTCTTGCCTTGGTTCTTCTCATTGACTGCCTGAGTAGCACAGAAGAAATTTCTAGTCTGCCATCTACAAATTGTTGACACTTGTGCAAAAAATAAGTACCAAATTGCTAAACTTTTGAGAATTCACAGATCTCTTTCAAGCGGTTTGAATGCCTCATAACACTGTATGAGAAATTAGGTGGCTTCTATAGTAGACTCTGCTGGATTAAGCCAGCTAATCAATTTTCGTAGGCTTATTTTTTAGATGAATGATTAGGTTAATTTTGAAAATAATTTCAGTCTGAATCTAGAAATGATATATTTCTAACTGTAAATGTTACTTTTAAATGCATGTAATTTGCATTTTAATATGAAAAGGTATTTTATGTTGACAGAGAAATACTTTAAAAAATAATTTCTGAACATATAGAATGTTGTCTAAGAAGACAAGTGTTATATATTATAGACACTTGAAAAACAATTTGACTCACAGCTGCTTTAATATATTTAATCAAAAGTACTATGGTAAAGTACATAAATTTGTATATACATATATATATGTATATATTACAAAACTGGATATATATATACATATATATCCAGTTTTCTAATATTGTATTTTTAAGATTTATTTTTAAGTATGACAAAAATTGTAAGGCTATTTCCAAGAAAATTCTGCTGGACAATAAACATATTAACATTTTATTTCTTATACATGTTTGTGATTTTCATATATTTTGATTAAGAGGTTCTTTAACTCTAATTTGTGTCAGAGTCATTTAGTAGCTTATAGGAATCTCTAAACACAGCTAAGTGTTTATTATATTAGCAAATATGCAGAACACTGTATCAGTTCTGTCATAATGGCATATTGTTTTAATTTTATTTTTTGCCAATTATTGGTATTTATAGGGTAAATGAGAGCAGAGAATGAACTTTCTTGTATTTAGTATAAACAAACAGTAGTTATTGAAGCTTTGAAATTCCACTTATACCTATGAACTGCAAAAACAAAAAGTATAGGAGAATATTTGAACATGCTATCTGTCCGATTAGAAAGTTGAAAAACTATAAACACAAACAAATGGATGAAATAAGAAAAAATTCTCCATGGCAGTCACCATATTAGAATTAATTACAGAATATCTTCCACTACCTTGAAATTAGAAATTTATTTTAAGCTAATATGTTTTAGCAGAAAAGCGTACAATGATATATACACACATGTGCATTATAGTTACAAATGCCTATGCTTTTATGCTTTCCTCTTGTTTTTGTACAATTAAGAAGTATTTAACTGTTGCAATTGTTAATTGTGAATACTAATCTCAGTGGACTAAGAGATTCCTATAGGGCTGCACAAACAGCATTTTGGTGTCTGTGACTGTGTTTACAGGAAAGATTACTATTTGCATCTTTAGATGCAGTAATAACAATTCAAACTCAAAAGTACATGTGGACAGCATTTAGTCTATTAAGTGTCCAGGTAAACAATAAGGCAGAGGACAATTTCACTCACTCTTTTTGATTCAGAATTTCAAAACCCTCACATATGACATGTGTTTTTGTGCATGCTCACATGTGGATACATGTGTATATGTATGTATGTGTGTGTGTATATGTATGTGTGTGTGTGTTGGGTGTGTACTATCACATTTGGTATTAAATTATGACATGATTATTTGTGTGTATACCAACATTGTGACTATTACAACTGACTGCAATATAGTTGAGATAATATTGGAGAATTTGGCCAAGAATCATAAAGCATATATTTTACCTTTAATTCTACCCTTGAAGGTATTTACTTAGCTTGAGCAGTGGTGGCACGTGCCTTTAATCCCAGCACTTGGGAGACAGAGGCAGGCAGATCTCTGTGAGTTTGAGGACAGCCTAGTCTACTGAATGAATCCCAGAGCAGCCAGAGTTATGACAGAGAAACCCTGTCACAAAAATAAAATAAAAAATAGGTATTTATTGCTTTCAGTGAGTCACATTGATGTGATTTCTAAATATGGATAATTGTTAAATTCTTAGTGAGTCCTATAATAAGAAGTGACACATGGGCAAGAAAAACTGCCAAGTCAAATGAGTGGTATGTCAAGTTGGAAGAGTAGGTAGAGAGACTTTGCAGTGTCTTCTGACATAAGACTCCAAAAGATAATAGAGTTGAACTATTACTCTTTGAATCAAAGGGGGAAAAAAAGTAACATTTTCAAACTTTACCTAGTTCAGTCATTTATGAGGCATGCATGGAATGAAAGATAGATTAGCAATGACTATTGACCATACAGTCCACATTTCAAGAAGAAATAACCTTCTCAGATATTCACATACCACAGAAAAGAGCTTGTCACTACAGTTAGCACAGGGCCTGGGAATGAAGTGTATTTCTGACTCTCACAGAATTCAGTGAATATTTTTAGGGGCTATCATCAAGAAGTCATCTCTCATAGAAGCCTTTCCAGTTTACATCACAGAGGAGTTTGGTGCCTAGAAACTTAGACAAATCAGAGATGTTTGAAAACTTTGCTGTCTGATATGCACCTGGTAAAACTAAAGGAAGTGAATGAACATGCCAAGGCAGAGATCTGAGTGAAGGATCTCATGAAATGCTTAATCTGGCTTTAAGAGTATGTCATTAAGCATTTACAACTAAAGACAAGATTAATTTAAATGTAATCTCAAGATAAAAATTCCATATTGCATTCTAGATATTTCTGAGAGTGCTTTGCAAGAATGAACTACCTAGACATGTTGCACATTCATTCTTAGGTATAAATGAAAATAGCAGAATTAAGAATATGAATTGATTTATCATCTGCAGCCTACACATAATAATAGCACCCACTAGCCCTTGAATAGTTGTTTGACTTCTAATATTGAAATATGTACCTGCATTCATTCTGAGATTATATATGTGTGTGTATGTACACGTGTGTGTGTGCATGTGTGTGTGTGTGTGTGTGTGTGTGTGTGTGTCTGTGTGTGTCTGTGTGTGTGTCTGTGTATATGAAGACAGCAGGAAAGCCTTTAAGATATACAGATTAGGAAAATACAGGAAAAAATTTTGGTGAACTGTTTGAAGATATAAAATAGACCTCAGGGACAAGAGCCCTCAGGGATAAGAGAGGCTATTCTGTGTATGCCTGGACATCTTTCAATAGCTCATGTTCATTAATGGAAGTTGCAACAAGGAATCATCATACAGGACTTAATTGTGAGATGTCCAGATAAAGTTAGGTTCTCAAATATGCCCTCTAAACCAAACTATTGCCATAACTAGAGTTGAAAACACATTCCACTAGATTTCCTGATTTCCGGAGGGTCCAATAAGACTGAAGAAAAAGGAAGATTCGTATTTATTTCTCCCACCCTTCAAACATAGTTTACAAATAAATTAAGTTATTTTTCCATTATTTTCTCTACAAAATTGTATCATATATCCTAAAGGAAATGCACATAGCAGAAAAGATAAAATAATACTTGTAGGCATGGGTACAAACTAATAAAACAGCATACTGAATTTCTTGACAAGAAAACCACCTAAGGCTAGGAATAGTTGAATATGATAGAAAAATGAAAAAACTAGGGAACCTCACATGGCTTTCTTGTGGGGTATTTTGTGGCATGATTAATGGACTGAGGACTGGATAAACCCTACTAAATATGTGTTCAATCTTAGTCTCAATAAGTCACAATGATGCACTAGCTGATGATAATTCAGGACTGTGGGCACATATATATGTATATACACACACACACACACACACACACATACACACATATATATATATATAATCTTAATATATTAAAGCCATCAATTTTAGTAGCTTACCTTAATTATTCTTTCTTATGCTCAGAACTTATTTGCTATATGAGCTAAGAATAATAGACATTTTTCTGCTACCCTGAAATTGGTAGCATTGCTTTTGATTGGCAAGGTCTGTGGTCTTAGGCTTTCTATTCATTACCTACATTTTCTATGTAATGGTGATTTATCCAAATAACATAAGGAGTAGGTTATTTCCAGATTTCACAGGAGTCCCAAGAACTGCATGCATATATACAAACAAAAACACAAATACACCTTAGTTTTATTAGGAAGGAAGTACAAGAGGATCCTTTGCCTTTTCTACATTACTGATAGGAATTTGAAAGGGCTGCTAGTAGAATGTGCACAATATTCAGGCATCTACAAGAAACTTTTGGCTAGTTACGATGAGACCCATCTGGATTCTTGCGGTTCTTACTTTCTGTAAACTGTGACAATAGCCTGCAGCTGAATTTTACCTGAGTATGATGAAAGTTCTCTGAACAGAGATCTTCAAAATGCATACAAAATGAACATCTTTTACTTTCAATCACTGACTTCGAGAACCTGATTTATGTTAGAAACTGTTCTGGGAGCTGTGGACATGACACATGCCAATGTGTCCAACAAGGTCAGAAAGCAGCTAGGATTGCTCTTTGCTGCAGATACAATATATAGCAGCTCCCCAAGTGGTAGTGGCTATCAATACACATTTCCTACTGCAAACCACAAAAACAAATTCTGCCAAAAATACAGAAGGGAGGAAACATTTCACTTATTTATAAAAAAAACTACAAGAGTCACAATATTAAATATATCAGAAGCTCACATTTATACTTGAAGAAAGTTCAAGGTTAATAGTGAAGGAGTAAAATAAAAATTGTAAAAGCAATTTTAAAAATTAGGATGGTGGTACTTGGAGGAAATTGAATGCTTCTGGGTATAGGGGTGATCGCAAGGTATCAGAAAGGGAAACTGAGCTTACAAGAACAATTCACTCACAAAATATTGTGTTCAATTTCCCAACACCTTAACTAGCAAGAAAGACACGTGAATATGGGTCTTATTGACAAACCCACAGGCCAATGTTTTAATGAAACTACCAACCAGGAGCAGTGCCGGCTTTGCTCTATCACACCTTCTTGCAAAATGTTTTGGGATCTCAGGTGGGAATGAGATTTTTGAGAGAGATGAAGGAAATTATGGAACTTTATAGTTTTGCTTTTCTGTTTTTTTTTCTTTGTTTTGTTTTGTTTTTTTGAGACAGGGTTTCACTTGATAATCTTCTCTGGCCTGGAACTCACAAAGTGGATCCAACTGGCCTCAAACTCAGAGATCAGCCTGTCTCTGGCTCCTGAGTACTGAGATTAAGGATATGTACCATTATGCCAGGCCAGTGGTTTCATTTTTGACAATAGCTTTGCCTAGTAAGTGTCTCAGAGGGTCCCTAAAACACTAGCATGAGTGTGAATTGTCCACAGCATACGACACGGCAACAAAACTGAGAAGGGTAGCTACATCTAAGCAGCTACACCAAGGGGTTGAGAATCACTCCATGAAGCTGGAAATCCTGAATACTAATTGATATGTTTGCTTACTAGTTACATATTTTTATTTTAATCACTAAAATATTCCTAAACCTTTTTTTTTTTTTGCAGGCTTTTAAAAATATTTCTGAAGCTGGGCATTGGTGGCACTCAAGTTTAGTCCCAGTGCTTAGGAGGCAGAGGCAGTCAGAACTCTATGAGTTCTAGGCCAGTCTCTTCTACAGAGTGAGTTCCAGGACAGTCAGAGTTACAACAGAGAAACCCTGCCTCAAAAAAAAAAAAATCTTGGAAAATCTCAAATATTTCTAATTATTTTTCCTTCATATGGCCAAGGAGGAGAAGAGCAGCGTGCACTGTAGTCCCAAACAAGAGGAATATACTTGAATATTCTGCTAATTAGAGCTATAAAATTCTGAATGTTCTTAACAGAAAGGAGTACAGGGAAAAGATTAAAATAAAAATATGTTAGTTGTAAAAATTGGAAAAGTTTAAGAATGCTTCTCTGGACAAAACTATAAAGAAAACTTTTAGATGCATGCATTTTTTAGTGGAATATTGAAAATTAAGTCTACCAAAGTTTGACAAAATTAGAAATAATCAAATCCCCTGAAACTGTCAACCCACACCAGTGCTTATGCAAAAGGGATGGCTTTCAAATTTCCAAATAAAACACAGATATTCAGATAGACCTTATTTTGGGGGAAACAACAAAGAATGCTTTCGTGTCAGAAGGCCCAATGCAATATTTTAGATTTTTTTTTTAATTTTTAAAGCTAGTTTTTAGTCAAAAATTCAAAGGTTATTGGATACTCTGTATTTTATTTGACAAATGTAATCCTAACCAAACCAGTATCATGTAGCAAAGTGTAGAGGAATAGGCCTGTGTGAAAACAAGGAAGGGTCTATATTCCAGGTGTCTATATGAAGGAATCACCTTCAGAGGCCTGGTGAACTGTGGAAAGAGTGTTGAGAGTGTTGGTACACACTTTTAACGCCAGTTTCAGAAGACTCATCTCAGATGTCACGTCCTGTGTGACACTGATTGTTTCCTGAGCTTTGCTTCCTGTGTCTGCTTATATGCTGTTTCTGTCTTAGCGATTAAAGGTGTGTACCACCACGGTCTTCTGAATAATGACCTTAAAACTGTGTACCAACATTCTCAACGTTCTTTCCGCAGTGAAGGGAAGGCGAAGTGACGAATCAGAGGAACCGTTAACAGCGTAGGTCAAAGTGGGGACACACACAACTCTTATGATAGAAAGAAGGACTCTCAGCTCAAAGTGTAAGGGCAAAGGCTAAAGCTTGACCAAACTTTAGGAAGGCTTGAGAATGTACAAGTAGGCCTGAACTTTGCCTGAACTTTTCCAGAAACCTTGGCACCCAGATAAGGAAAAGTTCCAGTTATATTCACATATGAATAGGCTTCAGCTCAGCACTCCCTAGCTACAGAACAATACACCTGGGATATACCAAACTATGTCATTGCACCCAACCAATCAGCTTAAAGATTATGTGGCCGCTAAGAAAAGAGTATATAAGCAAATTTGAAAATCCTCTCGGGGTGGCTTTCTGCCCTCTGCGTGGGGACTCTATGGAGGTCCACTCCGATGCACAGGAAGTACATGTCAGTACAATTAACCTTATGCTCTTGTGACGATTCGTGCCTCAGTGTCTCTCTCGGGGTCTCACCTGTTAAAGAAGACCCATCTTGGGCTTCTCAAAAGCAGAGTCAATTACAGCAGCGAATATAGCAGGCAGTATGAGGCAAGCAGTCTGAAGCAGGCAGATGGGGGAAAAGACACAGAGACAATGAAATGGTCTGACTGAGGAGAGGGTGACTGAGACAGCATGGAGAAACGAGAGCTAAGGTTGAGACACAGAGGCAGCTTGGCAGAAGAAGTCAGTTCCAGACAGGAAGAGTAAGTGTGAAGCCGAACAGTTCATTCTGAGGAGGTCAGAGAGTCAGCCAGAGTAAGCTAGATTTGGAAGAGTTCAGCCAGAAACAGTAAGAGGGATCAGAAGATCAGTTTACACCAGTCATCTTGGAGAAGAGTTTGAACCAGCAAAGTTAATTGAGTACAGTACAGCTCTGAGTTCAAAAGGAGCTAGTCAAAGTAGTCCAGTCAGCAGTAAGTCTGCGGTTTATTAGGGTTTATTAGATTATATGGATATTTATATGTTCTAGATTGTACAGAGGCCAAAATGCTCCTGGGCTACCGGACTAAGAACCTGTGATTCAATTAGACCAAAAAAAAAAAAAAAAAAAAAAAAAAAAAGCCTTTGCCAGGAATCAATGTCTAATCTGGTAAATCTATGGCTACACAAAGTACGTAAAAGCATCCTGTGCAGCTGTTGTCATGGAAGCCCTGAGCACGGGAACTCTAAATGCCAAGCCATTGGAAACTAACAAATACATCAATGCATTTGTTTTGAAACTCTCTTACTTGGTTTATGCCTCTCAGTTCTTCCTCTCTGTCTTTGTCTTCCCCATCTTCATAGCTTAAAGTTTAAAAGCAGATTTTGTCTTTTAATGAGTTAAGTCTCCAAGCAAATTTTGTTTTTACTTCCTACTTTTTGGTATGTTTATTACGTACTTTTTTCATCCTATTTGAGCATCTAGTAGATTTGTTAAGCAATTCATTTCTATCCCATTTGTGCCTATTTTCTTTTTAAGATTATTTTTATTAACTTCAAGAAATTCAGAGAATGTGTTTTGATCACATTCACCCAACTCTTTCCCTTAACTTCTTTTAGATTGCCCTCTCTTATGTATTCACTGGAAACTTTGTTCCTTTTTTTAAAAATGTTAACCCATCAAATCTAATTTTTTTGTTTTCCACAAAACATTTTTTTCCACAAAAAAAATGGTGTGGGACCATTCCCTGGAGTATTTTTGACCTACTAGGATCCTCATGCCTACCTTAAGGAAAATGGAATTTTTATCCTATTAATTTTGACTATTCCTTCACTTATTTTTTTATTACTTACATCATGGCCCTTCTTTTATTAGAAGATAAAACATTTTCTTGAGGGAACAGGCTTCCCATCTCCAAACACACACATCCAGCCTATTTTATCATTTCCATATGCGTCCTCTCACCAACATGCTCCTAACCCACTCCTACTCATTCTACAGCCAGTCTACCCAGTCAACCTGAGGGTTATAACAGCATTGTTTACTTCTGGTTAGTTTGTATTACAAGATATGTCCAGGTTTAAGCTGTTACACATAGTTTCAGGTTCAGAAATTTTTATTGATCCGTGTGTGTGTGTGGTGTATGCGTTATTCCAGTTGATATATCCTGCTTATTCATTTAGTAGACGTATTTACATTTATCACCTTGAATAATTATACTGGTGCTTTGACATCCTCTGTGATAATTACAGCAGTTTCTCTTTCCCAGATAACCATAATTGATGACTTTGTCTCATGACAATGGATCGAATTTCCATTTCTTTGTATTTGTAATAACTGCATTAGTTTTAAAAAGCAATTTCTTTTTGGAGGGCTTTAGATTTTGTGACTGTTTCCTTTGTTTGAGTCTTGTTTTCTATATGCAAGTTGGCAGTTCACTCAGAGGTCTTTTGTCTTGTTTGCTTCAGGGGTCAGGGAGTGATTTGGCAGTCCTATTTCAGAGTTTGTGAACCCCACTTTATGAATATTTGCTTTCTAGGGACCATTCTTTAGCTCTTTAATATCTGCCCTGGTTTCTCAAGTCAGGAAGATATGTGTTTATTTGTATTGATTTTTAGTTGACTTATGAACATAATACAAAACAACACTTTAATATTTTGGTTTCTTAAATTTGTAGTAACCATACCTAATATATATATTTAAAATCAAAGCAAAGCTTACCCAATGTGTATCGACTGGTTTACTGGGTTGCATTACAGTGTGTTTACCTACAATGTGAATGATTATACTTTGCTGATTTTTTATGTGTAATATATACGGAAAATATTCCACGTAAGTATTAGGCAGTATTTAGAATCCATATTCGGTTTTCAAGTTGCTCTAGCTTCTGTTAAAACACTGTGATAAAACAAGACCAAGAGCAACTTGGGGGAAGAAATGGTTTATTTGGCTTGCAGGTTGTTATCCATCATTAAGGGAAGCCAATGCAGGAGCTCAAGGCAGAAACCCAGAGGTGGGAACTCAAGCAGAGACAACAGGTGTGTTCTCTAGTCTTGCCCACCCTGCTTTCTTATACAACGCAGGACCATCTGCCCATGGGTCTACTCATAGTAGACTGGGACCAATAACACTAATCATTAAATAATAAGATATCTCACTGACATACTCAGGACATTCTGATGGAGGCAATTCCTCACTTGAGTTATCCTCTCTCTAGTTGACTCCAGCTTGTAGCAAGTTGACAAAAACTGACTGGCCCAGGAATAAACTGTTAAACTATCTTCCAACTGACTGAACCAATTTATGTTCCCAGAAACGATGAATAAGGTTCTGTTATTCTGTGTCTTTGCCTGCATTTGTCACTGTCAGGTTGTCAGCATATAACCACTCTTTCAGAAGACTCACTGGAGCCATCTCTAACCCATCCTTTCTCATGTGAAATTTTGTGTACTTAAATGCATTTCAAAAATTCTTTTTCACAATGTTCTTGCATTTCTGGTTCCCAAGATCAACATCTTTTGGTTTGTTATATCTCCTCAGGATAATTTATTTCTTCTCATACCTGTGGTCTTGAGCTGTGAGCTTATTGTCACTGCTCAATTCTTTATGTAAAAAACAAAAAACAAAAAACAAAAACAAACTTTGACCCTGAATTAAGGCCTCTAGAGTGTGAAGCTGCAATTTTCTAACGCATAACCAGTCTCTCATGATTTCTCCCTATATATTTTGTTACTCATTTCTCATATTGACTTTCTATAAACTACAAGTGACATTATTTTGGAGTTCTAAATATCCTTAATTAATTATTTCTATGCCAACCCCTGGATCTAAATAAATTGCATGTCTTAGACAACAATGGAGCCGTATGTTTCTTTATTTGCTTTCCCATTTTTAAGAAATGGAGCCACTGTAGAAGAGGCCAAATTCTGGGGCAGAAGATCACCATGGTGCAGAGACATAAACAGAACATTCCTTTGGTTAACAGAACATCCATTATAAAAAACAAGCTCCTAGGCCCAAGTTGATGGGCTTCTGTTTCAAGGGATCTGCTCATGGCATGAAGTGTCTTCTTTATAAAGTTAATAAGTGATTCAACAGCTCAGTTCAAACTATAAAACACTGTTCTAATTTGAGCTGCCACATCTTTCTCAATGGACTTCCACAGTTTCTCAGTGATAGACTCATTTATAAATATAAAGTAGATATATTAAATAAACAACTCAAAGAACAGAATGGAGACATACAGAACCGAAAACTAGTGTGAGGATATTCATGTGCCTCAGGAGTGAGCAGTCTACTGGAATAGGGCCATTTAATCATGGGGTAATGAATACAATCATTGAGACACTGGATACACATTTATTCTCTCAAGAATTAGAAACGCTGTCTTCATCATGGTGATACTTAGATTCAATAGCTCATATTTGGTCAATGTGTGGATCTGACCCTTCAGTGACCCTTCAGTGTGGCTCTTAATTCTTTTACCAGCAGACAAGCTGTAGTCTATGCTTATCTTACTATTTTTTTCTTATTTGTAGTCGTGCTCTGGATCAATCTGTGTTTGGATAAAATGTGGACTATGCCTTTATTAACTGCCTTGGAGACTGTTTTGCTAACAATCATTTTATCTTTCCTACCCTTTATATCGATACTTATCACCATATTAAGCTAAACTAGGAAAAGGATATGCATAATTTTCTTCAAATAATATTGTATGCATTTTTGTCTTGAAGAATGTATTTACTGGATCCTAAGTAAAAAAATTTAAAAAAATATATCACAGAACAGAGGGAAAAGTATTTGGTTGATTGGGTTCTTTGTAGTGTTTCTTATCATTATTCCTCAAAAGGAGCTGTGTTCCTAATTGTAATGGCTGCATTATTTGGTCTCATTCTTTTGATCAGAACTTCAAAGATGTAATGGTAAAATGTATGACGAAAAAGCAACATCAATTAATATTGGATTAGCATTTGGTGTGTTTTTGATAAATCCCACATTTATCCTCCCTAGAGTATACAGTTTCCTCTATAGAAGCTGAAATTAATGCTGATAAGTTAGTGTAATTCCATAGAATTGCCAGATAGCTTTCATAGCTCACATACCAAAGACAAGTATTAACCATTTGTTTTATCTTTAACAAATTCAGAGATTACTGGTGACTCTGGCTAAGATCTGTGTATATTTCATATTTTGTGCTTCACCTATGATTGCATTCTCTGAACACTCACCTTTGACTTTCAGAATATTCAGAAAAAAAGTCCCATGGACAACCATACTACCTTGCACATGATGGATCCCCTCTAATCTTCATAGTTAAGCAGGTTTGAGTGTGAATAGTTCTTGGATGGGATAAAATAATATTACAAAAATCACAGTGAGCAATGCTGATTTCATTTATCGAAAACATTAAGTTTTAAAGAATACTGTTATTTAAAGCAGTTTTGTTCTGAAGTATAGGCTAGCCTTGGATTTAATATGTATCAGAGAGTGGCCTTGAACCCAAAACAATCTTTCTTCCCTGAGGGCTGGGATTATGAACAATTATACATAGCTGTCTGAAATGCCTATATTAATGCTTAATGAGACTTAAAAATGATAGTGTCAAACTAAAGTCATGTTTTCAAGAATGTTCTGATTTATTCAGATTCATTTTTATTAGAAACCTTTATATAAAAAGTGTATAAAAGAATTTCAGCAAAGCCCAGAAAAATTCTTACCATTCATTAATTATTACATACATCAAATGTTTTTAAGAATGTAACAATTGGAAAGCCATGCTCTTTGTTCTGTGTGCGAAGAAACCAAATATTTCCCTATCTTCACAATGTATCGATAATTTGTACTGGACGAATAAGAAATAGAACATAAGATGCACGTGTTGAGGTACACGTTTGCAAGTGAGGAGGGAAAGGCCTCCCTGTGAAGGAATTGTGTGGTATCCAGGAGAAGAGAATTTGAGCAAATGAGAAGACAGTTGCAGTTGCCACAAGAGTGAAGCTGATCTGTTTCCTTTCTTCTCTTTTTTTCCTGACAGCTCAAAGAGACTGATACGACTCTGAGAAGAGGAGAAAAAGAAGCGAATCATTAAGATACAAGCACAGTACAATGACGGTAGGTATGAGGCCAGCTCCCAAGAGTGACACCTGGAAAGTCATGTGTTCTCTCAGTATTCATTTTCAAAATACAAAACCATGAGAAAAACTACAATACACTTCATGATGCCTAAAATTCTAACGAAACTCTCATTATCCAGAAAGAACACTTTATGCCTCACAAAGACGGCCAAGAGAAAAATATTCCCTATGACATTTCAGAAGCAGCTTATTACATTGTAACTAGCCACATAATTATAGTACATCCAGTAATGTCTTTCAGAATTTTATTTTAATAGGGTATAATATGGCTAATCAGGAAATGTATACGTAAATAATAAAATGAATTAATTTAGATTTTACTACTGTTTTATTCACCAAAGGCTTAAGTTCTTCATTTTCAGAGACCACATCTTAGATTGGAAGGGAGATATGACATAACAAAATGCATAACAATTTTAACGTAAGTGCTAATGGGGAGATTTTATAATATACATAAGGTTAATATAATAGGTTCATAGTGTAGCTAGCCTAAGGGAAGAAGGAAATGAATAATACATATCAGTCTCCTGTCATCTTTGGTATATTTTAAAGTAGTGCATTTTTAATAATTGAGATGGAAAGTGAGTAAAATTTAGATTTTATGCATAATTATTAGAAAGGAAGTTGACAGGTTGCATCAGTTTTTCTTTTCCTATTAATGCGCACCTTGATCTTATTCTGATTTTCCTTTTGTTATGTTTATTTTATATGTAGTATTTCCATTTAAGGTATGATGGTTTTGATTTATGCCTGGCAAGTGTATAGTGCTATGGAGTTTCCATAGCAAGATTTAGCGACTCTTTAGAAGTTCAGATATGGTGTTTGGTTTACCTTCAGTTTTCTTCCTTTTTTTTTTTCTTTAAAAAAAAAAACTGCTTGGATTCAATCATTATTGAGATTCACATAATTTAGACACAAAACATTTGAGGATTACAGACAGCTTCAGGTAATCCATCTTACTTCTACTGTGGCCAGGGTACTTTTTAATTTATTGAGGAAATATTTGGAGGCCAGAATATGGCCAGCTGTAGTAACTGTGTAACATGCTGTTGTTGGGCAGAGCATCATTGTAACCATCACATAGGTCTAACCTTTTATATTTTTTAATCAATCTACCTTTGTAAACATTAGTAGATAGGTCTTTAAATCTTAGTTTAATTCCATGACCATGGATTTAAGTATTTCACATTGTAGCACTGTTAGTTTTTACTTCTTTTGAATAACTGTTCTTAGGTGCATAGAATTTGAGACTGAGGATCCTAATATGTCGAATCTTTATTATTACTATGGAATTGAGTAGTGTCATTAGAGGTAATATTGGATCTGTGGGTCCAATATTTACTGATTATTATAATTTCTAGTTCTTAACACTATAAAATTCATAAATAGGATGATTAATTTAACTTTTTAAAATGTCCCTTGTCACTTTTACCCTTTGGTAACTAAATTTCCATTTTTTTCATAAAATTCTCTAACTTTGCAATTTTAAAATATGCCCTTTTCTTTTGATTTGGGTATCTTGTAACATGTAAGAATTCCGGGATGTTGTCCTTTAATGTCTAATATGTTGTATGAAGATCCTTAAGAGACCAATCTGGAAAGTAAAGGTCATCAGGAGAGGGAAGGAAGAAAATGTGGAGTGTTCCAGCAAGATCAAAGCACATAATCAGCATGCATGATGTGCTGTAGACATTTTTCAGAGAGGATAAGTACCTTTTCCAGCCCCAATTAAGAGGGCTGAGCTCACCTCTTACTTACATCTTTCTCAAAGTGAAAATTATAAGATCATATTTACTTTTGAAAACCTGACCGACTTTATCGCAAGCAAGCACTCTGGCCACTAGCCATGCGCTCCCTATGGATCCTGTAAATTGGCTAGTGTTATGCCAAGAAATTGATTTGTTCATCTGTCAAACAGTTGGGCAGCAATGGAAGTATAAACTTCGAGACAAACTTTTCCTTGATTCTTAGTCAATCCACTCAGTCCTTTCCTTAATATGGGTGATCAGGGTTAGAATTCTGTGTAAGATGAGATCTTAAAAGTGTGGAACCACTATTCTCTTGTTGTTCACACCCACTAATTCACAGTGTTCTGCTATTTTTCCTATAGCTTTCTGATTTCTAGTTACCCAGTTTGTTACAATCATGTTGGTTTCTTCTAACAGAAAACATAATAGCAAAAATATGCTGGGTGTCTACCTTGTACATAATTGGATATAATGTATCTAAGTAGTAATGGTTTAAGTTAATTTTTAGTATTGTGTAAAATCAAAGACGTCATAAAGCACATTATTACCTGAATTTTTCCAATTATATTTATTTGCCTGTTTTCATATTTTAGTGAAATATTTTCATTTTTAACGTCACACACCATAACCCAACTTCAGGTAAACTAGTGAATACAAGTTTAATTGGTTATGAACACCTGAAGAGGCTGCGTGAACTCACCATCATGAAAACAAACATCAGGAAAAGGCCAACCCTACCTGTAAGCTATTCAGAATCCTCATTGTACATGAGAAAGAGAGTGTCCATTGTCCATTGAACTTCATATTAATCATGTCTCTGGGGTTTCTGGTGGAGTTCCATGCTGCTGCTGTCCTGCATGTGTGAGTACAGTGTGAATACGACTGTCTCACTCTGTCCAGTATCATTTCAGAGCTCTGCTCGGAGACTTCTGCTTTATAGCCTCTATGAAACATCCATGCATTTCCCTAAAACATCTTCGTCTAACATCTTTGGATTTTATATTTGCTGTTTTTCCCAATTTGGGTAATTACTACTACTACTACTACTACTACTACTACTACTACTACTACTACTACTACTACTACTACTACTATTACTACTACTACTACTATTACTACTACTACTATTACTACTACTACTACTACTACTACTACTACTACTACTACTACTACTACTACTACTACTACTTCTACTACTATTACTACTACTACTACTACTACTACTTACTACTACTACTACTACTACTACTACTACTATTACTACTACTACTACTACTACTACTTACTACTACTACTACTACTACTATACTACTACTATTACTACTATTACTACTACTACTACTACTATACTACTACTACTACTACTACTACTACTACTACTACTACTACTACTACTACTACTACTTATATTCATTATCATCTATCATCATCATCTAATTATTTTTCTCAGCAATCATAACATATATATTAAAATTCTTCTAGAATCTTTAAAAATCTACCACAAGGATTTCTCTGAGCTTTGTGTCCACTGTGAAAGCACCTTTACTTCTCATAAAAATGTGGGGAATGTATGTTAATTGTAGATGAATTAATTCTTTTACTTTGGACTTCTAATTCTAGAAATATCTTAGATTTAGAAAGGCATGAAAAATGATTGGAAAAAAGTATGATTAAGAAAGTCCAGAATTTTAAAAATTTCATACAATATATTCTAATGATGATTTTTCCTCCACCAACTTCTCTTATAAAACACAGATTGATTATGATCTGATCATCATATATAAAGTTTTCTATTTTCTTAATTGAAAAAAATTTCTACCTGCCACTGTGATAACACAAGAAAAAGACCAAATCTATTTCTGTTATTAAATTGTTAAGTTTTTACACTTTCTTTTATTACATATTACTGACAGAATTATATTGTGTATCTTAGCGCATTTTGGATGTTTAGACATCATTTTCATAACCACCATTTACTTTTATACAATGCCAGCCATCATGCAATCCATACAATATGCATTAAACAAACATTTATTTGTTTAATAATATTCTGTGAACAAATAAAATGTGAACTCTCATTTCATAATTGAAATACTAAAAGCCATGTGTGTTTGATTTTTCCATCCATATGCCTTGCTCACCTGACATTTTGTTTTCATATGCAATGTGAAAGTAATTGTCCCTTTCCTGGTTTCATGGCATGGACTTCCATAATTAAAAAATAATAAGAAGAACTTTCCTTGGATGCTATCTCTAATAGAAGTGAAGGAAGGTGGGCTTTTAAGGACTTTATTTTATTTTTTTAATTATGTGTGTTTGTGTCTCTCTGTGTGGGTATGTACACATGAGTGCTGGTGTCCAGCGTGTCAGAGAGAATGGAATCCCTGGAGCTGGAATTACAGATGGTGGTGAGCTACCCGCACTGGATGCTGGGAACTGAACTCCCATCCTTTCAACATCAGTATACACTCTAGCGACTGAGGAATCTTTCCGAGCCCAGGAGGTAATGTCTTAATGAATTAACAGTCAATTATTTTAGAGAATATACTCATTAAACAGTTCACCAGAGGAAATTCTCGATGCCAACCCTCTCTTAATACCTCCTATAGCCCTTACCTATGAATGGTGACCTTACCTTGACTTTAGTTGTTTTAATTTCAATTCTTGGATTTCCTTCTGTTGAGAAACATTCATTATCTTTCCCGATGACTTACATATTCTCTGAATTACAAGCTGCTTGCTCCTATATGAATGGGACTAGTTTGGGGACTCAGTGCCATCACGGCCAGTTCCAGCTTTGTGAGTATGGTTCTCCTTAGAGAGAAATCTAGGTTTTCTCCCAGGAAAAGGATAACTCAAAATGTACTGGTAACCGTCAGATTTTTGTGCTTGTTGATTGACACTCTGAACATTTCTTATAGAGATTGACTTCTACATTTAAAATATTGTGAATGTTTACATAAAATATTAAGTAGATATTACCGTCTTTATTTGAAAATAATATATTGAGTCTCTGTATATAGTTAATTTGGTTATTCAAATTGTCAAAAAGTTCAGAAAATAGTAATCACTATTGCTTAATATTGGGCTTTAAAGTTGTAATAATTCCTTGTCTCATTGCCCTGACAAAGTATAAGGCACAGACAACTGAAATGAGGAAAGGTTGGTTTGGGCTTCAGATGGTTCTTCTCATGGATAGTTAGCTTCATATTCTTGGGCTGAGCAGACAGGGATAAAAGGATAAGAGCGGGACTTGAAACGGTGTATCCTTCAATGTGTTTCTGATATCTGCTTCCTATAGCTGGGCTCCACTGTTTTTACTCTCAGAATCTCATATATAGCACTGTTTGCAGGTAACTAAGTTCAGCACATGAGTTTGTGGGCAAAATTTCATGGTCAGATTACAACAAAAAAAATCTATGTAAATCTCCAATAGATTCACCATTAAAATGGTTTCTGACTGAGATAAATGCTTTGCATATTTCACGTCCTATTTAATCAATGGTTTGTTTTATATAACCAAGTTCTTAATTGGAACTTTCCTGTGTTGTAAATGGGTGCATAGAGACACACATCGTTCCATTTATCAGGTTCCTACACACTGCCTGTATGGTACTGCCTGACAACAACCAGGTGGGCCTGAGAGGCAGCCAGAGCCTTTGGTTGGAGACATACTTTCCAGGAAAGTAGAGTAACATTCTGGAGGAATCAAGATCAGAGTTTCAGAATCAACAACTGCCAGGCTTTGATGGCATCCTCTGGTGCAAATGGTAAGGCAAATGATGTTCTGTGTCTTAAGCAGGCATCTCTTGTGTCCTCCAAGAGATAACAGCATATCCAAGGAAATGGGAAGAACTGACCCCTTGCTGAGCAGTGAACTTGGAAGCTCTGGAGAACAGTCCATCAGTGAAGCTACTTACAGAAACTGTTGAATCTACTACTTTTGCCTCTTGCAAGTGTAGCATTCTGTTTCTCTCCACCAGGCAGCCATCTATGACTGTCATTTATAAACTTCTCTTCCCTTTCTCCCAGGCCATATTTAATTCTCTGATAATACAGGAGTATCATCTTGTGTTCCTTTGTAAATTCTTTGTCAATATGACCAAGGACTTGAGTGGAACTCAGGGTCCATCCAACATCCCAGGAACTGATTGATATATCTAGTCACAACGTTGAGGGTTCACTTTTCATAAATTTAACAGTATTTATTCAATTTTGTTGTTTTGATAAAGTACCAAAATAATGTAATGGATAAATAGAACATTTTACAGTTTGTATTTTAGGAAGAGGAGATTTTGATTTTAAGGTACCATTTTAAATCTGGTGGTGGTAATGCAAGCCTTTAATCCCAGCACTTGGGATGCAGAGGCAGACAGACTTCTATGAGTTTGGGGCCAGCCTGGTCTACAGAGTGAGTTCCAGGACAGCCAGAGTTACAACAGAGAAACCCTGTCTTGACAAACAAACAAACAAAAAAGGTACCATTTTAAACCTTTCCCAAAATGTTCTTGGTCAAAATTGATATATAGGATAAATGGATTAATTTTCTCCATTCCTGTTTAATCATTACTCTTTTTGCAGAGAAAAAATGAAAATGGAAGCCTTTCAAAAGGATATATTATTTATATTAATTGCCTCTGTCTTATGTTATAAAAACAAGAACACTTCATTTTCATTTTAAGAAAAGGTATAATTTATTCTATTTTTCTCATAACAAACCCACTTCATATATCGTTCAAGTTTAGTTTGAATTAATGTACTATGGCAAGAAAATTACTCTAGATGTCAAAACTATCAACGAGGAACTGATTGGAATCTCAACTCATCTGAGAATACTTATCTCTGATACAGTTTCACAGATAGCTACTTGGATTTCAGCAAATTATTTTGTCATACTCTGTCATACCGCATGTATAAAACAATTGAAACTTTGTAGAACTCTGGGAAGTTTGACATTTTCACAAGAAAGTAATCACATATTTGTGTGGAGGACATCACAACAGCTTTCCTTACCCTTTCTCCATCATCCTCAATTCCTGGTCTTCAAATGAATTGGGTGTGAAAAGTAGGCATGGATTTAATAACAAAAATAGACTTCTTTGTGACTTTGTTTCCTTTTCAATATTTTAAGTAAAAATTCTGTATAATTAAGTATACTTTCTCTATATAAACCAACATGTACAACATAAAATATGCTTTTGAACTTATTCTGAAATTCTAATCTTTAAGGAAACAATCATAATTTTGAACCAGTGTGGTTTGAAGGTTCTGTAGCTTATGATTCATGTATCAATATGAGACCAGTGATGTAATTATTGTTTATGTTATGTGCTCCATGCTGGATACATTTATCTCCCATTTTGTGCATGTATATTTCTGTGTTTTAGGGTCTTTATTATTATATTCAGAGATTTTTTTTTTGAAAAATATCAATTGAATGTTGAGTTGTTTTGGTCTACAAACACTTTTCTACTTTTCTAGCATGTGTGAAGCTCACACAATCCCAACTTCTTCAGAAAAAAAATACTAATTGTCTGATTTATTTGCACAATATCATTTGTGGTCGACTATCAGCTACCTATAAATGAATTCGCATACATTTAATCACACACCTATGCATTTTTATTTTCTGTTTAAAAAATGGATTTGTATTATATGTGTGCATGACTGTGTATATATTCCTTTGTGTCTTATTACATTATATCTTGAAATGTCTTGACCATTTTTTATATTTGTTATATACATTGGACTTATGTTATTTTATATATACATATATATATATATATGTATATGGTGTTCTGTGGTACGAATATTTATGTGGGTATTCAATACTCAATGTTGTGTTACTTATTTTGTTTCTAATACTTTATCTATGTAAGCAATGCTACAGTAAGCATATTTAGGTCTGAATGTCTTTGTAACAGTGAATATGGATTTATACTTATAGACAGTGAGCCTTTTGGGGACTATTTGAAGAGTTCTTCCCAAAAAAGTACATCAATCCACATCACATATCAAATGTCCTTAAGTAATAAGAGATTATGTATTTCCTGGGAATGCTATTGTCACCAGTGATTAAAATAGTGCCTCCTCAAATTTAATTTAAATTTAATTTAATTATTTTAGTAAAGTAATTACTTATTCTAATTTATATTTGTATTCCTTGGAAAGATTATAATATTTTCATATAATTATTAACAATTGGATTCATTTCTCATAAATCATCTATTTATTAGCTCCCATCATTTTAAAATCTATTGTATTTCTGTTTGCAAATGTTTATAATGTTAATCATAGATTTACCATCAATTGTTGTGTTGATATTTTCTGACTCTTATTTATGTCCTTTCAACATTATTACCTGGAGTTATCATAGTATAATATTTATTATGTTAGAAAGTACTAGTGTCTGTAATTACTTGAGCTGATGCAGAATGAAGCCTTTGACAAAGTTTAATATTACTTAATATTAAAACCTATAAATGATTAGGAATAGACACATCTTATTTCAACTGATAAAGATTATTTATAATAAATGGATGGCCAACATTATACTGAGTAGGGAAAAATCTGAAATCTTGTATTTAAAATAAGAACACATGGTGTCTGTTCTCATACCTTATTAAAAACGTTCTTAATATGTTAGCCGGAGGATCATCTTCACATATATTAGGAGGTTACCATTGTACTAGGTTTCTATATCACCCCCACAAATTCCCCTCAATTCTAGCTTTCTCTCCTCTTGTTTCCTCCCTCAATTCCATCTCTCCTCCTCCTTCCTACCTGACCCTCTGATCCTGTCCCCTCAACCCCCAGTCCACTTATAAAAATCTATTCTATTTCCCAACTGGCCATTTATTGTCACCAAACAAAGCTTCTAGTATCCAGATGAGGTTATATCCAATTGAGTTGTTGGCCAAAGGGGTGCCATGGAAATTCCAAACAACTCAGGCCTCTTGCAAGACAATAAGTTACTCTCTACAAATGACAGCAAGGCCCTGTTCCTACACAAAGCATTGAACATGGAGAGGTCAAGCTGGCACCTCCTTAGAACCTTCATCCCTATGTTTTAATATCTTTGGTATGTGAGGTACTCTGAAGACTACCAAAAGAGAAATATAAATAACAATCCAGCCATACAATCTTTGATAGCCAATGCTGTCCTGTCTGCAAAATATGCTAGGGCAATGGTGACACAAAGCTTGTTCAAGTAACCAACTAGTGTCTGATTTGACTTTATACTCACTTCATAAGATGGAAACAATGCCTACACTTCTTGAGTGACCAAGAACCAGAGGCTAGATAGCTCAGAGACTAAATACTACTGGTATTTAAAAAAGTGTTGTGATAAAATGACTCAATAATTTTCTGCTGTACTTATAGATCAGTGCCTTTTTCAACCATCATCAGGGTAGTTTCCTCTGAAGCAGATGGAAACAAATACAGAGATACACAATGAGACAATATGGAGAGAGAGAGAAAGAGAGAGAGAGAGAGAGAGAGAGAGAGAGAGAGAGAGAGACAGAGACAGAGACACAGAGACACAGAGACACTTTGGAACACACAGGTATAATTGGGATGTCTCCATCAAGTTCCTTCTCTCCGAGTTCTTGGAAATCCATGGACTAGGATGCAGAGGGAATGTGGGAGCCACAGGACATGGAGGACACCAGAAAAAGTCTCTCTAAATAAAGCAAATAAATCTCATATAAATACACAGAGACTGAAGTAGCAAGCACAAGGACTGCACAGATCTGCACGACATTATCTGCATGGACATTATAGCTTTTAGTTTAGTATTTTTATGGGACTTCTGAGTGTGTAAATGAGTGAGTCTCTGATTTTTAAGACTTCTTTCAAGCTCTTTCTCTTCCATTGCTTTGTCTTGTCCAACTTTGTTGTGATGTCTTTTGTTTTATTGTATTTTATTTTCTTAGATTTTGTGTTATCTTTCAGAAGCATGTTCTTTTCTAATGAGTGACAGAAGGGGAGTGGATCCAGATGGGAGGAGAGATGGGGAGGAAATAGGAGGAGTAGAGGGGTGGAAACTGTAATCAGGGTATGTTGTATGAGAAAAGAATCTATTTCTAATGAAAGGGGAAAAAACAAATGACTAAAACAAGCAATAGGTCACATAAATTACAAACTTTTCTGTGAAGCAACAACAAATGTGTTTTAAACCAAGAAAGGACAAATAAAAAAATAACTTTATCTTCTGTGAATCTCAAAAAGGAAGAAAGGAAAGAAGAAAAAGAAATCTTATCCAAAGCAACAATGCAAAATATCAATAAAAGGGACGTAAGTAAAAAACAGAAAGATGTCAAACTTTCCCAATATGTAGCAGATAGAATCTTGTTCTTACAGAATCTCCTAGAATACTCTAGATCTGATAAATATTTTCAGCAAAGAAGCAGGATACAAAATCAATAAATGAATATCAGTACTTTTTCTATATAGATGTAACACTTCATGAATCAAAAAAATTTCATTCATAATAGCCTTTAAAGAAAGTCCTTGAGAATGAACTTAGCCAAAGAAAAAATATCTCCATAATAAAAATATAAAGTACTGAGCAGAGAAAGTTAAAAAGGTTGTAGAAGATGGGTGTGCAGGATTAATATTATATAAAGACTGTATTACTGTAAGTAATAAAACAATAAATGCAATTCCCAAAAGATTTCCAATAGCATTAAAAACAACCTAAAATGCATATGAAAACACAAAAAACCTAGACTGACCCAATATGTCCTGAGCAACATGAGCAAAGCTGGTGAGAACACAATGCTTGCCTTCAAGCTAAAGAATCATGGTAACAAAGACAGTATGGCACTGCTGCACACGTAGATATGTAGACCAATAGAAGAACAGAAGGCAAAAATAAGTTTACATAATAAAAATAAGTTCTTGATAAAGTACTCAAAACTATACAGGAAGAAAAAGCAGTCTCCTTAACAAGTGCTCCATAGAAAATTGGGTTTCCTTATGCTAATATACAATAGTAAAAGAGAAGATTAAAAGTGTAAAAATATTATCTATAGAACTAAAGGAAATATTTACCAACAGGATATTAATATCCAGAATATATAAATAACTTAAACAACTAACTACAAAGAGCAAATAGTTCAATTAAAATGGGCAAATAGGTTGAAGAGATACCTCTCAAAGGAAGTACAAATGGTCAATAAATATATGAAAAATGTATAACCATTATGGAAATGCAAATCAGTGCTACACTGAAGTTCCAGCTCGGCCTTGTCAGCATGTCTGTCTCCAGGAAAGCCAGCTGGAGCTAATTCCAGTATAGTACATGGGGTAGATTCAATAAAAACAAACATTAATAGTGTTGATGGGAATATTTGTTAGCTCAACCACTAGAAAATTAACATGGAGATTTCTAAGAACAAAGAGTAGAATTAATATTTGTTACAGCTCTGCTGCTTCTGGTTATATTCCCAAAGGAATATAAATTATCGTAAAGAGATACCTGCATATTTATGTTATTGTGTCACACTTAAAACTGGATATGATTTAATTGACTTTCTTGTTTATTTTTTATTCCTTGGAATAATCAGTGGTTAAATGTTTGATATTTAAGACACATCCTTTCCACATTGTTAGAGCAGACCAGCAGACATTATATCCTCTTAAAATCATTTCTATGAAGTCTTTAATCTCTCATTATTTCTATGAATATTCTTTTTCTTGAGGGTGGGGTGGTCAAGATAGGCTTTTTTTTTTGTTGTTGTTGTAACTCTGGCTGTCCTAGAACTCACTCTGTAGTCTAGACTTGGATTGAAATCACAGAGATCCACCAGCCTCTGCTTCTCACGTGCTGGGATTAAAGGCATGAACTAAAACCACCAGAGTGAATATTCTTAATGAATGGAAAATTCTTAGCTAAGCGTTTCTTCTGTGACACTTAGAGACTTCAGTTCCTTGTCTTCTACATGGTGTCAACTAAGAACATTGAGGCTATTAGACTTGCTGATCCTTTGTCTCCAGACTTTGAAACTGTCTTCGTTGTCATTCATATTCATGGAGTTGGTTGAGAACTGTCTACGTGTTCATTGGTTTCATGGCATCTTGCTTTCATCTAAGTTATTAAATAAAAGAGTTTATGTTTTGTTTTTCATCAAATTTGGGGAGATTTTAGCCATTTTTTCTTTTAAAAAATTTAGCTCTGCACTTCACTTTCTATAGAACTAAAATTACACACACACACACACACACACTATTGCAGTGCGCTACCACCAAGTTCACTGATAATCATTTCCAGTGAGTATAAAGATAATCATTGGCTTCAAAATATTAGTTATTATGTCACTTGGCACTCATTACTTCATATAGCTCTTTATGTCCTCTATTCTTTGGTGAGATATTTGTACTCTGTCATAGTTACAGTTGCTCTTAAGGTAGTTTTATGATAAGACTTTTTGGCAGATAATCCCAATACTTGTCATTGTATGTTGTTCATTAGTTGTCTTTTCTCAATAAATTTGAGCTCTTGTTGTTGTTTTGATAATGGAAATTTTAATGTGTTAATCTTACTTGATTATATTTTCTAAAAATAAACTTCTCAATTAACTGGTTTTAAATAGGTGTAAATAGGTCGGCATGTCAAGGCATACATTTCTAAGTTAGAGGAAAACTTTGTGGAGAAGTTCTCTCCTTCCATTTTTATTTGGGTTCAAGGAACAAACTCAGTTTCTTAAGCTTGTATAGCAAATGCTTCTCTTGGTCAGCAATCACTCAAGTTCTTTATATATATATATATATATATATATATATATATATATACACACACACACATATATGTATATATATATATTTATTTATTTCATATATATATGAAGTAAATACACATATATCTTTACTTCATATATATATACATACTTCATATATATATTATATATGTAAAGAAATGCTTATGGTCACCTGTTTAGTTGGCATGATACTGGGTTGATTATGCATATATATATATATACACACATATATATTTGTAAATATTAATATATACATATTTCATATATATACATATTCATATATATATACACATATACACATATATATACATATACATATATATACATATGACTTCATGACTGCTATAAATTGTCTTTTTACTTTCTTATTTTTAAGAAGGGTTTTATTATATATCCCAGACTGACTGCAAACTTAAAATTCTTCCTCCTCCCGCTCAGTAGTATTGGGATTACAAGTGAGGCACTGCCTGTGGCTATATTTTAGGAATGTTCTCCCCAAGTGCATGTGCTGAAGACTTAGTTAGAACCCAGGCCCATGATGCTACTTAGAGGTATTGCAATATTTGGAAATGTATGCCTAGTAAAATGAAGACAGATCTTTTAGGATATGTCTTTTATCCAACACCCTCTGTCAGGACTGGCATGACTGTGCAGATGGTTACTTTACACAGATCCAGCCTCTGGCGTGCCACCTCCTTACAGAAGACATCTGGCAATGGCTGCTCTACAAATAGTCCTACTATTCTTTGTATGCTGTACTTTTCTTTTTCTATCTAAAGTTTCCTTTGCTCCTGTAAATGGGACTCAGGGTAATGCCTCCATGGAAACCTATCCTCTTGGTGGTCCATTGATAAGGAAGAAGAAGGCTGAATCTAATGACCCTGAGATGGAAGCCTTTGTGACTGTCCTAAAGGCTGATGCCCCTGGGTCAGCCTCTAAATCCAAGTTAACTAGGAGAGAAGATAAAATTATGCATTAACTATTCCTTAAAGAACTTTTTGGTACTGTGTGATGTGACCAAGTTCAGGAATAGTAATTATTCTACTGATCCTGTGTTTCCTGAACTGCCTAGGGTTAACAGGGAGCCCCAGAAAAAAGGAGAATGGATAGTCAAAGAAAAGAGGAATAGATGCTGTTAATGCTAAAGAAATATATGATTGAAGTTTGGGTAGATATAGGAAAGAATTAGAAGAACTAGAGGAAGCTTAATATCTATAAATATCAAATTTCTCTCTGGCGTCTTTTTGCCATTCTGTCTAATATATGTTGAAACCACAAGTAAGGCATTCAGCGAATCAGCAGTGAACCATTGTGTTGGGGATTTTCTGAGAAAAGAACAGGTTGAGGATTAATCCTATACAATGAAAATTGTTCTTTGTTGTGTACTAAGTGTGGGAATTCAGAGAAATGTAGTTATGTGACTTTTTTTCTTGAAGCTTTAAATGAGTTCGACTTTGATGAACTGTTATTTTTGCGATATAATTTTAGTAAATATAAGACTGGGTTGGGTCATGCTCAGTAGAGAATCCTTAAGCTCTGATGTCTCCTGAGATAATCAGCTGTCATTTTGTAACAGCTTTTGACTCCTGAAACAATTCTTGGAGTCACCCTCAGGCATTCCTTTCTCACAACCCTCCTCAAGCCACGGCTGGTCCCTGGCATCCCCTCCTCTGTGTATGTGTGTTCTGTAAGACACAAAATGGCCAGACTTTACCCCCTAAGTGCTCCTCCACAACAGCACCTAGCAAACATAGATCAAAACTCAAAACTAGGAGTCCAGATATGCTTTTCTTCTCTTTAAGTTTATTATCTCAGCTCCCTTATCCTAAGTATAGAAAGCTGATTGACATACCAATGCGGGTTACTGATGAGTATTCCACCCACATCACAGTTCCACGAACTCTCCACAGAAAAGGACGGACCATTGAAGGAAAATTAAGAGAGATTAAGAAAAATAAACACAGCAGTTCATTTTTCTAGTGGAACAATATATGACACACTTATAGTGCTTTTAAGACTGATCTCAACTATGGCTCTATTTCCATGGGAAGGTCATGGTAACCAAGAAAAGCTTTTATGATATGTCTACTGAAAGCATGCATAGTTCTCACATGCCAAAACTTGAAGGTTAGTTTACAATGACTTAGAACTGAGATGGCAGTGTCCCTCTCTCGGCCAGCCCAGGAATTGATTTGAGTTTAAACTATTAGGCCAAATAGACAATATTATTGATGAATGGCTTTTGTCACCATACAGTAAAGATGAGAAAGGGGCAAAGCAGTTGGTGGGCTTCAGATTCCCAGCAAAGGGAAAAACTAGGATCTTTGTCAAGCTGATTATGTCCACTGCTTGGGTATCATCAGCCCTCAACATACCACATTTAGGCATTCACAAGCAAGTGCAGAACCAAATCACCAGAGTGAAATTTATTGTAGAAAAGTTTGACAGTCACCCTAGGATAATGGAAGCCCATTGGATGGGATATGCTAATCTATTCAGTGTTCAATATTAGTCTGTATAATTCCCTATGTGAATGGGTACATTTATATCTGGCACTCCAGTCCATGTAGAAAATAGAATAGATTGGGAAAACACTGTTACTGTTGGGAAAAAAGATTAACAAATATTACTCTTATTGATAAAATATTATAAACTTTTCCTCTACTGGGAGCACTGTGTAGATAATTTTCATAATACGTTTAGTATCTTATATGATATTTTATGTAAAACAGGGAAATGAATAAAATCTTAAGTCAATTTTTTCAAACCTTTGTTAATGACAATGTTAGTTTACAAAAATAATATTTCTGATTATTAGTAGCCATTAGTATTTATGATACTAATTAATACAACTAGCATTCATGATGTGATGTTCAAAATTAAAATCACCAAATATATACAAATGTACAAAAATGTAATGATAATCATTGAGGTGAATGTACTTTAAATAATGGTGAACAAATCATGTTTATATATTAAAGGAATTGATACTGAAATTATATGACTGTCTTTAACAATTGCTTTTTATATTCCATGTTATTTAAAATGAAAAGGAATTAGAGAAGGCATTGACTTTTTAGGGATTGTTAGCAGTATTAAAAATATGCAAATTATGATCATTTGATAATGACCTAAAATTGGATTGTAAATAAAAATTATGGAATACATAAAAATATGTTGATAATAATATCAGATTGCAAACTACTGGGGATACAGTATGAAAGTGGAGATGTAGATTTATGCATTGATTTATTTAATTATTTTCATAGGTTCATAGCAGGGGACAGTTTATTCTTTGCTATTTCAATCCCCAGTCTTAGAGAGTTTCAGCCTTATGACTTCTTAAATGATTCTCCAACCATGCTCATGATCCCAGCCTCAGGTTCTCTGCTTGGAGTAAGACGGCCATCCATAGAGCTGTCTCCAAGTCGAGGATCCATGACAGGGACACTGCACGGTGGACCGTGGGTCTATGGCATCCTGGCCTTGACTTTGGTGGACCTCTGTGAACCAGACTAGTACACAGGAGCTCTAGAAACACTCGTCAGAGGGCAGACTCCACTTTAATGAAGGGTAAGGTACACTTACAGGGGTACAGGCAGGGGAGGAGCTAATGACCCTGAGAATGCCCACTGGTTATGACATCCTATGTTGAGAGTGGCCTCACCTGTGGATGGAGTTTGAGTCTGTGTTTCAAGCCTGCATGGCAGACAAAGCATGTTTGCTTCAGTGAAGCAGGGCAATATTTAATAATTTAGCTGGGTTCTTGCCAAGGCTAAAGTGTGGAGCAATGAACATGTCTGCTGGATTCAAACCCTAGGGGCAATGCGGGGTTCAAAAGCAAGCTTCAACACACTCTTAGTCCTTGGACAACCCCACACAGCCTCTGTATAATCTGATCTTAAGCCTAGACTTAGAAGGTTTCTGCCTCTGTACAATCTAATTTTTGAACCTAAACCTAGAACTTTTCAGCCTCTGAGACTTACTGCTGACTGAGCTCATTCTGACTAGCTTCTATACTCCGAATTTTAAATCATAAACTGTCTGCTTCTGACTCTCTGCTTTCTCTCTTAGCTTTTTCTGGACTGACTCTGCTCTTCTCTGCTTCTTCTGATCTGGACTGACTGTGAGATGACTGCACTCAAACTGCCTGACTGAACTAACTCTCCACTTCTACTCTTTGAGCACCTTGTCTCTTGTCTACTTCCACCTCTGTTTCTACCTTCTCTCTCTAGTTCTTCGGTCTGCTTCCAACTCACTTTTACACTGTGCTTCTTCTCAGTGAGCTCTCACTGCTTCTTTTCTGCTCCCACCTCTTTCTGAGCTCTGCTTCCTGTCTCTGCCTTTACACTCCACTCCTATTCTCTACTTCTCCATCCTGAGCTGGGATTAAAGGCATGTGCCACTACTGCCTTCTGAATTAAGTTTAAAGGTGTGTACTAGCATTCTTCCTATCCTAGAGCAGCCATGCTGCCTGAACAGAGATCAAATGTCTATCACAAAGGCCCTTCAAAGCAATCCTTTGCTAGAGCAGCTTGCTGTTCTAAAAGATTAAATATTCCTCTATTTGGTATAACTATTTGGTGTAAAATAAATATATGTGAAAAAGACCTTTGACCTTACCAGATGGTATGAAAAATTAATTCTTGGTAAGTTTCTTACGAAACTCTCATAAGTATAATATTATGGTAACAAATACAATATATTGTGAAATAACTGCCTCATGATGTTTAGGTTATTTTACAGTCTACAAAAAGCCTTAACTATAATAGAGACAATATATAAATTCAAACATCAGTCGGTTTAAGAATAACATTAACTAAATGAACAGAAAGAAAACAGAAGCACACAAACTAACATCATGGCCAAAGCTCCATAAAGGACTTCTGTATTATTTAAAAAGTGTTTTGAGAAGTTAGAAAAGTGAATTGAAATCTTACGAAGGGAGTATATAAGGTGAACAAGCATAAGAAATGTACATAGTCTTATTGCCTTAGAGCAGCAGATGGAAAAATCCACACTAAGTTATTGTGACCTATTTATTGTATGATAAATATTGTTTTATGTGTGTGTGTGTGTATAGACACACACATATACACGTACACACACACACACACATATATACACACACATATATAACACATGTATTATAGATAGATAGTGGATAAATGAAATAGATGATATATAGATAGATGATAGATAGATTTATTGATAGATTATAGATAAAAAAGACAGACAGACAAATGGATAGATCATTTGTAAACGTTCATGGGAATTTGACAAAAACAAATGTTAGAGAAGATGTGGAACAGAGGGAAGTATTTGATCCTATGGCATTGGAAAAGGAGTTACTCTGTGGAGCCAACAACAGAATTACTTATTTCTCCATTTTTTCCTCACTACTGGCGTGTGAAGGCTAGTAACATATCTATATAAAGTGTAAACTAAAGTTATGTAGAGGTTAATAATTTCTAAAAAACAGAAAAACTGGGCTATGCAAGGAAAAAATTAAGATTCTCCACCGTTTCCCTTTCTTTCATCATTAAATTTGATAATTATCTTAAGGCAGAATTGCTGAGTGCCTCGGGCAGCTGCACACAGACTGTCCTTCAGTTCCCTCCATTACTCCAAGTAATCATGCTAGATATCTCCCCTAACCCTAGCTGCATTGCCTGTAGGCTTGTGTGACCCCTTAGGTTCATTTTTGATGTAATAATCTGATTTAGGAACGTCAGAAACAAGTTACTATATAATTTTAGAAAATTGTGATAATCACATGATATAAATAATGATTTTCATAATTCTGGAAGAGACTGAACTCAAGAGTTTCCTCATATTTCCTGTTGAAGCTGTGCCATAGCCTCTTTCAAAGTGGGATAAAGATTTCCTATAGATATGTTTGGATTATCACGTTAAGAAATGATAGACTGGCAGAGCAGCGAAGGCAAAAAAGAAAGCACTGTGCTGCAGTATCTACTGACATCCATGATACAACACTCCAACATTTCCAGTTTCAAACCACTGATTCGTATATTTGACTTAAAAGGAAATAGAAAACTTGCCTGTGCCTAGGCACCGCCCCCAGCACTACTTGTTGCATTTCCTTTACTTGGTGACATCATGAAGCACTCCATGTCACCATAAGAACTCTAGAGACTATGAAGGCCAGCATGGGAAGGGTCTCTATAGTGTTCTGGAAACAAAATAGTAAAATCTGGTAATGTAGTTTCCGTTTTACTTCCAGGTCAAATCCTTCACCCTGGAAATAATTCCAAATCTGTTTTGCTGAATGAAATAATGGAGGATGAAAAATAAGTGTAGCAATTTCAGAAATAAATTTCCATTTAATATTTTGGATTTTTTTTCTCTGTCTCGTGTGTCTGTTCTCAGAGGTCCAGCTTTCTGTATTGATGAGAGGAAGTAGGAAATCAAAATGATGGTCTTCTCTTGTCTGTGTCTCCTACAGCACACAAGGCCTGACTTATCATAGCTCAGGATGTGGCAAAGGGTGATAATGTCCCTCTCTTCATGTGCCTCTTCCTTCCATCTTCCATCTCAGTGGCTGGGTCTTTTTTTCATGAACTCCTTGATCTTACCCATGAGCTGTGAAAACAGCCTGGGCTTAGTCTTATTTTTACTCTTTGATTCAATTTTAACACTGTTTAATGCACAAGACTAAGAAACATATAAGGCCATGCATGCTGTGATCACTTAGATTCCTTGACCTCTGGGCATTTCTGTCTTATCATCTATTTCTTGACTTTGGAGGCTTTTCATTTAAATATCTTTATATTTGTTATGATCACCTTTTCCCTGTGTGTTAAGTGATTGTAAAGATAATTTTAATCCTTCGCTTTGATTTTTTTTTCTATTTCCCTCTTTTAATGGCAAAAATCCATTGTACCTGCACTGGGTTTCATTTTTATACTAGTATTTAATATGCATTGGATGCATTTCCCAAACCCCTGTAATTATTTTTCTCTCCCCTCCTTCTTCTGTAGTCCTCCTCATCCCCTTAAATGGTTTTATTTCAACTGTCAGCCCATACAGACACACATATATGATTTTATGTATCTATATAAATTTAGAACATACAAATGAGAGAAACACTATTTGTCTTTATTAATCAGATTTAATTTGCTAGTCATATAATCTCCACTTTTGTGAAATTTCCCCAAAATACCACAATTTCACTTGTCTTAATGGCAGGAGATAGCACGGTCTGTATAAGTTCATTTTCTTTAAGAATTCTTCTGTTGACGGGCATCTAACTCCATTTCTCTACTTAGCTGTTGTGTAGTGTTGCAATGTGCAGATGTCTCTGTGACATGTTGACTGGGAAGCCTTCACGAATGTTTACCCATTTTTATTCCTCTGAGGATCACACACAGGAGGTTGTCCTAAAGTTAGAATCCTGTGTCTTATGGAGCAGGGTTCATTTTTATCAGTCTTATCAAACTGGAACTATGATACTTATTTCCGATGCAAATTTATCTCTTTGTTAAAGCTTGTTATTAAGGATGCACAAGATTATTTTGTTCAGGAAATATGCCTTTTCAATTCCTTACTCCTTCAGACTGCATTCTTTCACAGCCTATGTTCCATCTGTCAGAGTAATCTGGTATGTCTACCTTCAAAATACAGCTTCATGACAAGGCCTATAGCTTGTTTTCTATATTTTCTAAGTGCTTTACTGGTTTTATTCTCAATACAGAATAACAGGTGAATTAATCCACATGCCTAAGAAGCAAAGATATGTTAAATCAATAGCAATGATAATTATTTTCAATTTTTTTCTTCTGTAAGAAGTAACAAAAATAGTAGTTAACATTAGTCATAATACACATTTTTATAATTTATTAATAAAATACCAGAAAAATCATCTAACAGTCTGTAACAACAATGATAATTTGAATTATGTCTTTATCTCTTACTACAATCATTTTTAATTGAACACGGACGTATCCTTCAAATCTATTATTGGCTATTATGAACACAAATTTGACACATTCTTCACCAGGATGGCACTGAGTTAGGTTAAATAGTAGAAATAATTACTCCTCTCATTGTATATACTTCTCTTTTAGCATAAAAATTTGGCAATTAAGGTTTTCTTAAAAGGTTTTTTTATAACTACAATTATTTTCTCAGGTTTAATTAATTTATGTATTGTTTGTTTATATTAAATAAAATAGATCCAATTGCACATTCTTTTGTATAAATGTATTGATTTTATTAAGACTGCCCAGGTTTCTGTGTTTTTCCTCAGAAAATATGGTGCATAAAACCTAGCAGCAAACTAAGACTATGCATGGATTAATGGACAAGTGCACACAGTATGACCAAAAAAGTGAGTACTAAATATTTGAAATACAAGTCTTGAATTCTACTCACCTTTCGCATCTCATGCACAAAGGCTTGTGCTCTAAATTTTTGTTTTTTGAACTATCTGATTCTCTTTTCTTCAAACATTTGCCCTTTCCTGTGTCACAGACCTTTTACTCCCTGACATTCATTTCTTTTTCTTTCTTGATTTTTTTTATTGAAGATAACTTTCTTGCAAAATATCCTGATTATAGTTTCCTCTCCCTGTATTTCTCCCAGTGCCTCCCCAGCTCCCTTCCAGCAAGATCCATCCTCTTTCTGTCTCTTGTAAAAAACAGGCATCTAAGAAATGATAATAAGATAAAATGATGTAACTCAAAAACGAACAAATCATAACAGAATAAAAAGAAGCAGAGGGACAAATCCCCAGGGAGTGTGTAGCTGTATGAGTGTTTTGTTTTGCCTATGGTCGAGTGAGGAGCACCTTCCTAAACTAAAAGTGCTAGAAGGTAGGGATGATGGCTACCTCTGTCGGCATCAGCTCGACTTCTCTGGGTTTCATGAATTGCATAGGTGTTGTCTTCATCAGTAGGGCCTTGACCTCAGTTTGTAAAAAGCAACCTATAGCCTTGGCAATGACCTGGGTTGTTTGGGGGCTCGCATGGGACCCGTTTGCCAACAACTCAATTAGTACTCATTCCAGATACTAGAAGCTTCTTTTGGTGACAGGAGATGTCCAGGTGAGGTTCTGTCTGCAGTTATGTTGCCCGTTTATATATGTATTTATTCTAGGAAGCTTCTATTGTGTTAGGTTTCTATACTATCAATCAAAGGCCCTTAATTGTAGCTAACTCTCTCTGTATTCCTTCTCTTCTCCCCCTTTTCCCTCGTAGACCTTGCTTGACTCTTCCATTCCAGTTCCTCTGTTTCATCCATTCATATCTAGCTACTCTATTTCCTCTTCTGAAGGAACCTATCTCTCCCATCCCAAGCCTTACTCTAGACATAACCCCTGTGGTTCTCTGATCGAGCTTTCTTATGGCTGACTTAATAGCTAATATCCACATATAAGTGAATAAATATATTTGTCTTTCTGGGTCTGGGTTACCACATTCACCATGATTTTTTTAGCTCTATCTATCTACCTGCAAATTTAATTTTTTAATGGCTAAGTAATATATCCTTGTGTAAATGTAAAACATGGCTCTATTGAGGGATAACTAAGTTTTTTTCAATTTTGGGCTATTATGAATAAAGTAGCAATGAACATGGTTGAGTATTTAATCCATTGCCCTTGATGTAGTAATTGCCGTGGCCAGAATGTAATTCAGTTTATTGGGTGTCCTTGATAATCATCCAGTAAATGGCAGGTGGAGTGGTCAATGAGACTATGTCAACTATGTAAATTTGTCTTTCTTGCATGAAAGTTCAGGCAGATGACTATGTAGGTATAGTGTTCATCTAGTACTCAAGACTCTGGGTTCAAACCAAGAAATTCCTGTGGGGCTTATCATCCTGTTCATCTTCCTTCCAGATGGCTTATTATATATGTCTTGGTTGATGTTGTCTTTTCCTCTCCTTTCATTCTCTGCAAATTGAAAATTTGTCTCATCAGATGCATTTGCTTAGGGTACTAAACACCTGTTAGATTTTCTTCTGTATTTCCCATTTTTAGTAGGAAACATTTTGTGTTAAATTTGTGCAGTTTATTGTCCTCTTTTAGTCACAAATATTCCCATAGTGAGAATTTCCTCTAGGCCTTCAAATAAATTCTCTGCAAAATTATAGACAGATAACTTGATATCACTAGTAACCTTTAATGAGGATTTATTTCATAAAATATGTGTATATATTAGTCAGGAAAGTAGAAAGGTAAGAATTCCAGGTAATTTTAAAAAACATGCTAATATTAGCGAAAAGATTTAGGTAGAAAGGGTATTCAATCAACTAAGACACTTGAGAAAAATGTGACTGTCACTTTGTAATTAGAAATAATTTCAATATGAAAGTACAGAAAATGTAATCAAAGTAGCTTACTATGTCCTTTATTAATACTATGAAAATTAATGACTTCAAAAAACCTGATTATCTAACTTGCCTTTCAAATATTTAAAATAAAGTATTTTTATGCCTCCTCTAAATGCTACATACTATTAAACTGCTTCATTAAATGTTGCTAGATACCAAAATACCTTTCCTAAAATAAAAATGCAAATAGTGAAAAAAATGGGTTCAGCATGTGATAATATTGTACAGGTTTGTTTCTCCCAATATCAGAACATGAAGTATTTCAATGAGAATCGCATCCAGAGGTGGCATATGTAAGGAGTTAATATGTTAATTTTAATAATTAATACCTAATCGTAAGAAGCTTGCAGGTAAAAACCATCATGCACTGAATGTCTATCCATCTCAGCAAACTTGGAAATTATTGGAAGAGGCATTCTGAGGTTGTGGACCATCACACTGGATTTTACACGTTCACTGTCAAATATATTTTCATATGATTTTCCACCACCAAATCCCAAGAAATCCAGGAAAATTAAGTCTAGAAAAACAATTAGCTTTATAACTTCTTTCATGACTCAAGAGTCTGTTACCTGCATTCAGTCCTTCCTTAACAGTAATAATTACCCTTTCTTGTTTTCCTTTCTGCATGTTATACTGTGCCACTTGTGCATTTGTACATAAGAGTACACACACACACACACACACACAGAGTGCCTGCATTCCCATGTATCAGTATTCACATATGAGAAATAAGGATTTTTTTTCTGAGATTAAGTAACTTTAGATTATATTGTATATTCTGAGTCTATCTGTTTTCCTACAAATTTTGCGATTTTATTTTCCTTTAAAGCTACAAAGTATTCCATTTTATACATGTATGAAATTTTCATTATCTATTTATTTGCTGACAGACAACTAGGTTGCTATAGTAGATAAAGCAGCAATAAACGTGGTGGTTTAATTATCTCTGTGGTTAGGTATAGAGTTCTCTGTGGTGTATATGCCCAGGAGTAGACTAACTAGGTCATATGAATATTACCACACTGATTTCTATGGTGGGTCTATTAATTCATGCTTTTATGAAGAGTAAATAATTTGACAGTGATTTTCTTGGAGCTAGAGATATTGAACACTTTTAAAAGTGGTTACTGGCCATGTGTGTGTATGTGTGTGTGTGTGTGTGTGTGTGTGTGTGTGTTTTTATGTTTAATCGTTCGTTCATTTGCCCATTTGTTAATTGGCAGTTTTATTTCCTTGGAATTTAATTTCTGATGTTTCTTGAAAATTCTGAACATTAGCCTCTTGTCTGAATTGTTGCTGGTAACGATTTCAAAGTTGTTTTTTTTCCCCATTGTGTGGAATGTTGAGTCTGCTCTTTGTTTGTTTGCTTGCTTTACTTTTCCTGGCCAACGTTTTGTTTTCATATAACCTCATCTTTTAATACACAGGGCTAGTTCCTGTGCTGTTGGTGTTGTATTTGGAAAGTTCTAGCATACCTAAATGCCTTGAAGGGTTCTCCTTGTATTTTATTCTAGAAGTTCAAAGGTTTAAATTAAGTTCTTTGGTACATTTTCAACTGATTTTTGTTCAAGGTGAAAGGTAAGAATCTTCTGCCGACAGAATTCCTGTTTTCCAACACCATTTTTTGAGCAGGCTGTCTTTATCTCCAATGATTGGTTTGCCATTTTGTAAAAAGTTAAGTGGTCATAGATTTGCCATTTTATTTTCAGGCTCTCAATTCTATTCTCTAGTCTGCCTGTCTATTTTCATGCAAGCATAAAACTGCCTTAATCAGTATAGCTCTGTAATATAATTTGAGATTGGGTATTATAGTATTTCTGCTGTGTTCTTAATCTTCCATACTGTCTTGGCTACTCACGGCTTTTGTGGTTCTGTGTGAATTCTTGTAATGTTTTTTTTTTCTTAATCTATAAAATATAACATTCGAATTCTGAAAAGTTTTACCTTAAATCTGTAAATTAATTTTAGCATGTTAAGTCATTTTCACAGTATCAATTCTGTCAACCCTGGAATATGGAATGTCTTTCTCTTGTCTAGTGTCTTCTTTTTCAATGTCTTTAAGTTTTCATTAGAGTAGTGCATATTTTAAGGGTAAACAATAATACCATCAATGTAATAGTCCGTCTAATGTCAAGAATAAAATAAGCCTTTTTTGCAAAACTATATTTATTCCAGCTGTGCATGGTGGTAAATGTCTATAACCCCAGCACTCAAGAGGAAGATGCTGGAATCTGGTAAGTTCTAGACCACCCTCTGCTACAGAGCAAGGCTGTCATATGAAAAAAAAAAAGAAATTAAAAAACCCTTCAGGAATACATTTATTCAAACATATCAGGTCCAGCTACTTACAAAAATCTTCTGCACTGAATGATAATTCCATGCAATAGTATATGTGCAAAGGCTTATTTTGTTAAAACACTTTTTACTTTTCTTTTTTTTTAACTTATTTTTTTCTTCATTCTTACCACTCATCCTGACTGGAGTCTCCCCTCCTTCCAGCTCCACCCACTTCCCCTCTCTCTTAGATCCACTATCTCACTCCCATCCTACCCCCCTCTTCCCCTCAGAAAAGAGCAGGCCCCTCAGGATTACCAATTGAACAGGGTATAACAAGATGGAATAGGACCTGGTACAAGTTCCCATATCAAGGCTAGAGGAGGCAACCCAGCAGGAGGTAGAGGATCCCAAGGTCAGGTAGAAGAGTCAGAGATACTCCCCTCTCCAACTTTAAGAGTTCCGGAACACCAATCCAAACTATGTTAATATATGTGTAGGGAACCTAGCACAGCCCCATGCAGGCTCCATTACTGCAGCTTCATTCTCTGCAAGCTCCTGTGAGTCCTAATCAGTTGATTAGTCACCATGTTCTGCTGGTGACCTCAACACCTGTGGTTCTCACAATCCCTCCTCCCCTCTTAAGTGGAGTTTCCTGAGCTCTGCCCAGTGCTTGGCTGTGGGCGTCTGCATCTGCTCCCATCATCTATAGGAGGGAGCCTCTCCAATGATTCTTGACTATGCACCAATCCTAGGTTTACAGGCTATTCGGTCTAGGGTTCCTGGCTATTCCCTGCGGTGTCAGGCGTGGGCTCTCTCTCTTGTTGTGAGTTTCTGCCCCCCACCCATTGCCCCAGCACATCCTGTAGAGAGAACAGATTGTAAGTCAAAGTTTTGTGGCTGAGTTGGTATCCCAGTCCCACCACTATATGCCCTGTCTGGTTACAGGAGTCTCTAATGTGGGCTTCGTCTCCCCCATTACTGGGAGTACTTGCCAGAGTCACCCTCGTAGATTCCAAGGTGTTTCCACTGCCCAAGCCTTCCAGGTCACCCCCAAATACGTTTTACTTTTCAACATCAGTGTTTTGGAGAATATTTCCTTCATTAAGGAATTTGAGTTGCTGTAGTATTTTTCAAGATGTTATAGTTTGCTTGTCTTCTGACAGGATAAATAATTGATAAGTGCTTCCTATAAGCAATTAGGAGAAATTAGGATAATTTAACCTCAATTCATATACAAAAGATTAAAGTATACATAAGGTGAATGGGGAATTTTTTCAACTGATTCAGGAGAGGTGAGGAATTCTTATAGATAAGGACTATTATTATTTGATTTAAATTGATTGATAGTTTTGTTTACGTCTCTTTTTCTTTATTGCTGTGTGTTCAGGAGGTTCCCTCTATTATCGGGCTTGTCAGGAACTTGTTATGTAGCCCAGGCTAATCTAGAACTAACTATTGAGCTCCAGAAAGCCTTTGACTCATGGCCTTCCTGCCTCATCCACCCAGGTGTTGAGATTATACGTGAATGCCACCACACCTGGATTGACTGACAGTTTATATTCTAGTTTTATATATGCAGTGGGTGTCTATTGGTCACTGCACACATTTCTGGGGAATGTTTTAAATAAGAGAGTTGGTTGCTTTTATATTTTAACCTAAAAACAGTTCCGAATAGCAGTAATGAGCATCTTTAAGCAAGCTTTAAAATGTTCAGTGAGGTTTGAGCGCAGTGCATCAGCTCATTGATTGTTCCCTCCCTCAGGCTGCCGCATTCAGAATCTCTCCCTCATTGCAGACGAGACACATCTTGGGATTGAACGGGCTTATTTCCAAGAAAGCGTTGATTAAAAGGAAATAATAACTATGTACTCTTCATTGTCTTGTTATGGAAATCGTATTCTCATTCTATAGTATGAAAATAATTGGCCATGGCCACTGGGACACAATAATGAAAGGGAAAACTACATGGCTTTTGTTTTTTTTATGAGAGTTCCATCATACAAATCACCACAGATCCAACTTCATAAAGTGGCCTTAGCAGGTAAGAAGTACACTCAGGCAGAAACTTGAATGTGAGGAATGCTACATGAGCTATGTGATCTTGAATTCTCACGTGTCATATATGTGGTCATATATATGTGTCATATATGTGGTTTCAACTTATTCCTTTATGTTTCTGTGTGAGAAGCCTCATAGTCTATGTTAATTCTGCTGCTGCAACAAGACACAGTGACAAAAACGAAACTGAAGGGACTCAAGGGTTGATTTCAACTCTCAGGTTACAGTTCATCAATAAAGAAGTCAAAGGAAGAACTTGGGCAAAAACTGAGAAGGAACGAGGCTTCTGTCTCACAGACTCATGCTTCGGTAGCTTACTTATATTTACCAGGACCACATGCCCAGGGAATGGTGCCTCCCATGGTGGCCTGTGACCTTTTGTGTCAGTTGGCAATCAAGACATTCCCCTAAAGATGTTCCTGAAGGCCATTGTGATTTAGGAAATCTGTCAAGTGAGACTCTTTATCAGATGACTCATTATTATAGAAAAACCTAGTTTAAAATAAAACTCCTCAGGAATAACTAGTAAACTATCAAGCAATTCTGACTTGAGGGTCTCAAATAAGGATGAGAAAGTATATTCTTCTGTGTGAATTGGAATCCTGACAGGAATTTTACTTTAATGTATTTGCAGATACCTTACTGGTGCTCTTTCTAGAAAGAGTCAGAGAAACACTAAGGCAAGTATTTTGTTATAGATAAAGGATAATTAATCTCAGGTCCAATGATTAACAAATAGAAACCCTAATCTGATGTGCATTTCCAGAAAAAGATCTTAATCAAATACACTGGAATTAAATGATGGAGTGGAAAGACAAGGAATAATAAAACTAACAAAACACTAATGATATACAGACAGCAAGATCAAAATTATTTGAGAAGACAAAATCCTCATTAGGCAAGATTCATAAATGACAAATCCAATTCAGAAAAAAATGTACTAATACTAAAATCCTAAAATTGTGAGAATGAGATTTTATGATTTACTTTGTAATGAAAAATTTGAAATTGGAGATGAAAAATGTAAAATTCTAGAAATATACATTTAACCAAATCAGATTCAAGAAGAAATATGTCTTAATATGTCTTAAATAATTTGCTTTGCTATATATCATCTTCATCAAGGTTTAAGAAATTCACTACTCATTTTTTCCTCTCATATTTAAACTCAGATTAAAGCCTATCTTACAAAATCCCTTGAAGGAAAAAAATATTTAAGATTTTTGTGGTAATATCAGAAAATCCCTGATATAAAGACTTTCCAGAAAGCTTACAAAAATTACCTGATAATATCTCATTTTCAAAAGCCTTACATAATGTCAGGAGATTAATTCAGGAATCTATGTCCACCAGATAAAGAGAAAGTGAAGGGAACCGTTATCTAAGAAAATAATCCACCAGTTAAAAATGTAAAAGTCCTTAGGAAAATTAGAGAAATTACCATTCGTAGAGTAATATATTTACCATAAATTTGTCTGCATACAGCATCAATATGCAAACTCAATAATACATTAATGTTTCTGAAAGATAGGTTAAATGAAGAATTTTTCTTGAACTGATGTAATTTGTTGTAACATCATAAATGAATTAATACCTTTAGATAAATCAGTGGATGATGTGAAAGATCCCTACATGTAGAGCTAGAGAACATTGCTAAGAAAAATTATAGGTCCAAATAAAAAGTATGCCATGTGCATGTCTGTCAGGTTTAATAATGTGTGAGTTACTCATGTATGTTCTGCAGATTACTCTTATTCCAACCAGAATCACATGATGTGATTTGGGAGGTTGAGAAGCTGATTCTACAATTAAAATGGAAATAGAAAGACCAAGACCATGTTGGTCTTGAAATATGTGAGAACAAATTCAGCAGGTGCATGCCAAGAATTAACAACCCTATAAAAATTCACAGCAATTGAGAAAGTGCATTAGGAGAGTAAAGACAAACCAACCAACCTGTAAATGAGAATATACACATGTTAAGTGTCTCTTAAAGAAGGATGCTTAATTTAGGGTGAAAGTAGCATTAGAGGGTCATGATTAACAGTACTGTTTTTAATATGTGGACCCAAGTCACTTGAAATTTAGGCATAAAAGATACACATTTTGTTGAGATTTCATGAATGCAGTTTTCTGTCATGTAATATACACAAGACCCATATAATGACAATAATGGATCATTATAATTGCTATACTATCAAACTTTTTTGATTTCCATAATATAAAGGGACCCTTTCTTTATTACAATATATAAGTCAAGAAATGAGTTTTCCTCATACGTATGTGTGCATGAATTTGTGAATACATATGTGTGCGTGTGTGGGTTTTGCATTAGAGTATCTTAAAAATTGTGTATTTTCTCCACACCACAATTCTTAGATTTGGAAGGGTGATTCCTTTTCTCTCTTTATAGTTTGGCAAATTTCTATTGATATTTCCTTGGGTTCAGAAACTTTATTTCCCAGGCACAAACAGTATACTAAAATGTTTATATAAATGACTCTTCATCTATTTCCTAATTTTTCAACATCTACCATTTCTTTCAAATATTTTCATCTCTGTCTTTCTGCTTGACTTTTTCATCTGTCTTTCCTGCTGTCTTTTCCACTTAGAGCCCTTACTATATTTATCATTTTGAACATAGTTGGTCTAAATTCCCAACATGAGTGTCCATCACATACAATGTAAGAATAAAAAAAATTTTTAACTCTTTTCTTTTCCCTTCAGTACAGTTGGGATGGAAGTTAGACATACTATACTTAATTAAAATAGCAATGGCATATACATTGGATGACCTCTTAGCCCTTAAGAACACTTGATGCTTTTTCAAAGGAACAGATTTTGGTTTCAGGAATCCACATTTTGTGGTCAACCCAGATTCATTGCCCTCCTCTTGTCTACATGGACACCAGAACATAAGTCTCTCTCCCCCAACCCTTCTCTCTCTGATACTTATATAAATAAAATAATTAAACAAGTCTTAACAATAACAAATAAACCTTTAGGGGTATGGAGGTAGACCAAGAAGAGAAGCACTTGGTAATCTGAGTGGATGGCAGTCCCTGATACTGGATGGCTGGTAGGAAGTGTTGTTGCTAAGGTCATGACTTGTACTACTTTGTGTCGTTCTATCTGTATTTAAATGTTGGGAGCAATGACTTTTCCTATGGCTTCTGCTCTCTGATGCCTCTAAGAAAAGTCAATGATTAATCAGCCTTCAGTTTGCTGGGTTGGAGCATGACCTCCATGTTCCATGTGAGCAGAAAAACAGGCAGGTTTTCTTTTTTTAAAAAAATAAACTGAAGTCTTGTGATCTGAAGAAAAGCACCAATAATAAAGAATTTTTCTCTTCTTTCATGCTATATTCATTCTGAGTGTGTTTAAAAGAATAGTGAATTGCTTGAAATTAGTAAGAGCACCCTAGTTTTTTTATTTTTTATTTTTAGCTGTACCCCTTCAGATGGAGCAGGATGTCAGGAATGAAGTGGTACCTCTTTCTCCTATCTTATATTAGCTCTGGTGTATATTATTAGCTGCTAAAACTTGAAAATCAATTCAGAAATCAAAGAAAGAAATCAAATGACAAGTGGAAGAAGTTTTAAAAGTACTGTTGTTTCCCTTTTGCTATTGAGCAATTAAAAAGTGAAGGTCTATAGGAACTGATGAACATTTTGAGTCAGAAATAGGACTATACCTCAGCTAAGAGTTAACGAAGACTTTGCAAATATTCCTAGTTTTCAGACAGAGGTAACTTAAGGTTCTAGATATATTATTAAACAGATAGTAATTTGTCTCAACTTGTGGTACTTTAGTATAAATAGGTGTTGGGACTCTTATCTTCCAAATGTGTACTCATAACTAAGTTGTAGATAGTGTATTCTGGGCCACTTATAACATGTTAAGAACTTTGACTTCTCTGCAAGAGTTTTCCAATTATTAGAGTCCCATAGATGTAATCATATGTCATATCATTGGGAAAAACTGACTACTCTGTTAACACTTGCTCGTGATTTTGAAATAGAGCAGCTTAAAAGAACAACAACAAAACAAAAACAGCTTAAAAGAACAAATGAAACATAATGATGTACAAAGATAAAGATGACTGACATCTTTAAGGATGGCAAAGTTTATAAATGACATATGTTTACATAAAGGAGTTTTAAAATAAAGTTTATTAATCTCCTGTCATATCTATACTGGCATGCATCTTTTCTCTTGCTTTTATCTGTTCTGTTTTTTTACCCCAGTACATGTAACAATTTTATGTTATTTCTTTTCCTAGGTCATAGTCTTTCTAAAATTGCTTTCCTAAAGTCATCTGATAGAGAAGTGTGTCACAACCTGCTCGGTCCAGCATTTCTCTAAATAGAAAGTGAAGTCTGTGTTCTCTCTGTTTGTCCCTCCTAAGGCAGTAACTTATCTCTTCAAGGGCACATTTACTGAAGTGCTGACTTAAATTAAATATTAATATTGATTTACTCCAAACAGAAAATGTGCCCTAGTTTAAAAGAATGAGAAATATTTCAAACTTTTATATAACTTTCAGTTATTTAAATAATAGTTTAAGTAGAGAAATAAGATTTTCATGTAAAAATTTGTACCACTGTTGGAAGTTACAGGATGTTAAATTAAGTTTGAATTCAATAGTATATATTAAATATAAATATTTGCATATCTGTAGCTATTATTTTGAATTAAACACAAGCTTCAAAGTATCTTATCATAAGAAAATATTGTAGATTATACATTATAAGTATTGTTTTATCTCTTATGTTTTAATATAATAACCATGTGTTATTATGTATTCATATGTGTGTTCATATGTATCTTTAACTATTGTATTTTTTATGTCTTAAGTAAAATACATTATCTCAAAAAACTAAATATCAATACTTGCCTTAAATATGTGTAACTTCATCAATATATTTGGTAAAATGTTCTAAATAAACCCATGGTATAAATATAATTTCAAAAGAAAATTTTATATAGAAATGAACATCAATACTGGATAATCAGAGTATTCAAAATTATAAAAAAATTAAAATATTTTACTATTACTTTTTACTGGCTGGATAATTTTTTTTCTGAGTTCATAGAAGAAGTCAGTGTAAAATATAGACAAAAACAACTCTTAAGAAAAATTTTAGAGAAGTGTTGGCCTAAAATGAAGAACAATTTCCTCAAGTAGAAACTTCTCCTACAACCAGAACTTATGGCTGACAGGGTTTAAATGTATATTTTAATCAAATAGGGGTCATCAGATATCTTTACACATGTTAAAGTATCACATTATAACCCATACACAGATATATAGAGTGTCAATTAAAGAAAACTGATAAAAGAGTCACTCTGTGTGATTTATGTTAAACTGTGTCTGTAAGTCAGAACACAGAGTTCCATCTTATTTTGAGGCCATCCTATCAGAACTTTGAGTAGCCGTAGTGTAAAGAATTTACAATGTCAAAAACATTTTTTCAATGGGAAAACTGTGAAAAGAGCCAAAATTCCTTTATTAATAATAAATAGTTTTGATCAAAATTTATATAATGTGATCATATGGTAAGAAGTACATTTTGCTATACTACAAAGTCCCACCAACATGATTGGCTAAACATAAACTGAACAAGGACAACAATAGACATGCTAGAGTGGACAAGAGAAAGTCTCAACCCTACTCAAAGAACTACAAACAACTAAGGAATGCTGAGACCTGGAGAAATAGTCTTTCCAAAAGAAGACTGCATTAATTGGTAATCAAATGGTCAATCTTAACTCTATTTACTTATCTCTTTCATTTATCTTTTTTCCCTCCATCTCTACTGTCATGACTGGAATCTAAACTACTAGCTATCTTTCTTTACACTGTGGTAATAGGTATTATTATTGTGGTAATAATATCTATTGTGGTAAAAACATACATCATAAACTTTCCATGTTATTAGCTTTAAGTATACAATTTAGTATTGTTCACTCCCATTTACATTCTGAAACTTATCCTCAGCTATTGTTTCTTCTAAATATATAACTCTACACTCAGGAAAAGCTTCATTTCTCTCTCTCTCACACAGCCTCATGTCACCACCAAACTGCTTTTATTTTCTATGACTTGTACAACTTTCTGTAGCTCAGTTACACAGAATCATGAAGTATTTGTATTTTTCTGTCTTGCTTATTCAAGAGTATAGTGTCTTCTGGGTTAACACATGACAGCATTTTGTTGCTTTTGAAGGTTGAATATTCCATTTTATGTATAGTCATATTTGGTTTATTCGGTCATCCATTGATGGGTATCTGCTTCATTTATTTCAGTTATAACTCAGAGGACAGAATGCCATCACTCTAGTAGTTCTATTTTAGAAATGTTTCTAGTGCCCTTCTTAGCAGTTGCTTTATTCTGCACTCACTAACATTGCTCGTGGTTTTGGCTTCTCTACATCATTTCAAGCACTTATTTGTTTGTTTGCTTGTTGTTTGTTTTGTTTTTAACCTTAGCCACACACAATGCAAGGTAAGATAGTGGTTTGGGTTTATATGTCTTGATCACAGCCAACCTTTTCCTGTACTTGTCTGACATTCACATGTTGTCTTTGCAGAAGTGTACATTCAAGTCTTTCTGCACTTAAATATAATATCACATTCTTGGATCATTTATGTTGTGCTGTTGAATTGTAGTTCTTTTTACATATTCTAGGAATGAACATGTAAACATGTCATATATATCTTTTCAGATATATATTAATAAATATTTTCTTCTAGCCTTTTTAATCTTATGTTTTAGTCTTTTGATTTAATCGTTTTAGTCTTTTTATTTATCCCTTTAGTCTTTTAATTTAATTGATTTGTCTCTTTTGTTTTAATCAACTTATTTCCCAAACTCTTTTTTTAGATAATCATAAAAATTAACATGATCACCTCTTTCCCCACTTAATAGGTATTAATGCCTTTTCCAGTGTCTCAGGATTCAGATCATGTCTCATAATCTGACATCTAAAAATTTATAAAATGCCAAATTTTTGCTTATTTTTAGAAAGCATCTCACTATGTAGGCCTGAAATTCTTTATGTAGACCTGGACTTAAAATTCACAGAAAGATCTGCCTGCCTCTGTCTCCCAAGTGCAGAGATGAAAACTCTGTTCACTTCATGAATCATGTGCACACTTCTTCATCTCTCACATTTCACATGAGTCCAGTTATTCTTCCTGTCACTAGCAAGTCTCCTGCTATCTTTGGGTCCCTTTTCTATGCTTTTACTGTGCATTGGTTTTCTCCTTATGCTTTGAAAAATGGACATTTGTTTCATCATGTTCTCAGATTGAGTTCTATTTATTATAGGAAGTCTCCCCTTAGTATAAAAAAATTAGTTATGTGTTATGGAAGTTCTGTAAACTTGTTTGTATAATTTATCAAAACTTAGTGGAATGTTCTTTCTGTGAATTATTTCATGACTCCTTATTTATAATTTTAGACATATCAAGAACTCATTCCTCTCAGAATTGTGTCTTCAAGTCTAGTAAACTTCCTCTATTTAACTACATAGTACATATTTTGAAATCACTAAAATAATAAATGAAGGATTTTTTTATTATTGTCTATGAGCGTGTGTGTATGTCTGTTGGGAGGGGAGAATCACTTTCCTATGGTAGTCAAAGGATAACTCCCTGGGATTCAGAGGTCTCCTCAACCAGGAATAACACTCAGGTTGTGAAGTCTACACAATGATCACTTTTCCTGCTGTGCCATTTCCCTGTTCATAATTGTCTGATATCTACAAAGCAGTCTTAGCTAGAGCACTATAACCAATGATGTTTGTTTGAGAAATACAGAGGCTGGACCTGGAGGAAGGATGATATATACTGATACCTAGGGGTAAAATGTCAAGTAAAATATCTAGGCTGCTGCAGTTAATGAAATATAGGGAAAATCTACCCTGGGATAGGAGTTAGAACTCAAAGAACTGATGAAAGTCAGAATTTATTTGGAAACAAGACTAACAAACAAGCACATAAATAAATGAAATAAAAAATACAAAGCAGCAGGAAGTTCCTAGGAAATTGGTATAGATGGAGTTGAAGAGAGGTGCAGGATTTTACCAACCCTGAGACTTCAGACTGGGAGGTTTATTGAGGGTGAAACACATTTCCAAAGAGAGCAAAAGCTTCAGTGTTCTGACCTAAGAAATGAACAAAACTAACACTATTGAATTTCCTTCAAATTTTGAATGTTTTCTTTGAGTTACTGCAATTCTCTGCTGCATAGTTTAGTGTGTCCCTCGGGTGTGTGTTCATGAGCTACACTTACTCTCCCTTATGTGATATTAAGAGGAAGGAAATTTACTTAATCCGAACTGTGGGTCTTAGCTGTGGAGGATTTGGGGGGTGATTAGCATTAGATTATGTCCTCAGGTTGGAGCTTAACCCTCAATTAAATGTTTATGGATTTATAAGGAGATGCAGAAAGAGCAGGAAACACACAACAGTGCTTCTGTGTGTGAACATGCAATTCTATCATCTTGGGAGACCGTTACTAAATGAAGACCCTTAACCGATCTTGTGCCTGTCATGACTATGAACCAGAATTAACCTTTTTTCTTTCAAATGTACCTACTCTGTGGTATATGTTATTTGGTAACAGAATACAGACTCATACATGTGACATCACTTGTTAGAATCAATGTAATTTCCTTATTAGGCTTGTATTATTTGTACTACTTTAAGACAGATTCCTACAGTTTTTGCAAGGACTTCAAAGTAGAGCATACAGCCTTAGTGATGAGGAACAAAGTGTTTGGTTTGAGTGAACAAGGCCCTGGGTTCTGTCCTCAACTTGTTTGCCAGGTGAAACAGTCAAGAACACTTTGCTCTGGCTTCCATTAGTGTTTGCAAGCACCAAAGGAGGAATGTATGCAATATTGTCTTCCAGAAATCATTTTTCCCTATGAACAAGGAAAATGACTGATTTTCTCTTTTTAAACTGGAATCTAATTATAATATATTAAATTTTTCTCTAGTTTTAATAATGTGATAAATATTTGGTCCACTTAGATCAGGAGTGTGAAATCATCAACTTTGACTTCATGTGAAAGTTTTATTGTCTGACTCTATTCTTTTTATTGCTTGCATTACACCAAGAGAGGAGTTACTTTTCATACATGGAGGAAAGAAAAACAGTCAACACTCGTTTTCTAGGTAATGTTTAATACATGACTATACATGAAGAGAGTTTTGTCCTTACTATTTCATAAAGATGTCTTTTACCCTTTGAAATGCCAGACTCTGACAGCTATGAACTCTTCAGTTTGTTCAACAAGCTCTGACTTTGTGAAAATACCAAGTGTATACAAGGGGCTGACCTTTAAGCTAGACTTGGCTTCTATTGCATATTTTAAGTCTCTGTGGTTGAACTCCTCTCAAAGTGCTTTTATTAGATATTATCATAAATGCAATAGTTATTTTATAAATCATCACATAATATTGCATTCTGTGTGTATCAGAGGAGGGGTAGAGGCTGGAGGGCGCTGACAGCTGCATTATCATTTAATCACCAGCCAGTCGGTAGAAGGCTTTTTGCTCTCCCAGGATGCTTCTCGTTTTCATCAGCAGTAGTTGTGCACAAGAGCAAATCAATCAAATTCAGAGCCTTATATTTCTTATATTTTCTCCACAAAGCCCATTAAGCATAAATCCTTTCATACAAATCAGTGTATTTCTTTACCTGCCTCCCAGGTTACTTGGTTGCAAAATGAGGAGTTTTGAGCAATAGCATTTGAGATTCCATTCTCCCGTATCATACCATGCTACAGAGTCTCAGTGTGGGTGATATTATTCCCAAGGGTGTGTAAATTGTTACCTTAGGATGAGACATCATAGATATTATAATTGTCGATGACCTGCCAAAATATCACAATATATAACCAGATACATAATCACTGTGGTTTATGAAAACTCCACAGGAAGAGGGGTTTGATTAGCAAAAGCATGTTGTGGGTTGGTGAGATGACTTAGCAAGCAAAATTGCTTTCCCTGAATGTGTGACAACCAAGTTTGATTCCAAGACCCCAAGAAGAAAAGAAGAGCTAACTTTTGAAAATTGTCCTCTGACCTACATACACACTGATAAATGTATGCCGGTACTCTTACATATATACCACATGCATATACATGTACACCAATAATAATCAAGGAAATATCTTAAAGGAAAAGCCGTGTTGTGAAGGCTCTTTAGAAGGTGAGATTTTTTTTTGGTTGAGAAACATTGTTGGTAGGTGTTTGCACATGTCAGTTCACAAGCCTCAGCAGCATCGTTCATTCAATTGCATCTTGTCTTCCCGCTGATGTCATACCACCACTATCCACTCTGCCCTGATTGACATTCAGTGATTATTTTCCTTCTTAATTTGCGTCTCTATAGATACTGATTTGCTTTTCAGTTTGGATTATCTGAATTATATCATCATTTTGAAATAGAAAAGAAAAGAAGACAAGGAAGAAAGAAAAAAGAAAAGAATGTGATTTGACTTACTATTTATGTAAATATTGTAGGACAGTTTCTCTACTTTCAAATGCTGGATACAAAATATGCTCTTACAAGTTTGAATCCAACATTTGGAGAAAAAACAAGAATATGTGTTTGCTTCAAATATATTTAACTGCACCTCCATTTTAGGAGGAAAATTAAAACAGAACAAATAGAACTAAAATACAGACAGTGTCCCAGAGTAATGGCAGAAATTGTCATAAAAGGTAACAAGGACTCATAAGTCAATTCTTGAAGATTTAATACTTCAGATTGAAGCAGCAGAAAAAACTATTCAGGTTACAATGACACCAGTATAGTTTCTGTAAGTCTAAAATGATCATCTACTCCTGGTTGTAGTCATAATAACCAGCTGATGCTCCCCACAACCACCATTTTGCCATCTTGCCTGGAGTCCTAATCTCAGCAGCCGCAATGCATTGCTGCACTTTCTGATCAAGCAGCAATTTCCAATACAAATGCTGATTGAGCATTTCTCATGATCCACAGGCAAACTCTGGGTATATAAATGCATAAGATGTAATTAAGTAGATAATCTGTTTGAGTTCCTACTAAATTGTGATTGAGATATTAAATTCATGCATACACCATCATACAGACACATACATAAGTACATATCATATGACATAAATACATAATGATTGTAGCAGGCAGAATATTCTCCACTCTAAGATATACCATGTAATATAATAGTAGATATACCACAGGGGAAATGGGATGAATGACAGATAGAATTGATGTTGTTAATCAATTAGCCTTAATATAGAAAAGATTATTCTGGATTAGCTGGTACATATAAGGTAATAAAGAGAGTCAAAGTATGAGAGAGAAGGAAAGATGCAGACTTGTCAGAACATGAGCGATAGCATCATATAAAAAGATTCAAGTAGCCTTCACTGGCTTTGAAATTTAAGGTGGGAATTTATGGAGATAGTTGAGGGAAGCTTCTAGAAGGTAGACAGGAAAGAAAGAGGATTCCTCCTAGTACAATCATTGCATGCTTCCAAGCTTGCATGTCTGCATGCATACATACATGCGTGTGTGTGTGTGTGTGGCTATCTAAAGAATCCTGAGGAGTTTGTCAGGTCCCCAACACTGTGCATCACCAGTTGTGGGTAATGGGAATAGAACTCAGGTCCTCCAAAGAGCAGCAAGTGTTCGTAACTGCTTAGCTATTTTTACACACTCCAAATTTTAAAGTAACATTTTCTTTCATTTTAATCATTTAATTGATTATTTAATTTATATTTCTGAAACTGAAATTTTAACCTCTAGCCTTGAGAATGCTAGATAAATGTTCTACTCCATGCCTACTTTATATGTCTTTAAACTTTGGATATTTTATGGATTCGTTAAGAGGTAGTTTGAAATGATCTCATTATCACAAATGAAGAGCAAACTACCTCAAGTATTTTTCTATGATTTGTGACAGGCGTGATATGATCTCAAATATTAGAATCTTTAATATGTGTTTTGTGCATTAAAAATAAATTGGATAGAAATCCAACAAATTTAAAATTATGGACATTTCAAAGGTATATTAGAAGCTCATTCCTTTTTTCTTACCAACTATATAATGAATTCACGCATTTATGTATGAAAACATGTGCTGGTTGACTCGTATCTATCAATTATTATCAGATACTTTGAGGTTATACTTTTATTAAGTAGGATGTTAAAGCAATGAGTCTGGTTATTCTTTTCAGTGCTTTTGTTAACATACAGAAAATGATCTGCATGTAAAATAAAAGCACAATTTCTTTTTCAGTTGTCCTCTTATAGGAAATGTTGATGCTAGCAATTTTCAGACTATGACATAGCCACTCCCTTTAATATATTTATGCCGCTACAAATTCCCTTTCATCAGACAAACTCAAAGAAAAGCGAACGTTTTGTGCACCGAGCAAAGCTGCAAAAGCCACGGAGATGAGAAAAGTTACCTAATGATAGATTTATTTTCAAGATGAAATTACTTTTACACTGAGTGAAAAAAGAATCCCAAGTGCTGCAGAACTCTGGCGAACCTACTGTTTTGAAGCCTATTTGTATTGTGCCTGATGGAAGGACGTTTTGCAGGGAGAAGCATGTCAAACAGTGAAGTGTGGTATATTGATAGGCTCCCCACTCATGAATCAGGAAGGCGTCTAGAAGTCATCAAATCCACACAGACTCAGCTAAAATTTCACAATATATTTAATAAGCCATTAAAATGTATGTGCTGTTCATCTGTCAGGAGATTAGGGCCCTAAAATGTGTACACTGTGACTTATGTCCTTTGAGTTTTATGTTTAAGCTTTACTTCATCTGTAGTTACAATGAAAAATATGAGAGTCTTGCCTTTTTCGGTTTTGTTTTGTTTTTTACTTTTCTGTGCTAAAATTGTCTAGCTTCGTAGGTGACTTGAAAACTTAAATTTCTCTATTAGTCTTCTGATTTAGGAGCAAAAGACACTATTAGTTTGCTCGTAGTTTGTAGATTCCAACTTTGTTATCCTGTTTTTTTCACCTACATTGGGAATCTAAATATCATGTTGACTAAAAGGAGCCTTTTTTGTGGATCATGATACAGACAGTGATAGCTTCTTATTAGCAATCACCGCTTATATTTGTCAAACTTGTCCTCATTGGATAAGCTGGATATTCAACACCTCTAAATGTAATTTTAAAATACGATCTTATGGAAGTAAGAAGTTGAAATAGTCTTGCTATATGCAGATTGACTTATCCAAGTCAAACCTGAGATCCACATCTATAGAAATAGTGTATTATATAAACAAATAACTGTCACAGACAGTTTCTCTGTACTTAAGTGTATTTTGCATCCATTTAAAGTAGAGTCATTTTTTTAAAGACAGAAATCATTTTCAACTCTTGTGAAATGTAGCTTTGTTATAAGGATAAAGGTATCAGAGTTGAATAACAATGTGGGTTACTAGAGGAAATGGTGGTTCATTTCTAATGTGTGTCTACAGGTTTCTGAAAATAAGTCAATGGTGAGGTTTAAATCTTAGATTTAAAACATAGAAGAATGTAAAATGGCTAATGCTCTTTATTGGTATCTTTCTCTTTGTTCTCCTGATTTTTAGTTTGAGAGTCTATCTTTAAAAAAAGTATGGGCAGTACATAGTCAATTTGCATGTGTACAGAGCACAAATATATCATAGTATGACTATTTTTTACCAATGAGAAATTTTGAAGTCACTCTGGAAATTCTAATGTTCTTTAATTTTGTGATAAACATAAATGCAAATTTTTACTTATAATATTTGTTTTAAAATAATAAAGGGACTTTTAAACCCTAGCATGTGCTTTAGAAGGATAAGCATGGCTTATATAAAAAAATCAACCCTCCCTTATGGAACACCAACAACACACCAAAGTACAATCCCAACAGAGTTCAACTTGGAGAAGCAGTGATATTTTTGGTTTTTTTGAGTTTATAGAGCATGAGTCAAAAGTTGCTTACAAGAGTTCCGGTGGCTCCACAGCATCTATACCTCCCCAAATCTTACCCAGCATGATGATGACTTTGCCGTAGCTGAACAGATGGAGTCCTTGCTTCAGGTAACTTTTCACTCAATATACTTTAGACTGCTAGACTTTATCTCTCTGATGGCAGTGGAACCTGGGAAAATGAAGCCTAAACTGAGGCAGACTAAAGTCTTATGCACACCACACACTAAAGTCTTTATTCAGCACACCACACAATTTTTACTCTTATGTAAAAATTTACTCCTATCTACTAAACCTGGGAGGGGCACTAAAGCTCATTCCAAGAACAAAAATCCCATGGTTTTGAAGAAACTGAGGTCACAAGGCTCTTGTCTTGCTTCCTTGGAGTTTTCTCATAGGCATTCAGAATTTCCCTGGCATGCCTCCATTCTTGGACAGTATTCTGACAGCAGATCACATGTGATAAGGACAGAATTACATACAAATGATCTGGTGGTGCAAGAGGGAGTGACTGGAATCTCAGGTGGGGGCTCAATGATTTTTTCTTATCCCTATGTCTGTGTGAAACCATCAACCCTCAACCAGCCCAATCTCCAGAGTCTCTTGCTAGCTGTCCTAGCTGCTCTGAAGATTATGACTATTATGCTGGTATGATAGCATTATGCAACAGGGGGGGTCACTAAAAATAGGTCTTTTGGCCATACATAGGATATAAACAATAAAGTAAAGTAATATTTTAAAATGTCCTATTGATTATTGCTAGTTAAAATCTGCAAGCTCTTTTCCCGTCTTTAAGTAGGTGGTATGTATTTTAAAGTTCAATTATTATAATGTTAATGAAGCAAAGCCAAGCAGGCACTTACAGACTCTTCAAGTGACTATTCCTCAAAGGTGAACTTGAATTATAAGCTGTAACTTGCGAACAGCTACTTCCTAATTCATCGAGAAGATTCATATTTGCAGCTTTCAGGGAATACTATGATGTTAATCCTCAACACAGCCAACCTATTACAGTCAAAAAAGGCTTGCCATATTGAATCAAGACAGATGGTAAACACTACTTCTTCCTGTTAAAATTGTATGCCCACAAATTTTGAAATATGATGAAAAACCCTGGGAAACGAGCAGATGCTTTATTGTCATTCCAATGCTCCAAGTTTCAAATATACCTTAGTCTAGATTAGTGCAAAAAGAGGATGATTAAATTAATCATATATTATCTAAATTAGCCCATGAACCTTATCTGAGAAAGAACAGGCTTCAGCAATTGAAGGACTCAGGAGCCTTTGTGTACTGACACAGAGACCACAGCATAAAAGACAGGCCTGTCCCTTCTTAGTGTAGCCCAATTTCATTTCTCAAATGCACAGAACAGTCTTAAGACTGAGATTATAGAGCAAATAGATAACCATGTTTTGTGGCTTCTTGCTTTCAACATTGTCGAACAAAGCTTAATGTGTTTTAGCATTTGTTCTCTCTACTAGTCACACACCTCAACTCAAACTGTTAAAGGCTAGAAAGCATTAACTAGAAAACCTATCGCCAATCAATATGGAAAACTCAGGAGAGTTTCATATTAAATTTTGCTTTACTAAAAGCCAGCATGTTACGTCCTTACCATGACCAGAGGATAGGACCAACCAAGAATCCTTGGTGATTATCTCAGAATTGACCACTGATGCTGTAAGACAATTTTATTTTACATACAACTGGTAATAGCTCCATTTTATTAAAAGGAAAACAGAGAATTTATATTGGTAATTATTTCTCTCGATTTCGTTTTTACAGCCATCATTGGAATTCACCACTTGACATCTACAATAACACCTGGATAGAGCACACCCGCTCAGAAAAGTTGTATGATATTCATGTCTAGAATCAAATGAACTTAGCTTCTTTAGGCCAATGTGATGAATGTTTGCAGAGTGATCACAGGCTCTTTTTGTTTGCCTATCATCAATGAGAGCTGAGATTTATTTTGAAATCTCATAATTAACTGTTACTATCACTTTCTGTTATATGTTATTTGATGACTATATTAATATATTCTACAAAATGGTATCAGAAGCCAATCATCGTAATTTGATCAAAGTCATTAATACACATTATAAAATTTAGGTTGAGTTAGTTTGCCTAAATCATTTCTGTAACAAGAAATAATCTTATCAACTGCAAAAATGAATTACTAATAACAAGATAGAATAAGGATTATCAAAAAATACAAGAATAGTTCTTGTGGGGATTGAAATAATAGCAAAAATCTCAGTTTACAATAACATTAATTTTGTATAAAGCATATAGTCTAGATTATGGAATATATACACATCTACATCATAAAATATTGTTTCTTGGGGAAGAATTTACCATATCAAAATCCATTGTCTTATTGAATTCTTAATGAGAATTGTAAAATAAGTGATAGAAAAAAAATGGTATGAAGGAAATAAAGCAATGTCTCATAGTAAAGCAATAATTTCTACAACAATTATATAAGCTACAAAGAAAAAAATCTCTTCCTAAATCCTGTGCCTGGGGTCTCACTTTGTTTTTGTTGACTTTTTCTAAATATCACCATGTCAAACCATTCGCTCCTACACTGAAAAACTGGAGGCCTTGTTTGTTCTTGATCTCTACTTCAGAAGAAGAGAATGTACTTATTGAAGCTGTTTTGTTTTGGTGGGCGGTCACTTAGAGTCCATAACGTTCCTTGAGCAGAAAATAAGAAAAAGAAAAAAAAAAAAATTTTGCCTCTAAGAGTAGGAAAATTGTAGCTGGTACAAGGTGAAAACTGTCTATTGCTTTTTCACTTCTGCTTCAGGGTTCGATTCAGATGTCTCCCTTACATTTGAGGAAATGTTTATCATTATATAATGGCACTGTTTGCTAGAACCTTTTACATCTTCACTGGGTCACAACCTAGAATAGCATGCTTTCCATCTTAGTATTTTAACTGAGGTTGGGATCACTGGTGTGAAGTATCACTTTTAATTGATTTTTACCTTGTTAGAGAACAGATACATTTCTGATCACTCACTAAGTACATGACATCTTCCTTCCAACCACATATATAAAGATTCACGAATGCAAAGAAAAAGAACTCGAAATATGTTTTTGCTGCTCAACGTCTTTTCTCCGTGGAACCTGAAGCTCAGTTTGCAGTCCTCACGGAGATAGTTTTAGTTCTTGCAGTTTCTTCCTATTACCAATTTCTATGATTAGTTTTATCTCTGATGGGTGTCAGGCTCTCTCAAAATGCTACTCTTTTGAGTGTTGAGTAGCTTTAGGAGAAAGAATCCAAATTTTTTCAAACTAACTCAAAGTACAATGTTTACAAAGAATAAGTAACTTTAAAGTCAGTGTCAGAATGTAATTGCCTATATTCTCAGCTGCGTGATCTCTGTTGACTGTGATAATTAACAATTTCTGTTGTCATTGTTACTAAATTTTTAAAGACTATTTTAATAACTACTTGAGAAAACAATGTATTTTGATCGTAGTTACTCCCACATACCAATTACTTCCATATTCAGGCCTACCTCCACACACATCCAATTTCCTATTTTCTTCCACAGAATTCAATCTGTGTTGACCAAATACTATTGAGTATGGGCCTGCCTTAGAGCAAGGGCTGCCTAAGAAGGTGACATCCTTAAATAAAACTCATTCTTTCCCAGCATCTATTATGACCTTAACCAAAAGAGAGGATCCATATTAATAAAATCAGAGATAAAAATAGAAATATTACAGCAGATACTGAGGAAATTCAGAAAATCATAAGGATATATTTTGAAATCTTTTTTCTACCTAACTGGGAAAAAAAAGAATGCATTTCTAGATATATATGATTTACCAAGATTAAATCAAGAAGAAGTAAATAATTTAAATATTACCACAAACAATCAATGTTATAGAGCAGCAATTAAAAATAACCCCCAAGGGCCATGGCCAGATTGATACAGTTGGATACAGTACAGAATTCTACCACAACTTCAAAGAAAAATTAGTGTCATTAAATTTCAAATTACCCATTAAAATACATAAAATTGTATTTCCAATATTTTATGAAGTCGGTATCACTCTGACACCAAAACCAGACAAAAAGCCAACAAAGAAGTAAATTATATACTAACTCTCTGATTAACATAGACACAAAAATTCTCAGTAAACTTGCAAACCAAATTGAATAATACATCAAAAAGACTGCCCACTATGATCAAGTGAACTTCACATACTTACAGAGAAAGATCTGGAGGTAGGGGGTTGATAGGTATTGGGCATGAAAGGCCTCATTGAGACTCTTAAACTTGTTAAAATATCTTAAATCAGGAAAACAGCACAGATTTTGGTTCTGGAAGGAAGGAAACACAAGGAAGACTGAGGTTACCACAAAACTGAAATATTCTTGACATTGTTCCTTAGCCAATTTCAGCAATAGCAACCAAGAAAAAGCTAGGCAAAGTGTAATCACGACTGGTCATTTCTTCATTTACAATTTTAAAAACTATTGGAATAGAAAATTATGTATTAAAGTCATTATAACGTCTATTTTTAAAAATAAGTCTATTTTTCTTTAACCAAGAAAACATGCCATATAACTGTCTACTCACTCCTTATAATTAACAAATTTTTCAAATTTGTGCTATATTTTTTTGCAAAATTTCTTAAACTAAGTAAAGAATTAAGAGAACTAGAGAGACAAGGAAGAATCTGTGTAGCTATTTCACTTATGGTTTATAGTCATGCAACACAAAATAAGGACTAGATGTGCACTGAGGTGAGAACTGGTAACAGTGTAGTCCTTGTCTGCAGCAAGCATCTGTCACTCTGCAGCAAAGCAGCCCAAAGAAAACACTTTTCCTGTTTGCATAGGGCTCCCTCAGTGAGAGGAAAAAGTCAACTGTGTAAGGAGCACTAGAAAAAGTTTTCAATTTGCTCTAGAGTCAACTTACACATGTTCAATAAAGAGAACAACATGCAAAAGCTACTGTGCTCACTCATGTTAGATGGAGGTTCAAACAGAAAAGAGATTCACTTCCAAAAATCAAACATTAAATATCAAGAGGCTGTTACCATGTGGCCTGGATTGTGAGGATGAAAAGGGAGGCAGAGAGAGAGAGAAACACAGAGAGTATCCTGCCCACTGTTTCCAGATTCCTATTACTGTCAAAGAAAAAAAATCCAGAGAGACAACGTAAGGAATTTGGAGAGATTTTGCTTATGAAGTAAAAATAGAAACTCAAACGCAGAGTGAACATTCTGAGAGTGACTTGCACTCCTGTGAATGTGAGCCAGAGCTTTTCATAAACAGACTTAATGCAAGTAAGGACTAGCAAGATTATTCAAAGCTAAGGCAAAGAATAGCTGGAATATTCCAGATTGGGTACATGTGTGATTCCAGAATAGAGTCACTCTGTTTTATGTTGTACCATGAAATTTGGAGATATAGTGTGGTATTAGATGAGAGATGGAATAGCCAATATGGAAATGTTATTATCATTAATCAAATGACAGTTTATAGCTGGTCCTTTGGGCACATTGTTGGTCCCTATAGTTGTAGATGTGAATATGGATGTAGATGTCGATGTATATGTAAATTCACCAGATGTAGACTTTTGTTCAGGCAATCAAACATCTTTGTTTTTCTTTTTTTTTTTTGTCTAGTTAACTCACTGGTTCTTGCCTGGAACCCTGGAGCCCTAGACTGTTACAGCCTCTTTACATTCTATTCTTAATCCATGAACTGGAAAGCATCCGCCTTTGTACAATCTAGATAGAACATTTAACCTACTATCCAGACCAAGAAGGCGTCAGCTTAGCCTTTTGAGACCTACTGCTGACTGAGCCACTCTTACTAGCTCCTTCTGAACTCTGACTCTTCTGGTTCAACTCATTCTCTGTTCTGGGATTCTTCTACTGAGCTCTGCTATGTCTGTGTCTTTCCCTGAGCTCTCACAGCTCCATCCTGCCTCTGTAACTGACTGCATCAACTAATTGCTCTATTCCTCACTCCGGTTACTCACACAAGTAACTCACTTCTGTTACTGCTCTGTAACTCACTCTTCAACTAAGTCTGTAGTTGCTCCTTAACTGACTCTTCAGCCTGTTTTCTCAACTTACTGACTTAACTACTATGTAACTCTCTTTAACTAAACTGAGAGCCACCTTTTCTCATGAGACTTGGGCATGTCCTTAATCTGCTAACACTTCCTCTCACTTATCATTTTGTCTGCCACCCACTGTGACTCATCTCAGTTGTCTTGTCCTCTGACTCCTGAGTTCAGCTTCCTGTGTCTGCTTCCACTGTTTTTTTCTAGGGATTAAAGATGTGGACCACCATGGCCTTCTGAATAGTGGGATTAAAGATATTTTAGTGGGATTAAAGATAAAGATAATATTTGCTACCACTGCCTTCTGAATACTGAATTAAAGGTGTGTCTACATTCCATCCTGGCCACACAGGCCTCTCAATGTAGCTCCTGGAATGCAGACCTTAGCTTTCACACAGGGCTATTTGTCTATAAGGCCCAGCTCTGGATAGGTCTTGTTTTTCACAATTGGTGTAGTCATGTGATGCTTTAATGGTGTTTTGGGATTGCATAAGACCCAAGCTTCCATATAGTTGCCCATTTCCCTGGGCTTTATAGCTTGCATTAAGGCCAAAGACAGCCAGCGGAAGAAATATTCTGTGAGCATCCATCAGAACTCATGTGTTGAAAGAGACTGTTGATCAGAAACACATGAGTTTAAAATGAAGAGACCTAGAGAAACAAGAATGAAGTAATTGACCACCATAATGAAGTGCCTGAATTTTCTTCCTTGGTCCATATGTGTAGGTGAGAAAAGGGCAAAGGAGGCATAGTCCCTTGTGACCATAGTCACAGTTTGAAAGTCAGAAGACACAGTCAGATACCATGCTAACTATATGCTATCTCTTCGAGATATGGTTCTTCATGAGTGACATGTAGTAGAAACGGGGAGGTAGGAACACTCAGGTTTTCTGAATGTCAATAATAGGAAAGATGATGTGCACTGGAAATTTGTTCAGAGGTAGATGTTACACCTATGCACACCTGGTAACTTTTTTCCATGGAGTGCAGTCCAACTTGTCACATCAAGACTGCCTATGGAGTCTGGGGAACCTCTTCTCAAATGAGGAGCTGTTTAAGAATTAAAATATAGCTGAAACTTTGTGTAATATTTTCAGATCTCAAGACTGTAAAGTGTAAAAAATACTAGAAAAGAAAGACAACACAAGGAGATGTGTAAGGATTGGGGCCGTTTGAGGATGAGAGGCTTCGCATGTTCTGTTTCTCATAGGGTACTCTAAGACACTTAGCTAAAGCTTCTTGACAGCCCAAGTTGGCAGCAAATGACACTTTAACAGGGCTTGGCAGTACTCTGTGGGAATGGGTTCCACTAGAACAGTTTTTGTTGATTATATTTTTAAACTGCTAAACTACAGTAATATAAGTAGGATATAAAGAGACTGTAATTATTAAAAGGACTGGTAAAATGTGGGATTACATGTGTGTGGATTTGAAATACTTTTCATTTCAGCTCTCAACTTAATAGTACCACTCACAGAGGGTGAGAAAATTAGATTGTCAGCTAGTGTGGTGACCCAGCCTTATAAACTAGTACTTGAGAACCTGATGTCTGAGGATCACCTCTCACTCAAGGCTATTCTGACCTATATAGTGAGTTCTAGGTCTGGTTGGACTACAGAGTAAGAAGACCCTGTCTAAAAACAGACAAACAAACAACAAGCAAACAAAGAAGAGAGAGAGTGGCATGATCTACTGTCTTTGGGAATAGCTTAAAAGTCCAACATAGTACCCTTTCTCATGTAATTTTGTACATATTAGAATATTTAAATCTAAAAATTATAAAATATTGGTAATATTTTAGCAAGGTGGTATCTTAGAATTTCTTAATAATCAAGGTACATGATGAAATAACTTTTTAAGAGTTAGTTTTGTTACAATTACATTCTAGCATGAGTTTTCAAAGTATAAAATGCATTTATTGGATATCCTGTCAAAATTAATTTGGATAGAGCAACAGCAACTAAAATAGGGCTTGCTATTCCAGTATACTACTAGATACTACAAATTCTCTATATCTGATGATCATATTTTCAATAGCAAAGGCTTCTAAGTAGCCACAAAAAATGTCAGGTTCACCGTTTCAGTCCCAATCTTGGCCAGCTGAAAGCTTTCTCATTAGTAAGTAAAATTGAAGTTCAAAATGATATAAGAAACCAATACAAAGTAATACAATGGTTTTAAATAACATTCTATCATACTTACAACCAAATTCTTAAATCTATGGAGGAATAAATAGACTACCCCTTATATGCCATAAGCTAGTCTCAACCATGGTGCAATATTTTTAATTAACATGTACATGAAATAGGCCTCTGAAAGTTAAGAACCACAAAACAATAACAGAAGTAAATCCTTTTGTTGAAAGCTCCAATTCCCATGTTAGCATCTCATTCACAGACTAATTGTAACCCAATTAGGAAAATTAAGATAAGTAGAAACAGCTGGAACAGAAGGCACTTGGAGTGAAGTGTACCCTCTGCACTCATTATTTGATGGAGATCATTACCCAACTCTACACACAGTGCATGATATTTAATGTGATTGCACCAATTTATATCTGAAAAGAATAAGTGTGCTTTATGTAAAGAAATGGAATGAACTATTAGCTCTGATCCTTTAAAGCCTATCACCTGATGATTCAAACACAGCCATGAGATAAACCTAAGAAATCTGCTGAGTTCTCTTTCAGTATCTCTCCTTTTGATTATAATGTTATAACCATATAACGAGCACAGAAAATATTGGTGTCCCTGGCAACAACATTATGATGTGCTGTTTTAAATGCCATCATAACAAAGAGAATATAAGCTTGGTTTTAATTTTCTATTGGTAATAGAATAAATATAATTTTACAACTCAAGTAAAGCTGAAACTTAGGAAACAGCTACATTGTTAGAGCATGTTGTTAGGGAATACAAAGTATGAAGTCAAAGATAATGATTTAATCTTTCAAGACCTGCTTCCCTTGTGTGCAAATGATCAATAGTAATGGTATTTATCCCATAGAGCAGAAGAAAGAATTAAAGAAAATAATTCATGTAAAACAGACTGTGACTGGCCCCTGTGAATGGGTTAGCCATCTAGAGGTACTGAGACATAGTACTCTGATTTGTGATTTGTGAAATCATTCTTCACTGCAAGGAAGATTAAATACCATTGTTCTTTATAGGACATCCAGCACGTATATACTTCATTACAGAAGGTTTATTTACAATTATGCTACAGGATCTATGAAAACAAACAAGCACGAGGAAAAGGTGATACTTTAGGTATTATAAATATTCCAATGCACAGGCATTGGAACTAGGATATGAGATAAAGAATTGGTAAAAACAGTTCTACACATTTTTAATGTATTTCACTAGAGAGAGAAAGCCAAAGATGTTATGTTTTATTGACTGATATCATGTTTAGTTGTTATCTGTAGCTTCTATACTTTGACACGATAACAGAAAGAAAAAAACTATAATACAATAGGGTGCATGCTATTAGAAAATTACAACGTCTCATCATTATCATCATCCCCACCCACTCACCCACTCATAATTTACAGAGAGTAGAGTCTAGGGTGAAATACAGAATGCTCGCGTTTGTCTACATAATAATGTCATTATTATTTTCATTTTGAATCAGAAATGAAAAGCAACCTACCAATTACCAAGGAAGAACTATCCCTTCATAAAATTGGCTAGTAGTTCGCTGAACTCACTGGTAAATTCTGTTATCTTGTTGAATCTGATAACCATGGAGAGGAAGGCTGCTTGGGCCAAATATCCCAGCTCAGCTGTGGTTTACATTGGAATGATAGCGTAACTTTGTAGCATAACATTTTGAGAGCTGGAGGGAATTCACAGACTCATGGAGAATCACCTACCAACTAAAATTTTGTAATACCAGGAAAAAAGAAAGAGATCAAAAAGATATGCTCACTGGTACATTTGTAATGTGTATATCCACAGGATAAGTAGACTAACTTTCTGCTTCTGATAAGGGCAATCTCAGATGCAGAAGAATAAAAATAATGTATTCATGAATATGACCAGATTTGCATTAACATAGCCAAAGGTAAAATTTTACTCCTTGTGTTTATGCTTCGAGACAATCTGGTACTTTTTTTTGTAATTTCTATTTATAATATCTGTAGGGTATGTGCATATAAAGAAATGTTCAGCTACTTAAAAATGACATTGAAGAAATTCTGAATGTACTTCATAACTAATAAAAAATAAATAATAAAAATGTCTAACCAGCTATGCCTGAAAAATTTTGATTTATACTCTGAAAGCCTGATTCTTTATAGAATATTTTCATAGTAACTATAAAGTCATCAAAAATTAGCCAACAGTGTTTGAGTATTGTTTTTAAGACTGATACATGAATTACTTTGCAAGTTTTCTTGTGATATTTTTTCTATAAAGCAATTTTTAACAACCTCAAGTAAAACAAGAGTATCACAAAATATAAGTAAGAGGTCTTAAGGAAGGAAAGAACTTGCAGATAACTTTACAGAATTTTAAGTTGACCATCTCTAATTTAAGAACCAGAATGCATCAATTAAAAATATGTTAGCTATCAAGGCAAAATACAGAGCCACTGTCTGATGATGTTTTGATAGGAATCAAAAGTTTTATTTGGTGAAATATATGCTCATTGTCCACATTTATAAAACTTATCTGTGAGAGATTGAGAGATGCTAAATGATGAATCGGCTTTTCAAGTGAACCCAGGTTCAATCCTTAGGACCAAGGCATGCAGTTTACAACTACGTGGAACTCCAGTACCTGGGGATTTGACACTCTCTTCTTGCCTCTGCAGGTATACACATGCATGTGCGTGCACATGGGTGCACACGTGCATGCACACACACACACACACACACAGATACATGTAGATAAAGAAGAAAACTCTTTATGAATTACATATACAAATATCATTATTCAAATAGAACATTTTGAAAGTAATTTAGGCTTCTATTATTTTGTGAATGGTACCATCAGTATTGCTAAAGATCTTTCTGACTAAATATTTTTGTATCTTCCTGTCCACTTTTGAAACCATGTATAGGCTGTAGAAGATACCAAAGCAAACTTCTGCAGGTTTTCTAAGAGGTCCAGAGGTGACTTGTGTAGTCCTCAGAGACACAAAGGACACGCACTAAGAAAAGAATAAGGAGGAGAGTGTTCGGGAACCTTCACAGGAATATAGTTTGTCTCAGCAAAGTCGACTCTGATCCTGCACAATGTGTGCTCACTGTCTGCCTCCTGCCACATTTCTTCAAGGCTCTCACCAGCTCTGTTCATTGCCCTCAATATGTAGCCAAAAATTGATTCTTTGAGAAAATTCCAGTGACAGCTTATTAATGAAACATTAATGAAACAGTGAAACATTAATTCTCAGCATTTTCTGTGGAATTTGAAAGTTGCCCATATCTTTGCTTGTGACATACCTGTTCAGAACATTTTTCACCTTCTATTGCTCTAATTGGCAGTGGGCTATCCTATAATCTCAGTTGTTATCTTCATTTATGTAGGACAGGGCGGTTGTGTTACACTGAAGTACCAACCCCAAAACTCACTACCTAAAAACACCAAAATTATGTCATCTACCTATGGCATATGTTTGATGTGGAGAGGTGGGAGAGTCAGTCAACTTCAGTTCATTAGGTTTGCTAAGCTTTGGCCCACACTATTCTTTACAGGTGACTATGGCAGGTGGTATAGAAGACACAACCAAAGTGAATCCAGTCTTTATACATCCACTCAATGACAAACCGCCATCTCTGATGGAAACTCACCCATGAAAATCACTTCAACACACCAAACTTTTAGAAAGAACCTAGTGAGTTTAGTGCTACCGTACGGGGCAACGGGCGGGGACAGTGAGCCCTTTGTAATGGTCATCGGGACAGTGAGCCCTTTGTAATGGTCATCGCTGTTATCAAGGATGTAGAGCTCTCGTATTTATCCCTATACTTCACCGTTCTGCAGCTTTCAGGGTCTGTGGATATTGTATACCTAATCCATTCCTATTAGTTTCAGTATTGATTATTATAAAGAAGTGCAAGCTATGACCACTGTTCTTGAAGAGAGACGGAATCACATTGTCAATCATTAGTGAGCTAACTGGTATGTTGTTAATTTGCACAACTATACCATGCTTAGAAAATGAGATATTTGAAATGTGTTGTCCTTATTTACTTCTAACTTTGAAGAACAACATTCATTAAAACGTGAAATTTTACAATTATCCAAAGGAACAGCATTGAACACACAGGACAAAAGTCACCATAGGTGAGGCAGACCTGTTGCCTGGGTAATTGACCTCCATTTTTAAGGCAGGAATATAGTCAGACAGAAGGGGAGGAATTGTCATAACACTGAAGAAGAGGCTAAATTTTCACTCTAGATCATAAACTAAATGAGATCTTGGAAACAATTTCCATTTATATTAGATTATAGCAAAGGAAAGCACTTAGACTTTCTACAAAAGTGGAAAACATTCTCTTCTGTGCTCAAATATAGAAGACTCAAGGTGTTAATGACAGGTGTGATTTTGTGTCTAAAGAATGGAGACACCTGCACACTGGGAAGGATTCCCAAGGCTGCTGAGAACTCTACTTTAGCAAATACTTCCTCAAAAGAAGAATGATATTTGTCCTCATTCATCCCAGCCTCTGTAATGAGTGCTGCCTTGCTCCCAGCTCTGCCTATCATTCTCAAATATGGATGTGTCTTTCTGCTACAAAGAGCATCTGTTAGTCTACTGGTTCAGCCTCTATCTGGGACAGAGGCTTTCTCTAGGATTACTAGGCCTGTAATGACACAGTGTTTTTGGACTTTGGACTGCATTATTTTATATATTATTATTTTATTTACAAATGATTCTATGTTCTATGATTGGACAATTAGTTTCAGTAAAATTCCCAATATCTATAAGTTTTTATCTAAACTAATCCTTCTGTATATTTTCTTTAAGTAGCCAGGGATGCTCATAGGTCATGCAAGAGATATGCTTTTAGCAGAAAGATAAATGGGAGGGTCTTAAAAAAGCCAAGTCATATCTGTACTTGTTTAACAAAGAATAAAATCTCAAACTTACTAAATAAAAATTGAGATAGTTCCTAAATTAAGACATTTCATTTTATAGTGTTTTTTTAAGGTTTTCAGAAAATCGAGCCAATATTACAGATCTGCCATACTTCGTTTTTTAATATTTGCCCTGTAATTAAGATTTTACATTGGATACACTTGTTAAATTAATGAAATCCTGTAGTGCGATACTATTCCTAGGAAGGCATGACGAATGGCTATTCACTCCAGATAAGGAACTGAAATCAAGCCAAAGTAAGTTTACCATCAAAGTCCAACTTGGTGAACCAGTGAGCACTATTGGGGAAGTTATAGATATTTGGGAAATGAGTTACTTATAGGAGCAGAAATGTGTCAAAGACAACTGCATCACCTAAGGGTAACATGCAAGGGTAACATGGGTGACTGCTCCTGAAAGCTGGAAACCGGCAGCTCCTTATATAAACTCCATGAAGTCCAACAGATTGGAGAGTGTCCTTTCCAGGACATTCTCTAGACTCACCATAAGTGCTGTTTGCTGTATGTCATTTTACCTTTTCCAGGAATTCATGTATTCACAAAAGAATGACATATTTTGTATAGCATAATATAATGTGTATTCCTTTTGGAAGGTTTCATTTAACTTATTTTTATGTATATAAGGCTGTTCCATGTATTTTTTTTGTATGAGAGCTTATATGACCAAACTTTATTTGTATCATATATATTTAAGATAAACACCATTATATCTTGATGTATGTATGTCTAACAAAGTGGTTACTGATTACTATGGTCAACTAACTTCATATGTATGTGTATATATGTGTGTGTGTGTGTGTGTGTGTGTGTGTGTGTGTGTGTGTGTGTATACACATTGTAAAACAGCTAAAGTATACTTTTAGTAAATTTTCAGCATGCCAATGCTCTTTTATTTTTGGTGGTTGATACCTATATTAGATCTGTTAACCACAATTCGATTCTCTTTCTAGTGAGTTGACATTAAAAAATATATATACTGAAGCCAGGCAGTGGTGGCACATGCCTTTAATCACAGCACTCTGGGCAGAGGCAGGCGGATTTCTGTGAGCTGGAGGCCAGCCTGGTCTACAGAGTGAGTTCCAGGACAGCCAGAGTTACAACAGAGAAACCCTGTCTCAACAAAACAAAACAAAAAAAGAAAGAAAAAAAAAGAGTCTGCTTATAAATTAGATCATGAAATATGTTTTATTCCTGTGTCTAACTCATTTCACTTAGCATACGTTTTTATAATGTAAATTAGTCAAATTAAACTACTCTATTGGTTCTTGTCTGCTGCAATTTCTTTAATATTTAACATACTGGATTTAGCAAGTATTGTTTTATGAAAATGATCATGATGATGCTATCGTTCAGTGAATGGGGATAACAAAATCCAGACAACTTGATAAATCTAAAACAAGTCAGTTCTACTTCATCCAACATGTCTGAAGAACTTCCTAAGAATACACATTAGAGAAAAATAAACTAAAAATTATACAAAACACTTTGTGACACAATAGCTGTGTACTGTGATTATAACCACCCACTACACTTTGACTTACTCCCCTCCATCCTCTTCTGAATTCCTCTTTTTTGATCTGGTAGCACCTCTCAATTTTAATGTTATTATTTTTATCTGAGAAAAACATAATTGTTTGTTTATATCTGCCTTGTTAACCTGAGTTAGGACAGAAATGTGGATGGACTTTCTAACCTGATATATTTTCCTGCATCTGCAGGCTCTTCCTCATTAGCCTTCTCAGCATGGTGTGCCACACCACTGTTTTATTTACACAAGTGCTGTATATATCTCCTTCTACAGGCTTTTATGATAATGCCATTTTTCTCATTGTCTTTTTTTCTGATAGAATAAATATGGACTATTTTACTCTCAATGTAAGATCAGAAAACTCACCTTCACTTTTCGTTTCTTTTAGTCTTTATCACCACGCTTAGGTAGCAACAGAGCTCATTTTCTTCATAATAGTAGCTGTATTAAGTGTATATGAATATGTAAGACTGTCCGTTTAACAGTAAATAAAGATCACAGTCAATAATTAAATATTGAAACAGAAACCTATAGATTAAATAGCTCAGGTAATGAACTCAAGAAATGGTCAATTGAATTGTGTGTGCCTGTCTGTCTGTCTGTCTGTCTCTCTTCTTTCTCCTTTCTCTCTCTCCTCTCTCTTTCTCTCTCTCTCTCTGTGTGTGTGTGTGTGTGTGTGTGTGTGTTGTAGACACAGATGTACAGTTTATTATTTGGCTAATTCAATTTCTGGTCCTGGATGGTAACAACCTCTATACAATCAATCTTCAAGATACAAGTCCAGACTTAGAAGGCTTCAGCCTCAGCCTCCAAGACCGACTCACTTTGACTAGCTCTTTCTGAACTCAGAGCTGTACTGAACTCAACTGACTCTTCTGGTTGTCTGATTCAACTCACTGGCTGTTCTGTCTCCAACTCTGCATCCACCTGCTGGTTCAAACTGAACTTCTGAGCCAGTTGACTGTTTCTGATTGAATTATTCAGACTGGCTGACTCCTGTAACTTCTCTAACTGAGCTGCTCTTCTTGGCTTCAAACTTATTCTCTGTGTTAGTTGGCTCACTCTCCTTCTGCTGAACTGCCTGTGTCTCTGACTCTTTAACTGGCTGCCTCAGACTGCCTGCTTTTATATTGTGAGAGTTTGGTGTGTCCTCACTATGATTCAATCTCAGAGTTGGGATTCAAGGCATATGCTCCTTCTGTAACCATGGACCAAAAGCTGTGTGACCTACTTCTAAAATGACTTCTTCATTTTAGAACCCCTAGTGTTGGAATTAAAGATGTGTACCACCATTGCCTTCTTAGTTGGATTACTTAGAGGTGTGTGTGGCATTCCAGGGAGAACACACAGCAGCTATATTGCTGCATTAAAAGATTAAATATTTCTCTACAGTGTGTGTGTGTCTGTGTGTGTGCGCGCGCGCGCGCGCGCATGCACGCGCATGAGCACGCGCGTGGGCGCTCAGGCTTATGTGTGTGCTTTGATAGAAAGCTTGACATCAGTAGCTACATGGACAGGGGATAGGAGCCTAATTATGAAAACAATAAAATATATTAAGATTTGAAATCCTATGGCAGAGCTGGCTCTATAATTTAAAAGACATCATGTAAAACAGAAATATGGAACTCCTTGTTCGAAACAATAAAGAATTTTGCATTCATTGGAGCAGTTCCTGAAACTAAGTATGAGATCCTCTTACAGTAAGATCTTTGATAATCAAGGTATCACATCTGCAAGGTGCTATAGTCACTTATGAGCAATGATAAATAGAAAATTCTAAGTGAGAAGATATAAAAGGATCATTAAAATATTAGGAATGTCTTTCTGGCTCCATCACAGAGAATAACTCAGAAAGAAAGGCTTTATCTGAGCAGAAACTTGCCTGAAGATTATAGAATCACTCATAGTCAGGTATTCTCAGCATGAACTATAGTAATGGCTTTAAAGACGGGATAAGTTACAGGGCATATGTAGGAGATGGAACACGGGATAATTATGGCAGATTGGGTGTCAGAAACAAAATGAATAGACTTAAAATTTTCATTTAAACACAGAGAAAATGGGGCAGGATTAGGGGAGAGTATGCTATCTCTATCTAATTGAAAATTATGGCAATCAGTTGCATATATGCTGTGAAATCAAGAGAAATCTACACTTAAAATAGGAACCAGGAAGGTTTTGGTGTTCTTATAAGAATTTGAAATGATGGTGTTTGAGACAGTTCTAAGAGATTTGTATCATGAACAGGGAATAAAGCTGAGAATGGAATTTGGGGAAAAACTAAGAAGTGATAGACAGAAAAGATTTTTAGCATAAGCTGTGGAAAACAAGAAGCATATGTGGGGGAAAAAGAGCAGGGTCTTCAGCCCAAGGGGTGGATTTCATGAAACAACGCACTGCCAAAATATAACAAGTAATGCCACAGGTCACTTTAGCCAAGAACAGCCCAGCCTGCAAAAAGAAAGTATTCCTGTTCATTTAACTACACCTATGTAATCAAAACATATATTCAATATGTATTTCAAGTAATTTATTTTACAAACACTAAGAGGTTTAAAGAAAGAGTGGAAAACTGAATTTTAACTTATTAGAATTTCCAAAATAAGGAATAATCTTTGATTTTTTTTTTATTTGAGGCTCATTTTCTCTCCTGCACTTTTCTCTGTGTTTGTCATCACTTTAGAAATGCCGTCAGCGTTATCACATCTATTCTCCTTGGAAATTGTTGTACGTAAGAACCAAGAGCCGTTCTGTTGTACGTAAGAACTCATTTTGAACTTAAAAAATAATTCCTTAGTTCTTACTCTGTGTAGGCAAATATAGGTATGAAAACTCTAAGTTGTTGTGGGATATTTTACTCCTGTGTGCTGTTTTGGTTTGTAAAAAGGCTTTGATGCCTTGTAGCTGGGAAGGCTGGGAAGCAGGATGCTTTGCAGCACATGCAGGCCTTGCTTCCTACCTAGTCACACCCTTGTGCTAGTCCTGCTGAGATCTCCACAGATAGAACTAACAGCAGATCATGAACAAAGGTCTGTGGAGCAGCCTAGTACTATTGTGTTGTAATGAAGGCCTGGATATGGAGAGGGGGCGGGAAAAAGTTACACTTCAACACTAAGTCCCATTCAGAATAATCAAGATCCTTGTTGTTGTGGCATTTAACTTTGAAAAGAAAGCAGAAATAATATTATGGCATGTCATGAAATAAAATGACATAGAAAAATGACATGATGGAGTAAAACAACAGTAAAAAAATAATTTATAACAGTAACATTATAAATTATAATGTATTATATAACCATTGATCTGTCTCAAAGATCTCAATGATAGGAATGATACTGACTTACTTCAACCAGATGTGGCTACAGGAATATTGCTCCCCGACCCAGATGTAATGTAGTTAGAACCAGATAACCACAAGTAAAATGTATATACTTATCTTTAGTTTAATTAATAGGACAATTATACAGTTGTAAAAACCCCCTTCATTTCTTAAGGGAAAAAAAAGGCCTGTGTGGCATGAAATAAAGGTCTAAGATCTAAGATTAGATGAAGTGAGATGTAAGAAAGAGTCCACAGGGTCCTTGAGGGATCATGGCCTTTCCCTCCTCTCTCCTTGGATACACAGGTGTCTCTGCATCTGCTTGCATAGATCCTGTCACCCCTTAAATAACAGTGATGGTTCTAGTAGCTGATAGGAAGGTGAGCACTGCCATTTTATAGCTTGGTTCACAGTAAGTGCTGATGGCAGTCACTTACTGAGTTAAAACAAATGCATTTGCAATCAATAATTGCAAAAAAATAATAATAATTCAGATCCAATAATAGCTTTTATACCCAAAGTTCCCAACATGACTTTTTTGTGTATAATGCGTTAAAATTAATTAAAAATTTTGATAGGCAACCATTAGCACTTTACTTCTTTATTCATTTCAAACTTTATAATGTAACATGATTCTCCATCCAAGGTGCACAGAATCAGCCGGTTGTCAAAAGGCTCAACTTGTGCCATAAACAAAGTTGCTAAAGTAAGAGAAGCACATGTTTTATTAACTATTTTCCTGCACATTTTAAGTGCCAGAGTTGCTATCGTTTCTATTGTGTACCACAAATGTGTGGACGATGCTTTTTTCTGCTTTAGTAAATTCTCATCAGCTTTCTTGATTAATGTTTACTGAGCTCCCAGAAAGAGCATGCCACCACACCTGGCATTGAACTTAATCTTTTCTCCAGGCTGATGAATCAGCACCCTCAGATGAAAGGGTGACCTAAAATGTGAATACTCCACAAGGAGGAAAAAAAAATGCTTTCAGCTAAGATAATTCATTCTCCTTTTCAATACTTTTGTCCTTAAAGAGAAGGCAATCAGGCATTGTCTTTGCTTAGCCTCACTTCACAAAATGCTATGTTAGCACTCTTCCCAGCATTTCTCCCTTTTTATTTTTCTTTTGCTGTTCTTACTTAGGAGTTGTAAGTAAAGGCATTTCTTGCAAAGAAGAGGATTGATTCTAACTTACTGTTGTTTTAAAAGAAAACATCTGTGGACTATATAAAACTTTGGTGCTTCATTGATAATTAGTTAACAATTTTATCAATTGTTAGCAATCAATTTTTATGTTTTCCCATTGAGAAAAGTTTGCTTCTGATACTCATTTAATCTCTTTCTTCTTTAAATTACTTTTTTTTCTGATAAAAGAAACCTTCTTGGATTTAAGTTCTTTCCCTAAACCTTTCTATAAATTCAAGTGGGAAATAGATTTTAAAACTAGAGCACAAAAGGAACATGTGGATACTGTTGAGGGATTGTAAATAGGGTAGACCTTACCAAAAAGGAAATTCCTTTAAAAACTAAAACTGGAAGTACCATATCATTCCACAAGACTAATACTAGATATGAATTACAATGAAATGAAGCTGACATGTTGGTGGGACATCTTCATTCCTATGCTCATTGCAGATCTACTCACAAGAGCCAAGAGAGGGAAGTAACTGATATTCCATCAACTACATGATGAATGGAACAAGGAAATACACTCCATGTGACATGGAATACTATCCTGACATTACAAGGAATGAAAGTCTGTCATTTGTAAAAACATGCTAGAAATGGAGATCATAATACTAAGAGGAAAATGTCGTACACAAAAAGATAAAGGTCATGTGACCTCACTCATATTTGGCGTCTTCAAAAGTTGATCTCACAGAACTTGAGAGCAGAGTTGCTAGAGGCTGTGGAGAGTAGGGAGTGGGTAGAGAAAAGATTGATGGAGACATAAGAGCCGTGAACTCTATGTACTCTTGTTCGGCAGGATGACTTTGCATACCACTATTCTGTGTCTGTGTCTTAGACCTGAAGGGCTCACCAGAGGTCTTTGTACAATACTGGTAGGTTGTCAGACCTTGGCAAAGTTGAGTTGCTGGGATCTCTTTGGACGTTTGCAGTTGCTTTTAGAAGGGATGATGCTAGCTTTCTTCTTTCTTTGGCTTACTGTTCAAGAAGGAATGGTTTTTCCACTGCTCATTCAGGACCAAGGTATGTCTAAAATCATGGGCCCAGCTGGTCTTGAACTGATACCCCTGGGGAGGCTAAACAATCCATTTCTCTTCACAAGTTGATTGTCTCAGATTTGTTAAGGACAGAAAGCTGACTAAGATAATGGTATATTCAAAAAGTTATAAAAATTATCATGTATGCTTTTACTATGAAAAATAATAAATACTGGAGAATACTAGTTAACCTGGTTTAATGTTACATAATATATATGTGTATACATAAACACATACACAACTCTTTAATCATTAATACATGTAGATTTCAGCATAAGTTAAAATTTAATTTGACTTAAAAAAAGATAGATGGCAAATGTTAGTGCATGTCTTCCTATTAATGGTTTACATAACTTTTCTATCACTACTGCTTGGAAAATAAAAAAAAAATTCTAATTATATATGTTCTAACAAGCAAACTTCTGATTTAACCTTCAGTCTTTTCTTTTTATTGTTATAGTATAATATTCTACTGCAATTGTAAGATAACTATAGGCTGGATGTGGTGGCACAGCCTTTATTTCCAGCACTAGGTAGGCAAAGGCAGGCAGATCTCTTTGAGTTCAAGGCCTTCTTTGCCTATATAGCAACTTCTAGACCAGCAGGAAGGACTAATTGTGTGTATGTGTATGTGTGTGTAAGAGAAAGAGAAAGACAGAGGCAGGAACACACACACACACAGACACACACAGAGAGAGAGAGAGAGAGAGAGAGAGAGAGAGAGAGAGAGAGAGAGAGAGAGAGAAAGTTCTAAGTTGCTAGAACTACAGTGCTTTTTGCCTGATATCACGAAATGACCTGCCTTGGCGAGGTATGTTTTCATTTGAATAAAATGTTACTATTTTACTGTACCAGAGAAGAGAAGAAGTAAAACTATTGTCTAAATTGACTGAAGTCAATTATTTAGAAATGCACAAACCAGACAATGTCCATGTGTAAATCTTTCTGATGACAACTATTAACATATGGCTTCACACTTTAATCCGCCTTTAATCCCAGCACCTGGGAGACAGGCAGATCTCTGTGAGTTTGAGGCCAGCCTGGACTACAGAGTGAGTTCCAGGACAGCCAGAGTTACAACAAAGAAACACTATCCAAAAAAAAAAAAAAATCCCCCCCCAAAAACCCCAAAATACAAACAAACAAAAAAAACCCAAAACTGAAGCAAAACAAATGGCTTTACTGTTCATCAAAATAAAAGTTTCGTATGGCTTTAAATTCTCTAACCTCATAAATATATTTTTCTCCCTTTAAGGAAATCAAACATTTAGGTACAAATGGGGACATACAATATAGCCATGTACAGTCACTACATTTTCCTGCTATGGTTGGGATAAAAAGATGCTTTCATAAGGATCTTTTTTAGTAGTAAAAATGATCATACAATAGGAAATGTCTAACGAGGAATTTGGTTGGGAGAGAATATGGATCATGGAGTGTCTGGTACAGTTTTAGGAATATTATAATCAAGGCAAAAGGAAGTAAAGTCTTCTCAAATTATGAATCTTATTTCTCCTGGTCACTATGCAATGAGAAAAGGATTGAGATTGGAAGTGACAGCAAAAAGTACAGTAAAATATTTAAAGCCTTTAAATATTTATATAAAATATTTAAAACATCAAAGCCAAGAGTTAAATCTGCTAAGAGGGCATGAGGGAAATCACTCTATCCTTCTCAGATTTTCCCTTGGATCCTAAATGGTCAAAATTTCTGGAGACAGTAATGTGTATATACTCCTCTCTTTTTTAAATAAAGGAGTTCATGAATTAACGTAGCTTATAACGTAGCTTCTTTATATAAGAAGATGAGTGTGACGTTCCCCCACTATTGGGCTGTGACTTTTTAAATCCAGTTCTAAGAACTTCCTTAGCACTTTATATAGTGTTCTGCAGCCCTTTTTAAGTTCAAGTTCCAGCGCCCAGTTCCTTTCTTACTGCTCTTGTTTGCCCCATTGCTTCCAAGCATCAGCTGTCTTGGCTTGAGGTTCCTCTGGCCCACTCCCATTAATGACAGGTCCTCTCATCTGTTTCTCAGATGCGTGCTGTCTCACGGTCCCACTGCTCTACTTGGCTCTCAGATGTGCTGGATTTGGCCTCACACCAGGAGGTATCAAACTTTGATATCATGTCTTAATGTGCACTGCTTTGTCTGGGAAGAAGAGTTTCCAAGAGAGCAAATATTGCTCCAACACCACTGGTTGCTTCAGTCTGTCCATCTTTCTTGTTAATTCTGAGGCTTCAAATGGGTTTTAAAACAGGCTCACTGACCTGTGTTGTTCCCTTCTACCATGATGTTTCGGATGGTAAAAAAAATGAAATCAAGAAGCTTTTTATGAAACATTCTTGCATTTGGAATGATTCAAAGCATACAATCCTTTTGGAAAACTACAGTGATAAGCTTACTTTGTTAGCCCTTGTCATTGCGCATTGGAAGATAGGTGTGACCCTGTCCTGCTACTATCCTGCCCGGAAGGAGCATTACTTCCCAGTATTCAGATGCTGTCATTCACTCCAACCACCGATGGCACCTCAGGAAACACTCACTCATCAATGCTCACAGTTCATCAGGGCCCATTCTCCTCTGCATCTGTATGTCATACCGCAGAACTGCCGAATTCTAAATCCATTAGTTTCCATAAATCAATCACTTCCTTCCTTTTCTCTCATAATGACCTTTCTCCTAGCGTTGAATCAGAGCTTGTGCCACAGATCTGTAAAGGTAATTATGACACAACACATGTTTGGCAGCCTTGCTTTCTCCTAAGTTAAAAAAGGTCATCTCCCAGTGCTATGGATAGATTCTCCAAAGAAAAGCCAGGTGACTTTTATGGATAGGCAAATGGGACTCACCTGGAGGAACTGTGTACACAGGACTGAACTTTAGACACCTCATAGAGAAAGCAGTTGTATCCCCATCTCCTCTCAAAGAGGCAGTTTTATTGTTTTAAACTGAGGAGATAAAGATGCTCCATGAATGAATATACTCAAAACACCGAACACACAGGCTGCAGTAACTTTTAAAAACAAGACTGTTTTAAGAAATAATTAAAATGATAGTATGCAGAGTTGTTTACATAATGTAGTGACTCTCCCCATCTCTCTCCCTCTAATCACCACAAGGAAGGGAGCGAACGGCAGGTATTCGTGGTGATTAATTACACACATGCCTCCCCAGAGTGATATTGTGGTGATAGATGTCTGCATAGTGCTGAAGTCCTCTAATTAGGGCTGACTGAATATGGTAGATTAAAATTCTAAATATTAGGCTTTGGGGAAAAACTCCAGCCCCCATTCAATTTTCATTAGCTTAGAGTCACTTCAGATATTCAAGTCATCTGAGAAATATTTATAGGTTCTCTGTGAAGTTGAACTACATCCCAGGAATGCCAAAATTTGACAATGCTTTTTAAATTCTTAAGCAGAAAGGATTTTTTTAAATCTGTGCCTTCTGCGCAGGGACTTTACCTTCATAATATTAATTAAAATAATTAAGAGAAAACAGATGGAGTGTCATCCAAATTAATGCATGTATTTGCGCCCATTTCTTAGTTTGAATGCTTTAACCCAGTTTTCTGTAAATTATAGATTTATACCTCACTTAGGCTTCTGCTTAACTTACTATTTTGAAGCTAAATTCTCATTTCTTAAAATGTTAGCATTATTTCATGGAGAAAAGGAACCCGAGTAAGTTTTTATTTTATCTTCTATTTCCAATGTTTTCTTAGGCAGAAGGTTTTATTTTAGTGCACAAAAAAAAAAAAAAAAAAAAAAAAAAAAACCAAAGAAAATAATGCAGCTGGGGTAGTTGGTAAACATTAGGAAAACAATTTTAGCAGGACCCTCAGGGATGAAGTAACATATACGTGTAATCCACTAATTAGATTAGATTAACTACAAAACATGGCTATTGGTCTTATCACAGAGGTTAATACTGCCCCTGGTGGTCAGATTTTAAGTCCCTAAAGGAGGGCAAGATTGCACCAGGGAAGACAGAACATACCAGGTGAGGGGTTTGCGACTAGAATCTTCTGTCACCTCTACAAACCCCTTCTAGCAGAATTTTTCTTTGACACTGCTCTTCCTAGAAAATGCAGACAGAGCCGGGAGCAAAGATTTCTATTACAAACCTAATTCCGAGCATGAAGACTTATCACTTGCCTGTCAGCAGAAATCTTAATGAAAAACTTCCTGGCAAACAGGAGAAATTTGAAAGCAGGAAAATGAAAATCAAGCTTTGAGCGTGTATCAAAATAAAATAAGTAGCTTTACCACTGGGTGCTAGGTGAGCACATTACGGCGGGTGCTTTGCCCTTGTGGCTGAGTCTTTCGCTCTCGGATCTTCCACACTCCCTGATTTCATGACTGAGACAAACTCAGTGTAGTGTTTGGTCTGCCTATTTTCTCATCTGATATCTTCAGGTTAATAAAACAGAAGTACCATTCATGTGGTACTTATATGTTCACCGTGTGCAGGCATATTTTTGTGGTCTCTGACCTCAAGAGGGTGCAGTCAGAATAACTGAGCCCCATACAGCACTAGTTCAAATGAAAGCCCGAGGTATCCCAAGCTACATGAGAAAGGACTCACATGCGTTCTTAAGGGAACTGTGTCAGACTGAATATTTTGCTTGACATTTATATTTTCCTGTGGTCTTTATCTGTTTTTCTCCTTCTGATTCTCAGAGTGGCTACAGATTTCAAAATTTTCCTTGGTTAAAAGAGTCTTACTTCTTATTCTAAATTGACGTTATTCTGGAGATGTTTCAGGTATTCTTCAACACAAAATTTGAAATTTATTTCAGGAGCTTTTTTATTCAGTTTAATGACTATTGGTGTCAAATGGACTGCAATTCCGCGAAATGACTTGACAATATCTTCTTTTAATTTTTAACATGTGAAAATCTAAAGTGAGCGATTTGGCTCAATTGCTGACTCTGCTCTGCGAATATTTTAGGAACCCAAGTTGCTCTGTGTAATTGTTTTCCTAGGGGTAGTTTTTAGCCTAAAAAATAAATGCTCTGTGTTCCAAAAAATGGTTACCTTGAAAACAGACATCACACTCATATTTCAGGATGAAGGACCAATGAAGAAAATCCAGAGAGGATTCACTTTGGAGGGAAATTCCCTCTGCCTACAATCCTTGTGTATTGGGTTGAAATATGCAAGGGCTGTTTTACTCATGAGCTCTACATGATGAAGATGAGGAGGAGGAGGATGATGATGGGGATGATAATGACCACGATGGTGATAAAAATGGAGACTGAAATACATGCACTATCTGGAACTTTCTATTAGGAATCATTTTTTTTTAAACCTAAGAACTATGCAGGCAGCAGATAAATGCTCTGATGCAACATTTTATTAATAAGGCCTATACATTAAAAAAATTAACTAACCAATCTAAACTTGAAAAATGTTGACAAAGAATGGTTTCAATGATAAAATTTTAATAAGCAAGGTGAAAATCAATCATACAAAGGGAAATTAGCTGTATCTCTCTATGAAACAGTGTTCAGTATGCAGTCTTCCTGTTCATGAAACATCTCTCTTTGTAAGCTAGCTTGGAGTCTTAGAGGACCTTTCATGATAAACCAGATCAATAGGAAAAATTGAATGAAATGTAACACAAGATGCGAATGTGAGTATAATTTTTAGAAATGTACACCTTTTGGAATGCTTTGTGAGAAAAAATATAAAAATCACTGAATAAATTTAATTAAAAACAATATTTTATTTAACCCTATAATATCAAAATATTTACCTTTCAACATGCTATCACTATAAAATTACATAGTCACATTCTATTCTTTTTATCACACTAAATTTTAGACTTTGCTATGCATTTGCATATATAATCCATTGGTGCCATTTCGGATTCTCCTAACCTGTAGCGTATCAATAGCCAGTCATAGTCAGTTACTACTGTATTGTATTAAAACATCCACATAGTAAGATTTTACTTGAAGAAAAAGAAATGGGGATGCTCATGGTTAATTCTTTAAATATGTTTACAAGTGTACATCTGCAATACTCCAAACAGATGTCCCAATTACACATATATAAAAGAAAAAGAATGTCTCTTAATGAGCGAGAACAGGCAAATGGTGTGACAAGCCCATGGGACGCTGTTGCAATGGGCAGCACATTGTTAAGTATCAAGCGTTCCCACTCATAGTTTGTAGGTTCCATGCAATGGAATCCTATATGAGACAGCTTCAATTTACTTTAAATTTTCCAGGTTGTTTATTCAGATTCAAACTTTAATCACTGCATTGCTACATAGAAAATAGAGAGATGAACAGAAGGAATACAGAAAATTAAAATGCAGACCACTTACTAACGAGTCTCTATGGTGCCAATTAAGCAAAGTTGATAATCTTTCTATGTGTACTTTTATTGATCAACTTAATTTTATGATAAAATTATCTGGCTTTAGGCATAAATTTATTTTCAAATTAGAATGAGAGTCTTTGAGAGAAATAAGTATACCATCCTTTTTGAAGCTCCTGATATGAAGAAAATCACTCTCAGAAGTAGTGATTTATTTTCCTCTAGATAGCTAGTCCATCACAACACTGTGAAAATTAAGCTTGGAAACTCAACACAGAGGAATCTACTTTTCATTAAATGTATAAAAGAATGCTTTTCATTCAAGGTTACAACTATGCCCTAGAGCACATGCCAGGTTTAAAGTCCCATGCTTATTCGAGCTGTAACTCTCCAGAACACTTTCATTGGTAATTTTGTCCCTTAAAACATTCCCAAGTGCCACTTGTAATATTCATGAAGCTGGAAGCAACTCTGTTAGGTTTTACTACTATTTACTTAAAACAACTAAAAATTGTTCGCTCACAATTCTACAGGCCAATAGTCCAAGTAAGGGTGTCAGCAGGGCCACATTTCTCCCGCAGTCTGTGGAGAATACCGCTGTACCTCTCCAGCTCCTCCTAGTTCTTTGAGTTATGTGAGTGTAACTACGTTCTGCTTTTGTTTTCACGTAGCTCCTTCCATGAGTTTCTGTGTTCTATTTCTGTTAGAAACTCATTATCATTCAATATAGTAGTCACTGTAATCCAGGGTGATTCCATCTGAATCCTTAGCTGAACTGTGTCTGCCTGGAGCTGTTTTTCAAATAAGGTTACATTCACAGGTACCAAGGGTTGCAGTATAAAAACATCTTTTTGAAAAGGTTGTTGTTCAACTCTGTACAGTTCCCAGGAAGTCACATTGGTACAACTTAATTTTATAATCTAAATTGATGTGACATCCATCATGGTTAACACGATTGGGTGTGCTATTTGAGTAAGGTTATCATACCTCACTGTTATCGATCACGATCAATTTGGATTTTGGAATATGGCATTAGTCCATCTGCTACAGTATTTTAATGCCTACTTTTCTTGTTTCTGTGACAAACTGCCTGATCAATGCAAGTTAAGGAAGGATATATTTATTCTGGTTGACATTTTAAGGGTATAGGTCATGGTGGGTGGAAAGGCATGATGAAAGAGCTTGAGGCAACTGGTTGCATTACATACATTGTCAGCAAACAAAGAAAGATGAAAAATGAGCCTAAATTGATCTGTCCAATTTCCTTTTTTATTCAGTTTTGGATCAAAGCTCACAAGCAGGTCTATTCTTCATTCAGGGTAGGCCGTCTCTTCCCAGTTAAATTTCTCTGGAAATGCCCTTGATGATTCTAACTATCATAGGTGTATCTTCTGTTTTACAACTTTGGCTGGGGTTTGTATTAGGAGAAATTCAAAGCTTTCTACTTTATCTTTGTAAATCAACTTGGATAACCAGGTCCTGGGCCAGATTTTCTACCAGCCTCACTTCTGGCTACGTGTTGTGAATAGGTGATGGAGGAGTCTTCTTGACTGTTCCAGCAAAGGCCTTTGGCTTTCATTTGGACCTCAAATTAAGAATCCACTGGTCTGCTCATGCTTTTTTTTCCTTCAGTGATTTATGTCCTTCTTCAACAATGAAACAACTCACGGTCATTGTGATTTCTGTCACCGCTAAATGCTAGGTACCACTGTAGGTCTGTGCTTCCCTTGGACTTGTGTCAATTCCCTGTGTGGGAGAGATGACTAATTTATTACTTCCAGGTGTCAGGCAGGAATGTCTCTTTAAGTGTGCCATTTGGATAAGTTAAGAATCGACTCTCCTACGTGTGTTTTCTTCCAATAACACACAAATTGCCACATGCTCCTCATGAGCAATATGTTTATTTGTGAAGGGTCAATGTGAAGTGCACATATTACAAACAACAACAACAATAGCAGAGTAAGCAAGGGAACAAATGGCAGCCAGAGAAGTTTCCAGCATTAAGGCTTTGAGACTTTAACTGGATCACAGTAAAATACACATCAATATTACTTTCATATTTTTCATATAAGAGGCAAGTCAGGTTATTCCTTGGATTTAACATGAAAATGGGGTGTCCCTATCATCTTCAGGAGAGGTGTCTTTTCTTGTATTTAGGGGAGAAAATAACCCTTGTCAGGGAAATGTAGATCCTGCATGCTAAGCCTTGGCCTCGATGAAGGGACATGGTCATGGCAAGAATGTATTTGTTGAACTTGTCCTGGAAACTTTTCTCCTGTATCCTCACAGCTCATCTTGTTCCATTAATTCTTACAGGTTCTTTCAGAATGTTACAGTATTTATTGGGCCGTAGTCATTTGTTTTTAATTATGATTTTCTCTATTAACATGTAAACTGGGTCAGGGACTATTTTTGTTAACTTATTTGCATCCATCTCACTGACAGAGCACGTGGCCATGTTTGGGTTTCTTAAAAATACTAATTAAGTAAATTAATGTTCCTTCAAATAATAGCTTCTCTTGTGCTCATCTGAGCTGACGAGTGTGCCTGGATATAATAGGTAATAGCTTCTGCCTATCTATTAATAGCTTTGCACTCACACAAATGCTGGGAAGTAGATTTCCCCTTTGCCATCACTGCTTGAGAGCATTAAGAGCATTTAGGAGGGAAGGTTCCAGATTTTTGTTTAATATGTGACTTATGGGTGTTCAAAGGATTATTCCATGAATTGAGATTTTATAAGAAACAAACTCATTTTAAGAAACAGACTAACGGACTCTGGTGTGAAAGTGGTTTGAAGAAACTGAACATAATTTGGGTAAACATGAAATGACACAAAAATTTAAGTGACCTAGGACACATGAAGTACTTTATTCCTTGCAATCCATGTGTGCATATGTGCAATCCATGTGTGCATATGTGTACATGATGTCACATATACTGAAACTAAGGGCAACGCTTGAGGGAGCTTCAACAACAAAAGATATGCTGTCTTTATCATTTACAACCCACCACATCCTCTCTCTCTTTCTCTCTCTCTCTCTCTTTCAGTTTTTATGTGTGATATGTGTGTAGTATAGGGTGCATGAGTATTCATGTGTCTGTATGTATGAGTGAGACTGAGAAAGGGAGAGGATTCATGCAACGATGTGTGTGCGGAAGTCAGAGGATAAACGTGTTGGTACTTGCATTGCACCTTGTTTAAAGTAGAGTCTCCTGTTCATTGTCTCATGTGTTAGATGAGCTGGCCCACAGGCTTTCAGATGTATTCCTGTCTCTCTCACTGCTCTCACCACCGGCATGCTGGTATTGCGGATATGCACGACAGCATCTGGCTTTGAGTAGGTTCTAGGGATTTGAACTCTGCTCCTCATATGAGCAACATGCAATTTGTCTAAGCCTTCACCCCACACGATCACATGTCTTTCATTTTCAAGCCCTCTCTGTTCTGTCATCTTTATTAACACTTACCACAGTTCAAAGGGCGTTGTTGTTAGTGTAGATTTAGATTAAAACCTTTACATACGTATGGGTATCATAGTGTGATATTTTTAGCTCAATCCTCCTCTTATTTTTTAAGCTTATCACAGATTTCTCTCCTGGGTGCTTTTAGAAAGAAATAGAAATTCTCGTCGTACTTAAACCTGGTTTATGTTTGTGGCTTTTGTAGGCACTAGAGCTAGAATATGGATTCAGCAAGCAAGGTGAAAGAAAGAAAATTCTAATAAAAGAGGTTACTAGCATTGAGCAAAAGTGTGGCATAGGGATGCTTAGCAATAACTCACTACACAAATTGCTCTAGACAATCCACTTAAAATTTTATTATGGTACAAAACTAGAAAATATGTATGAAATTATGGACTTTCTGTCATTTCAAGCAAATCAGAAAAGATTTTTTTTTAACCTGAATAATGCAAATGACCAGTCTGTTTAATATTTCTTGGTGGCTGTATTGAAAGAAGAGATAAATTTCTAAAATACGCTACAATATAATAACAATGTATTTGCTTAGCATAATGTAAAGTCAATTTTCTATCCTGTTAGCTGACTGTAAGACATGGTTAATAAACATTGAACAGTAGGCCATTAAATATAATTCTTTATGGTGTCTTCTTTGCTTAATCCACAATTTCTCTAAAAGCAGTATCATGGTGATCTCTTTCACAGACTAGTGATAAAAACTTTTGAGTGTTGTCTAAAAGTGAGTTGGCTCCACTCAAAATCTTGTATACTTAAACAGTGTTAATAATAGATCTCAAATGCTCACATCACAAGTAAAGGCAACTATATGATCCTACATCTACAATAATCATCGTGTATCCTGGAACCAGTCACACTCTATCTTATACATAACACTCCCATTTGTCAATCAAGTCACATCTTAGTAATGCTTGAAAACAGCATTAAGTGTCCTGAATTAAAACATGAAGAACCAAGAAATCTTGATTAAATAGACATTTGATTGATTTCTGAAAACTCACTCTAAGTAAAAGACAGAGGGAAAATTGTACTGGGGTAAATTTAACAGTTCAGTAGTAAAGAAACAACAGACATGCTGGACTCTCAGTCCAAACACTCTGTTCCTAGAAGTGTATGTTTGCTGAATGACCCTGGAAGCTGCCCTCAGTAGACACGGCATCCAGTGGAGGCCAGGAGCAATCCCAAATCCTGCTTTCAGCGTCTTATCTCTGCTCCTCTCAGGGATTTGAGTTTAGGGCAAGCAAGGGAACAGGAATCTTCCGTTGGCTTCTTGAAGTAGGAAAGTTGAAATGTGAGCATTTCCTTAGGACTGTCCCAACAGATTTTTACAAAGTTTGCGGCTCAATTGAAGTGTATCCTCTGACATCAAACTGCTGAGTGCTTTGGCTCCTCATTAGGATAGAAGTAATTCTCTCTTAATTGTCTAGTGTAGATTCCCTTGCACACCATGATGGCTTCTGATGGTTAGTTATAATACTTTGGCATTATGGTCTATAATTACTCCAATTTCCCTTTCTGTGTAATGAGAGTTTGTTCCTTTTAATGTGTCTGTACCTTTTTATTTTCTATCTTAAGCTTCCTTTGCCATAAAAAAAAATATTGTAAACTTTTTAAAATTTTATTTATAATTTATTTTTTCATCTCATGTATTTGGACCCCCCATCCTCCATTCACTTCATTCCTCCCAGCCCCACCCCTCCCCACTCTTACCCTCAGAAAAGTACTAGTCTCCCAGGGTTACCACTCAAACTACATCAGTACTACATCTACAACCCTTCCACCTTTCCCTACACCCTTCAACACCTCCTATGTCCTACCGTCCCTCCTGAATTTATCGTCTCCTCTTTAATTGTTATTGTTACATGTATATAAATATATATGGGAGTGTGTACACAAGTACACGGTATCTGCTAAATCCATTTAACATTGCTGGTATGAACCTATGTCCAGCACTGACCACTTAGGATTAGACAACCTAAGCAGAACCTTGTCTCTCGAAAGAACTGATTGTCTATTTCTCAGCAGCCATTGACCACCGGTAGTAATTCATTTAGGGATAGAACCACGTGGAATTTCCCCTATCCATATTGCCATTTCAACTAATGTTATGCATATGATGTTATGCGTATTCAGACGACTATTTGTTGAGATGTAATGGATTCATTTTTCCGTGTCATGTATAGAGACATTATCTACCAGTAGGAGTCTTGGAACTTTGGCTCTTACAATTTTTGAGAACCCAAGTCTGTGATTTTCCCCAAGTCTTAAGTTTGAGGATTGAATTGCAGACACGTATATCATCTGGATTTGGACACCCCATAGCCACTTATTATCTGCCTTTTGATCAGATGAAGATCTCTGTAACAGTCTCTGTTTGTTGTAGAAAGAAGCCTCTTATATGAGAAAGTTAAATCCACACTTAACAATCAGTATAAGATTGAGTATTTAGAACAAAATATGAAAATATATTGGTTTAGGAATTGATAGGAATGGCTTCTCTCATGGGTGGTTTGCTAAGTTTATAGTATCAACATTAACTTCCTCATAATTATAAGGCTTTAAGGTAATTAGGCAGCTGTTGGTCACGCCAAAGATAGATGTACCACTACTACCCCATTGAAAACATCTTGCCAGGCCAGTCAATGTTGTTTGTAGGCTTTAAAGCAGAGTGTTTCTTTCCCTTGGTAGCTTGCTTAGCACAGACTGACACTGTAAGAACCAGTACTTAAGGAGGAAATTTTCAGGTTATTTCTAGCTTGATTCCTCCAAATCCTCTGTTCAAAGTCTGGGGGTTTTCCAGCGGTAGACCATGCTGATTTTGGACACTCTTACATTTCCCCAACTAGAAAGCTGAAGGGAGATTTCCCATGCCTGGGACTGGCATTTTTGTTAGATAACCTACATTTTGGGGTGGTGGAGCATTATCATCATCCTATGTCATGTAACACCCCCTACCCCCCACTGCATTTTCCCATTACTCTGATCATGGGATCTGTCTCCCAGTCTCTATAGCTCTCAAGATCTTTCTTCCTCCTTCTACCCATGATCAAGTTCTACTTTGGAGGCTTTTCGGGTACTTCAGTTTATAAACTAAAATTTAAAGTCCCATAAAAAAAGAGAAAATATGTGACATCTTCCTAAGACTGGGGTACCATATTCAGTATAATATTTCATGTTTACTATACAGTTTAAAAATATTCTGTTGTATATGCAACACAGTTTCATTATTCATTCACCAGTAGAAGAACACTGGAGCTGTTTCCATTTCTTAGCTACTATGAATGGAGCTGTAACAAATATGGCTAGCAACTAACTATAAAGTAAAATGTCATGTCCTTTGGGGCATATGCCTACGAGTGGTATGGCAGAATTATGTGAAAAGAATTAGTTTCAGCTTCTTGAGAATGAGCCATACATATTTACAGAATGGTGGCACCTGTTGGCAATCCCACTAACAGTGAACAATGATTCCCCTTTTCCCAAACCCTCTCCAACATTTGTTATCAGTTGTTTTGTTGATCCACTCTGATCCACTCTGATTGGAGTTAGGTAAACTCTCAGAACTGTTTTAATTTACATTTCTTTCATTGCTAAGAATAGTGAGCAAACTTTTGAAATATTTTGTAGCCATTTTTATTTCTTCTGTTGAGAACTTTTAGTAAAATTCTATAGCTCAGTTTTTAAGTGATTCTCTTTCTTGATGTTTGTTTTCTGAGTTCATTATATATGCTGGACATTAATTATTTTCGGATGTACAGTTGACCAAAATTATCTTTCACTTTGTGGGGTTCCTCATTACTGGCTGATTGTTTCCTCAGATGTACTGAAGAGTTTAGTTTTATGAGTTTTGCCAATTGTTGGCTTTTTTTTCTGGGTAAATGGAGTTCTATCCAGATAGTTCTTCCATACAGCTTGCTACATCTTATAATATATTGCCAGGTTTCTCCTAACAGTTACAACTTTTCAGGTTTCCCATTGGGATCATTGAGTTTATGTTTGCATAGGATAATAGATGGGAGTCTTGTTTCAGCCTTCTGCATATGGCCATCCAGTTTTCTCAGCACCACATCGTGATGTGCATCTTTCTTCTAGTGTAGGTTTTTGAATTCTTTGTCAAATATCATGGCTGTTTGATGTTTATCTGTTTACTTTTTTCCATGTAGTTTGTTTATTGGAGACATGAATTCAAAAACAACGCAAGTTACATAGGAGGACCCTTCTTTAAAAAATTGTATACTACGTTCTCTAAACTATAATATTCTATTCTATTATCTATTCATACTTAAGACTCACATTGTCAAATGAGGAAATGAATTTAGTACAGTAAGTACTCAACAGTATTCTTCAGGGTTGTGGAAATAGTATAAGTTTTGCTTATGCCCATTGAATTTTAGGTATCTGCTCAGGACTTGCATTTTATATTTGGCAGCCATTTTCCTTCTAATGAAAAGCAGCTATTTGCTTCTATTTTCCTTCATCCCTATGAGACACTTCCCACAAACACACAGAGTCATGGTTTGTACTACAGCTTTCAATTTTATTAGTAGACATATTTCAACCCACAGCCCTTTTTCCAGGCAAGTGATCAGAGACGAATTTCATAATTTACTGTTAAACATAAATCATCTATCATAGTCCTTAATTTTAAGAGCTTCAGATAGCTTAATCGAATACATTTCTGTTGTACAGTGTTCATGTTACATTCTAGGAAATCCTGTTCAATTACTTAAACAGACACTCTTCATTTTCATTCTTCCATGAATAAACTCACACAAAACAAATAGCCCTGTAAAGCATTTTCATGACTTGACAACTTATTGTATTATATCTTACATGAGGAGATCATGTTAAAGTTATTATTATAATAGGTAATATTTCACACACATCAATAATTAAGTAAACTTAAAACTGCTTATATAGTAAATGTTATGTCAATGTTTATATCATGGCAAACCTTATCTGGCAAATATAATAACAAATAATAATTGATGAGAGTGTTATGAAAAGCAAAGAATGACATTGTAATATCCCTAGAATCACTCCCAAAAATCTAGTCACATGACTTACTTCAGTTCTTAATGAGACAGAAATAAGAGAGTATAGTCTTCTTACTTCTGATTCTGAATTGTACTTTGCCATTAACAGTGTTAATAGGAAGAGTAAAACATCTCTGGCTACTAGTAGATAGAAGTAATGGCATTAAGGGATGTAAATTCATTTATCTGTGTATGCTAGTAAAACAAAGTCAAAACACCTTAATGCATTCTTGAAACTGCTTATTGCATTATTCTTCATTAAGCCACTGGGATATATTTGACTTTGAATTTGTCATGCATTTTAATGCTCTAAAGGGAACATAGAAGGAAATTCATAACTGAGGTCGATGCAAAGATTTATACTTCCAAATGGATTCTGATAAGTGCAATTACTGTAATCTAGAAAGTAAATTAAAAGGTTATTCATTTTGGTTCTCATTGCTTCTCTCTTTTGTTTTTAGAAGAGTGTGCCCTATTATTTTGCCATTTGTTATTTTTGAAATGGAAAGGAAGAAATTTATAGCAATAGCAAAGATATTTTAGGACATTGGGCTTGAAAATATTCTAAGCACGTACACGGACTCCCAGAGATTCTCCTGCCCCCAAGGTTCTAACAGGACACATTGCTTGTTCCCCAGTCTGCCTTGGCTGTCTCTCTTGTTGAAGTTAATTTTATGTACAGTTGACTTTATTTCCTCAAAGATCGCTGAAATTCTTTTTTTTTTCTACCTAGAATAAAAATTTCTAGCAGACAAGCATATCATTTTTGAGTTACTGGATTTACAACAATGCATAGGTATAGAACACACCCTAAATAGCTCTAACGTCTGAATTTAGGGAGACATGATAAAGAGCTAGTTATGGTTCAGAGAAAATCAAACGTATATGAGTCTGCAGAAACATGTCTTGCTATAGAATAAAGTTTATTCTTTCTATGTGGAAACCTTACCACAAGCTGGTTGCATATCTTTCAGGTTTATGCTTAAAGTGCTAAATGAGGCCATTACAGAGCTCTGGTCATATAGAAGTGATGCACTTGTAAGAAGAGGAAGAGAAACCACCACTACCCTGTTTTGTGGGAATATAGGAGTGGGGTAGTCATGTGTATGCCAGGGAAGGAACCTTCATCAAATCCCAGACCAAGCAGTACCCTAATATCACATGTTCTGCATCAAGAAAGGTATGAAAGTATTTTTTTTTTAATTTAAGCATACTGATCCATTGTATTTTGCTTTGGATACACAGGCTGATAAGAATTTATTGAACAAGAAAAAAAATAAACATGTGAAAAGAACTTTAAATGATATATATATATATATATTTTTTTTTTACAGAGAAGTGGGCTATGCTAAGGAATAGAAACTGCTCCAAAGGCTTTCTGCAAACTAATCATTAAAATATGTGGTGGGCTACTTGGCATGCACAGAACAGATTGTGATGTTGTGATAAAGTTAAGGACCTAGCAGTTGGATGATTAATATAAACTTAGAGAAGACTATGAGACAAAGTACATAGTTGGTTTTCAGAGAAGTAGAAAATACAATGGAGAGATTACACCCTAACACTCAGGGAACTACCAGGTGCACATACTTCTGTATTAGCCAAATTCATTTCAGACTTTACTTCTATAATTGTATTTTTTTTTATTCTAAGAGATACAATTTATGGTAATTTGTTATGTCAGCAAAAAGAAATGAATACAGTGGCCTTTGAGCTGGCATTTGAAGGCAGAATGACTAGTCACAGAGAAAACAATAAACTGAGCTAAAGAGAGCAGCTTTTGCTGTATCCACATGAAAAATAATTTCAGGCTCAGGTAACTGCAGGAGATTGTTTATCTGGGATATAAGGGTCAGATGAAAGTCAAGCATGAGGAAGCCCACAAGTATTGGCTAGGAATGCAATTTGAAGACCAGGTAAGCCTTTCAGCGAGACTTGAGTGTAAGATACATATAGATACATCATGTAGACAGCTATTTTTTCCAGCATACCAACAGAAAGACAGCATGATCAAGAGGGTGAGGGATTAAGAAGAGATATTCTATTTAGAAGACTAAGATAGAGTACAGTCTTATCACATGCATTATTTAGCCCTTTGATCCTATAATTTTCTATCTTTTTGCTGTGTTCAATATGTTCATGTGATAGGTTTTAGAATTATCACGGAAACAAACTTCTGGGTTTATCTATGTTTAGGCTAACCGAGGTTTGAAAGGATGTGTAAATATGGATGATTCATTCCATGAGTTGGGCTCTAGACTGAAAAAAAAGAGAGAGCTTGCCAGAGCACCAGTATTCATCTCTTTCCACTTCTGTTCATGCAACATTGCTAGCTGCCTCAAGTATTGGCCACCGTAACCTTCTCACTATTGTGGAAGTGTAAATCAAGGTAAACTAACTCTTCTTCCCTCAACTGCTTCTTGTATATTTTGTCACAGCAATGGAAAAAGTAAACAATATGTAAAGCTGATATTGAGAAGCAGGGCAATTGTGATAAAACTGACCAGGTGGTTATTAACTTGCAAAACTGATTTGTAGAAAGAATGTAAAAGAATTTGGAATGTTGGGCCTGAAAAGTCCTGTGAGTAGGATTTAAAGGGCATTCCGTTGAGAGTTTGGAAGATTAGACTGTCCAGAAGAATGCAAACAATGGATACCCACATCTTGAGCTTGGAGAGGAAAACAAACAGTCCGTTAACAATCGGACTAGGGGTCATTCTCCCTTCATTCTAATTAAGAACCTCCCTGCCTGATTTATACATCCTGATAATTTGTTGAGCATGATTATAAGAAAAATGTAGTAATCTGTCTGGTGGAAGATGTTTCAAAACAGGATAAATAGCATTCAATCTCTGTTTTGGCTACTGCTTACTGGTATCATCTTGGTCAATAAGAAATAGAAAAATGGAGCAGAAAGGTATGGGAAATGTGAAACTTGATGAAGAAAATGTTTACACTTATAGACAAGGATGATTTGAAACTATTGTAACTGCTAATGGCCTTAGAGGCATTAAAAGAAAAACATGACACTTTTCCCTGGACCAGAAAAACAGAAAAATTATCCTCAGGCAAAATTCCACCTGTTGGAGGAAACTTATATAAATGCAAATTAATTTAAAGTAGGGTTCCTAAACTGAGAACACTACAGAAACAAACCTCTGGTTATGTCTGTGAGGGAACATCTAGGTTAAGTTAATTATGGTGAGAAGACCCACCCTAAATATGGATGACACATTTCATGGGATGGGGTCCTGGACTGAATACCAAGGGAAGACTAGCTGTGTGCCAGGACCCATCCCTTTCTTTTTCCTGCCTGCTCTCCAGCTGTCTCAATTTCTTTATTCCAGGGCTTCATCACAATGATGGAATCATAACTAAAATTATCTTTTCCTCCTTTAACTGCTTCGTGTTAGATATGTGGTCACAGCAATAGGAAACGTAGATATTATACTGCAACTTCTTCACACATGCGCACGCGCACACACACACACACACACACACACACAATTTCCATGCTGTATGACATGGGTAAAAGGATAAAATCATATTTTTTATCAGAGAAATTTATTTCAAATACCCACAAATTAAAATTTTTACTGTCCCTATGACTAGTTAATTGGTATGGAATAGTGAATATGATGCTTCTTTCAACTGTGGATACTTTCTCCAGGAGTGTATTTCTCCAGGATTACACTGTTAACATCAAACCTTCATGCATTTACTGTCCTCCATGTCTCCATTATAAAGTTATCACCATATACTTGGACTGTTACTTTCGTAGTCTGAGACTTCTTTAAGGCAGTAAGAAATCTCTTTAACTGTGTATAAATATAAACAATAGTTACTCAATAAGTGCTGAAACAAATCTAGAGAATGACAGCTTAACGACAGTTGTTGTCAGAACTATATTCTTTATCTACCCAGGGATCATTTGGATTGTAAGAGAATAAAATTATGCAAATGCATGTTTATGCCTGTGTGTGAAATCTCCAGAATTGAGGATGCCAAGAAATGACAGATTTTCACATAAGAAGAAATACTGTAACCATGATGAGATATAATAGTGCATGTACTAAATGAAGATCAATACCTTGCTAGTAAAGACACTTGAGGGATGCTAGTCCTTTACACAATACCCAGAGAGGCTATATGATTTCATTATTTAAAAATGAGCTCATAGCTGGAACGAAAAACAGTTGTCAAAATGTAAAGGTTGTAATTGTGTGAAATTCTCTATTATCATAATTATTAGAATTTTATGACTTTGACTAATTATTTGTATGTTAATTATTTCACTACTTAACTATTTTATGCATTTATATATTTGACAAAGTAACTAGATTTGCTCGATAATTGATGTAAAGAGTTTTACTGTTTTCAGAATCTACTCTATCAGCAGTTACATCAGATTTATGAGCACTAATCTCATTAATATTAATGGAATTTTTGCACATAAATCTCTTTATGCATTGCCGACGGAGGAGAGCTTGGTAAAAACTCTAAAATTCTCATGTGCCAAGGACATTAGCAAGAATGGATGATATGGAGAGATAGAAATCTTATTAAAGCATGATCTCCTAAATTATGGTCCAAAGTGTTAAGAAATAATCGTCATTATATCATAGAGTAAAAATGGTCTTTTGTAGGGAATAGAAACCGATTGTAGAACCTCTTCTATTTGGGAGAAATGGTAAAATCTGCAAATAGTGAGATCACAGGACACACATTTTATCAAAAAAAAATTCTATAGATATTTGATTGTTGTTCTTATCTTTTTCTTCCATTTTGTTTTAAATTCTTTTGTTTCAGTTAACCTTAAATTCTCCAGTTAATGCTTATCCTCCATCTAGTCCAAAATGATTTCTCCATAGCTACCTTCTGCTCTACTTCTATGTGTCACAGAAGCAGATGTGGCATCGGTAGCAGCAGAGATCAGAGTGACCTTACTACCACAGTGTTTGTGATTTTTATCAACAAACAGGGTTAGCTTTTGGCTGAGCAGGATGAAGTGTTCATAAAGTAACATTTAATTTAATGTTTGAATTGTCAGCCCAGGGCACACACATGCACATATGCATCCACTGAGACTACAAAGCTGACAAAATGTAAAGACAATAGGTTATCTATTTCATTCTTCTTTCTTTATATCAAATTTTAGGACAGGGGAACCTAGACAAGCTGGCTAGCTATACTAGCTGAATACATGTGCAAGAAGCTCTGCCACAATAACTAGAGGAGTATTCAAGGAAGAGTATGTGTACCCTGAACACACACACCACCCCCACCCTCACCCTCACCATGAGTAAAGAGAAATATACTTTCAGGTATAGTGTAGGGGACAGACCAAGTACAGTCCCTTTAGGAAGTACAACTGAAGTTACTCGTTGCGACTGATGTTGAGTTAGATGTAAAACACTTGTCAAGCATATGAATGTATGGTGTAGGGAGAGAGGACAGAGCTGATATTTCTCTGAGTCAAACACACACACACACACACACACACACACACACACACACACACGCACGCACACACACATACACATTGACTAAGTCACTCTGACAAGCTCCTTCTATACTAAGCTCTTCTGGTTCAACTCACTTGCTGTTCTGGCTAAAACTCTTCTCCAAGCTGCTGGTTCAAACTGACCTTCTGAGCCAGCTGACTGTTTCTGACCTCTTTTGGCTCTGGCAGCCGCTGGCTGACTCCAGCTATTTCTCTGACTGAACTGTTTTGCTGGGCTTCAAGTTGACTCACTCTTCCTGTCTGATACTGACTACCCTGTGTCTCTACTTCAGACTCCTCAGACTGCTCCTTGTCTCATCCTCTGTGTCTCTCCTCCAGTCTTCCTGTTTCTGTAACTGAGTGCCTTACTTTCTGAGCTGAGAACCTACTTTCCTATCATGAGAGTTGGGTGTGTCCTCACTCTGACTCACTTTGTTAACTCTTCCTCTGATTCATCACTTTGCTGGCCCTTCACTCTGACTCATCTTAGATGTCACTTCCTGTCTGTCTCTGACTCCTTCTGAACTCTGCTTCCTGGGTCTGCTTTCTCCTCTGTTTCTACTTGTTTTTGTCTTGGAGATTGTGACTACATTCTTTCTATGTTCCATCTGGAACACACAGGCCTCTGAATTTGATCTCTTTATATGGATCCTGGATGTGATATCTTCATTTATATTCTTCCTTAGATTTGATCCCCTCCTAGCTATCATACAGGTCTTTCAATGTGATCCAGAGCAGCCTTGTTGTTGGATTAAAAAATTAAATATTCCTACACACACACACACACACACACACACACACACTCACTATATAAAACATGACATTCCAACAATGGCCAGTAAGCTCGAACATAAAAAAGTGGGGTAAAATTAAATGAATACAGAAGAATTGAATCTTTAACTTTTATGGTAAGATTTTTGGCAAATGGTCTAAGTATTCAAGTATCAAAGTCATTGTATTATTTCAAGTTGTGTGGTGACATGGTAGTTTCTGAGTTTGTAAAACATTACTCCTCTCAATGTGTGAACTGGGTCAAGTGGAGAACTCTTTACAATAGAGTATACATTCTTATGCTGAAAACAATGTTGAATATGGGCTTTTCAGATAATCATTTATAAAATATCAGGCATTTCTTGATGGTCATATCTAGTCTGTATAGCAATTAAAATATTCAGTAATTGAATACAATGTTTGAGTTTCTACAATATTTAATGCCAGATACTTTATGTTTAATACTTATTTATAAACACATATAGACACAAATGATATAAAATAACTACATTGTTTTACATCCTTAATAACTGATACAATTGTGTTGAGTTCTCTTGGTTAAGATAAAAATAAACGTCTCACTAATGCTATGTATTGGATTAGTTTATTGTCCTGATCCTGTAATAGGATACCTTGTAAAAGCAACTTAAGAAAGGTAAAGTTTATGTGGCTCCCAGTTTAAGTGGTGACTGGTCATGATGGGAAGTCCTAAAGGTGAGAGCATTTCCAGTCAAGAAACAGACTGTGGATGCTGGTGCTCAATTCATTTTCTCCCTTCTATTAGGTCTAGAAACTCAACCCAGTCTTTAGACTCAGCCGCAATCAGCTTGTGAAGACAGGCAGAATACAGGCAAATTCTTCGCCAGATTATAACTCAGTGGTGTTCATTTAGTTCCTGATAAACTCCTTGTTTTCCTCTGTAACCTTTCTTTTTTCATTCTGCTCCATAACTTTCATCTTACAGCCTATTCAGTTCTATCAACAGGATTCTCTGGCTTTTCTAGCTCAGAGTTCTCTACACTTATACATTCCTCTTTTAACACATATAAAATGCCTTCCTAATAACATTATGCTATACTCATAGATTAGTGTTCTGCTCAGCCATCATCAAAGAAGCTCTCTTCTGAAGCATATGGAAATAAATACAGAGACCCACAGCAGGACATTATGCAGTGAGAGACCTTGGAACACTCAGCCCTAAACTGGATGTATTCATCAAATCCCTCCTTTCAGGGTTCAGGGGACCCTGCAGAGGGGAGCCAGAGAGCAGAAGTTCTCAACACCTTTGGAGGTCAAATGACCTCCTAAGACCATTTGCATATCACGTATTTACATTACAATCCATAACAGTATCAAAATTGTAGATGTTGATTCAGATTCAAATAAGGTTGTTTACTGTTTGTCTAATTCAATCACTGGTCCTAGTCCTGGAGCCCTGGAGTGTTTCTGCCTCCATGAAGTCTACTCTTAAGCTTAGAAGTAGAAACCTTCAGCCTCTGTACACTCTAGACCATTTAAACCTTCATATAATCTAATCATCCTCTGAGACATACTGCTGTATGAACAAGTGGGTCACTGACTCTTGTGCCTTCTCTTGGGCTCCTTTTCTTCCGTTTTGTTGTCTTGTCTAACTCTAACTCTATGATACTTTGGTTTTATCTTATTATAATTTATTTTATTATATTTTATTATTATTCCTTAGAAAAGCCTATTAATTGTCTAAAGAAAGACAGAAAGGGGATCAGGGGAAGCATCAGGACAGAAAGGATCAGGATAAGAGGGAAGGTATGGAGGAATTAGGAGAAGTAGAGAGCAGGCAAACACAATCAAAATATATTATGTGATGGAAAAAGAAAACAATTTTCAATAAAAGAGACAAATGGGGAAAAACAACATGTTGTAAGGCCTAAGAAACACAGGATTGGATTGTCACTGCAATAACTCCACTTCTTGTACCAATTTTTAGCATTAGTTACCTTTCTCATTGTTGTGACAAGACCACTTGACAAAATCAACTTAAGGGAGAAAGGTTTACTTTTCAGATCTATGTTTAAGGCTAAGTTGGATCATATCAGGGAAGTCATGGCAACAGGAGCCTATTGGGTGGTCACATTGTATCTATAAGCAAGAATGATGTGATGAATATGGTGCTCACTTGCTTTCCTCTTATATTCAATCAAGGATCCCAGCATATGGAATGCTTCCACTCTTATTTGTGGTCAGTCTTCCCCACATTTCAATCTAGAAACTTCTACACAAACATGCCCACAGATCTCTCTCATAGATGATTCTAGACTCTGTCAAGTTGCAATCAGTTTTAGCCTTCACATGCATATGCTGAAAAACAAAATTATCTGTTAGGGTATAATATTTGCATCCATTTATGTCCATTACCACTTAAATATATTTTCTCAATAACAATAGACTACAGAAAATTCATAATTCTATTTATCGCATGAGCAGGAAAAGCAAGAAGAGCAGTAACAATAATAAAGCAAGACTATTCTTTTCAATGATAACTGGGGAATATTTTGTTTGCTTGCTTCCCGCATACAGTTCTTCTTTTGTATTTGAAAAGTTTGTAACACACCAAACATATCTGATAACTAAATAAAAATATAAGATGCAAAGTAGGCCACAGTGCTTAGATGCTATACGTGCTCAGACCAGACATCCATTCTCGATAGAACATTGAAACAAAACTGACATTTAATCTCTCTACTTCGTCAGGTCACTTTACAAGCTTTTGTTTGTGTTGTACTGACTCTTGTACAATTATTCAGGACTTGCTCCTCCTTGACACATTCATCAATAAAAATGTACAAGATCCTAAAATCATTTAAAATTAGCATCCAGTGGCACTTACAAGTAAATCATTAATTGGTGGACTGACACTTTTCATGCAAGGGGCATATTATATGTCACCTTTAATTTACTGCCTTGGAGGGTTCCATGCTGACGTTTTTGTAAAGGGAAAGTCATTTTGCGTTCCCTTCATAGTGAGAACACAGCATGTCTTTTAATTTCCAACCTTTCATAGGTTTGATCTTAATATTTTCAAGGAAGTTTCTGGCATTAACAATATTGGGTAGAGTAGTACATGTTTATTCATGAATTGCATACGCACATACTCCAGACCTTCACATCAGAAATATGACAATCCTGAGAGAGTAAATATATTTTTACATTCTCTTTTCATTTTGAGACAGGATCTCCGTTCCATCTAGTTGAGAACTCCGTATCAAAGGGTGACCTTCCACTTCTGAGCATTGCTGGTATTGTTCATACCATCATATCGATAGTATACCCTGCTGGAGACTGAAACTGTGCTTCATGCATGCCAGACAAGCACTCTATCAACTTAGCTACTCCCTAGCCAAATAGTTTTACTTTATTTTAGAAAGACTATTAGGCTACATGTCACTGATTTTCTGAGGCTCTCTAGCCAATCACTAGCAAATTAGGTATATATTCAAACAGAAGGCTCGTTTAACTATTTCAAATACTATTTGTTCCTAGTAACTACTACTGAAATGAAACACATAGATATTACTGGCAATTAAGGACTCAACTATTATACTATATTATAACAATCTTAATAAATGAAATATTTCTAGAATTGTCACTTTATGATTGGCATGGAACCAACTACAACATGCCCTTAGCCAGATAGAATTTAGCTTCATTCAAGAGGAATACTAAGTTAAATTTTTCCTCTGAAATAATCAAACTATTAAAAATTAAATCAAGATTAACAACTAAATATTTCTATCTATTATCTATCTAATTATTGCCTTTCTAACATGTATGTATATGTATCTAATTCATACACACATATACCTAATTATTTTACATAATAAGATATTCACACAGAGTATGCATTTTGTATTCTTCTTTTGAATATAAAGTATACATTTTCCATACAAGCAAATATTGTCCGATTTTGACTCAAAAGTTGTTTATATCCTTAAACTAGGCTCCTAAGACTTACACTTTTGAATCATATTAAGTACACACTTTTATAGTAGCATTCATGATATGATTCTTTTGAATTACACACACACACACACACACACACACACACACACACAATATGGAATATTATATAGTATATATATATATATATATATATATATATATATATATATATATATATATATATATATATATATATATTTTAGGGGTTCAATATTCTATATATTTTGGAGATGATAACTGTCTGTAGGATACAAAAACTTTTTAATTGATGTTAGTTCCTGTTGGTAGCTGGAAATTGTATTTAACAGATTCTTTATCTCTAATCCAAAGTAAACATTCCCAGGTTGGTAAGTTTTCATGGTATTTCTTGGTTATTAACAAAATGATAATTTGAAGAAGAACAGAAATGCAACTGAAATGCGGGCTATCATACTTCCTGACGTACAAAATATCTGGAATATATTTTAAAGTGTCAAAATGAATATATGTGTAATTTTTACATATTGTTTCTTCGTTCTGTGCTTTGCAGCTTACTGTATAAAATACATATTGATTAAAGAGCTTAACGTAGCCTTGTACTGCAGTCATGCTTATCTTCGATATCAGAGTTAATGTTTACTGACTCAAATTTGGTTTCAACTAATGCAACGCGGGATGATAACAAAAGCAGCCAAAGTCAGACAGACCCATCACCAGTAAGATGACATGAATATGAGAGGGGGAAGTCATGCAAGAAAACTTCGATTACCTTTCTGTCAGAACACAGCACTAGACGAAAGGGATTCAGCAAGAGAGGCTATTTTTAGGAAGGTGTTTCTGTGGTGCTTCAGATATTTAATTTAATTCAAAAAGGCTTTGAAAGGAGTTCTGCTTTGATGTGTGCACATTGTTATAGGGATCATAACCAGACAATGCTCGTGCATTCAAAGCAACTGGGTTTCTCACCTGCAATAATGGATATCGTACACATGTGTGGACTAAAAATCCAGGTAGAGACTGCTGCTATTCTGAATTCAGAATTATTATGTGGTTGCATTCATGAAAAGCCATTTAATTTATGTTAGTGTACACGTCATTTTCCTTTGAAGTTTTACTCATGGCAGTTATCTTACCAAATTGAAAAAAAAATATGTTTTTAATCATTACTCTATCTACAAGACAATTTCTGCAGAAACCAGAGCTTTAACTTAATTCTTCCCTTTGTAGGCAATGCAAACTGAGTAGACCTGATAACATCTTGTAGGCTAAAATAAAACAATGTTGTTAAAGTAAAATGTGTTTTTAATCCTTCATGTGATTCTGTATTTTAAAATGTTAGGGGGTCTTTCTTCTATAAAGAGAAAGCAAAGATAATTATGAAGTTCCCATGGTTATATTTCATTTGATAACTTTACTGCTTAGTATCTGTTCCTGTAAGTTAATGGACTCAGAGAATAGTCTCCTATGTATCTGTGCAATCATCAGTTTGGGGAATAATTTTATCATTTTAATATTTATACATGATTTAAACATGTTAAAGAGGAAAGGGGGTGAAGGAAGGCATATAGGTGTGTATATATATATATATATATATATATATATATATATATATATATATATATATATATATATATATATATATATGGTGTATAAAGTAGTTTTCCACTCTGCAAATAAAATTTTCAGAAGTCCGTATCCAAGTCATCACTTATTTTTTACACTCACATTTTATTATTATTTTCAATTCAAAGCTTTCATAAGGACAGAAAGATCTTTAAAATTGATGAATCTGATACCAGAATAGAATATTAATTAAAAACTAAACAAATGCCGGAGGCTTGTGGAATGCTATTTATTGGCTCCATTTTTCCCCTTAATTGAAAATAGATTTTTTTCTCATATAAAATATCCTGATTATTGTTCTTTTCCTCTATTTCTCCCAGCTCCTCACCACCTTCCTTCCAATCCAGAACTATCCTATTTCTGTCTCTCATAAAAAAACAGGTCCGGGAGGTGGTGTCACAAGCCTTTAATCCCGTCACACAGGAGGTGGAAGTAGGCAGATCTCTGTGAGTTTGATGGTAGCCTGGTCTACAGAGTGTGTTCCAGAAAATCCAGAGTTACAACAGAGAAACTCTACCTGGAAAAAAAATCAAAACAAGCAAACAAACAAAAAACAAAAACAAACAAAAAAGAAACAGATTTCTAAGACTTGTAATAAAATATAGTAAAGAAATACAATATAATAAAGTACAACAAAAATTGACACATCAGAATTGGAAAAAGCAAACTGAAGAAAAAAGGCCACCAGAAGGTTCAACAAATAGAGACTCACTTGTTTGCACACTCAAGTATCCCATAAAATAATAAACTTGAAGTAATAATATATTAGCAAATAACACTATATCCACTAACTCTTCTTTGAGTCTTAAGGGGAAGAACTTGGTGGAGTCATCCCATTTAAGACAGAGTGTTCCAAGATCTCTCAATATATACATATATATATATATATATATATGTATATATATATACACACACACACATATATACACACATACATATATACGTATACATATACATATGTGTGTGTGTGTGTGTGTGTGTGTGTGTGTGTGTGTGTGTGTATGTGTATGTATGTGTGTATATCTGGCTGTGGGTCTATGTATTTGTTCCCATCTTCTGCAAAAGGATGCTTCTCTGATGATGGCTGAGCCAGGCACTGATCTTTGAGTATAACAGAACTTCATTAGGCGTCATTTTACTGCTATGTTCCTTTAGTAGCTTGTAATATTGGGTTTACCACAGGTCCCCGTGTTATTTAGACTCTGGTTCTTGGTCATGATGGCAGCGTAGGGATTGACTCGATCTCATGGAGTGGGCCTTATGTCAAATTGGTTGGTTACCCCACAAGCTTTGTGCCACCATTGTACTAGCATATCTAGCAGGCAAGGCACCATTGTAGATCAAATTATTTGTGTCAGGGTGGATGTATACCTTTCTCCTTTGGTAGCATGCCATAAAGTCCAGCACTTAGGGCTGTCTGCTTTTGTGTCAATACCATGCTGGTTTTATTACTATAGTTCTGTAGCACGACTTAACGTTGGGGAGAGTGATACCTCCAGAAGTTCTTTTAGTGTTCAGGATTTTGTTTTTTAGCTATCTAGGTTCTTTTGTGTTTCCATATGATGCTGAAAAATTTCCTTTCAATATCTGTGAGGAAATGTGTTGGGATTTTGAGTGTGATTGACCAAATCTATAGATTGGTTTTGGTAGGGTAGCCATTTTTACTATTGTCAATCCTACTGACTCACGAACATGAGAGACATTTTCATCTTCTGATATTTTCTTCAATGTATTAAATTTTCAGCATAGAGGTCTTTCTCTTGCTAATTTGGAGTTACTCAAAAATATTATATATCGTTTGAGTTTATTTGTGAAATGTATCATTTCCTCGATTTCTTTCTCAGCAAACTTACCATTTGTACATAGGAGGGCTACTGATTTTGTGTTACTTTTGTATCCAGCTACTTTGCTAATACTGTTTATCAGCTGTCGACGTAGTATTAATTTGTTAAATTAGTAAAGGATATATCAGTTAAGATGAATTTGGTTTAACTTATGAAAGGTGTGGTTCACTGTCCTCTAAATAGACATAAACATACTCCCTGTATTTACAGTGTTAGGAAAGACTAAGTGAGGAATAATTTTATTAGTTCGATATCTACATATGCACTAAAATTTAAAAAAAAATAACAATATGTCAATTTGGTAACATTTGAATCTTAACTAGTTAGGAATTTAAGGTGAATACTTTTTGTAAGGTGTTTATACTTCCCAACATGAACAATAATCACTTTGACATGTTAGTACAAATAGAAACATAGGACCATGGAATATTTATGGGGGTACACATACTGTGCAAAGGAACAGGCTGGAAGCATATGGGTCATGCAGATGGAGATTGCAGGCAGCATAAGAACAAATAGGGACAGTATAAGTCTAATAGAGGCACTGCAACTGAGAGTAAGGCAGTTAGCAAAGCTGAGAGAGGATATACTCAAGAGTGCTGTCTTCAGACCAAAGTTGAGCCTGCTGTGTGACATATGCAGATAAGCAGACTGTGGAACTGATACATACTTTGAGTGCCATCTGCGAAGAATATAAATGGAAGAACATGAACATTTCCTAAAAATGATCCAGGCAACAGGGCACCGATAGATTGTTGGAAGTCATATTAAATATCCAGTTACCACTCTCAGGTGCTTTGAGCAGAGAACACACTGATTCTTGATGACACACGAAACTATATATTTTTATTTTATTCTTTTCTTTTGGAGGTGTGAACCTGACAGTTGAGTGTTGCTATATCTGAGAGGTGTTTCTCAATTGGTTGAATAGTAAGAGAATGTCATAAAATGTAGGATATAATTCTATATAGTTTGAAACTATGAGCACATTAGCAAAACTTACAAATACGTGAATGCGCACAGTAACTTTGATTGAGAACATTTTTATAATGCAAAACAGTAATAAGGAAGAGTATACACCAAAGAAGTCACACATTTTGTTTTTGATGGAGATACTCTGATCAAAATAGCAGGAAACTAATTTCTTCTCCCACAGCCGTGTTTGGACAAGAGGCTTAAAGCCCATGCTCTCTTTCAGAACTTATGCCCACAGTCTTTTGGATGGAACTACCTTGTCTATTTGAACTACTAAGCCTGTAATGGAAAAGTACAGAAGTTTGGATACTCTAAGCAGCTTCCATAAATCTGGTTCTAGCAAACAATGTCTGACTCAAATTGTTCCATTTGGTGCTTCCTGGGGCCACTAATGAGTCAATAATTTCTCCCCGCTACGAATAACAGCAACAGCAAGGAACTGTGAACTTGAGTGGAATTTAAGTACTTTGGAGCCTATAGTTTTTCTGCTGTTGCCAAGTATTTTTAAAAGATGAGTTCTAAAGTGATACTTTTAAAAACAAAATAAAGCAAAACTTCCAGGTAACTCTGAAAAAAGACTGACTTGAGGAAGCGATCATTATCATTCTCTGGCATCACAAGGAACTATATTACAACAGTAGCACTAGTGAAGCCATATTAACTCACATGGACCCATCCCCATGCAAGCAAAACAACTCTCCTGCTTAAACCCGAAAGTACTAGCCAGTCTTCATTTGTGATGAAGCACCGTGTTCAAATTTGGGAACATAAATCCAGTTCACTTTTGGGAAATCACTTATTAAGTTTTATAAGTAATTTTATTGTAATATTTATTAGAATATTCTGCATCTAAATGCATACCTTAGTTTTACATGATTACTGTCAATAGTATAAAAACTTTTTTTTTGAGAGAGAAATCATTGGACACATAAAGTGTTCCTATGTGTTATACCTCTGTGTTCTTTTGAGAGATGAATTCAGTTCTGTACCTTGAAATGCTGCCTCTAATGTGGCATCATAAGGAGAATAGTAACATGGTATCTTTTATCAAAGTTATTTGATAGTAAAAAGAATATTTGTGAAAGACCAAGAGGAAAGTACAACTTGTGTGATTCTCTCTTTTCTTGATTTTAAGACCATGTATTAAAAGAGCACGTGACTTCTCTGGGAAAGCTTCTAGGGAAAAATATTCAGGCTTAGTTTATTTATTGTATCATATGTAAATGAGCCTGAGCCAGTGATGGTTTATCTTATAAATTCTCATTTATAATGATTAATTTTATTTAGTGAATAAGATATAGGATGAGAGTTTATATACAGATTTTTGGCTTACCTTTCACTTGCCTTAAGGCAAATTTGTTCATTCATTCAACAGTAATTTGTTGATCACCTACTGTGAGAAAAGTGTTCACATGAATGATAATATCCCATTTTCTTGCACAGCCTATTAATTTACTCCCTGGGTCATGGATCTATGCATTTCTTCAACGTTTTATCTTTAAGACTATAACTGTTTTGGTCACTGTTCTATTGTGGAGAGACACCATGACCAAGACAATTCTTATAAAAGAAAGCATTTAGTTGTGTGCTTGCTTAGAGTTTCAGGTCAGTCCATTATTCTCATGGCAGAGAGTATGATATCACTCATGGTGCTGAAACAGTAGCTGAGGGCTACATCCTGATCTGCAAGCAGGGAAAGAGATTAGGGAAGGAGCAAGACTAAACCTGTCATGGGCTTTTGAAATCTCAAAGCCCACCCACAGTGATATTCTTCCTCAAACAGGGTCACACTTATTCCAATAAGACCACACCTCCTAATCCTTCTCAATCAAATGGTACTACTTCATGATGACTAAACAGTCAAATATATAAGCCTATGAGAGCCACTTTCATTCAAATATACCCAAATATGCCCAAAATAACCATACACACAGCAGAGTATATAACAAAAACCTCTGTGTACACAAAGAATATATACTAATACACAAGAACCCACAGCCAATTGTAATCGCATACACTCTACAACTTTTCCAGTCTCTATGTAAGTTTGAAGCAAATCTTGTACTTCATTATCATGCTATCTTTTCTTGAGCAATTATTGGTGAATACAAAATTTCCTTTGGGGCAAGTACTTAAAAAAAATAGTATTGTATTGTTTTCATATTTAATTTTCTTACAATATCAATACCTAGACCATGTTAAAATTTAATTATATCTTTCTTTAAAAATTTTCCAAAGTAATAGAGTGGTGGTGACACACACCTTTAATTAATCGTAGCACTCAGGAGGCAGAGGCTGGAGGATCTCTGAGTTCGAGTCCAGCCTGGTCTACAGAGTGAGTTCCAAGACTGCCAGAGTTACAACCAAAAAAATTTTTTTCCAGAGTAAACAGTTTATAAAGCATGCAAATCTTACAAACATCCTGATGAATTCTCTCAAAGTGTGAAACTTACGTAGAATCCAAAGCAAACACACAATCCACCGAATTACTAGCTCTTTTGCTCTCTGTTGTCAAGAACCACTAGCCTTTCTTCTAACATCCATATTTATTTTATACTCTTGATCTTTTTTTAAAGTAATGAAGTCACTGGTATGCCCTTTGTCACCTCATCTGTTTTATCATACTTAATATCGATGAGATTCATTGATGCTCTTTACACAGCATAGAGACAGTTAATTCACCCTCATAACACTGCATTGTATACCACAAATTATCCTCTCTATTACCAATTCTATGTGAAGCCATATTAGAATTTCTTACAAAAGGAAAAGTAAGTCCTACAGAAACTTTTTTTTTAATTTAAGATTTTTATATTTTATTCATCATGTCTTACCTTAATTTTGTTTAAGATATTTCTATAGGATTATTTACTTTGACTATGAGGTTTTTGGCAGAGTCTTACTCTTACTCTGGATGACAATATTTTAGTTACCTCATTCTAGTCAGGTGTGTTTAATGTGAATGACACGTGATTTGTTTACAACTTTCAAATGCAAGTATGTGGATAGTGCGGCTATGAATACATTTTATAATGAGCATACATATCCACATACAAATATATTTACATGCATACTCTTTACAAATATTTATAAGAGGGGAAATTACTGATTTCAGTAGTGTAACCACTGGTGAGTCAGCCATGCTCCAATAAATACCTCTGCACCTATATCCCATAGTTATCTCAATGGGTCACAAAACAAGGACTAAATGAAGACAAAACAAACCTCCAAAATATTTGATATTTGGATGGAGACTAGTTGGGAGGAAGCAGTGGGAAGAGAATAAGAGAGGATACGTGGTGATTATGACAGAATATATTGTATACATACATGACATGACTTCATCAAAACTTTAAAAAATATAAAAAGTTTATATATATTTATGAATATATATATACAGATATATGTATATATATACACACACATATACATATACACATACATGAGTGACACTTTTGTGGACATTCTTTTGTTACTCTATGGGCATTCTTTTGTTGTCTGGCATACCTCTAATGCTTAATCATTGTGTAAGAACTTTAATGACAGCTGAGGAGCAATGTCTTTTTCCCTTACTTTCAGCCATGGACAACCAGTGTTAAGCTATTCTCACGCTTGTGACCTTTCCAGATCTCTCATATAAATGAAAACAGGCAACACTTGTCCTTTCGTGACAGTTTATTTTGTTTAGCAGAATGTCTTCAAGGTTTAGCCCATTGTCTCTAAAATGTCACAGCCAACCCTAAAGGGACCTGTGCTTCTTTGAGTAGTACCTGATGTGGCTTACACATTTGTACTGATTGATCTGCCTTGCCCTTGTCTTTTTCTAGATCTGGAGGTTTAACTATCACTATTATTCTTTGTCCCACAGCAAGTTCTAAACTTTGTGAGTTGTAGGGGTTTTCTTAATTGTACAGAAGTGTTTTGGTAAAAGGAATGGGAAGGTTGATAGCCAAGATTTTCCATCCACATCACACTTTATCCATTTGTCTCGACCCTCATTGCTATCCTTTGAAAGCCAGCTCCATTAATTTGTCAGAATTTAGGAAAAGTTTTATGTGGAATATTTTCAAAAACAGAAAAGTTCTTCAAGATTGTTTCTAAATGGTATTTATATAGTCAACAAAAGAGAGTTTTTTTGAGAGTTTTTTTCGTTTATAATAGCCTATTTTAAAAGTGACATATTCCAATACTAGCTTCCCAGAATAAACAATTATTTCTGAAATGTTGAGAACTTGTGGATTTGATGCGGTGTAATTATTTTTCTTAATTATGTTGGAATCATTCATCTTTGTTTAATGTGATTAGATCAACCCCTGAGAACTTTTTAAAGGAAGCAATGGTCTTATACATATTCTGTTAGTCTGCTTTCTGTTATTATAGCAAATATCTAATCTAATACAAAAAGACTAATACTTATCTCCTAAGAAATTTGCTTTAGTCCCTCAGCCATGCGTACTTCCTCTTTTTTTAACTAATAAAAGTTCTAGAAATAAAATTAATAACATTAATAAGATACCAACATATATTACATAGAGTGAATCAATGTGGTAGTAAATTTTAATGGAAATATTAAAATAATCAGGTAATTTTGAGGAATGAACCTGTGATGAGAACTAGATCGGTCTATATTGAAATAAACTGTACCTCTAAAATCAGAGTAGTATGGTGCAGAATCAAAAATAGATACATATACTTGTGGAATAGAATACAAAACCAGAAGGAACCTCCGATATGTGCAGAGTTTTGTATATGATAAAACCACACCTTAATTCATTAGGGTAAAATAGACATTTCAATAAATGATCCTGGAACAACTATGTAAGTATGAAAATATGTAGTTAAAATTTGATCCACACAAGAATAAACTCATGAAGTGAGTATCCAAGAGAAAGAATACATGCTAAAACTAGAAATACAGGTTAATTGCTCTTCAACCATTGTATAGTGATAGACTTGATATGGCTTAAAAATCCAGAAGCAATGGAAGTTTTTTTAATTTGATTACATATAAAACACATAGTAAAATTAGTCATAAACCCATTAAAGGATATTGACAACGTAGCAGATGATGTTCATTGTTTAAACTGCAGATACCAAGTCTGCTTGTACATAAACTCTGAAAAACTGAAAGCCCGTTCTAATTGAATTGCAGCTAATTATGGTTGCTATGAAGTCAGAGGTGGGTGAACTGATAAAAAAGTTAAAATGAAATCACTTAAGGATAAGATGTAGACATAGATGAACAGCATGAGCGATCCTTGGGGTATTCACACATTATTAAGACAATAGAAGGGGGAGAAGAATGTGTCATTAAGAAGAGATAGCAACCCATTAAAGTGTCACCTGTACACCTTGTACTCCTTTCTCAGCTAAGTATTAAGAGGTTGCTGAGGTGTGTGTGCTCAGCCAAGCCTAGTAGCTTGTTTCTGAAATCTTAGCACCATGGCACGCTAGAGCCTGAGAAGGACTATCATAAGCCTGAGACACAACTTGGGCTACATAGCAAACCTTCCTATCTCAAACATAAAGAAAACAGAGAACAAAAGTGAGTCTCATGGAATTAGGAAGACAGTAGAACATGCTGTTGTAATGAGGTAACCTACAGATAGCTCATTGCTATTTTATATCATTAAAAAAACAACCATTCTTATTCCTGGATTGACTTAATAATTTCAAAATGTAATTAAACTAAATGAATTTGCATAGCATCTAAATTATGTTTTCTACAATCAGATGCACTAACTCTCTCGTTTTCTTTCACAAACACACACTATTCTCTGTGAAAAATTAAGTGACTTCTAGAACCATTTAGAAAATTATCATTTTTTTTCCTCTGATGTAGAGATTCATAAAAATGCAGCTTTTCAAAGGACAAAGTCTATTTTTAGAAGAAAACAAATTCTAAACAATCAATGGCTTAATAAATGCTTTTTAAAATTATGAACTAGTATTTTTCCGAAACTATTCAAATTAGATTTTGAGCATAGAATATAAACTCGCTGGCTGCTGTCAAGTCTAGGCTATCTTCTGCTTGGTAGCTCATGTTTTAAAACCCAGTGATAATAAATAGGATGCCTGCTGCGTTTGACACACTCTTTAGGGTAGCCAAGGAGAGGAGAGCAGCAGTGACTGTTTCTAACCATTAGCTGGAAATGATTGATCAGCAGTGTTGCTGGAGTGCTAGTCATTTAAATATAAAAGCACTTTGAAGTTTCTAATTTTGGAAAGAAATAATTGAATAAACAGTCCAGTTAATCATCATGGATACCTCGGTGTTAAGACAGGCAATCTGTAATTTTGAAAAACAGTGGTATGAAGCAAAAAGAAAATGTCATCAACTTAGTGCGATTTGTTTCCTGAAATGTTATTTAAGTGCTAACTAAACTTGAGTCACTTTGACACAGATTGACTGCAGCAAATAAAGGAGAGTAAGCTGGAGTATTCTGAATTTGAAGACACTCATCATTTGTCCTTGTCTATTCAGAAAACAATTAAACACATTACAGCTGTCTTCATACTAATCCTCCCATAGCTTTTATCAGACACAATCTTATGCGTTCAGGAAAGCTGGTGAATTCTGAGACCGTGTTTGTATATGTTTTTGGATTGGACACTAAGATCAAGAAAAGTTGCATATTTTTTCTAATGTTTGAAGAGTAAGAGAAATTTTTGGGAAATTAGAAACTAATGCTGGATTCATCATTAAAAGACTAAGAAAGTTATGGGTGAGACCAGGGTTTCCTGAGAAATTTTTTCAAGAGTGAAGATCCAATAAGTTGTTCTATATTTAGGATATATATATATATTTTTTTCTGTGTGTGTGTGTGTGTGTGTGTGTGTGTATCTTGTGTGCGCTTTAAATTTAGATAAGATTTTCAATATTACACAAGCTCTGTATCTTCTCTATGCACAAATTTTCATTATTTGGTTTCATATTCTGTTTATCAATGTCTAGTCTAGGAAAACAGGAATCAATTAAATTTACTGATGTTGATTATTGTGAATGTTCCTGGGGCCATAGTGAGTTTTTTTACCCAAAGTAAATGAATATGTCTTAAATGAGAGAAACACCAAGATACAGAATAGTGAATTCTAAACTAGATTATCCTGTTAGTAGTTGCATTCATAGAATGAAATTGGTCATAGTATAGACCATTTATGTTTATGAAATATTAGATTATAAATCTTGGAGAAGAACACAGAACCGGATTAAAATCTCATAGTGCAAACACACAGTGTCTTCAAGCATGAACAAAGTCTAAATATTCCACACATGAAAATAACTGCAGTAATAGACAGTCCAGTTATGTTAAAGCATTATTGAAGACATAAACATAGATGAATCTGTATTTAATTAGTTCAAATTGTCGCTGATGATTAGGAAATGAATCACTGTGAACTGTTTCAAATTGTCTAATAATAATATGTAGTGTTAAAATAAATATATATAAATAATATAATAATATAAATAAAATTATAAAATCTTGTGACGGATTTTTTTAGGCAACCCTGGCTGTAATTTCCTTTTAGACCATGATGGCTTTGAATTTGTGCTAATCCTCTTCTGTCCATAGAATTTCAAGATTATAGGTGATGCAGCCTGCCCTTTAACCCTGTTAAAGGGTTTTTAAAAGTAATTTTGTTTCAGTCTCTGTGGGCCATTAAGAGTGCTGGTCAGTTGACACAGTGGGGCTTGTTCTCCTGGTGTCCTTGACACCTTTAGTCTCTGCCATTCCTCCTCTATTTTTTCTGTGGGGTTTCCTGATCTCTGCATGATGTATGGCCTTGGATGGGTCCATATGCTCCTCTCAGCTGCTGGAGGGGGCCTCTCTGGTGAGGACTGAGCTAGGTACTGATGTATGAGGTGAGCATGACATCATTAGAAATAGTCTCCGGGTTATCTAGTCTCTAGTTCCTGGTCTGCCCTGTAGTTTCAGGCAGGGGTTCCATCCCTTTGGCATGGGATCCTGCCCTTATGTTGTCAAAGAGGATCTTGTAGGCAGGATGGGCCATAGGTTTGAGGTTTTGTAATTGGGATGGTGTCCCAGTCTTGCCACTGGAAACCTTGCCTAGCCACAGGATATTGCCTGTTCATGCTCTCTATCCCTGATTACAAAAGATCCTTGCTAGGTTCTCCCTCATAGATTCCTGTGAGTTTCTACTACACTAGGTCTCCTGTTTGCCTCCTAATTGTCTCCCAGTTCTTGTGTCTCTCCGGATATTTCTCCCTCTGTCTCTCTCCTCCTCTTGGTCTCCTCTGATCCCATTCTTCTTCCTCTCCCTTATGGAAGCTTTTCAGTTTCATGAGGTCCCATGTATTCATTGTTGATCTTAGTTCCTGGAGCTATTGGTGTTCTGTTCAGAAAGTTGTCTCCTGTGCCAATGGATTAAAGGCTATTCCCCACTTTCTCTTCTGTCATGTTCAGTGTATCTGATTTTATGTTGAGGTTTTTGATCCACTTGGACTTGAGTTTTGTGCATGATGATAAATATGGATCAACTTTCATTTTTCCACAAATAGACATCCAATTGAACCAGCAAAATTTCTTAAAGATGCTTTCTTTGTACCATTGTATATATTTGACTTCTTTATTGAAGATCAGGCATCCATAAGTGTGTGGGTTTATGTCTGGATCTTCGATTCAGTTCCATTAGCCAACATATCTGTTTTATGACAATTTCTGTGCAGTTTTTATTACTATAGATCTATTCTACAACTTGAGAACAGGGATAGTAATATCTCCAGAAGTTATTTTATTTTTCAGGATTATGTTGGGTATCTTGGGTTTTGTGTTTTTCATATGAAAAAGTATTGAGTATTGTCCTTTCAAGGTCTATAAAGAACTGTGTTTGTACTTTGATAGGGATTGCATTGAATTCTGTAGATTGCTTTTGGAAAGATGGCCATATTTACTAAGTCGACCTTCCATATACAGAAATATGGGAAATCTTTCAATCTTCTGGAATCTTCTTAAGTTTCTCTTCTCAAAGACTTGAAGCTTTTATCATTCAAATTTTTCATTTTCTTGGTGAGAACTTGGTTAGGAACCTATCTATGAGCAGAGAATGACACCAATAGGAAATGTTTCTAGGTTATCCAGTCTGTAGTTTCTGGCCTACCCTTGATGTACGGATTGGTGCCTGGCCTCATGACATCCCTCAGTGCCATGCCTTGATTGTGCTGTGACCTGTGGGGATGGTTCTCTTCTGGGGAGAAGAACAGGGGATGTTTGTGGGTGGTGATGGAGTGTCTTGGGAAGATGAGGGGTATTGGTGGGATAGAGGGAGAGGAGGTGGGGATCAGGATATATTCTATAAATTGTGTGAGAGAAGAGAAAAATTATCAAGCTACTTGAAATTCCTACTCCATAACACCCTGAATAGCCTTCTGTGAAACTCATTTTTAGAGCACAGGAGACTCTAGAAATATCAGAACCATGGCTGAGACATAATGTATGTGAATATAAGATGTTGTTCTAAACAGAATGAAAATAAGCTACAGATAAATAACATGTTGATATTTTTAAAAATTGGGAAGCAGAACAAATATAAGGAAGTATTTATGCCATGAGGATATCACATTTTACAAAATTCATTTTAAATGTTTGATGACTTGAAAATTATCTCTTTGTGGAGACAATAGTAGATAGTGATCAGTTTGTAAACAAGTGAAATTTTTCTTGAGTGATTACAGGATGATTTATTTCTAAAATTCTACTAGGTAGTTCAGAACTACTTCACCTCTATAGGAGAATGGAAATTATCACTTTGGGGTCTACATAAAGAATGGATAATAGAGAATTTATTACACACACACACACACACACACACACGACTATATTCTGCATATGTTTTTTTTTTCCCTTTCTGAGATTGTGTGACTAATTTTTAAAATTTTTAAAATGTTTTATTTCCTTTTATGTGTATGAGCGCTTTCTCTGCATTTATGTCTGTACATTATGTGCATGTCTAACACCCATGGAGGCCAGAAGAAAGCATCGGGCACCCTGGAACTGGAGTCACACATGGTTGTGAGTTTTTAACTGTTCTTTATTTGTTGGAAATATAAAAGGCTTATCCAGATGTTTATGGAAAAATGTCAGCATTGAATGAAACACATACCATGATAAATGATCACTTCTAACACTACAGATTTCACCTTCTGGTTTTCAAATAATATAACACAAGATTATGATGGAATCGTTCTGATGACTGACAGGAAGGCATCATGATACATGGAAGTCAAGACAAAATTCATTGTCCATAGAATTTTACATTTGGCCTTTGTCCTGGGTTTCCAGTCAGGATTCTCATTAATATTAATCTTCCTGACACCTTTCATGATGTAGACACATTAATACTAGGAACTTGTCCATGATCACTGACATAAACTACTAGCTGCTGTCAGAGAGCGGTGACTTCTATCATTTATTGAGGATTTAATGTAGTGAAGAAAATTAACCCCATCAAACTTTAGCTTGTGTATGAAGTAAGGAACATATTTATTACTTCTTGGTAAAGATGATTTTGCTCATTCATCAGCTGATAGACATCTAGGTTGGTTCCATTTTCTTAGTACCGACACTGGAGTACCAATGGACATGTGTAAGCAAGTGTCTCTATAGTGTTATAAAGTCTTTTGACTATAGGGAGTAGAATTGCTAAATCATATGATAGTTCTACTGGTAGTTTCTTTTTGGAAATCTCCACAACCATTTCCACAGTGGCTGTACCAATTTTCACCCTTAATGATGGTGAACAAAGTTCCTCTTTGTACACATCTTTATCAACATTTGTTATGTTTAATTTCTTGATGACAGCCATTCTGACTACATGAGATGGACTATCAAAGTACTCATTTGCATTTAACTGATGTCTAATAGTGTTGAACACTTTTAAATATGTTTATTAGCCATTTTTATTTTTTTCAGAATTCTCGGAATTTTAAATTTTAAATTTATGTCATTTGTATAGTTGATGTTTTTTGTTTTGAGTTCTTTCTGTACTCTAGATTCCAATCTTCTGTTAGAAGTACAGCTCATAAAGACTTTGTTCCATTTTCCAGGCTGCCTCCTCACTGAACAGACTATTACCTTTGCTTTCCAGAAGATTGTAGTTTATGAGTTCCAATTAGCAATTGTCCTTTTCCTGAGCAACCAGAATTCTATTTAGAAAGTCCCTTCCTGTGCTTATGTATTATAAAGGTACTCCCTACTTTCCTAGTAGTTTCACAGTTTCTGATATTACACAGATGTCTTTGATCCACTTGGGGTTGTTTTTTTGTGCAGAGAGAGATATAAAAATCTAATATATTTTTTCTACATACAGCTATTCAGATTTTAAAATATATTTTAATTTAAAAAGTATTACATCATTTTCTCCCCTCACTCTTTTACTCTAGATTCTTCCAACAACCCTCCCTTTAACTCTCCCAAATTAATAGTGTCTTTTATTATTATCATTACATACATCATGTATATGTGTATATATGAGTATGCATAATCATATATAAATATGACTTGCTGAGTCTGACATTGTTGTTTGTGTGTACAAAGTTTTAAGGCTGACCCCTTTGCACTGGACACAAAGAATATGGCTTATTCCTGTGAGAGGCTAATTTTATCAGTCATCAGATGTCTATAGTTCTGTCCAGGGATTGGACTCCATGAAATTTTCCCCCTTCCATGTTTACATGACCACTGATATTTTCATTGTTCTGGTCTTCTTGTTTATGCAGCCATTTCCTGGAGAGACTGTTTTACAACAGACTTCCTAGTATTCTTTCTCTAAGATTATTTCCTCACCATCTTCCATGACACATAGATGCATTAACTGTGATATGGGTATGTCTGTTGGGACTCCCCATGATATTTTGATCTCTTCATTGTGTCCACTTCTGGTTTTCTGTGATGGATGGTGTATAGAGGAACATTTAATCTTTTAATCCAGCAGTGTGGCTGCTCCATCAAAGGATCACATTGAAAGGCCTCTCTGATAGCTAGGAAATGATCACATCCAAGGGCCTGAATGAAGGGATCACATTCAGAGACCTATGTGATCAGGATGGAATGCAGAAAGAATGTTAGTCAGACTAACCCTGCCCAATGTTTGTGCTAATGCTAGGTGAAAGGGATTTCTGTGGTTAATGCAACATGGTGCATGCCTTTAATCGCAACTGAGATGGAAGTGGTGGTACATGCCTTTTATTCCAATTCAGAAGGAAGAACTCAGGGAATAGAAGCAGAGACAAGAAGCAGAGTTGAGAGAGAAGAGAGAGAGAAGTGAGGTTGAAGCAAACAGGGAACAGACAAGAGGGAGAGAGCTCAGAAAGAAAAGTAGAGAGTTAGTTTAGTCAGGTAGATTGAATCCAGTTATCTCACAGAAAGTTCAGAATCAGCAGCCTAGAAAAAGAGAGCCTATCCAGAATAAGCAGGGAGGAAGCAGAGAGTCATAGACAGATGGTTTACAATTTACAGTTTGAAGTTCACAGTACAGAAGACAGCTAGTCAGAGTAAGCACAGTCATCAATAAGTCTCAGAGGCTGAAATGTTCTAGGTTTATGTTCACAGATCAGACTGTATGGACGCTGAAGACTTCTAGGTCCAGGCTTGCATCTTGAAGATTAGATTCTATGGAAGTTTAAGATTAGATTGTGTGGAGGCTGAAATCCACTAGGATTTGTAATTGAATTACCAAAGAATAAACTGTCTTTTGCCGTGAACCTATGAGACTAGAATAATAAAATAACACTTAAATTTGTATCTACAATATAGTCTCCATTTACTGTGAGGAAAGCTTCTATGATGAAGGGAAGTAGCTATATTTATGTGGGGATAAGTATAAGATTTAGAATATAATAAAGAAATATGCTAGCCTATCATAGTGGTAGGATTATATTGGAAATACATAATCTGGCAAGGTTTTGTTACCAGACATAATCTACTTCCCGTTGAATGGTCATTAAGTGCAATTATACAGCTGTTAATGGGATCTGATATGTGAGTACAACTTATTGCATCTTCATGTATTCTTGTCATGGATGTAATTGTGGTTCATCGTAAGGTAAGGCTGTTTAACTGCTTCTCTCTCTTGTACGTTTGCAGAATATTTTTTGCAACCATGGAAGATGGAACCCAGGAAAGAGGTTTTCAGGTCAGATTTACTTTGAATCCTCTGAGTCCTTTGTCCTAGGTATAAGGTGTCTTCTTCAGTATGAGCCCATCCTCAATTCTTGAGAGGCAGTCACAGGCTCCATTGATAATCAATATTGTTTTTGAAGTCATTTGGACTATCCTGAGGAACCTTTTGAAAGGAGGTTTCTCATGCTTAGTACTAAAGTTTTGTTAGTTTGTGGTTCTTGTGGGACCATTGTCAGCCTATGTGGCTTAACTTCTCCCTATACATAATGTGTATACAATATGCTTAAAAGTATTGTGTGTAGTTTTAGGTAAATATGAAATAATAGGATTCACTGAAGCCTTAGCAACCCATTATGGTGTTATTTGTTCCTCAACTATAATTCTTCTTTGTAATGACTTCTCTACCCCCCTCTTCATTTGGAGCTTTCTTCCTGTTATTCTGTTTGCCACTTCTTATCACCTGTATCCTGCTTTTTTCTTCCCACATCTGTGGTTTCTTTATATTCTCCTGATTTCTGTGGTTACTTCATATTGTATTCTGTATATCTACATGCAGAAGGTTGAAATTAAAGACTTATCTATCACTCTTCACAAGGATGACTCTATCTAGGACTCCTAGTAATGTAGAATAGGAAGTCTGAACACCATCTTCTGTAACCAAGCAAGGCTTCCAGTGTTGGAACTGGGACACCAACACAGCCACAAAACTTTTGACCTATAATCTATCTCACCTGCAGGATATATTGGGGCAATGGAGTGGCAGAATCCTATGCCAAGACAGGGAGCCCATGCCTGATTCTGAAGAACTGGCCAGCACCAGAAACTGAATAGTCTGAAGATGATTCTTAATGATATACTGCTATGTTCATAGGTCAACGCCTAGTCCAATTGTCATCAGAGAAGTTTCTTTTGGCAGCTGATGAGAGCCGATGAAGAGTTCCACAGACAAGCACTGGGCAGATATCAGGGAACCCTGTGGAATATGGGGAGGATAGACTGAGGGAACAAGAGGGGTCAAGGACACCAGAAGAACATGCCACATGGAGTTAACTGACCAGGACTCATGGGGACTCATAGGGACTGAAGCAGCAGTCATGGAGCCTGCATAGGTCTGCACTAGGTCCCCTACATGTGTCTTAAGGTTGCCAGACTAGGCGTTCATGTGGAACTCCTAAAAGTTGGAGTGGGACCCTTTGGATTTCTTATCTCCCTTGGGACCTTTTTCCTCCTGTTGGGTTGCCTAGTACAGTTTGATGTAGGAGTTCATTCCTGGGCCTTCTTCTATCTTGTTCTTGTTTGATTAGTAACCTTGGGAGGGTTGCTCTTTTCTGAGGGGAAGCAGGGTGGGTGATGTGTGTGGGGGGGGGTGGCATATCTCTGAGATAGAGTGGAGATGCAGGGGAGTTGGGAGGAGTAGGGGGAGGGGAGGTTTGGTTTAAGATGTAAGAGAGAAGAAAAAAATAAATTTTAAAACGTTAAATTTAAGGGGGAAAGACCTAAATGTGAAATCTGAAAAACTAAAACTGCTAGGGGAAAGAATAGACATCACCCTACAAAATATAGGACTATATAAGAAAAGACTTTCTGAACAGGACTCCATTTGTAGGGGAATTAAGCCCACCAATTAACAACCAGGAGCTCATACAACTAAAAAAGTCTCTCTGTAGTAAGGAAGCAATCAAGTGAGTGACAGATTGGGAGAAAATCTTCCAGCTATACATCCGATAGATGAATATACAGAATATCCAAAGAATTCCAAAAATAAGAGCCAAAGAAACAAATGACCCATTTAAAATGACTAATAAATAATGCAAAATGCAATTTTGAGCAATTAGGGGAATGAAGATTAAAACAACTTTCAGGTTTCATCTCATGGCAGTCTGAGAAAGAGGGATCCTCATTCCCTGTTAGAGAGACTGACATTCACTGTGGAGAATCCTCAAATTCTAAAAATAAATCTGACACATGACTGAGCTTTATCACTCCTTGTCATATGTCCAAATGACTCAACATTTTTTTTTCTCAAATGGAACTGTCTATATAATGCATTAGTGCTTCTACTCTGGTAGTTCTTTTTTCACCCAGATGAGAATGTTTTTCAGTATGATTGTACTGTGGAGAGAAGGGCCACATTTTCCAGAAACCAAATGTGGTTAGCAAGATTCAGTGATTCTAAAGCATGGTTGCCTCTGTCAATGGAGTTCCTATGCTATTGGTTTTTCCTACTCCAAGCTGGGCACATATGTTTGTGTTTCTTATGTCTGGATGATGAAAAATTCACTGACAAAATGACTATCATGATCTCTCTGTGTATCTCTGTCTCTGTGTGTCTCTGTTTGTTCTCTCCCTTTGTGTTATCTCTTAGTGGTGCTGAGGAGGGAATCCAGAGCTTAATTCACGTGAATGATAGGCATGCATTCTATCATTATGCTACCAGGGCATTTCTATTGAAGCAAGCCATATTCACCCCAAATTTATGGGCAGGATATTTTCCATTATTTCAGCCTAAAAACTAATCTCAATAAAAATAGACCAATACTAGTAATCTTTATAATCAAATTATAGTTTTATTTTTCCTAAATCATTAATTTTATTTTAAATGCTGAAAAGAAATACACCATATCTTCATTGTTCTATAACCTCATCACTGACTTTTCAGGGAAACAACAAGTTAGATATATTTCACATTGACTAAAACCAGTACAATATACATTCTCAATTACATGTACTCTTTAAGATTAGCCCTGAAAAATGGTATTCTAGATGAAAAACAAAACAAATATGTATTCCTTACACTGAAGTTAAATTGGTGACATTTTCTTTTATATAATTTCTAAGAAAGGGACTTTAACAGACACATATGTATACAATGATAACAAATCTGTTGTGTTATATATACTCTTCAAATATGGGATAAACAGCACAAGTGTTTTTGTTTGGCTCCGTTTTATGGTAGTTTGCTTAGAAATTTTAAGACTGCTGAATTGAGACTATAGAAAACAGATCATTCAAAACGGTAAGGGTGTGACTGCCACCTTATCGTAACAAAGGTAATCAGGACTTGATTAGTTAGATGATTACTGTCGCTTGTTGATTTTGCATAGAGTGGAAGAATCTTAACAACATTTCTTCAGCTTTGCATTTACCTGAAGGATACTCATATGTATGCGAGTAATATAAGCTCTGTTAATTTATCAGAGGAAACCTGAATGAATAACAACTTTAAGGCAAAATACAGGGGATGATGGTCATTCATCCCCCATGGCTGTTCTTCTGCTAGCAGGGACTATATTCACAGCCAGGACAAGCAGAACTCTCAGGCACGGTAGTAGATGTTATAAAGAGGGACATGATTGGCCAGCTGCACCCTTCATGGTAGACAAAAGGACATTGTTTTGTATGTTCTTCTAAGCTTTATAAAGATATGCTGCCTGAGGCATGGCTGCAGTTGTAATAGTATATGTGTCAAATCTAAAATTATATGTGTAGGCAGCTGTCTTGGGAGGAGACACTGTAGCCACCAAGCATGGAAAAGACATGACTCAGGTTTGTACAATCTGCTTGTCATTTGAGCTCCTTGCCTTTTGATAAGCAAAGGCATATTATCCCATGGAATAGGAAACTGCAAAAGAGGCATTTTTTTTTCCTTTTCTACAGAAGGAATTCTCTTGTAGTGTCATAAACTTTTGATGAGGACTGAATGAAATATATGAATATAGAATTTTATGATTTTTATGGTTAATAAAGTAATTAAGAATAAAAATTCACCGTTTAAGAATAAATTAGAAACATAGTCTCTATGCATATGTGCACAAATATGCAGAGAACTTTAGCTGAAATTTACAAATAGATATTGAAGTTATTTGGGGAAATAGGTTCAGCAGGACTTACTTTCAAACTGTCTGATTTGTGAGCTGCCCAAGCCTTGGATTATAAAAAATGAACTTTGTCAGAATAATAATCAGCTTTTCTTGGACCTGTGCTACTCAGAACTAGAATTTTAAGGCTCGTGTGCATATCTGGATAGATACGGGATGTACTTAATAATGTTACTTCTTACCATGATTTCCTACTTAACTTCAAAAAAGTAAGCACAGAAGATCTAATGATCCTGTTCTGCTCTTCTCTGTGCTGTCCATTGGTTCTCTTCTACAGTCAGATTTGCTTCCTTTTCTTCTGAAGGTTGCTTCTGACATGGATGCCTCCACTTAGTCATAACTCAACTTCAGTGGTACTTCCTCTGGGAAGGCTTAGTGCTAATCCTATCCAACGTTTCTAACCTATCCACTCTCTAAACATAAACTTGCTTTAATTTCTATAGAACAAGCACCTCTCACCGAGAGCTTCTTTTCTTATTTACTTGTGTTTCTGACTTATTTTCTGAGCTTAGAACCACATGTGTGAACATTAGACAGTAAAGACTTTGCCTATTTTTTCACTCCAGGGATGTACCAGGTAAGTCAAAGAATAATTACAAGAGGGAGATTGATCATGTGTACATTTAGTACTTGATAAAACAATTAGACTCTGATCAAGGGCTCTGTTTTGAATGAAGTCATAGACATAAATTTGCTAAATGAAATGTAATGATCGTATAAAACTGTGATTAGTGTGTGATTTTCTACTGTGATTTTCAATCTAGAAGATATATTCTACCATTTTAGTCCAACATTAAAGCTGTATCTATTATAAATTTATGCTCATGATGAAAGTTTTGTCAAATATTTTAATATCAAAGAAAGCAGTATTTATTGCATTCTGTGTATGCAATAAAATACACAATAGTTTGAATCTTTTCTTTCTTAAAGCAAGGAACAATAAGATGTCATTATGAGCTTACATATTCCACTGGATAAATGTAATCAGCTTTGCCAGATGCATTTTTAACATTGGCTTGATTTATTTCCATGTCAAACTGTGTTTATCCATGTGTGTTCGAAGCCCAGTGAAATGGTAAGAAAGATAAACTAATGAAAATATGTTTAAATCCTAGATCTCCCTCATTCTATTTAATTGCAATGGTTTGTACTCTTTTCTCTCAACTTCCAGTCTGCCTGTAGTGCACACCTCATTCTTTGAATATCATTCAATTTATGTGATGATCCCAATGATGCAGAGCTGATCATATCCATCCCCTTATAAATCAATTGTCCCTGTCATCCTAAGGACACGTTCCCTATTGTGGCACAAAAATTCCTTCAAGACTTTTCCCTCTCTCCCTCATGCATCGTAATTCAAACTGCATCAAACCACACCTTTCTCCTTTGTCTCAATATATTTGCTCATAGTATTTATTCCAAAATTTCCTACAATTCTTAGTAGTCTGAGGTTTGTGCAACTAGTTACCACCTACAATTCAAGGCACAGCTCTGTTATCACCTTCAGAGTAACCCTGGAAGAATCTTCCTAATAGCCTGTGCATACCTACCTCCATCAAAGCATACAGTGCAGTCCAGTTTATTTTCTTCTACTGACATTTGTAATTTGAAACTCTAGTGCAAAAAGGCCCCTGTCTCATATTTCACTTCTCTATCATAGAACTTAAAGCATGAGCAAACTATCATCCGTTTGAAACATGCTGTCTTTTTAATAAATTAGCAAATACAGTAAAAATACTAAAAGAGTGTGCATTCCAAGTAATTAACTTTAAACGTCATGAAGGTCAACAACAATTCTCTCTGATTCACTGCAGCCGTGGAATCTAGCACAGGTCCAGCACACAGAGAGAGTTTAACAAAGACATGAATGGAATGATTAACCTAGCATTAAAAAATAGAGATATGAATATGCAGAACAAGTCTCATTCTCAATGTGGAAATTCTGTCCATTGTGATAACAGAACCTCTAAGAATGTAATCTGTGGAGTTAGGGCTGATTACTTTATGTTTCTAAAACATGTTTGTGCTGACTCAGAATTATAGGTATTCTTGAGAAAGTATAGGATTTCTTTTCATATGGTCTGCCTCAAATGTGATCAATTCACACAAAGAATTGTTAATGGTACTTCTATGTTATTCTTCCTCATTCCTCTCCTATTTTATTGTTAGATAAAAGTTAAAATTATAAGGAACGAGCATATAAATGATTAATGACTTTCTTCCTACAGATAGAAAACTAAAAGCCTTGAACATGAATAACACACTTACAATGTCAAAAGAAGAGAAAAACAACCTTAGCATTACACCACTGGACTTTTCACTAAAAACAAACTGCATATTAGACTTAGTATTTTGCAGTATATGTTTAGCAATGGAATTGTTCTAAAGCCTGCTAAGTGTGTATTTTATTAGGCATTAAGCAGGAAATAATCAGTGTCCATAGAACATAGCAAGATTATGAATTGGTATGCTCATATAAGTATGAGTTGCCGAGCCACTTGCATATTGCTATGGAATACAGGACTTATAAAGGAATAGGTTTGTTGCCTCAGACCTCAAATTCATGGCATTAATTTTCTAATTAAATATGCTTCTCTCACTGAATTTTGTGTTGTTACAATCTCATTTAGCATGAAGGCAGCTCAAATTGTTTTATGATTTGAATATTCCCAGTCATTGATATGCATCATACAGCATGTTCTTTTTCTTCCCAACACAATCAGATATGAGCGTGTTCATTTGCATTCTGTACAGTTTGGACAGCAATCTGGCTCTTCTGTCAACATTCCATGATGATAGACTCACATGACTTTCTCCAGAAAGCCAGGGATATTTATAAGCTCAACTGGCAAACACGGCCAATGTGACTTTGCCAGTGGTGCAGCAATTGTTTGTAGCGCTTACAAAATGAGTCATCTCTCTTAGGCACCCAATCTGCACAGAAGGCTGCTCATTGTGCTCACACAGTGAGGATAATCAAAGGCCTGCACAGAAAACAAAGTTAACCCAGCTTTTGTTGTATCCAGTGTGGTGCCAGTATAGTGTCTTGAGACATTCATCCTGCCCTGCTGACGTGGGTTTTATCTGACAGTGCTTCAAAGTTACTAGCTTACTATTTATCTTTTTAAATAAACAATTTCTTGGTAAGATGATAAGATACAAAAAAAAAAAGGTACTAAGATATTCTTTCTCTAACTCGCATGAGTTCTGTAGTCTTGAAGGTAACTGAAGGGTTAATAAAGTGAAGAGGAAAGTTAAGTAATAATTTATGATTTCTACATTGGACATGAAATGTTACAAACCACAAGGCATGGAGGAGGAGGTGTATGTAAAAGAAATCTTTAAGCCCCACACCAACAGGGTTGCGGAGATAATCAGCAGTTAAGACTACTTGCTCTTGGAGTAGACCTACGTTCAGTTTCCTGCATCCACAGGTAGATATACCAGATGTAGCCACTGATTCAGGGCAAATGCTTTATTACTTGACTAATTCAATCCCAGTTCTTAGTCCTGGAGACCTGGAACATTTAAGACTCCTTATAATCTATTCTTAAGCCTGGAACTGGAAGGTTTCAGCCTCAGCCTCTTTATAATCTAGAACATTTAAACCTCTGTACAATCTATTCTATATCCAAGACTCACTGTTGACTGAGTTCACTCTGACTAGCTTCTTCTGAACTTTGACTCTTCTGATTCAACTCACTGGCTGTTCTGGATCAGTCTGCTCTTCTAGCTGACTGATTTAAACTGATCTTCTGAGCTGGCTGGCTGCTTCTAATCAAGCTCTTCTGATTTTGACAGACTCTGGTTGACTCCTGTAACTTTGCAGACTGAACTGCTCTGCATGGGTTCAATCTAACTTACTCTTTCCATATGATACTGACTTCTTTTCCTGAACTGCCTCTGTGTCTCTCCCCTAGCCTGCCTGCTTCTGTAACTCACTGCTCCATAATGCCTCAATCAGTCTCTCTGCTTTATCCTTAGTCAGACTGCTTCATTGTCTCTATCTTTTGCTCCCCATCTGTGTGCTTCAGATTGCTGGCCTTACACTGCCTGTTGCAAGGGACTCTTCTGTAACTGCCCTGCTCTAAGTTGAGAGCCTGCCCTCTAGTGTGAGAGTTGGGTTTATCTTTACTCTGACTCATTTTGCTAACTCTTTCTCTAATTTGTCACTTTGCCTGCCATTCACTCCGACTCATTTCAGATGCCATTTCCTGTGTGACACCGATTCCTTCTGAGCTCTGCTTTCTGTGTCTGCTTCTACGCTGTTCCTGTCTTAGGGATTAAAAGTGTTGACCAGGACTGCCTTTTGAATATTGGGATTAAAGGTATATCCCAACATTCTTAATATTCTGTTTCCATTCCATCTGAACAACACAGGCCTCTAAATGTGACCCCTTCACATAGTCCCCTTAAATATAGACCCTTCCTAGCTTTCACACAGGCTTATTCCTCTATATGCAGGATTGTGTAAAATACTCCTTAACTGCATTTCCATTGGATCTCATACTTTCTTCCGGCCACCATAGTCACAGCACATAAGTCATGCACCTATGTACATGCGGGCAAAGCACTCATACACATAAAACTAATAAAAATGAACTTTAAAAAGCTCAGTACTCACGTCCCTTTGCATTTCTCTATATAGACGTCAACTCTCACGCATATTGTACATCAAACAGAAAGCCAAACTTTACAGCTGTCATATTTTTTTCTTCCATCCTCAATTGCTTCCTTTGTTCCTAGCCTCCTTGGCCCTTTTTATAGAACCTTCAAATAAGTATTCTGATTAGAAGACTGTTTTCTTTTTAAATTTCTTACTTAAACTAAATTGATTTTTATCTGAGGCTGAGCATATAAAAATTACATGGATGTATTTGTATTCATGAAGTGTTTTGTGATATTTTGATTGATGTGCACATTATGAAAATTTTAAGTCATGAAATCATATTTACTTTCTCAAATACTTATCATTGATTTATGATAAAAATCATTTTTCGGGATTTGTTTTAACACGTGCAGCACATTGTCTGTCTTTCACCAATGCTAGAGCACACTGGAACTTCTTGCTCAGATCTAAACGTAATTCAGTATCTATCAGTCAACCTCTCTCCACTCTCCCTCATTTTCTCTCCTCTGTTTCTGATTACTGATTTCTACTCCCAACATCTTTATGATCAGTTGAAAATTCCACATATAAGTGAAATTGTGGGATAACGTGTTATCTGTGCCTGGCTTATTGTACTTAATTTAATGCTCTCCAACTCCCTTCGCGTTATTGTACATGATAGGAATTTCTCCTTTGAAATGCTTAATGATATTCTGTGGTACATATGCACCACATGTTCCTTATTCATTATAAGTTGATAGGCATTTCAATCCTCTCCATTCCTTGCCTTTGGTTAATAATTTCACAAGGAACAAAGCAGTTCATTGACTCCTCCACACACTGATTTCATTTTCTTTATTTATACCCAATAGGGGGATTGTTGGATCACATCATGGTTCTTTCTTTTATTTGGATACTTTCAATAACTTTTGAAAGAACAAATTTTCCTTGGTCTTTCATGTGTATTGTCATCAACAATTCTGGTGATCAGTGATAGTGGAAAATATAACCTCTGAATCTGAATAAGATATGAGGGAAGAGTTTTTAGATATGGAAAAGAAAAGCACATTTTTAGAATATAATGTGTCAAGATTAATATATCCTGTCTTGTGATGAAATAAATACACTGCTTGACATAGCAGAAAATTAAATAGAAGAACAGGGAACATGCTTGACAAACATATTCAGAAAAGTGAGCAAAAGCTTGAAAGCCAGATTTTATAGAGGAAACATAGCATATCAAGCAATTCTTGTCTTTTCAAACAAATACTTTATCCCCTTAAGAAGAAAGATAACTTTCTTCTTTATCTTATAAAGATAATCAAAGGAAGTTATTCAGAATAAGTCAAATATTTTTCAAAGTAAAAAGAAGTGCCACTAACAATGACATTGTAGGTGAATTTCATATACATAGAACCAGGCCTATGCATATATTTAACTTTCAAAAATAAATATATTGTCCAACCATCCTTATGTTATGTCCAACATAAGCAGGAAAGCTCAGAAAACCAAGCAAATATCAACAAACAGATTAACAACGAATATGAAGCTTAATAACGAATCTTTAAAGCACAGGTCTCCCAGAAAAACGTAGTAGACGTTGATATTTAAGAAGTTGAGCTAAGCATGGCAGTACATACCTACAACTGTGGGATTTGGGAAACTAAGACATATCATCATCATTTTGAGGTCAGTCTGGGCCTCAGGACAAGACTTCTCTTAAAAAAAAAAAAAGTTTGAGTTGATTTAGGAGGAAGCGAGGAGATCATATATGAAGGCAAATAATACAACATATTTTTTCAGTTACCTAACTATTCATAAAACTATTCAAAATTTCTTTATTTTGAGATTATTTCATTTTAAATTGTGTCTCTATGTGTGCATGTATGTGAGTTTGTCCACATGTGAGTGCACCGAGTCCGGATGAGGGCATTGGATCCCTGCAGTTGGAGGTATAGGCAGTTATGAGACTCTATGAGGGACCAGGAATGGGATTCAGGTCATTTGCAAGATCTTCATGTACTTTTAATCATTGAGTCATCTCTTCAGCCCCTTGAGTCCTGTCTGAAAAGTTTTAAAGTTTTCCAAGAAGAATCAAACATGGATGTAGATGTTGAATCAGGGCAAACGGCAGTTGATTCTTTGATGAATTAAATCCCCTGTCATTAGAGGGTTCCAGTCTCTACCATCTAATCTTCAAACCTAAAACTTTCCAGACTCTGAGAATCACTGCTCACTTGACATACTCTGACTAGGTCTTTCTGAATTCAGTCAGAGCTGTGCTGAACTCAACTGATTCTTCTGGATGGATGATTTGTTGGTCTCTTCTTTCTCTGAGTAATTGGACACTGACCCAACAGGGTGTGAGGGGAACAAAAAGCCAAGAATAGAGTTCCAGAGGGCCTGATATCCGATATCAGGTGGGAAGAAATCACTAGGGAAAACTAAAGAGAGGCAGTTCATTTTATTGTTTCATGAACAAAGTATATAAAGGCTCCTAAGGCATGGGGCAGTGCCTAATTGGTTAAAACATGATACTATAGGTATCCTACTTATCATATGGGGTGGGGTATAGGTGGGGTGAAGTGTTTTGAATAAAACACATTGATAGAAATTTATATTTTAGTTGTCCTTAAAAATATTGATGTTAAACATCTAAGAATCAATAAAAAGGGTAACTTTTTTTTCTCATAATCCTGTATAAATCACATTCATTTCACTCTACAATTTTACCTTAGCAAGATATATAAGATGTGGAAATTCCAATAGGAAGTTGGACAGAAACTACTATAGCCCAGAATCATGATGTCTGTAGCTTAGTTATTTCTCTTATTCTTGCTTATGTTAATGTTCACTAACCTAGGTTTTTAAATAATCCAAAATATATAGGATTGTTGGTTTACATTCTGATATCCATTTTTCAAGCCTAATGGGAATATTTTGGAAAATGAGGATTTTGTCATAGAATTTTGAATGATTTTTTGTTATGATTCAATCAACATATCTTGGTTTTGAATGTTTTATTAAAATCTGTGCTCCATAAGAAGTCTGCCAGAAAAGCTCCCTAATGTCCCTAAGGGACCAGAGCAATGTCCACAATAATGTGTTGAATTTTCCTAATTATTCATTCCATTTATAATATCTTTTGTACATGCTTCAAATAATAACATAGATTTTATAATTAAAATGTTGATTCTTGGGTGTCATGTTCTGGAGATATTTTATCAGGATAGTATCCATAGTAACTTCATTAATTTGCATTAGAAATATATATTTTTGTTCATGTCTTGCTATACTAAATTTTATGGAGGCTGTTCTTAAAAAAATTATGAGTAATATTCTCATATATTGCTATTTGAACTCTAGATCCAAGACACAAAATCTCCAAGATATGAAGACTGACACTTCAAATAAACTCTAAAGACATGGAGATATAAAGATATATCTTTATATAAAAATTGTTTCCTTCCATTTCCAAACTAATTTGACTTTTTTGAAACAAAATCTTAGGAAGTTAGAATTTTAGCATTGAAGAAGTTGTATGAATTATGATCAGCTATAATTGCACAAAGAAATATATTTTTTACTATATCTACATATGGAAAAGTCATTCACCTCCTTAAGAAGATACATACATAGTTTGTTGCATTTAAAAGAAAATAAGAATGGTTCTTATTCTTGTTAATTTTGAAAAATTGAGTCTCAGAAGTTACTAACATGATAGAAAAATCAAAAGGCTAGTAAATCACTGAATCTGTGATTATTAATTTTACATATCAGCAAATCTGGGATGTAGAAATTGGATATTCATGAGAAATTATTATGACTGATTCCCTTAGATTTTTCTGGTAGAGATTAATATGTAAATTGTTAGACTGAGTAAAATAATTTGCTCTCTTTAGTATGAGCATGTTTTATGGATTCATTTCATGGTCCAAACAGAACAAATGGATAAGTTCAGGGAAATTCCTTGTTTCCTAATAGTCTTAGAGAAAGAACTTTGATCTTTTGCTTTCAGACTCAGAATAGATCTTAAACTATTGACTTTCCTACTTCTCAAGTTTTTGGTTCACAGATATTTGGGCTTCTCAGAGTCTATAATGACATAAAACAATTACATATGCTTCCCCCTTCCCTATATACACATTGCATTAGTTGTATTTCTCTGAAGAACATAGAATATCACAGATCTGGATCTCAGGACAGAAAATTGAGAAAAGGTATTGTTTCATATTTACCAAGGTCTACCACTACCTGGATATTCATGCTAGGGAATCCTGGAGAATTTTAGAGCCTATCCTTTTGCCTAGTGTTAGGGTACTCTTCCACATGAGAAGGCATTCTCAAGATCAAGAATGAAAGGAATTTTCTAAATGTGAGATTGAAGAGGGGGCCTGAATATAGACTTGTTAATTAAATAAAGCTTCAAAGCTTCCTAGTAAATAGAAGTTGCCCATCAGAAGACTCAGGCCTTGTAAAGTATGAATTTCTTCGTTAGTTCTATATAAATGTAAATGTGACTTAAATATTCCGTGGTCACTCAGAATAGCTACACACATTACTCTAGAGAGTCTGCCTGTATGACTACTGAGCATTAGTGTGCCCCAGATTCTTCCTCCCATTGCTGTGTCAGCTCTTGATTTATTCACAACCCCCAAGCTGTTTTACCTGGTGTAAAAACAACCAGTTTCAATGTTAGGTAAAAACCTAAACTTTATCAAATAGCTGAAATAAGACTACAGACTGTGCTTGGTTAAAAAAAAAAAAAAGTAAAACTAAAAGGAACAAATAAACTAAAAACAAAACAAAACAAAAAAAAAACTTCCTTACTAATTTCAAGAATTTTAAGACTGAGGTAACTATTTGAGGACTTTATTTTTAACCAGGATGTTTTTGTCTCACATAATGCTTCTTCATTAGCAATAAAGCAATTAAAAATAACCACAACTGAGTAACTGCACTGCTGTTTTTAGATGCCTAATCACAGAACCTCTTTAGGGCGATGGAAATGTCAGCTCATTAGAGCGGTTTTTATTATTTGGAGCAGCAGACTGCAGCCAACATAAAAGGTAACATCTTAAGTTAGCCATTTGTCATGATGGAATGTGTGACTAAATTATTATTTGCATATAGGTTGATAACTAAATCTGGATGAAGTTTATGGCTTCAGGGAACAATGCAAAGGATAGGGAAGGAATATAAAATAAAGTTATGTCAAAATGTTTAATACATTCATAATTTAACAAAAATTAACAAAAGCCTTACAAAGATCATCTTTTCCATAATCTAAATAATTTAAGTAATTTGAGGCTTTTCTTGTGTTGTGTAGTATTTTAATTAGGCAGCTGTGTAATTTCACATTCATATACTCAATTTATACAGTTATGGACTTTAGTGGGAATAAATAAAATCTGGATATATATCTCATAAGTAAAAGATATTGTTTTTTATCATATGAGAAATTTTATGAGGATCCATCAGTAAACCTGAAAGCCTGACAGGTAAAGGCTCCTCATTATTGTTTCAAACAACTATAGAGCCTAGGCAGACCTCCTTGGATTTCTTGGTATCTTTCTTGTTTGAATTTCTGTTACTTTAATAAAATACCCTGACCAAAGCAATTTAAGAAAGGAAGGGTTTTATTCTGGTTCATAGCTACAGGACACAGTCCACCATGGAATGGAGTCATGAGAGTAGGAGCTTGAGGCAGATGGTTATATACTGCATCTGCAGTCAGGAAGTAGAGGGTGACGACTTTGTCCTCAGCTCTTTTTCTTCTTTTCATAGATTGTTCCAACCCAGTGAACACTGCTACCCACAGTTTAAGATCCTTCTAATTAAATTCACATAATCAAGACCTCTTAGATACACACAGAGTCTCATCCCTCAGATGACTCTAGATCATATAACATTGACAGTTAAGATTAAGTATCACAGTATCAACAATTTATAATAGTTTTCTGAGTTGTAGCTGAACATAAGCCATTCCAGTCAAAAGTGCACAGTCCTTCTCTTAGCATGTATATTTGCTTAGCTAGAGTCATTTTCTACATAAACCTAATTTCAATAGAGGCTCCTGTACTCCAGTGCTAAAAATATATGACCCACTCCGGAATTCCGGCAAACAATTGTTAGAAAGGACAGTTTGACAAAACAACATTAGGACATCTGTATAAATCACTAGTTGTTGGGTAAATCTAGTTCTCATTCTTATCATGTATGAAGAGCTGACAGACCTTCCACATAACTTTCTTCTACCCTGGACCTTGGCTCTTTTCAATGTAAAATGAGACTTGCCATGCATAGTTTCTAATGTTCCTTCAGTTTTGACATTTAATGACTTGATTCTAAGAAATCAGGCCTTCTAGGCTGTCGAAAGAATTGCACTCTGCTTTTGTACTCATTGTGAAGTGATTTTTGCTACTAACCTTGACTGCCATTAGCTATATTCAAAAGCCAATAGGAGCTGTGGTCTGTAACCTCCTAATCAAAAAGCATCTTGATGCTCTGTGAAAGCAATAGGGGACCTTATTTCTTGAGAGAAAATAAACAGTTTCTCTGATAGCTAATAGGATGAGCATTTCTTATCAGAATCTATGTCACAGTTGCTAACCTCTTCTTGTAGAATATTAAGCTAGAATTCTCCTGTTATCCTAGAATTGAACCACTGGCTCAAAGCTGAGCTCAATACTACTAAAGGCTCTAAAGTCTAAAGTCAAATGCCAGGAGCAGGTCATACCAGTCACTTTCTTTCTTGACTAAGTAATAAGATTAACAGCTAAGCAATTCTAACTTCTGCCATCTCCTCAACTTATAATAAGATGTCATAAACCACTTAGCATCTATGAATGAAATTTCTAAAACAAAGTGCTCCATCTAATTCACTTATAAAAGTCTAAGAGTACTTCTGAACAGTGACATTGACCTTAGTCTTCAGCTTAATACTTGATGAAATTGAGTAGCTACTTTTGCACACTTGGTGTCCTGGGAAGAGCAGACAGTGGTATGATTATTCTTGAGAATTTGATCAAGGAGCTTGATATAGATGTTTATCCCCCTTCTCTGTGATATAAAAAGTAGTTATATATCTGAACTAGGGAGTTGTATCCACCTCTGATGCATTGATATATGATAAAAAGGTTGCTGAAACAATGTATACAATGGTGATAGATAGAAAAGTGTCTTCTATACTAGTGGATACAAAGTTTTAGATTATTAATTTACATTGAATATCAAAATAGAAGTGAACAAGAATTCAGGTCTCTTCCTAACTCCATGCAGAAAAATATTGAGCAGAGGAAATGGGATTCTGGGCAGCTATTGAGAAAAATAGAATCATGCCAGATTTTCTACTTTTGTTACATGCCAATGTCATATCCAACTGAATACTACCCTTTCTTAACAAAGAATTAAAAATCAGGAAAAGATAAACCGCAACAAGGCTTTAGCTGACATTGCTAAAATCTTTGCTTTTCCTAGTCTCTCAGTTTTCCGGGTATATTTATCCTAAAATTGAGCCTGTGTACAGAAATAAAGAGAGAAGACATGTTCTCTGATCAGTAAATATCCTAGAGATCTATCCTCAAGAGGGTCACAAGCAGGTGGCCTGACCAGAAACAGAGAAAGGATCAAATTTTGAATTTAGTTGAGAATAAGCAAATCTTAACCGTTAAAATGAAACTGTTCTAATATCACACAATGCTAGAAAATTCCAGAAAGGAGCAAAAACATAGACGTCGCTCTAATATAAAAGGCAGTTTCATCAGAATGTGTAGCTTTCGCCATTCATTTTGGAAATTTAAACGCATGCCTACCCGGAGTTAAGATTCCTCCCAATTTTAAGAAAAAACCAAAACCATCTCAATCTCTATCTAGGGGCTCCGATGAAAGAAAAGTTCTTGCATTGCTTTGAATGCGGAATAAAATGTAAAATTTTATTTTTCAGCTGCACTAAGATGATTTTTTAACTTGAATGGTTCATAGGGATATTAGAGTGTAAATGAGAAACAGATCATTTGCTGGAGCAAATGTAAAGTTCACTATTAAAAATCCTAACCCTTGTAGGGCTAGAGATGGACTGTACTAGTTGCTATTGCAGAAAACTCAAGTTTGGTTTCCACCCACATCAGTAGGCCAATAGGTGCCTGTCATCCTAGTTCCAGAGCATCAAGTGACTTCTCTTCACTGTGGGTGCCAATACTCACAGAGTACATATTCATATACTCAGGTACCCACACCTACACATAAATTACATTTTTAAAATCCCCAGTTCAAAGATTGTGATTCCTCTTCTCTTTCTGTCCTTCAGAACTTACGTATATCTCATTTTTTTCTTAGGAAAAAGGCAAATGTGTTTAATCCACAGCCTGCCCTGGAATATTTAGTTTTAACAGCATTTCTATTTCAATAATAAAAATTCTTCAAAAAATATTAGCTAGATAAACAACTTTTTCTGTAATCAGCAAAACTAAAGGACAATAAGTAATTATGGTAAAGTTCTGTGACATCAAATGGTTCTGGGCCTTGAATTTGGTGACACCTTGGTTCAGCAAACAGAATTTTTTCTTTATCTCAAATCTTAACAGTTTAGTTGTTACACTGCCTCTGTCAAGTGAGACTTAACATTGTCTCATTTCTTTCTCTAGTATGTTCTAGTTACTTGTTATGGATTATAATACATATGAAATGATCAGCAAAATGATATCTGAGCATCAGTATGATCATTTCTGCTAAGATTGTTTCATGCATATGGGGTTGTGGATTCAATCAAGTTTGGAAGATATTTGAGGTAGAAAAATACAGATTCTTTTCTCATTTTAAGTGAGAACTGAATTATATTTTGCAGAAACATCAGATTCATTCAAATGTTTTCAGAAGAGATTTGCTGAAGATTAAGAATGTGCCATTTGGAGTAAAATACATGGTTTTTTATGTTGAAAATATAGTAAGCAAATAGGGCAACCTGTTTTTCTGCATGCTCTATACCATGCCCTTGACATTTACATCACTGGATTACTACTCATACAGTTTTCACTTCTATTCATATCCATTAAACATATGATAAACTGGTTGCTTGAGAGGCCAAGCATACTATATCTGTATTTAAAGTAGAAGCTGGCCTGACAGTGATGGCACACACCTTTAATCCCAGAACTCTGGAGGCAGAAGCCTGGTATACAGAGTGAATTCCAAGACAGCCAGAGTTACAACAGAGAAACCCTGTCTTAAAATAAATAAATAAATAACTAAATAAATAAATAAATAAATAAATAAATAAGTAGAAGCTGGGAGGGTATAAAAATTAAACCAGATAATTCTGTGGTTTTTATATAAAATAATTAAGCCTATGTCCAACATAAATCTGAGCAGTGATTATAGTCACAAGGAAATGATTTAAAGAAATGTGTAGGATAGACAAAGCTAAGCATTCAAAAGGAGTGCAAAATATAAAGTATGACATGTATTGGTTGTAGTCAAAATGTCATATTGTACAATGTGCTACAATGGAATGGACATGTAAATGAATGGAATTGGAAGATTTATTCAGTTTGATAGAAATCCTAGATTCACAGAGAATCGTTGAGAAGGAAGCTGTTCCCAAAGAGGTGATTCTCAGGTAATGAAACTTCAGCCTTGTTCTCTTTGTTACTACTGTCACTTGGGTCAATGCTTTCTGTTTTCCAAAGGGGAAGAGCTGTGTATATGTTTGGATTGTTTTTCTGCTTGTTTTGGTGATTTAGGTTGCTGTTACTTCATAATAAAATTTCAGATACATAATTCCCTAAACCAGTGGCTTACAAGTCACTTGATCTAGAGAGTCAAATTCAGACTTGAGGGAAAAAGGGGAAAGTAAATGACACAGATTTAACCATGGTCTGTTTCTTAATACTTAGCACTACTTAATAGTAGATAAATAGGAAAGGGATTTATATATTGCATATTAGATATATTACAATTATTATTATTATTATTATTATTATTATTATTATTATTATTATTAGTGTATGCCTAACTGATACAGCTTCTATGGATTTAAACAAGAGTTTAAATTCTATATTCTATAAACTCACACTCAATCCAGTCAAATGCTCACAATTTTTGAGAAGAGAGGCTTTTCTTGGAAGAAAGCTATCCCCAATTGTTTACGTACTGTCATAATTTATTTTGAGCTACAAGTGCAATCTTAAATATATTTATCAGAAACTGGCCTGCTAAGACTTTTAGAATAGTCCTATGTTTGTCAAATGCAAGCATAAATACGCTTGAGTCTTTGTAACTAGTGAGGTAACTTTATCATACATGACTTCATCTCTAATTACTTTTATGGGAGTATATATTCTTCACTTACTTATCTATCACTTGAAGACATCCCTGCCCTCTGGACACTTCACAAAGCCAATTCGATAGTTACAACACTGTGTTAAATTCAGTAAGTTACTGACTTTGTCTTCGCAAATTACCAGGGCATATCTAATATAATTGGGTGGATATTTAAGAATGAACTCTGTGTATAAGCCCATTAAAAGCACTAAAGCCTAGCCCTCATTACCACTTAGGAGTAATGCTTCTCTACATTAGTGAGAGGTGTTTAGTGTTATACTGTCTTCTTACAGGGTGGATAATCTAATGATGTGTCTTTCCAGGTTCTTCTAAAGAATATATTAAAATACTTAATTAAATAATTAAATCACTAATAAAGTTCATGATTATCATTGTGTGTTATTAGAACAGCTTCATTTTAATGGTGAAGATTTGTTTATTTTTCTGCCTAAACTTTATTCTCAACTAAATTCAAAATTTGATCCTTCCCTGTTTCTGGTCAGGCTACCTGATTGTGACTCTCCTGAAAATAGATCTCTGAGATATTTACTGATCAGAGAACATGTCTTTTCTCTTTATTTCTGTTCACAGGCTCAACTTTAGGATAAACATACCCAGAAAACTGAGAGACTAGGAAAAGCAAAGTTGATGATGTGTTGAATTTTTAGTAAAAATCCCCCTTTCCTTATTTATCTAATTTGTCAATTTATTTTAATTATTAAAAATTAAAATATAATTACATTATTTCTCCCCTTTTTTTCCTCCCCAAACACTCTTTTGTGCATATCCCTGGCATCCTCTCAATTTCATAGTCTCTTTTTTTATTATTACACACACACTCATATAGCCATATCCATATCTATCCATATCCTACTAATATCTATCTATTTATCTGTCTATCTATCTATCTATCTATCTATATATATATATATATACTGAATATCAAATATCATACTGAATGTATAAATATATACACATATATCTATATATATACATATGTGTGTATATATTTATCTATATCTATATATATTTAATTTTGCTTTACTATATATGATTTCAGGCCTGACCACTTGGAGTTAATTCAGGGGATAATCAATTAAAAGGATCATCTCTGGGGATTACTAACTCTCCCACTCTCAGTGATCATTGGTTGCTGGTAGTTAGTTATTTGTCTGAAATAGGGGCCCTGTGAAACTTCTCCAGTGATTTCAGTATGTCTATTGATGCTGTGTTTATTGAGGTCTTATTTAGGCAAGATATGGTTGAGTTACCATAGGTTCAGTTCCATTGTCATTTCTATGAGATACAATCTTAAGGCTGATTTCCTGGCCCTCTTGCTTTTAACACTCCTTTATACCTGCACTTTTGTGATGTATCAAGAGTACTACTAGGTGTGGGGATTGTGCTGTAAATTTTTCCATGAGACTAGGAAAATGTAGCTTTTCTCTACATTTTAAGCAGATATGCTTTTTTGTATTAGTCACCATTTGCTATAAAGAAAAGCTTTGTGATACATTGGCTACAAATGAGACTATAATTATCTCAACACAGGGAGGAACTCATAAGTTCCCTATCTGAGGAGCTAGTGTCAAGTGAAGGCTGCTGGGATATGGTGGAGTCAGTTGTCACCAAGGGTGCTGGTTCTAAACCAGCCTGCATATGTTCCAGAAAATAATCCCTTGCTCACATGCATACTGTCAGAGTTAAATGTAAACAACACATGGAGTTGGGAAGAAAAACCTGGTTCATTTTTATAGCCCTAACTGAAGAAGATCTCAGAGAAGAAAAAATATCACTATCCACATCTAGAATGCCTAAAAGTAGTCCCATTCATATTTTAAAATTTTTCTTGCCAGACACAACTTAGTAGTTAAGATGTATCTATATTTCCCATAAATAGGTAAATATTCCTCATTTTAGGTATTTCTACCTGGTAAATTTTAATGGAGAATGGAAAAAAAGTCATTTTTAATGAATCCTTAATCCTGGAATTTTTGTATTGTATAAACTATTTGCAAAAATGTATCTACATTTACACCATGGATATTTATGTTCTTTTTGTTATTTCTTCTAGTTCATGGATTATTCATGTATTTTATAATACAGTACCATAACCAAGTACATTTAAGTGTTGAAAAGACCACAATATAGAATTTTAAAATGTAGCGTTACCCTAGTCAGAATGTCAAAGGTCAATTAGACAATCAATAAGAAATGCTGGAGGGAGTACGGTTTAAAAGGTAGTTTCTTTAACTATTGGTGGAACTGTAAACTGCTTGCAGCCAATATGGAAATCTATGTAGAGAATTCTTTAAAAAAGTAAAAAATAAATCTACCATATGACTACCCTTTGGCATATGCACATAGGATTCAACATCGTACTCCATATATACTTGCATACTCATGGCTATTGCTGCTTTATTCCCAATACAGATCATGCTGTCAAGATGTGGAGGAAGGGGGACATTCTGTCATTCCTGGTAGGCATGCACACTTGTACACTTAGTATGGAAATCAATATGGAGATTTTTTAAAATATTGGGACTCTGCCTGTCTCAAGACTCATCTATACCACTCCTGTGCATATACTCAAAGGATGCTCTATCCTGCAACAAAGACAGTTCCTTAACTATGTTCATAGTACCTTTATTTATAATAGTCAGAAATTGGAAACAACCTAGATGCTCCTCAACTGAAGACTGGATAAAGAAAGTGGTACATATACACAATGCAGTATCACTCTGTATTTAAAAAAAAAAAATGACATAAGCCGGCTAGTGGTAGTGCACACCCTTAATCCCAGCACTCAAGAGGCAGGGACAGGAGGATCTCTTTGGGTTTGAGGATAGCCTGTTTTACAGAGTGAGTTCCAGGACAGTCAATGTTACAACAGAGAAACCCTGTCTCAAAAAAACAAAAACAAAACAAAACAAAAAATGACATAATGAAATTTGCATGCAACTAGATTGGAAAATCTATTTCCATCAGGCAAATGGATGGAACTAGAAATAAATACTATCCTGAGAGAGGTAACCCAAACACACAGGCAAACATAGTATGTACTCTCTTATAAGTGGATATTAGCTGTTAAGCAAATGATAATCAAGCTACAAGACACAGAGAGACTATGCAACAAGGAGGGTCTCAGTGGAGACACATGGATCTTCCTAGGAAGCTGAAATAACATAGACATCGAAGAAGGTTTGGGGCAGGATGGAAATAGGAACAGGAGGAACCAGGTTGGGGGAGAGGGATGGAGGGAGACAATATAGCAAGAGATGGCTGACATTGGAGAACATCTAGGAGGTGATCTGGAGACCTAGTGAAATAGAAATTCTCAAGAATCTATGAGGATGACCCTTGCAAGTACCCATAGTAATGGTGATAGAGAGTTTATCTCCTGTAACAATGAAAGGCTTCCAGAGGTGACAACACTCAGACAAAAATCGTCAACCTACAACCTATCCTGCTGGCAGGATCTACTGGGGCATAAAATTATGAATGTATTAAAACTGTCATGAGACTCATAGTATACTAGAAAATATAGTTGCAGATTTTCAAAATTACTAGCAGTTATATCGGTCAGTGTTTACTAGCTGTTCAACTAGACTTTGCTGTTTTATCCTTTTGTTGTTGTTGTATTGTTTTATTTGCTTGTGTGTGGGGGGTTGTGTATGACCCTGACACAGAAGTATGCATATGTGTGTGAGATGCTAAGACCATTTGTTAGAAATGAGGCATTGAAAATAACACATACACACACTCACACACTCACAAAAGAAGCTGAAAACCACATATGAGAACAGAACAATAATATCTGATTGTGTCATTGTGTGCAATGCTGAGTCAATAAGACCAGAAAAAAAAATGTCTTCCTTATGAAGTCTCTGCTAAAGATTAATTAAAGCAAAAATTATTAATTTCTTCGTATTTGCTGTGCTATTCATTATATAAAGAGGTTAGCCTTTTTCAGGATTTCTTTTCCTCTCTTAGATTAGATATCTTTTAAATTAGAACACAAGAGACCAAAACTCTTGAATAAGTCACATCCACTCTTGGGTAAAGGACATCAAGAGTTATTCTTTTATGCCATATTGACATAGTCTTAATTTATAACCTTTCAATTATAAGTTTGTTACAAAGTCTACACTCTAAAGTACATCAATTTTAAAAAATGGAGTTATTTGTTGTTCTACCTTTATTAACATTAGATCTATATAGCAGCATACATATTTGTTTACAACTACTTCCAGACTATGAATAACAACGCACAACAATATCAAAGATGTCAAATTTACTAAGTGACTAGATGTATCAATCTTAGAAGTACACTAATTTAGGTCGCCCAATATCTTGGCACAAATTGGATGGTAAAAGGAAGCAGATAGTCATGCATGTAGCACATAGCACTCAACAATAAATACATGTGAGAACTGACAAATGAGCACAATATCAGTGTATCTGAGCATTTACCATTCAAATAGAAGTGCATGGTGAACAGCTGTGCCTGTGTATTTGGAATTTAAAACCCTAGATGATCATCATATCTAAGGGACAATCAAAGCAAGAGAAGATGGTGGAGAAGAGGAACAAAAAGAGCACACCAACTAGGTGTCCAATGAAGAAAGCATGCATACTAGTAACATTATATGGACTCAAAAGCTTATATTTCAGAATATATATGTATATAAAATACATGTATGCATGCAATAACAACTGATGAAAAATAAACTGTAAATTTGAGGAAGAGCCAGTATGGATATATAGAAGAATTTAGAGAGAAGAAAGGGAAGGGAACAGTGTTGTAAGTAAAATACAACCTCAAAACTAACCAACCAACCAACCAACCAAACAAACAAACAAAAATTAACAAAATAAAAAATTAATGAATTAATACATGACTTTACACAGCTAATACTCAAGGACACTGAATAAAAAAGAGTCCAGAAAAATAAAGGAGGTGGTGTTGCATGCCTTTAATCCCAGCACCTTTAAACCCTGTCTCAAAAAAAAGTCCAGAAAATAAGAGTATATACTATAAAGTACCATTTATAGACTATAAAAATAGATTAATGTATATTGCAAAGAAAATCACCTGATTTTTCCCAAGGCTTGTATTATCAGTTTAAATACAATGTGAAGAGTATTTAACAATGTATTAAGAGGTGAAACACACACATCAAGCACACACATCAAGGGGAAAATACAGGCATTTAATTATAAGAAGCCTTAACATTTCAGCAGTTCAGTGCTTTGCTTCAAGCTGAGAGCAAGTGCGGGCTATAATAGAAAGTTTTCTTCTACAAAATGGGTAAACACAACATCCAAAGAAAATAACACTGTAACAAGAGAAAAAAAACCCATAAAGGTAGCCAGTACTGACCTTTTGGTGTGTCAAAGAAGCGCACTGGATGAAAACTAGTCTTCCTCCAGCGTCACAAGCTAGTCCCACACATCCACACCAGCTCACTCAAGAAATTGCAAGCAAAAGGCATTGACAGTTAGTATGTTTTAAAGGGGAAAGAAAGATGAAAAATAAGGCCAACTTGCCTACTTTTTGTCAAACTAAATACTACAAAGAGATGTATACTCTGAATGTATGCACTGAATAAAACAAAGTCAGGTACAGAGTGTTTCATAAAATGTGTTCACTGAGCTAAACATGGTGGTACCCGTAGCCCAAGTACTTGGTAGGAAGAGGTAACAGCCACAGAAGTTCCAGGTGTTCCTTTGCTACAAAGCAAGTTTGAGGTCAGCCTGGGCTACCTGACACCTTCCCACAAAACAAACAAAACAAACTCAAAACTAATTCTCAATGAGAGCTGAGTTTAGATCTACTTAAGTTTCATCTACTTAAAAATAGTTTATCCAAGGAAACAGTAGCTATTTATAATGAATCAGAGTATAAACACACATATACACGTGCGCGCGCGCACACACACACACACACACACATACATGCACAATTTGGAGAGTAAAGTTAAGAAGACATAATCTCCTGAAGACCAAGATGGCCTCAAGCTCCCTATGTCCAAATCATCTACCATTAATTGTTAATATGCTGGTAATACAGGGTGGTACCACTGCACTTGGCTAAAACACTTTTGCAATGGAGACATTTTAGGACAAGAAAAAATAAAAGCAGATTTAAAAATTAGTTAAAATTAATTTTAAAAGTAACGTGTTTGAAATAGAGAAAAATACAGTCTTAGGACCTCTCAGCTTGAATTCTACATTTTAAATTACGTTTAAATTTTATGGCACATTCAGTTGTAAATCCTAAAATAACAATCTTAACAGAATGACAAGATTACTAATGACCCTATTAACATTTTAGACATAAGTATCATTCATATTATAATGTGCATTTTTAAAGTCTGAAATATTTCAAGATTTTAATAGCTAAAGCAATTATGAAAAGAAAGAAGCCTTGGGCATCATACCTTCAGTCCCAAATTACTTTACAAAGCTACAATAGTCAAACAGTCTGTGATTCTAATATATAAGTAGACGCATAGACAAAGGAGCAGGTTACTATGCCCAGAAAATAACCCAAGCATAGACAGTCAAGAAATCAAATAACATTTATCAAACATTTTAAAAATAGGATGGAAGGAAGGTGTTTTTCTATGTAAAGTAAAATACATGAGATTTAAACACTGTATATTTGCACTCTAAAAAGAAATTGGATCTGCGTACTACACACACATAACACAAAAGAGAATAAAGACATAAAGTAAGACCAGAAGCCATGAATCTTCAGGAAGAAATAGTAAGTTAAGGGTTCCGTGATATTGGTTTTAGTAATAATCTTTTAAATATGATGCCAAAGGAAGAGAGAGAGAGAGAGAGAGAGAGAGAGAGAGAGAGAGAGAGAGAGAGAGAGAGGCGAGAGAGAGAAAGAGAGATGAGAGAGCATGTAAAGAAATGGCACAGCAGTTATGAGCACTTGTTTTTGGAGAGCACGGACCCATCTTAGTTTCCCAGGAGGCATGTGGAGACTCACAGTTGTCCATAACTCCAATTCCAGGAGATCCAGTGACTACTTCTTATCTTTGAGGACAACAGGCATGCACATGATGCACAGACACACATACATGCAAAACATTCACAGACATAAAATAAATAAATCTTAAAGAAGGACAACTGAACATATATCAAAACAGTTTTACTGAGACATCTACACAATGATAGGAAACAGAGTGGATAAAATATTTATCTACTATATATCCAATAAGGGAATGATATCTAGAGCATATAATGACTCATGCAGTTTGCTACTATAAAACCAATACCCCAATGGTACAAAGGGTTTGAGTAAATATATTTCCAAAGAATGCAGATAACAAGAAGAATTAGGAAATGACAACTCCATCTCACTAATTATAAAGACAAATGTAAATTTTATCCTCATCAAGACATCACCTCATCCCTATTAAGGTGACTATTACCAGAAAGCCAAAAGGTAAGTGTTGGTGAAAATGTGATAAAGAAGAAATCGTTGTACACAGTTTCTGGCAATGTAAATCTATAACCCATGTGATAAGCATTATGTAGATTCCCAAAAAATTAAAAGTAAAATTATTTTCTAGCAATCTAACTAATGGATATATGTCCAAATGCAGTCACATCACTATGTTAAAAAGATATCAGCAGTCCTGTGTGTAATGTAGCAACCTTCATGATCTTCAGAAAATAGAATACACTTAATATCCACAAGAAGATAAATGGATAAAGAAAATTTGCCAAACACATGCACATGCATGCATACAGAAAAACAGGAAGCTTTGAGAAAAAAAGAGAATCACATGATATGAGGAAATATGACCAGGAAGATATTATGAATATTGAAATATGTTTACATATATGCTGTTTATATTTTATATGGCTCTATGTTCCATGACCGTATGTTCTCATTAATTCTATTTGAAGATTCAGACAAGTATATTTTTGGTATGAATATTCTAAGACAAGCATGTGGTTAGAAAGAAAGAGAGTCAAAGATAAAGGAAGAGAGAAAAAAACAGGGATGAGGGACTGAAGTGCAGTATTCTGAATAAAATTGTCCCCACTAGGGTATTTGAACACTTGGTCTCCAGTTACTTGTAGTGTGTAGGGAGGTGGTGTGGCCTTGCTGCAGGAAGTAAGTCTCTGGAGATGGGCTTTGAGAGTCCATAGCCTGATTCCACTTCTAGTTTACTCTCTGTTTTGCTTCCTGTTTGTGGCTGAGATGTCATCTGTGAGCATTCTACTCCAGTCCTCTGCTACCATGCCTCCCCAGCCAGTATGGATTCTTGAATCATAGGCCCAAATAAACTCTTCCTTTTATAAGAGGCCTTGTTCATGACATTTTGTCACACAAAAGAAAGGTGGCTAATATGTTTAGGAAGGAGAAGAGATTAGGCAGTGTAGTGGTTTCAGTGAGGATGGCCCCCATAGGCACATGGATTTGGATGCTTGGTCCCCAGTTGGCGGAACTGTTTGTGAAGGATGAGGAGTTATGGTGTTGCTGAAGGAGGTGAGTCACTCGATCGGGTTTGACATTTTAGGCACAAACTCATTCTCTGTCTCTCTGTCTCTCCCTCTCTCTGTCTGTCTTTCTCTCTTTTTATCAACTTGTGGCTAAAATGCAAGCTCATAGTTCATTCTTCAGTGCTGTATCTGTCTGCCTGCTTCCGTGCTGCCTACAATGATCATCGTGGACTAACCCTCTGAAACTGTAAGCATGACCCTAATAAAATGCTTTCGTCTGTAAGTTGCCTCAGTCATTGTGTTTTTAGAACAGTAAGCAAGATAGGTAGAAACAAATTATCTTTTCCTGAGCAAACTGATACTGGAATCTGTACAGATAATACTGGTATTCCATTTGGGGGTCTGAAAAAAAATATTTGTTACTGTAAACAAAGACAGTGTGATTATTTCCTTTATTGGAATGCTAAAGTATCTGTTTTGTTCACAAGTGAAAGATTTATTTCAACCATGTATAATTATATTTCCAAATAGATATGAAAATTGCTGTAATTTTCAGCATTTTCTAGAGAACACTCTAAACATATGAAGTATAATTTGAGTGTGGGTTTTTGTGTCCATGGCAATGGATTATGAGATTATGCATAAGTCTGCACCCTGAAGCTTTCAGCAACAACATATTTGAAAGTCCATTTTCAAGATTAAAAGTCTCGTGAAGTATAATAGATTTGTTCATGGGACCAAAATAGTACTATCCTTACAAACAGAAATGACTGTATATGCATCAACAATAAAAAGCATTGTTGCTACATTAAATTTTGTTCCACTTTCTATAAAAGTCTCAAATTATTAAAACAATTTTATGGAATACGTATGAATTCCCTGTTAAAATCTTGAAACTGGCAGAAAATCCTAATACCAGAATCAAATGATATTTGGTCAAGTGATTTTCTTGATTATGTAATACATTGGAAAATCTAGGTATCAATTGATTTCTGACTAAAAACGTGATTAGTGCCATTTTTCTCTTAGAGTTGTTTCCTTTGAGAAATACACACCTACTGTTCCTTGACACAAATTCAATCTATTTTCTTTTCTGCAAATACTTTCCAGAGTATAACATGACAGTAAGCCACAAAATGAAAAACAGCTTTGATGTGCAAATTATCTCAAATCCATTTGATAATTTTACACTCTCCATTAGTCATGGCCAAGAGTGATAAGTGTCTTTTCTTGTTAATGAACATGTCTACTCTAGCCTCTGTCTGTTGTTAAAATATGTATTGCTCCTAGGAGACAACACAATCATATTGTGGGAGTCAGCAAATTATGTAGACCAGTTCATCACTGCTTGAAAGTATCAATACAATATTTCTCTACCACACAATTTCAGTATTAAAAACTCATAAATAAAATACTAGCAAGAAGTAAAATCTAGAACACACAACCTTTCTTAAAGTTATCTATTGTAAACAATGGGAAAGTCTTGGTTTTTATTTTTCTGTTGCAAATTTCACAGGGTGTTAACTATACTCTAAATAGTTGTCCACATTCCTGAATATAATTATAGTCCTCATCCTTCACTAAAGAAACTTCTGTTGGCAACAGACAGAGACTATTATAGAAAACCACAGCTAATCAAAATGTAGAATCCTGGAGCCCAGCCCCAATGAATACCTGCACAGAACAACTCTCACACCTGAGTCTCACAGAACATTATGAAAGTAAGGACAGGAAGGTTACAAGAGCCAGAGAGAAGTTACTTTGCTTTTAGAGTGCGTCTCCTAGATATGTCAGAATCTATAATCATAAAGTCTCACCAACATGACTTCCTAAACATAAGCTGAGCAAGGATGATATCAATAAACAATAAAGTGTAAGGAGAAAGACCATAAGGACTCAATTCTATACTAATAACTACTAAGGAATACTGAGAGCAGGAGAAATAGTTTTTCCCAGAAAAAAAAAGCCAATGAATTGGTTATACTATATCAAGTATTAAGCCCTGAAAACATCATACATACAAATAACATTATATAAATTGATCAGGTTATATTTAGGGAACACACACACACACACACATACACACACACACTGTATGTTTATATAAAATGGATATCTATATATTAATTTATATATTTATTTTATATATTTATATATACAATGCATGTATGCTTTTATAAACATATATGCATATAATAACAATTCATAAAGAAAGAGGCCATGACTCTGAAAGGCAGAAAAGAGGGGCATGTGGGATTGTTTGGAAGAAAGAAAGAAAAGAATTCTGTAACTATATTAGACTCTCAAAACTAAAAGAAAAATATTTTTAAAAGTTAGAAATAAGACAAAAATATCACAAAAATTGCATTTACATTCTTAGTATTATAAATTCTTTTTCAAATGAGGTAAGACTATATTTCCTTTGGCTTTTTGAGGCACCCTTTCATTACTTTTTTTCTTTTACAAATTTATGGATTAAAATTATTTTTAGATCGTAGAACATGGTTGTTTATCATTATAGTTTATGGACTTTTTTGTATATATGTGTACTCTGGTAGGGTTTTGGGAAGATACAATTAATTCAATAGGAATATATAATAGAATCCACTGAGGTAGTATGCTCAACCACAATCAATAGTGCATTTCCCTAAGTCTCTTTTTAGTTCTACGCCTATTTTATTTTATTAATAAGGGTCATTGAACCCCATTTTATTCTAGTATTGAAGAATACTAAATAATGTTTACATACATAGTTTTAAAACAATCTATCTCCACTGTACATATTCCATAATATAATTTAAGTTGATGATTATATTTCTGAATGCTAGATGTATGTTGTTGCCTTAATTATGCTGAGATTCAGCTTAATTAGCCTTACACACTAGTAATTCAATATCTTTATTCCTCTCTATTTGTTATTACAGATTTTTGTTTTATCTAGTGACTTTGCTTAGCTCTTAACATGTTTCTCTCACAGAGTATAAAATCTCTGTTGTCACTCTTTGGGAGACTCAATAATATATTTCCTTTGTTCTTTGAAAATTTCATGCATTTATACACTGTATTTTGATCATATCCATCCATCATTTCCTGCCTCCCTCTCATCCTAGTGGCCTCCACCCTATCTCTCTCCAAACTTCAGTTCTCTCATCGTTTTGATTTTGACAACCACCCAGGTCCCATTAGCACTGCACCATGCACAGAGGTGAGGGCCGTCCACTGAGGTTTAGCAATCTGCTGGCAGCTGTGAATCCTAAGGAAGAAACTTTCTTTTCCTCACTAATCACCACTGTCCATTGCCAAGGTAAACATTTGCAGGCCTCTTCCATTTGTGTTGGAGTTTTCACTGGCTTGATTTTGTGTAGGCAGTATAGTTGCGATGTGTAACAGCCAAGCTGTAATGGCTCTGTTCTTTCTTTCCCTGGAGAAAATTATTTAAGAAAGTAAGAAATAATTTATTCTGAGAAAATACGAGTGGTTGTGGCTTAGAAATACAGATTTTGGGTTTGCCACAGACGACAAGTTCCATCATGGTCGAGATTGCATTAAATTGTGTTAGTTATGGAACAAAAGAATGTCACACTTCGTTTTTAATAATGTATGGGGAGCAAAGGTAAGGAGGGTGAACTGTCTTCTTCTGTTGTCTCTCTTCCTTCCTAGGGAAAGTCTTTGAGTCATCGTTCCAGTGGTGAGGGTAAAGAGCTTGGTCCATTTCAGTTAGACTGACTAATAGCTTTCTAATGTACTTGATTCACTGGTTGTTAGCCTCCTTAGCTTGCCTTCGTTGGAATGAAAGCTTTCTTCTAGATGAGTTCCTGCAAAGGCAATTCGGCCTCTAACACCCTTGACACACTTTGTGTGGTGTACACCCTCTGCTCTGTGAGTAAGTCCAGGAGGAAAAACGATGTTCTAAACCATTTACCCTAAGACTTATTTCTTTCAATGTATAGCTGAAGAGAATTTTTAAAATGCTGGAGGTTAGGTGGGTGGTGGTGGCACATGCCTTTAATGCCAGCATTCAGGAGGCAGAGGCAGGCAGATCTCTGTGAGTTCAAGTCCAGCCTAATCTACAGAGTGAGTTCCAGGACAGCCAGAGTTACATCACAGAAACCCTGTCTTGAAAACCCAGAAAAAAAAAATGCAGGTCTACTCTACCCAATGTCATCAAATACCACATTCCTTAATTGGGGGCAAAATTCAGTTGTAACTGCCTCCTCTTGGCTAACTCTTGCAAACTGAGCTTGCATTATGCCCTACAGGGAACCGGGGAGGAATATATAGTGACCTAAATATGATTCTCACTGATTCATTCTGACCTTCTCTAATTAGTTTCTCTTGTTTTATGACTTTAGAACAATATCAAGGGATTGCATACTATTTTTATTTGAACAATTTTTACCTATTCTGGCTGTTTCACTACAGAACATCACACACTGATATTTTGGAAATGTACTGATGAAAAGAATTGCATCTCAAACTAACTTCACAGTTAGCTCAGTGGCTCTGTACCATCCAGTGATGATTTTCCCAGTGCTCAGTTTCTGATTTCCATGGATATATTTGATAATAGACAACGTTTCTATTTTTTTTCTCAACAATAATTTAGGAGGTTTTCAGGAGACAGGGCTACATAAATCAATTTGGGACTAGCATTCCAAATAAATGAAAAATCTAAATGCAATGTCATATTTCTATAGGACTTAACAATAACTTAAATAGTCATAGTCATACCCTTCCTTTCCCATGTCCACTTGGTTTGGCTTGTTTAGTAGTTAGATGACTTTTCAGAATACTATAAGCTTAAGCAAACTTTAGTTTTAATTGCATCTGTTGTTCCAGGATTGGCTTCATTACCACACACCATGAAGTCAAATACTCAAGTTAACAAACTGGATGATGTTTCTGTCCTTCAAACCAAAATTTTTTTCAGTTGGTAGGAAAGGAACAATTTGCTATTTGACTTCGAAGTCATGTTGTTCCCTGACTTACAAAGTCACATGTGGATTTTAATAGTCACATGGTGTTTAGCAATACACACTCACAGCAGGGATTAATAAATGAACCTGGGTGAAGAATATAGTTCAATAATACAAGCCAGTGTTCACTGCCTAGAGCCATGAAAATAGAAAGATAGAAAAACAATGAAAATTCAACATCCTCCTTTACAAGTGATTTCCATCCCCGAGAAGAAGTGCAGTCCTCTTTGATATTTACAAATGTACCTTAACATAAATTATATCTATATATGCATGGGTAAGAGAAGCTACACCCATGATATTTCAACAACAGTATGGCTGCCTAAACAAGCAATATTGCCACATCTGTTTTTCAGAGTCCACTGTTAACTATCAGCAGTTTCAGTTGAAAACCCTCTTATTTGTGGGAATAACTACAATAACAACTTCAGGGAAGAGAGCCATTGCCATGCAGGATGAACACACGATCACTCTGGAGACTATTATGGATACCCATCTTAGAAGCTACTTTCTCTATTAAGACATCCCTTATTTAAATCAAGTGATGCATTTTTTACATCAAATCTTGGCTATCACAAGTAGGGATTTTCAAGAGACTGATCATATTGTGTAAACTTAGTTTACCAATATTTTTAAAATAATATTTAAAATAAAAAGTAAAACAACTTGCTGGGATCCAGCCCCAGCACGTTAGGGTTCTGAGAAGATGGACGTGGAGTCAGCAGAAAAATCACCCATACACACATTTTCTTGAATGAAGACTGTATCTCTAATCTACTTTTTGTATTTATGTGCCTTTATGTTGCCATGTATCTTGTAGGTTGATTCCCCAATTCCAGTTACATCATCGTGATGACAGGAAGACTTCATCAGGAAATTCCAAAGGCCAAACCACTGATCTGGACCACTTTGATATTTCAGATTTATAGAAACTGTGTGAATTACCAAATGCTTACTATTTTAATACATCTTTTTTTTTGAGACAAGATCTCATGTGTCTTAGGCATGACTCAAACTCATTATAAAACTGAGAGGATGATCATGAATTTCTGGTTCTCTTCCCGATACTTCTCAAGTCTTGGGATGAGAGTGTGCATGACCACATCCATGTCACGTGGTTCTAGAAATGGAACTCAGGGCTTTGTGCATGGAAAGAATTCTATCAACTGATCTGTATCCCTACCCCTATAACTCCAAGGTTTGAAATGTTTCTTAAGCACTAGTAGATATTAAACACTTCTGTACTAACCTGCCCCTCTTCACTACCAGAAACTTCACTTCATCCATCTGATGAGAGCATTTACAGGCATTTAATTGTATATGACTGCCCATGGCACTGATCCTTCAAATCTCAGCCTAGCTAGATTGCCAAAATAGGACAAATTCCATGTTTGACAATAATTTCTTTTAGTTATCCTTTAATTTTCAGCTACTAATAAATTAAAATTTTTCAGTTAGTGTGATAATCCAACAGACTCTGAGGCGTGCTGTATTTCTTTGTTTCTTCCTACTAATATACACCCTTTCCTGTTTCCTGATTTCTTAGTAACTCAAAGTACTTTATCCTCACTGGGGGTATAAATTTTCTCTCTTCATAGCACTAGCAATTTTTGTTCTGTTACTTTCCAGACACCTAAATATATTATGACTGAAAAAATATAAGCTGGTGTTCTCTTTATTCAGCCCCTCAGAGGCCTTTAAATAGATTGTCACTGACTGAATTTTATATTCTCAGTGTTTGTCTGACAGCTAGAGATGGCTGTGAGTGTAACCAATATGTAAACTTACTTAAAACATTATCACAGATTTTGGTGTTTTTGGTAACACAGTTGTGATGATGATGTGGTACTGCAATGTCGCAGGAGTCAGGGATGTGCATTCATATTTCTGTGTGTCTCTCCTCCCTTCGATTTCTCTCACATACTTGTATTTTCCTTCTTTCCGTCCCTTCTCTCTCCTCTCTCTCTGTTGCTTATTCTCTCTCTCTCTTTGTCCTTTCTTTCTTCACACATTCATCCACAATGTATGTCTTGTTTGTATCCTAGCAGTGCAAATCCTAATAGCTATGAACTATATAGTGGACTAAATGATTAATAGGGATGCTAAGGTTAACATGTTTTTGAGATAGCGGTTTATGATTTAGGACAGAACTTTTAACTTGGGAGTTGAAGTATAATGAACAAAATTGCTTATATTTTAAAGTGGGACTGAGGGTAATGGAGATGAAAGTTTAAAATGGACCTCAAATAATCCAATTTAGCAAGTAAACTATTATGATGATTAAGTGGGTTCTTTATCCTGGTGAGAGTACATTAAGTAACCTATTTTCAACTCTGGAAATGTTTCAACAAAACAAGTAGAGTTACTTTACACCCTGAGAACATGTCCACGCTACGGTGGCTTGAACAAAAATGACTTCATAGGTTCGTTAAAAGCGTCACTATTAGGCGGTGTGGCCTTGTTAGAGTAGGTGTGGCCTGGTTGGCGTAAGTGCCTCACTGGGTGTGAGCTTCGAAGCTTTGAATGCTCGCTCAAGTCGGGCCCTCTTTTCCTGCTGATCTAGGGACAGTATTCTTGATTCCTTCTCTAGTACCATGAAGGCCTGCATGTCATTGTGTTTCTCACGATAACAGTAATAGATGTAACATCTAAAATGTACGCCAGCTCAAATGAAATGTTTTCCTTAGAAGAGATGCTGTGGTTATGGTGTCTCTTCACAGCAATAGAAACTCTAAGTAAGTCTCAGGCATACAAAGGTTGCTTTTAGGTCTCATGAGTCTCTAATTTACATCATGACTTCAGTCTAGATTATAATTATGATAGTGAGTTAAGTTTGACAAAGTAAAAAGGCAAAGGACAAATTCTTTTTTCTTCTTAGATTTAATTGATTTCTTATTTATTTTTGTTTTAATTTGGAGAGTATGTTTAATCCATATAGGCTTAAGAAGAATGTTCAGGGGAATGAAAAGCACTCAGAGAAGAGTCACAGAAATTGAGACATACCTATGTTTGAGTTGTTTATGTCATTTTGGTTTGTTGTTTGTTCACTTGCTTTCTGAATCTGGTGTATGGCTTTCACTCCCTTGTATGGGAAGCCAGAGGAAGATGTCACATGTCTTACTCTATCATTCTTAGGAGTTTTCCATTAGACAGAGTCTTTCACTGAATCCGGCTAGGCTAGTATATAGCAAGCCCAAGCTACCCTCTGATCTCCATTCCCCACAGCACTGGAGACCGTGCTTGGTTTTGTATGTGGGTTCATAGGATTTGAACTCAGGTAGGTCCTCCTGCTTGCACAGCAAGTGTTTCTTTTCCTGTGGAATCATCTCCCCAGCACCAAAATTTTTACAATAGACTATAGAGGAATATGTGTCAAGAGCTATGTTTTAGAGGGCTTAATTAATGATCCTACTTTTAAACTATACATACAAATCTAGTTTCTTTTAGAGATAATGGCTCAGAGAGTCAAGAAGAAAAGAAAAACAACCTGCCTTCCTTCCAGGTCTGTTCTATGTTCAGCATACCAAATTTCTCAACCTATAAGAGTTGTACATTCTAACTAGCAAAATGGTTGCATTTATTAAAGGTTTACATTTTATAATAAACCAGAGTAGCAGGGTATTTTAGAAGACACCCTTATTATAAAGAAGCTCAAGAGTTCATAAATAATAGGAGCCAAGAGTTTCTAAGAAGCAACTGTCACGCCTTGCTTCTTCATGGCAACATAGTTACAGTGTTGCTATAACTTGCAACTGTATAAGGAAACTTTTTCTCAGGAATAAAAGCATGTGGTCCCAACCACATTAAGTCCTCATTGCTCCCTTTAAAAATTAGTGTTTTAAGTTACCATTGGCTATTTCCTCTCAGAAGATGCCTTTTAATTCATCCTAACATATAGTTTAACATTTTCTGTAAGAAACGTTAACTGTAGAAATAGAAACAGAGGGGAGTGAATTTTTTTGTAATTGTGCAGGCAAAGCACTATGTAGTACTACGCTTTGCTGATTTGGCAGAAGTTAAGCTGACAGAAAACAAATAGTGCAGGCAGGCCTGATACCCTCAGGCGTAGTGAGGCCGTAACTGCACCATATTACATTTGGTAACATTTAGTCTGTTAATGATCACAAGGGGTTTCATAAATTAACCTGGAACAACTTGAGAATCATTGTTCCCTTCTTACTATTGTATTTTACAGTAAGGAACCATGATAAGATGTGGGTAACTGCTGAAGTTTTCCTCTACATGACTATACTCAAGGCTTACGGGGCCTGAATGACCAACTGACTTGTCTTATCTTCTTGCCTATCATTACAAAGGGGCAGAGCAATTTCCTGTGGTGCACAGTGCAGCCTATCCTTGTTGACACACGCTGCCAGTGTGATCCCTTGAAGATTTTGCTTAATGATACTACGACATTCTTATGACTCATATATTTTAAGAATAAAATAGATTTTCAAACCACTTTTCAGAGTCACTATCTTTCCCCTTTTATTCTCTGTCTTATGTGGAACAACATAGAGAACAGGAGGCCATGGTAACTTTGAGTTCAAGATTGGTACTGATTGTGCCATGTCCATGGCCGGGAATCACAGCGCTGACCGCATACAGTAGTAAACGCAGAAGGAGTTGAACTTCTGCCAGACGCTGGTGCCAATCCAAATGTCCTAGTGTGTGACCATCTGCCACAGGAGTGAAAGGTTGCCAAATCTTAAGTTAGAGCCTTCCCATGTATACAGAGCTCCCCCACTTTTGCCCACTGCCCACTGATTGGCTCAAATGTTGCAATCCGTTAAACTGAGATACTGTGTTGTGAAAGTAACACTCCATATAACGTGCTTCGTTTCCTTGAAATTAAGTTTGAACCTTACTCACTTTGCAAATCAATGCTTTTGTAAAACATAATGGAAGTATCGTTGCCTTTTTAAAAACATGCAAATTCTTATTATCGATAAAAAGCACGGCTTTGTGAGAGAGAAGCTGCAAAACGCCCCCCTTCTTTCAATAACTGTTTCCATTCTAATAATCTACCACTAATGGAACATACGACGTTGAAAAAATGCTTTTAGTGGCCAACTGAAAAAGATAAAATAATAATAATTACATTTGCATGTCACTTTTCAAGTTCCAGTACGTTTCCAAATGTCTAGATAAAACCAGCATCCTAGGGATGGTCGAAATGGCTCATTAAATAAAGGCATTTAACCTCAAATGTGATGATATGAGTCTTATCCCTGCACCCCACATGGTAGAAACAGAACCTACTCCTTCAACTCACTCAGGGACTACCACAGCACCCTGTTACCCAGGACCCCACACATACACAATTAATAATTAATTAATTATAACAGTTTAAAATATTACAATTTAAAAATGTAGATCCAGAATTGCATGGTAACAAAATGTCAGTGTCCTAAAAGGCAAAGAAATTAATCTTAAATTCAATGTAGGTAACATTGAAATGTATCCATTCATTGACGATGAATTAGAACATTTATTATAAAATGTGTTTCCCAGGAAATTATTCTTTTCAAGAATGTTTGAACAGGAGGTTTGCTAACTTTGTTTATCTTTGGCTACCTTAGTTATACATTAGTAGACAGACACAGCTGAACATACCTATGCTCATGTTTTCATGACAATGGAAAGAAGTTGGCTTTACTAGAGACTTTCTAATAGACCTATATTTTTTCAAATGTATTTTCATGTATCAGTATTAATATTATACTAACAAGTAGTTTGATAGTATTAGAAACACATGTCCTACAAATACATCCATATCAAAATTGTGTTGACTAAATCATAAATGAGAGTATGATATATTTGGTCTCATGGGTGAATGAAAATGCTTTAGAATTTGTTTAGTGGTTAAAATATAGCGGTCAAGTAGAGTCACAGTCGAGAAGTCCTAGTTTTATCATGTCTACTTGAGAGGAAGGACCTTGTTGAATTTTTGTTGAGAAAATCTAGAAATTGAGATTTTCTTAAATCTGGAACAATAAGCCACTAAGTAATAAAATACTCTTCTGAATAAATCTTTCATCATATAACAGTTTGAAAAAGATAATGCTTACTTATCTAAGTTTCAGATAACGTTTGGGTTTCTGAGTTTATGTTAATGTTAGTTCCAAAGAGTTTTATTGATCACAAAAGGTTTGCGGCTTGGAACGAGTCTTATTATCTATTTCAGTTATGAAAAGTATCAGGTATAGTCTTAAAAGCACATGATTCTTGGGTTTCTCTGTGTAAGCTAGAGCTCTTCAGTATAAGTATAAAAGTATAAATATAAGTATAAAAGTACAAGTATAGATGTCAGAGAATTAATTCCTGTTTGGGAATTTTGATTCCACAACTCAGAGAGTTTCTCATTTACTTCTTCTATTCAGAAGCTGAGGAACCAATCTCAAAAAAACTTTGCAATATTTCACCTGTACTACTCAAGTTTGTATAAGAGATCATTCCTGAATACTTACAAATTGACTTATGCCCCTTAACAACCAGGAAATAACCTCTTGCAAATGAGGTCTTGCAAACCATGTGTCCAACTAAAGCTGTCTGAACCAAGACAATGACATGTCAATCTACCATATAACAAGGTACATGACAAAATCCTCATAAAGACCTGCAGAAAATACCAATACCACATACAGAACTGGCCCTTATTTTTAATAATGGGTTTGCCATACACCGGTATTTGAGATACATTCTCAATTGTAGAATTTGACATACAATCCTGGTAAAATGATCAATGTGTCAATTATAATCTGGTAAATAGTAAGAGACTTTTAAAAAATAAATGAATGACACTATTGTTCTTAGCTGTAAGGAGCTCCAAAGAAATTATTTATTTTAGAATTCTGGTCGAGTCTTAGAGGAGGAAAGGGAGGGAACGACAAATCAAACAACATTAAATTTTTCTCAGTTTATAAAAGTTAACAAACTGGGCCTTAATGTTAGCAAATTCTTTTAATAATATTTCACAAATTTAGAGTAGTCTACGCATCCTTTATTGATAGCTCATAAGAAAATTATAACAATACTGAAATAATTTAAATGTCTGAAACAAAAAACTCTCACAAATTAAATGAAATGTATCATTTTCAGAAGGATTTTGGTAACCATAAAATATAATTATATGTATAGATATATTTCTTCTAAATGGAGTGTCTAATGTGGTGGCAGCGGAATACAAAATAAAATACAAAATAAATACAAAACAAATACACAATACAAATAAATACAACACAAAATAAAAATCCACAAGATATTCGCACACTTTTTTAAAGACAGAATCTTGGATGCTCAGAACTGACATTTTAAGGAGCCTTATCTCTCCCTCAGGTGAACAAACTTTCCTTTCCACTTGTAACAATGAAGGGCATGATGAAGTCAACTCAGAGAAGATGGAATGACTTTGGTGGACCATGGCATCTGAGCTAGCTGAGCAGATTGCACAGAAGGTAAAAATTATTGTTTATCGTTTTAACTGAGGAAGCCAAATTCAGGTTTGGCATGAGAATCTGGCACTTAATGCTTCATCGCACTTTTTATAATAAACATGTCAACTGAGCCAAATCTGACAAAAATATTTATACAATCCTTTGTGTCTTTGCAGATCCAGTATTTTCAGTTTTTGTACAGTCCAAGAAAAATACAAATTTCCCTTCTGTAAACATTACACACACTTTCATGCCCATACCCTCTTTGCTTTTTACTCTCCTGTCACACTGTGGACAGGACTTGCAAAATATTGCAAGAATCCTTTCTTATATACATTTGCTTAATGTGTAAATTTTATTTACTTGGAAACCTATGTTTCTGTGGCACCATTTTCCCAGTATTGTCTCAACAATCCCTTTAAAACATAACATTTGACAAAATGAAAGAGGAATAGCTATTGGTAGTTACTGATAAATACCTAAACATTTATCCTATGTGAGCCACACTTAACAGGTCTGCAATATCTTTGTTTGAGAGTAGACAGCTTTTTCACTATAACAAAACAATCACTCTACCAGTGAGGTACATTTCTAGCGCATTAGAGTCTCCACAAAACTTACAAAATAGTCAATACACAAATTTAAAATGTCTGTTTCAATCATTAGTTTTTATCAACACCAATAAATAATTTATCAGATTATCTAAAGAAAAGTGGGAACTCACAAATGTAATGACAGATATAGTAGCATCAGAAAGCCTAGTGCTTCAGAGTGCAACTTCAGTCCCACCCAATGACAAACCCAGCCCAACCTCAAAAAGCTGCTCTCCTTAAGAATGGGCACAGAAGTCCTAATTTATTCAGACTTGTGAATATGCAAATGAGCCAAACCTCTCAAAAAATAAGTATAAAACAAATTATCTGTACTTTCTAATATGATAGACTTATTTCCATTAGTCACATAATACCATTCAGCAGAAAATCATTATACACAATTTTCACTCATTTCTTAGCAATGGAAAAAAAATTCAATCTTGTTTAAAACAGAACAAAACAAAAACATAATTATCATTTGAAAAAGCAAAACAAAAATCTTGAGCTATCTAAAGTCATCAAAACTGAAGTTCCTTTGCACTTAGTTTATGCCCACATTGAAATGTTTCAAACTTATAGGCACTTTCTCAACAATGCAAATCCACTGGACCCCCATCAGGTGATTAAAGTATGTGTCTCAGTGGACAAACTATGAACTTTTAAAACTGGATCAGAGGGTTCAAAACATGAAAGCAAAGTCAATGTAAAATGATTAAAAATAGATATTATAGTTAACTCCTTAATGGAATCATAAGATATTAAAATTTATTAAAGAGACATTTATTAAGTTAGATATTGTTAAATGTAGAGATAAAATCAGTATAAAATGTAGTGCTCTATTTCTTTATAATAAACTAGGCATGAGCTACTTGTACCCATTTTTATCATTTCTCATTCATAACTACCACAGCTGGTTTGAAATTGCATGATTATGTAAGTTCATATATATCAGAAAAGGAACAAGAGGAAATTCCCTGGAAACTGTTTAGTGGAATCCCACAGAAGCAAACAGTTAAATAAGCAGCATTTACTTGCTCATTAGTTACAATGGAATTTTCCTGTTTATGGTGAGGCAAGACTCCTGGCCAAGCATGATGTGGAAAGATGTCAAAGAAGCAAAATTGGACTCAGGACCACTCGTGTCAAATGGAACTTTAGAAAACAATTTCCACAGCTTCTTATTTTACAGTACAGAATTTGGGAAGGTATTAATTAAATAACTTTCCTAAAGTTAGAAAGCTCATCCTGAATGATAACAGTATCATGAGTGACATCTGGCAAAGTCTACCTTGTTTATTTCTTCTGGAAAACTCTTTAGTTAGTGTCACCTTCTGGTGTGTGAGGAGTGCAAAGTGAAGGTTTTTTCTTTGGAAGAAAACTTCAGATCTCAGTATCAGCTGGTTGTGATGGATAGGCCTGATACACTGAGTGAAATCAGAGTAGAAGGAGAAACAGGAACCATGGTGGAACGCTACTTACTCGTTTGCTTTCTCATGGCTGCTCAACTTGCTTTCTTACACAACCCAGGACCACCTGTGTAGATATGGCACCATCCACAGTGGGCTGGGCCCTCCCACCTCAATCATTAATAAAGATGATGCCCAGGCTTGCCTCTAGGGCAATCAGATGGAGACATGGTATCAATTAAGGTTCTCTGTTCTCAAAGGACTTGTTTGTATCATGTAGACCAAAACTAACTAGCACAGTAAATTTCAATTACCAAGGCAGTGACAGCAGATATACACTTAGGAGCCAAATGTTCACCCTGGGCTAGCAGAAGTGACAAGAACAAGAAGTAGAAATAAGATTACAAATCTCAGTTTCAATTAATAGTAATAATAAATAACAAATGAGTGTGATTTTTTGATGTGGAGGAAAATGTCAGAACTTGAACTTTATATACTTGATTTTGTATCTACATTCTAGTGACTTCATGGAATAGACATTATGATTAGCTCTATTTCACTGAAGAACAAAATCTGGCTTAGCAGTGAAAAGGTATTAAGTTGAACTATTTTGACTTGCAATTTAACATAATAAATCCCCTTAGACAAGAAAAAGGGCCAACCCAATCCCAGAAATACAGAATAATGGAAAATCTTGACCCTTTATTACTTAAGAAGTTGAAAAGAAGGCATGAGGAGGACATGGTGTTCTAGGTTAATTTTGGTAGCTCTGTGCATGATCTGTATATTCTTTCTGGTATTCTCAGAATAAGAATGTCTGAAAAATGAAGTTACTTTTTAAAAACAGCTTCACATATGCAATTCATTTCACTGTATATATTTTCACCCAAATATATCTATCCCAATGGTTCAATTTATTAATAACAATATATAATTATAAAACTTAGTATGCATTTTCAAAAAATTAGCTGTATAATTATACCATATATACATGGCACAATTGTATATATATGTATACATAATCATATTAATTACCCTTATAGTATATATAATATATGTTACTATATAATGTATATTACATATATAATAGCGTATATTATATTAATTATACACACACACACATATGGTCCAATTTATATTGATATATATTGAATTCCTGAGTAATCTGGTTTCTGATCCAGAGAACCTTGCCTACAGAACTCCAACTACAAATTCTCTCTCTAATACCATCACCCCACTTGTAGGCTTAAATATAAGATGGAAAGTTTTTAAAGCTAACATGGTCACATGATTCTAATTTTAACACAGAAATGATATATAGTTAGTGACTTAAATGATTGTCAACTTTGTGTCATTAAAATTTCTCAACTGGCTTTCCCTTCCTCGTCAGCCATCAGATGACAAATACATAGGCAATTAGAAAAGACAAAAGAAACAATGAATACTGTAAAAATATGGTTGCAAAGACCATGTTTTAATTTTTTTAATTTTAATTTTTAAAAATGAAAGTCCTGAACTGATTAGCCCAGAAAAACTAGTATCTTTTTATGTGCTAATAAGAAAGTTTGCTAATATGAGCAGATAAGTTCTGGCGATCAACTTCCATGATTTTGATTCACCCTCCATGGTTAGCAAATCACTTCCAGGATTTGAAGAAGTTGAACACTGCAGTTATAAACATCTAGAGGTTTGTTATGGTCTTTATGTGAGCATTGGTAATGATGGCAGGCTTGTACGTCTGTTGTTTCACTGACCACAGGTATCGAATTGGAAGAGTTATTTTTAGCTGTGAAGAACAAGGGATGGCAGCACACACTGTTACTGAGATCCAGTTCAGTCATTTTTCCTCACTTGTCTCTCTAAGACACATATCAGGCAACCTGAATTCTATTGGTGGACATGCTTCACTGCCTCTATCTTCTTTTGACTATTCTCTAACAAAGATTTCCTTAGTTTTTCCTCATGAAAGACATTGTGAACAGAAATTATCTGCCAGTTTTCTAGAGAGTTCCCTGTCCTGAACACAGCATCAGGGGCAGAATGACTGAGAACCATATGACCTGAGAAATGTCATTTTGCCCATTGATATCTATCATTTTTCTTTAGGTATCATCTGATATTCACATTATATTCTTCACTGAAAGGTAAGTACAGCTTTTGCTGGTTAATTAGGAAATGTTAGAACATCAGAAACCATTGCTGGATACATTTAATACAGGGATAATGACTTCAAACATTGCCACTGTACTTTAACAAAACATCATCAAAAGAGAATGGAATAGCAATTACAATGATAAATATCTATGCTTATGAAATAATATACTATAAGATCATTTTTATATAGTAGGTAAGGGATCTTCATCTATAGGTTTGTTATAATGATCATGTTTAGTTAGATCCATTGCGATATTTATTGGTTGCAGTAATTTCTTCCTTAGATAGAAAAATCACACAAAACTGCAGTTAAATCTTTCTCAATGTATTGTTTTACATTTCATGAAGGCAAAGGTCAAAATGGACTCAGCAGCACTGCTTCTCTATTGGAGGCTGCAGGGTCAAACTTATCTCCCTGCCTCTTCTGGTCCCTAGAAGATGCTGCCTGTGTTACAAAGTTCTTGGAACCTTTGTGTATCTTGAAAAGCAACAAAACAACATTAAATGTCTCCCTTTGCTTTTCCCTTCTCTTTATAAATATTCTATGGTTGTATCAAGTACAGAATAAAGACTGTAGGTCTTCAGTTTATTTTTATTTGCAAATATTATTTTCTGTGAAAGAATCATTTTAAATTTAACTTGAAGTATTAAAATATTCAGCCATTATTGGTAGCAAATTTAAACTAGACTCCTATCAATGGCTCCTCAACACTGTATGCTGATGATCAACTGTTTTCTGAGATTAGTGTCAACATACTACTTTTCCTGTTTAAAGATGTAAATGTTGTACATGTTAATGGTCTACCAATAATGGTTCAATATTTGTATATACATACAAAATGTTTAAATCATGTTCACTGTATTTTCCTCACATACATCATTTTGAAAAATGATTTGAAAAAAATTTACTTTTTGATATTGTAATATAATTACTCCATTTTCTTCATACTTTTCCATCCTCTGAACCCTTCCATATACCCATCTGTGCTACCTTTCAAGTTTATAGCCTCTTTATCTTTAACGATTTTTATATTCATACATGTATATGTGTATACACATATATTAATACATAAATACAACTGGTTCGGTATGTACAGTGTTACTTTTATGCATATTTTCTGGGCTGAACATTTCTACAGAACAAATCTTTTCTTCCACCTTCATAAAATGTGCAGCACATTGCCACCTCCGTACTCTGCCATATCTTTTGGGTCCTAACTGTAACTGAGAACATATCCTTTCTTCCTCACCTTATATGAGTTATTTTTTTTAGACATGGTACTCAACTTTCTGTACTGGATTATGTCACTCATAATGACCTTCAATTCTATCATTGGGTAAATGATGGGTTTCACTTTCTTTTATAATTCAGTAGCATTTCTTCTTGTTCATGTTCCATGCTTCCTTTATTAACAATTTTTTCATGAATACATTTAGGTTCTTTCTATTTCTTGATGTGCTAGCAAATTGTGATGCACTGGGAGAGTGTGCACATAAGTCTCTTTGATCAGTTAATTTGATTTTCTCTACTGGAGAGATAGCTTATTGCTTAGGAGTCCTTGCTGATCTTGCAGAGATGTTTGCTTCCTAGACACACGTCCTGTGTATTACAACCAGCTCCCCGTAATCAGATACCTTCCTTTGGCTTCTATAAGCTAAAACGTACTCATAAATAAAAGAAAATAGGTATTTTAAATGTTAATTATTGTTCCTTTAGAAACAAGGAAGAGTTTGTTGGATCGGTGCTATTTTAAATGTTTTTCGGGAACCTCAGAATTGCTTACATAGTGACTCACCTAATTTGCCTTCATATTACGTGCAAGATTTTCCCTTTCTCCACACTTTTCTTAGTCACTGTTGTCTTTTGACTTTCTAATCATGGCCACACTTACTGACATGAGGAGATATCTCATTGCTCACTGTTATTTTAATTTTCCTGAGGCTAAATGAATTCGTGTGTGTGTGTGTGTGTGTGTGTGTGTGTGTGTGTGTGTGTGTTACTGTTAGTCATTTATATCAGCTCCTCATATCCTGAGAAATGGCGATCTGTCCCTATTGCATTTTGTTTTGTTTTCTTTTTTTTTAGGAAGACATATTTATTTGTATTTTGCACGCATGTGTGAGTTTCTACATGCATGCATGTGTGCGCATCATACGTGTGCTTGGTGCCTAAAAGAGATAGACAAAGGATGTCCGGTCCCCTGGCACTGGAGCTACAGGAAGCTGTGAGCTGCCAAAGTGCATACTGAGAACCGAATCCTGCTCCTCTGCAAGAGCAGCAAGTGTTCTTAGTCACTGTACCATCTCCTTGGGTTTTGGTTGGTTTCTTGAGACATTTTCCTGTTATTTAGCTCGGATTTATCTCAAACTCACAATCCTCCTTTTCCCCTCTCCTGAGTACTCGGTTGCAAGAATGCAGGCACAATAGGCTCTGTTTTCTAATTCTTAGCCGTGTATTTATATTTCTGTCAAAGATTTTCAGAGTTCTGCATATATTGTGAATATGAACCTTTTGTCACGTGTATGGTTATAAAGATTTTCTCATTTCGTAGCTTGTTTCCATTGATGTGCAAAGGCTTTCTATGTTTTAGTGGCTATTTTTGTTTTGAGCCAAAATAGGGATAGATTTTTGGACACTATGAATATTTAGTTATTTGCTCTGTCATTAAACTGTATCCCCAGATATAAGCTTTGGGTTTGATGCAATCCTATTTGTGAATTTTTTATTTCATTTCTTCTATTCTTGTGGTCCTCTTCCAAAAAAATCTTGCCAATCCCAACAATCTAAAATAGTTTTCTTCTAGTAGTTTTATGGTTTCAGGTTGTTTATGTAAGTCTCAATCCATTTTAAGGTGATTTGTCAGACTGATGTTAAAAGATTGAACTTGATTTTTAAATGTAGGTATCCAATTCTCTCAGCATTTACTGATAAATGAAAGACACTGCTCCTTTTCAATTCATACTCTTAACATTTTGAAAATAAATATCTTTAGGTATAAAAGTTTATTTAAGGTTTATGCTATATTCATTGCTCTGGTACACCAATATAATCTCTTTTGATCGCCTAATATTTTAGTTTGTTTTGAAGTGAGGTACAAATAATACTTCCTGCTTTGTTCTCTTGGTTCAAGAGAGCTTGAGATATTAAGCTTTGTTTAGGTGCTGGGTTGCTTGTCTTATTTTTCATGTTTTCATTCTTTTGTTATTTTCATTCTATAACATTTTAGATAATTATTTTTCTATTGTTATGTAATGATAATGCTGGTTATTTTATATGATTTAATGTCTTTTCTGAATTCTGAATTCATTTGTTCTTAATTCATGTGTTCATTTCAACAGAATTTTTATGCATCCATATATAAGACAAGTTCATCCCCAGTGGCAATTTTTCTTCTAGTTTGGGTGATATTCATTTGTTTATCTTGTTTTCTAGCTAGTAATTCTAATACTATGTTGAATAAAGTGGGAAAGAGGCCATCTCTTTCTTCTCAAGTTCTTGGAGAGAAGGCTCACAGATTTTCCCCATCGATTATATTGTTAGCTGTCAGCTAATGAATTTGCCATCATCTCCCTTAATGACTATCACTGCAGGAAATTCTTACTGTAGAAAGTGAAAAGACAGTGTTAGAAATAATTGGAAAATCTCTGAGGGGAAGGAGTAAGGGTTGAAAGAAAATGAAAATTATTTTAATAAACCAATACTTGTGGTGCAATTATACCTAAAGTAATATATTTTGATATAGTGCTTTCCTTTTCATTTAAAAACTATATTTGTTTGAAGTCTGTTACTTTGTAACAAATGACTTAACAACTTCACATATCTGTTTTACCTAATAGTTTCCTTAAGCCTAGAAAAAGTTATTGTGAGCCTTTGCTCACAAGACTACCATTGAGTGATAGTGGAACTATGGTCATATCTGTAGCTTCTCTGGGATAGAGGTCAATTCCACACTTATATAAATTATTGTCCAAATATAGATTTGAAATTATATGACAGATGCCATCATTTGATTGCTACATTTGTAAGGCACATTCTGATAGTCAAATCCCCTGATGTACATGATTTTCTACGTATATCACAAATTTGCCCATGAAAACAAAAATGCAATTAGTTTCTCACACTCAAGAGGAAAATTTTACTCATGCACTCTTCCTAGCAAGAGTCCTAGAACCACCTGCATGCTTCCCTATCCTCTGGTTTTGAAGAACTTCATCTTATTAATGGTGTACCAGAATCTTTGCCATTTTTCGTTGGAATCGTGGGTTCTATCAGTATTTTGTCAGTACTCAGTAGTTTTGTATATTAGTACTTTTTAAATAATATAATAGATAATAAAGATTTTATAATTCACAATCTTATGTAAAAGAGTCTAAATAGAAGAAATATTTATCTCTTCCAAAAATTAAGTTATAAGATATTCAATTCATAAGTAATTTGGTTAATGACAATGTCCCTAGATGTAGGATGAAGGTGCCCTTGATTCTCAATGCTAGCAAGTTTTTGTTAATTCATCTGGTTATTCAAATAATGGGACTGCTATGTATTAAAAAAAATCAAGTATGATAAGCATTGTCTGCACTGAAGTCATTATGTACTGAAATACATAAGTATGCAAAGGCATGGTTTCAACACGGCACAATATATTATATAATAGGGGCACATTGTTCTAGGCTCAAGTAGGGTATTATTAAACATCCTTTCTAAACATTCTTCTTATTAAGAAAAGTCTCACTGCAAAATGTCCATTGGGCACTCCAATCTTAAGGACAAAAATATAAACCAAACAATTTTTTAAGTGAATAAATACCTTTATTCTATGGACACAATGGAATAGTGCTGAGACTTTTATCCATGTCAGGAGTGGACAAGACTGGAGTTTGGGAGCAAGCCATGATTTAGGATTCCCTAGATATACAGGCTGAATTAAGATTTTTGAGATGTTATATTTGGGAAGTAATTAGAGGATGCAATATCAGGAGACTGAGAGACTAACAACACAGGGATGTATCCATGAAAAAGTTGCTATGAAAAATATGACCTCTACTCTTCCATACTTTCTTAGAAAATTCCAAATGTCCTCTGAGATTATTGACAACAAAAGAGGAGAAAGCAGAAATTTCTCTCTTACTTCACTATCTGCAATGATGGGGACTTGCTCAAAGGCTGACTGATGTCTGGACTGTCAGGCTGTGGGTACTGGAGCATGAGGAAGTGTACCCAGGGCACCAGAAGAGGTCCTGAGTACAGCAGTAAGATGAGTGATTCATGCAAATAGAGGAATTCCAATTCCAGTGCATGTGGAATGGGGTTCCACACTTCTTTACTATGGTTCAAATAACGAAGGGGATGTTCAGAAATCTAAATAACTTATGATAAGTGAACTACTGGGCAGCAATTAGAAATAGTCCAGGGAAAGAGTTTTAATAGCAGTTCAGTAAAGCAGGAACAGAAAATTTAATTCAAAATGTGGATATGCATGTAGAAAAAGTAGATATAATATAATTAATAATTCCATTAAATAATTACTCAATCTTAAAGAATTGATATTATTTTAATATGCTTCAACTTATGTTTTCTCATTGTTTTAGGTGAATCAATACAATTTATGTACTTGCAAATAAACACATATGTATGTATACAGACAAAATCAGATTTCATTAAAATAGTCTCTGAAATATTTCTATATTTTATTTTTTATACTTTATTTTTATTTTTTCTTTATATTTCTTACATATAGTTATTTCCTTAACCAATTTTGTGGGTGAGTGATTCTTTATGCATTTTATGTATCTATAGGGAAATATGAATAAATTATATATATATTTTTTGAGATTAGGTTCTCAATTTAGAATTAGTTAGTTAAGAGCAACTGATAATTTAAAGACACTAATACTTTCCATTGTGTGTTTTTTCTTTAAATAATTGGAAGAATCTGTAGTTAAATCACTAACAGAGATAAGGGCTGATACTGTAGATCATGGTGCTGCCATCTTAGCATAATGATGTGGCTGTATAATTGGATTCCTTACCAGCAAAAAGTCACACCTCTTAGTTTTCACATTCCACAGAGTCTCCTCCCTGTCGTTTGGATTATTTTGTTAAGCACTTATAACAAAAAGATCTTGTTAAATGTTCTACAGAAAAGAATGAAACAAAAATCATGTTGAATGGAAAACTGTATACATGATGAATAAAAGTTAAGAAAGTACAATACTACATAACTAGTGTGGTTTTTTTTAAAAAATTGACATGATACAACTACAAATCATATGTAAAATAGTTTAAATTTTACTACTCTCTCCCATCGGATAGAGAAGAACAGATATTTGTATTTCCTTGTTGTCGTTTGAGTCTAAAGAGTTAATGGTATTCTGGTAGAGCTTCAGAATGTGGAGCATGTGGGTGAGGAACTACAAATATTAAGTCCTATTAGCCTAGCCTAATTCCCTCTTAGTCTCTGATTGTATCTGTTTAGTGCTTCATTGACTGTCTGCTGCGTAGGCAGCAAATGTTCAATGTTTATTGAATGCAGATTTATGATTGAAGGTGAGAGGTGAGCCAAGAGACACAGAGCTCCTAGGACTGCTGTTTAGATTTGTGTGCCCGCAGTCTCAACAAGAGAATGTTATTTCTTAGGAGCAGCATCCTTGAGGCTCAGTAATGGAAAAACAGGTACAATGTCAGGCAGAGGGGAAACAGAGAAATTCATTTAGAAAGCTTCAGATATAAAGATGCCTGACTGTTTGCCTAAATGCCTCATGTTCTGGCCACTCTCTTTATTTTCCGTTTCAGCTCTAAGCTTGCCAACTGGGTATTTATAGTGTGTGAGAACAGCAGTTTATTTGAATTGCAAACCAGCTCTCTTAAAAAGAATACTTCTAATTGTATTATAACACTTGACTCCAAAAAGCTACTATAATGTTGTTTTTTTGGGGGGGTACCATAGTAAGTACAAGGGAGTAGGTGATTTGAAAAATGATTTTTTTTTTCAGTCCTTGTGTCTAGAAATTTCAGATTGTTGTGTTGGCAGGGTTAGTTCTTCTGTCAATGTAAAACACACAGCTGTCATCTTAAGGAGAACAAGAGAGTTCATTCTAGAGCCGAAGGGGAATGATCATGGCCTAGGAACAAAGGTTTAGAGTACCCCAAATTCTATGTTCCAACATGGAAGCAGTTTTGTTTTACAAAACAAAGAACGTCTTAAATCGAGGCAAGTTTAAGACACATTGGAGGTACATCAGAGAGATGTACAGAACGATGAGCTTTTCTACAAGCTGCAGTTGCCACCTGATGGCATCTTAGCTTTTGGGTTAGTGCTGTGTTAAATGCATCAGAGCATAAAAAGCCTGGCCTCACTTCACTGCTCCCAAACTCCCCCGCCCCCCGCTCTCCCCTCTCCTCTAGATCCCCCCACAATACACACACCCTCCAGCTTCCCCTCTGAAAAGAGCAGGCCTTCCAGGGCTACCAATCCAACAGAGCTTAACAAAATGGGCAGGGTCTGGCACACATCAAGGCTGAAGGAGGACACTCTGAAAGAGAAAAGGAGCCCCAAGGGCAGTAAAAGGTTCAGAGACCCCTCCACTCCAATTTTTAGGAGTTCTACAAGAACACCAACCCAGACAACCTTAAGATATTTTTAGGGGACCTAGTACAGACCCATGAAGGCTATGTGTCTGCTGCTTCAGTCTCTGTGAGCCCGTAAAAGTCCTGGTCAGCTTACTCTGTGAAGTGTGTTCTCCTGTAGTCCTCAGCCCCTTTGTCCCCACAGTCCCTCCTCCCCTTGGGGTTTCTCAAGCTCCGACCAAGGTTGCTATGGACACCTGCATCTGCTCCCTTTAACTGGCAAGGGGAAACCTCTCTGATGAAGCTTGGGCTAGGCACCGATCTATGAGTATAGCAGCATATCGCTAGCAATTATCTCTGGCTCTCTAGTTTCCAGTTCCTGGACAGCTCCACAGGGTCAAGCATGAGCTCCTCCTTTGGTGTGGTGTCCTGTCCCTCCAATGCCCCAGCAGATCCTGCACGTGGTATAGAATATAAGTCAAATGTTTTGTGGCTGGGTAGGTACACCAGTCCCACCACTGGATGCTTTGCCTGGTTACAGAAGCTATCCAGTTCAGGTTCCCTATCTCCTGTTACTGTTGCTAGGATTACTTACATATATTGCAGGGAGTTTTCACCGCACTAGGTCACCAGATCATCCCTTAATTATCCCCCAATTCCAGTTGTCTCTTCCTACATTCTATCCCTCCACTCTTTCCCCCCCTACTTGATTTCTCCTGTCCTATTCCCATCCTGCCGCAGTCAGCCTGCAACATCTGTTCTATTTCCCCCTTCTCAGGGAGACCCCTGTGTCCTCTCCTTGTTGCATTATCTCTCTGGGTTTGTGGGTCGAAGTATAATTGTCCTTTACCCAACAGTTAATATCTACTTATAAGTGAGTACATACCGTGTTTCTTTCTGGGATTGGGTTACCTCATTCAGGATGATTTTTTTCCTAATTTCATCCATTTGTCTGCAAAATTCATCATATTTTAATAGCTGGGTAATTTTTATGGTGTATATAATCCATTTTCTTTATCCATTCTTCAATTGAGGGGCATCTAGCTGTTTCCAGTTTCTGGCTACTATGAATAAAGTCAATATGAACATAGTCAACCAAATGTCCTTGTGGTAGGCTGAAATGTCTAGACAGTAGGACTGTCAAATATTTTTTTCTTTTTTCAAATCATCCAGTCCCTTGTACTTACTATGATCTTCAACAAACCATTATAGCAGGGTTTTTTTGATTCAATTTATTCATTTTGATTAAAAACAATGCTCAAGGTATATGAGCTGTCAGATAGTGTTCCTAAAGTCTTCTAAAGGCGATATATATATCTCCATACAGTACACTGGCACATGACACATGATAAGAACAATTCAGGTATATAACAGAATTCTTACTACTAGTTGAAGTATTTGGGAAGTATTTCTATGCACTGAGTTTTGAATTGCAAAATTAGTAGATTTTTATTCTGGACAAGTAACATGAAAAACAAGAAAATTTCAGTTAGGGCCTCCATGAAGAACTTCTGAATTTGCCATAGGATGCATAATAAGTAACCATCTTCTGAAGTTTAGTTTTAATCTTAAAAATGTAACTTTTATCTTTTATTAAAATAAGATAAAGTAGTTTTCCAGAGGCCAGAGATCTGCTTCAGATGATTTACTGCTAACTGTAGTACGCAAAACAGGTTTGAATAAGGCAATGAAGTGGAACAACACAGGTAATTATATGATACGAACAGCTGAAGTGAAGTGAAGAAAACTCTTGACACAATAAAATTAAAATTAAATTTTGAACAACGATGTCAACTGGCAATGAAGATGAGAGAGATTTGGAGACCTGGCTGATTGAACAGATACCGATGCCTTTCGCAGATGGGCAAGTGCTAAATATTTTGTAATATTCTGTACTCAGTTGTAAATGGTCAGTGATGCTGGCACTGCCATGTTAGAAAGAACAGACAAAATATCCCATTATCACAATTTTAATAGTGTAGTTCTGCTTTACTCATGCAGCAGATTAACAAACTGACACCAGTAAAAATAAATTGAAACTTAGGAAATATACAGTTGAATGTAGATTGTGATTTTATTTTCTTATATCCTGTTAAGTATTAAATATAGAAACAGAGTTAAGTATAAAACAAACAAGATAGGATCACATTTTTTAAAATTCTAAATACTTGAGAAATTCTTAGCATCAAAATTGAAGTTTTTGTTTCACAAATAGCTACATTAAGATTATTGAAGCATAAATTTTTGTTTAAAAATGTCCTTCATATTGTAAAACACATAGTACCAGCTTTCCCTCTATTGAAGACTACTGAATATATGTATTGTGAACAGTGAAAGGGAGCAAACTATAGGAAAATTTTGGTCATCAACGGTAGCTATAAGTATTTGATGTATAATTAGTGGATCTTACCTTATTTACTAAGACACCATTAAGTTTATTTTACAGTTTGGGAAGAGGTACAACTCTGGGTAGTTTAAAAGCCTTTTATTCCTCTCTTCATTTTAAATAAATATTTGTTAAAAATCAGACTTTCATCCATTGCAATAATTATAAAAGCAGCAATAGGGATGCAAACATATTTTAAGAATTGGACACTGAAATTTTCTCTTGCAATATTTCAATGCTTTAAAAAATATATTGGGGTATTTGGAACACATGAAAAGAGGATCCTTTAGGGTTTTGATTCTTCTTTCTGCTATGAATTTGCTGCCAAAGATAAGCTTTAGAACTTTATGAAACATCAAAACCTTGAACACAATAGCAAGGACAATAAAGTATTTTGAACATCAAATTATAATAAGCAAAAATTGATGAATGAAGACTGGGAATTTTGTTTATTGGTAGAGTTTGCCTGGCATGCAAGAGAACTCTGGTTCCTCTACTAGTAGTAAGAAAAAAATAAATTGTGAATCAAATATATTTATTGATTATTTCTGGGAAGAAGTTCCTTAATATTTTTTGTCTCTGTGTATACCCTTGATTTTTCAAGACATTCCTATTTTGCTTTTCTGTTGTTCTAAATAGATACTAATATACTTTCCGTTTTCAAATGCTTTCTGCGGTGATTTTTTAATCAGCTAAATTACCTGATTTCTCATAGTCAGGAATGAGAAACAATTATTTTCTAGTGAATCTTTTAAAGTCATCTACTTTTCCTGTTGCCAAATTAATCTGATATAATTGAATAAATTACCTATTTTATTTCACTCTGAAGTGTAAATATGTCATCCAAGTAAATATTCCAGTTATCTATGATAATTCATATTATGGAAATTTTATAAAAAAAATTTCAGTGGTTGAGAATATTAAGTTCTCAAATTGCAGCTAATCCTGTGAATTCTATCAACATAAAAGTTTATTTCTGAAACTCAATGCTTGAGGTAACAAATGAGTTTTTCTCTTGTATTAATATCATGAAAAATATATTCAGTTTATTATGCAAGAAGTCAACATATGTGGGATCCTGATATTATTATTTTATGAATGTCATGTTGAAAACCTAATTTCTACTTTGATGAAAGGCTGCTCAGCTTAAGCAAAGTAATAAGCAGAAACTAATTATTTCTAATTGTTCCATAATAATCATTTACTTCTTCTTGTTATTTTATGTCATTCTTTGTAACAAGATGCATGTATTTAGTAGGCATGAGGCATGGCAAATACATTTATTACGCTAAGTCATCATTACTTGAATTTCTTCAACTTTAGTATAATTGGTCTTAGAGAAATATTTACTTAAAAGGGATTTCACAAAATTGTCAATTCTATACATAGTGTATAAGCCAGTGCTATATTATTTGTGAAAGTAAAATTATTCTATAGTTTATGTTACTCTGACAGAATTATAATACAAAGATTAAATAAACCTTGGCATTTCTACCATCCTTTATTACCACTGTCTGTAGTTTGATTTAGCATAAAACATTTATTATTCCGAATTCAGGTTCTCTCACTTCAGAGTAAGATTAAAAGTCCTTTCATTTGAGCTAAATTAGTTTCCTGGCCACTTGGTTTTAGAAATTTTTCATAAAGAAACCTTATTGTGTGGTTTCTTAAAGTAGGCTCATTATCTCATCATCCCACACTAAGGAATATCTATGGAATATCTTGGTGAGGTGTTAAGGCTTCAACAATGAACAGGACACAGGATTTGACCACTCACAATTTAAAATCACTTTACTGATGAACATTTAACACCATACACAAATTTTTGGCTTCTTGTTTGGTAACTCGTCAGTTTGGTCAAATATTTGAATGTCTAGGGTGTTATCCTTTCAATTGTTCTATCAGTGTTCAATGATTTTACTGTCTTTTACTCACTCTTTCTCCCATTCTATTTGCTTCCCTAATGTGCACGCCTATCTCCTCCTCCTACCTTTGACCACCCAGTGATGACTTTCATTGGTAACAATTTATTCAATCATCTTCTACTTCAGTTTCCTTGTAAATTATGCGTGTGTAGTCGCTGCGATTTTCTCATCATTTCAAACAAGATGTGGTAGTTTTCTTGTTCAATTTTTTTTTCTCTTAATTGTCCCATTTAAAAATATCTTTAGTATTTTTATCAATACAGTAAAAATTCATGAAGATGAGATTATAAAATGAAATTTTATTTCATTTATTTATATATTTATACTTCTTAGGAAGGAAACAAATTCATTTAGTATACTGCAGAGAGACAGGTGAACATACCAGACTACCAACAGTAGAATTCTGATTTTAATAATAGTAATTACATTTATTTCCCCACATTAAGAGGTTTATATGAACCAAACTCTTCTCTATGCTTATGATTCTACTTAAAATATGCATAATATAAATGAGATGATTATAGTAATTAAGGATATTAGGTCTATTTTTCATTTCACTATTTATGATTATTTAGACAATACATTTTATGAATTTCTCAAAAAATATAAGCTCAGCAGTAAATCTTAAATACATTCCTACGTATAGAAAATGGAATGCAATTCTTTTTTATTGGTTAACTCATTTGGCATTTTCTTCTTGTGTTCATAGCATAATTCCAGTTAAAATCATCAGTGAAAATTTGAAACTTCAGTATTAACCTTTCTGGAGAAAGGATAGGGAAAAATTCAAGGAAATAGAAATCTACAGATGCTTTCAACTGTGGTAATGAACTGGGGAAAGAAGCAGTGTGCTAATGCAGGAATATATTAATCCTTTGAAGATGACTGGCTAGGTTTTTTCATTGTGACTGATCAGCACAATGACTTCAGGACAACCACCCTGATGAGACCGCTATTTGACTGTATGTTCTGAATTGCAAATTGCATTCAACATAAAAGTCTTTCTCCTATTTTAAGTTCAGATCAATTTGGATTGATAATTCCACTATTCCATCCTTTTCACAGTTCTCTTAATCCTCTGCATATGGTGTGGGGAACTGAGACACCTTCATAAATACTCACCTCTTAGACAAAATGCATTTTCTGATATATTAATTTATCATGCAATAAACCTTTAGAAGACTCAGTTAATAATAAATAAATAAGTGCATGAGAACAAGGAACTATGAACAACAACAATGTGATCTCAATATTATGTGCAGCATGTGCTGCGAAATGAATAGAATCACCCTTAGGGAAATCAAGAATGAATTCCCTCTATGTCATAGTCTTATTTGTTTTGAAACTTTTTGAGGGATGTGAAAGAAGAAAACATTATAATTAAGTTGTCAGTGAGGAAAAATATTCTTCATCTTTTCATTGCCAGATAGCTGCACTTTAACTTTGTTCGAAGTGGGAGAAAATCCTTACGAGGCTAAAAGATTGTAGTGTTGATTCTTCTGGAGTATCCTACTCTCTGTGAGGACATGCCCTCCCTCTGGAAGACCCAGAATGAATTCAGCTTAACAAAAACAAAAAGCACATTCACTAAATTCTCTTTTTTTCCCATATCACATTCTTTTTTTCCACTATGTGTATGAATTTAAATGCTTTCTTTCATTGCTCTCATATGAATAACCTGGCATCTTAATGTCAATTATCAGTGATTTTCTACATTGAGAAGAACAAAACCCATCAAATTTACTATTTGTAATATCAAGTAATGTCCCCATAATGATACAGTTCCTTGTTGAAAAATCTAAAATGTTATTACCTATGTGTAACAATGATTAATAACAATTTTGCCAGATCAGTTTGGAAATTATGTAAATAGTTTTTGATCCTCATGTTAATTCCATGACTTATGCCACCATGGTCATCTTTAAGGTCTCTAATTTTGAAATCGGTTGATATTAGTTGCTATTTTTCCTGGTACTCCTTAGATAACCATGCTACTTTTGTGTCCTGTGATTTTTATAATAAGTTGTGAAATATTTTCAGTAGTGATTTTAGAGTATCAGTATCCTAGTATGGTTTGTGTCTAAATTATCTAGTCTGGAGCGAAATTTTACTTTACCTGCTGGACCAAAATTTGAGTGAAATTTTCTTCCTCCGAAGCTTAAAGCAGTTGCTAATACTTAGAATCAGCCTTGGGTTTTTGGAAACATTGGTATATACACTCTGTTAATACTTGTTACAGAGCTCAGACTTGCAATAAGGAATGCCTCACCTTGATATTAAACACAGTTTGTAATGATTATTGTCATTCACATTTCCATTAAATTCTAACTATAACTATCCTATGAGCAAAAATGTGACAATAATCACAGAAGGTGTCTTGGAAATATGAGGAGTACTTGGAAGGGCCATTTGGTCAATTAGAAACAGTTTGCAATGATGATGTGAGGAAAGGGTCCAGGATGGGCCTCTGTTCCAGTAGAACATCAATGTTGCTTTTGTAGCTGTTCCTACAGGCAGACTGGTAATCAAGAGAGATGCTTTTGTGAGCAAATCCAAAACAAGTCAACTGACATTGCCACTAGCTTAGAGGAATGTGTGTGCTGAAGCAGAAGAAAAGAACATATCTCCTCAGATCGCCATAATATTTCCTGAAAATAGCCCAGTTCCCTGGGGAAAATGGGTGCATAGCTGGAGACACAATAACTATTAGCTAAGGATCTAACCATACATTATCAGGCTTGGACTGATTAGAAACAATGTTGAGAGAAAAAGAGATTTTACTGCAGGGATTAACACATTTCAGACACATTTTGTGGAATATCCGTTTACTATTTTCTTTCATCCTGACCGCTTGTTTCCCCAGTGACATTCTATTTGGCAAATATGATGTGATAACTCCTTCTCTCTGTCATAATGCAGTAGAGGGTTTGTTGCTCTATTAACAAACTTGCATAAAACTCTGACATCATAGGTTTTAAAACCTATGGGTCAGTAGTTAGAGATAGTATCTGGTCCCCAGGTTCTTTTTCTAGCCAGCGACTTAAAATTATCTGTGGGTCATGTAAGAGATTTTCCTCACCAGCTCAAAGGATGGGAGACCAGAACTGACTGTGAACACTCAAACGCTGGGTTGACAGAATTAATGTTACAAGGTAGGCTATAAGGCAGAAATTCCTTTCTTTTGGTGAAGGGAGGACAAATACAAGCTGAGAATTTCTTTCTTTCAATGTGTATAGTGAATGATTATTTATTCAAAATGGTATTATTAATATGATAGGAACGCCCTAAAATTTTTGCCCAGTTACAAACTTTTAGGTGTTTTCTACAATGACTGGTTCCAAAATGAATGCCAAGAAGGTTAAGAAGATGTACGATTAGCAAAAGGAATGTACATGTAATGATACCGATTGAGTTGTGCTCACATGTAAATGAGTAAGAAGCCAGTAAAAATTTCACAGAATTGCATACACCTGTCCGTACTATAAATACATGTTCAATACTTTGAGGAAAATACTCTACTACATAAGTTATAAAAATCAAATCAGACTACCATCCTTCCATCTGACACAAAACGTTATACACATCATCTCATGTTTACAAACACTTCATCACGCATTTATGAGTTTTGTGGAATATGAATGTATATATGCATGTGATGATTCATAACTATTAAAATTGTAAGTAATTGTCATTATTTTGGTGTATAGTGTGCTTTCTACATTACTTTTAGTTTATAATAAACATACTTGAAACTAAATCTTTATTCTGTTATGTACTTAATACATTACAGGGATTACAGGGTAATTCCTGCAAGATTTGATATAACAAGATTTTTACAGCCTTCAGTTATTGCTGGGAAATTGGGCTAAAGGAATCTTATACTACTTTATTCATTGATAAGCACTACATATATATTATATAATCTACATAACATACAACGTGCATTGTATTATGACAAACATCAAGCATTATTTGATTTGAGCATTACAGCACAGTGTTGGTTGTATTTTTTGTTTTAATTTTGAGCTTAAATACGTCTCTCTAAACTTGCTACATGTTCAAATTTCTTCTCTCATGTATTACTTATTCATGTCTTTAAAGTTTCCTTCTCAGAGAATTTGTTCATTTTAATTTGTAAAATGTTATCACTATTACTTTGAATTTATGTTCTTTGATATTAATAAAAGGTATTTCATCAGAATATTTGAATTTAAAGTAGACTACTTTTTGACAATATTCCTTCACTAAAGTTGTAATAGTGCATGATATTTTTCCATTTTATTTGGATTTTTTATTCTGCCAACTAGGTTGGCAATGTAGCTCAAGGATAGGATTCTCTCACTGAATTTGTTTGCCAGTTATTGGATAAAGGCAAAACAGTAACATTGACAGAGTTGATTCTAACCTAGCCTATATTTTAATAAGTAAATATTAGCATAACACATAAAGCTTTTATGGTAGGAGGACTTCTCCTTATACAATGACCCCAAGTCCTATGTAGTGTGGAAGACAAAAACCCACTTATAGAATGTGAGTTATAGAATAACTATAGTTATTCTATAGTTAGAGTGAGTCATCGGATCATGTAAAAAATTTCTATAGATAAGCAATGTATTAGCAAATATACAGTCAAAATTTGAGATTTTTAATTGAACTATTTTATGAAGCAACAAATATTTCTTTATTGTCATGAGAGATACTCAAGGACCATCCAGGCAAAAATCTTATATAATTTTTAATCATCCATTAAATATGGTTTTGGCCACTTTAAATGATACCTATTTTATCAGGAAAGCTGAGTTAAAATGTGTCCACTTGCTTTTTCCCAGTTTCTCTTCTTTGCAATTATCTGTTGCTTTAAGAGGAATTTTTTAACATCTGGCCTGAGGGCTAGATTCAATGTAGAAATTTTACACTGTGGTTCTAATAAAAATTAATACTGTTATTCAGCTACCTGTTGCCAGTTGATGACAATTGGTATTTTAAAATTATTCTTACTGTAGCAAATCCTTTTCATGAGATGTTTGAAGTATGTATATAAAATAAAATGTCAACATGGGAATGCTATATGTGTGTTAGACAGATATGCATAACAGACATATCTGTACAGTATTATTTTGATTCTTACTTATTCAAAAATATACAAATGGAATAGCGATGCATTCATTTTTACAGCCATGGTAAATGGGGTAGCCATTCCCCATGGTAGTGGGGTAATGGACTGTAGTGAGCTGTGAGGACCAGAAGAAACCCATAAACATGATAATCTGCTCTCTCTCATCACATCTGTCTTTCAACACTAGCGTTTGTGGACTGCTATTTCAATTGCATTTTCTACACTTTGATTTGGTTGCAGAGTCAGTTGAACTCTGTCGGAAATCCTATAGTCCAACCTCCTCATCTCACACCTGAGAAAACAGATCTGGAAGGGTAAGTGATTTGCTCAAGGTCACATAGCTAGTTAGAGACAAAGCGGTAGGAAAAACACTGCACTTCAGAACTCAATCAACCTTTTCCACTGTACTGTGTTGACTTCTAAAGTGGCACAAAGTCTTAACCTTCGAAACTGTTAACTTTTTCAAGTTTTAGGGTGAATATTTTGTGAAACAAGCAAAAATTATATTGACATAAATTATTTTTGCCATTTCAATCATCACCTTCTTTATCTTTATAAAATCTTCATACTACAATATCCTCATTATGAAGCAATTACTACCAATGACCAAGAAAATTTTGTGTATTTATTAATAATTGAAAATTTATAACATATTGAATTCATGGTTTACTTTGTTCTATTTATTTCCATTCAGTTTAGACATTTCACATTGAGGGCATTTCATACTTGATAATGAGACCAAATATGTTTGTGTTAAGATCATAAGACATCTCTTTGCCCCTGTGTGTCTGCTGCATACAGTTTAATAATTCCAGTCTACCTATAACCTCTTATAGGTTCTGAGATATGCACAAGACAGAAATCAATTTGCCATGCAGAATTAAAAGGCTTTCTTGACCTCAAGATTCCTGCCAGCAGTATGTAAGCACATTGCAGAATCTCATGCCAAGCTCAGAGATTTGAATATTCCCAGGAGTTTGTAGATATTACTCCCCTAATAACACTACAATATACTTTCTAATCTCTTCTTAATTAACCTCTGTTTTACCGCCAAAAGAGGATTTAAAATTTAATGGCTGGATAATGAATAAAAGAGAAAGGAGAATGAACATGCAGTACTGACCTCCAGTTCCATTGTTCCTACTTAGAGCTCTACAAAAGCTTCTACTAAGAGCACGGCTTAGTAAATTCAGTTAGTAGGGTTATGTAGGCACTGCTCAGTTATGTTATGATGTGCATCACTTGACCACTACTTCCAAGGTAGATTTACTATTCCATAATATTCAAGCCACAGATTCCAGTCATGACCAATTTGTCTTCTGCATCTCAGCATTGACACGAATTACCCTCACAATTTTCAGTGCTACAGGGAGAATGGTACAGAATTTGATGATTTTTCTCCTTGATTTTCTTGCTCCACTGTACTCTAAAATTAGACCCTGAAGAGTTATTTACAGCAGCAAGAAAAAAGGAAGAGTGGGTCTTGAATCAATAAGGAAACATAAGAGGGTAAAATAGCCAAGAAAGAGTTGAGTGCCATCAAAACAAGCGTGATGGCTTAATAGTGCAGCGTGTTAATGAAATGATTCTGAAGACCCCAGGCTTCTGTACTGAGAACTATTAAAATTTTACATTAAATTGTTCAAAATAATGTGCCATGAATTCAACGTGTGTTTCCCACTTAGTTTAGATTAATCTTCCAGTGTACAAAATCAAAAACTATATATTGAAGAAACATTGACCAGAGAATGAACCCGGCCTGAAACAGATGCAACTGAGTCTTCATCCATTCATGAGTGAAGCTTTGGAGTAAGGATGGTAGATTTACACAAAACTGATGTAAGACAGCCTCACAGTCCTTTAGCAGTTCTTCAATCTTTAACTTTCAGAGACTTTTATGGAGGATCTGGAAACTTGACTGAGTCACTTTTTTATGAATTGAGAGATAACAAAAGATGTAGTATGTACACATCCATGGATGAACTAGAAATAGGTACAGTTTCAGACAATAAACAAGGAAATACAGCTTTTTATGAAGGCGAATTCAATCCTGACTATTCATTTGTGACTTCTTTGGAGTACTTTCATTAGTGCTTCCATTGCAGATAGTCTCAATTAATCTTGCTTTCCTTTCTTTTCCAAAAGCATGTCTACTCTGAGTATCAGCAATATTTTTACATTTAATTGTTCTATGCACAGTGGAAAGTATGGTATTCAAAGTCTATATGTAATCATTGAGCCAAATTTAAGAGAGATGATACCAGGAGGAAATCTTTAAACATTTGCAGGTGGGCTTTGGAGATTGATTTCAGGCTGGTTCTCAGTGACGAGTGCATTTCTTCTGGAAGTTGGAATATGAACAGCTCTTGGCGTTAAGCAGCAATACAGCTATGAAAACTTCATTTAGTGGTAAACTGGGATGTGGTGATCTAAATAATATCGCTACTGATTTGTGTACTACTTTAGGCAATTAAAAGATAGAAGACATATATTACATAACACATTGTCTAGGATATATATATATGCATATATATTACATAACATCAATTATTTCAATCAAGTAAAAAAGCCAGAAATTATAATAGTTACAAGAAAGAATGTCAACATTCAAGCCCGTATTTTTACTAATATTATTTGTTTAAATAGTTACATAATGATATATGTATGCATATACATATATATATGATTGATACACAGACATATATATCTATTTATATATGTATATAAAATACACCATGCCTCATAGTTCTAGAAACTGTGCAGTCCAAGGCAGGGTTCTGGTAGATCTAAAATCTAGTAAAGATCTTCATGCCATGCCTATTTACCAAAAGAATAAAAGACAAAGGCTACTATCTGATGTGCCTTTCATAATGATCTTAACCTCATACATGAAGGTGGACTTATAATTTATACGATCACTTTGATAATTAGATTTCAGAATGTGAAGTCAAGGAAGGCATGCTGCTTCTCTTTCCTCGGTTAATATCACACATGATATTTTGGGAGCTATAAGAAGTTTTTTGTCACTTATAGATAAGACACACATATGCGTGGTACTTGGATTTGTTGTCCCATTGTAGGAAGAATATATAAAACATAGAGAAGAACTGTATAGTTAATATTAGATTGTGATGAGTGAATTAGCAGATTCTGATTCAAAAGCCAGGAGAGAATGATAAATGTAGATTCTAAATATCTTTCTCTTTGATGTTCTTGAGCACAGAAGGTATACCCATATCTTTGATTTCCAACTTGTCTCTATTTGAACTTCTTTAACCCAAATGTATTTGTGGCTAGTGTCTTGAAGTTATATCCATGCACAAATTTTCTAAGTTCTTCTTCCTAGAAACATCATTCTCTCTCTTGTTTTACTGTATTTATAATTACTATCACTATCTTCATTTTTATTTGGTCATTTATATGACTGCTATATCCCTTGATATCACTCAAAGTGAGAAGGACACCATTAATTTTTGTTGTTTGTTGTGTCTTCGGTGCTTTACGAAGTACATAGATGGTGCTCTATGGTGGTTGCTAATTCTCAAAGAAGAAAGAACACAAGGGCTGACATGCAAATTAGATATTAGAGGAAAGGCAGTGTATTCTCCAACTAACAAAAAGAGAAGGTCTTAATGTATTTAGGGGGAATTTCCAAGAAGACCATGTGAAAGGGAAGGAAACATGACAGCACAGAACTATCTTCTTAGGAAGAGGAGTGAGGAACTGTGATGGCTCAGGTGACTGGTCAAAGAATTTTTAAGAGCAAAATGGGATTTCCTCTAGAATACATCTTAAGTAAATATAGTACATGATATTCAATATTGTCTAAACTATGCATATATTTGTAATGCATTTCTATACACAAAATCTATATAGTGTCGACTAAATCACTATACTGTTTTTTTTTTTTTTTTTTTTTTTTTTTTTAGTTTCATTCTTTGCAGGAACAACCACTGATTGGATTGCATTGTTTGTGAAGTTTGTTCTAGTTATCAGTCAGTATTTAAAAAAAGTCTTAGAAAAACAAATTTACAATTGAAAACACATGACTAAGAACACATGTCTATAACACATTCAGGAAGCTAAGGTAGCAGAATTTGAATTCAAAGCAAACCTGAGCTACAGAGCAAGATCCCACCAAAGAAAAAAGAGAGAAGGGAGACAGGGAAGAAAAGAAAATATCAGAACTCAGAAATTAATTTTTCTTGTGCAATAAAACATAGTTTGTAAATAATAACACAAAAGTACAATGAAAAGCTGCCCTGTTTACAGTTTAATTAAATTTACTTCAGATTAACCAAGTTAGTAAATTATTTCCTATATTTTACTTACACATAGCTTTTAAGCTAGTATTCTATGGTAACAATATGAATAAGGATGTTAATATTTTCATATTGCTATTAAGTTCTGGGCTCTTTCCATGATGATTGGGATCATCATGGAATTATTATTTCTCCAAGTCTAAACCTTAAGTCTGAAATGAATTCAGATTTCTACTACTAGTTTGTTCAATGGATAAGTAGTTACTAGTCACAAAAGATGATCCTTATGTGTTCAGTGTCTTAGCACAGAAATCTCTTATTTGCTTCTGACGAAATTTAACAAAGGCTGGCAGAAATAAAGGGTATATTCTCAATCTTCAGACCTTGTCACCACAATACAAGACATTCAAGACTGTGTCAAGAATTCTTATAACAGGGTAACAGGAAATTGCAGGATTCACTGCATCTCCATTCGTAGGATTTTATTTAAATTAGTAATGACATTGTTGTATCTTAACCTGAGTCTACCTACCAGACACTAAAAGGGTCTTGAGCAGTGGCTCAGTGGTTAAGAGCACTTTCTGCTCTGTCAGAGGACTGGGGCTAAATTCTCAGAACCCACATGGGTTGGTTCACACCTGACTGTTAACTATCTTTCCAGGGAATCCAATGGGTTCTGGTTTCCCAGGCACCTGCATGTACATAATGCGCATAAATAGAATTGCATACTTACACAAAAATATAAGTAAGTTAATTTTAAAAATAAGAAGAGAGATGGGTAGTGGTGGTTCATGCCTTTAACCTGGCACTTAGGAGGCAGAGGCAGTCAGATCTCTGTGAGTTTGAGGCCAGACTGGCCTACAAAGTGAGTTCTCAGCAGCTAGAATTACATCAGAGAAATCCTGTCTCAAAAAAAAGAAAAAAGAAAAACAAAATAAAAAACAAATAATAAGAGGTTGGTATAGGTGAATTTTGATTTTATTATTTACAATTTTGAAGAATGTATCATAATATCTAAATTATCTCATATTCTTTCAAATTTCAAGGCAAAAATATAAGAGGAACTGAAGTAATTGCTGTCAGAATTTATGTCTTAATTCATATGCTCTAAAATTCCCAGAAGTTCTTTGACTTTGTTCTAACCATACAGTTACTTTGAATCCCAGGAACAGAAAGCTAAGCAGACATATCACTCCATAAGGGGTTCACATCAAGAGAAGAGAAACCAATCCTCTCATTTTAACTAGCTTAACCCTTTAGCTCTCCAAGAAATAAGAGTTTTTTATTGTTATTTTGATTTGTTTTGTTTTCAAGTCACCTTGCAAAAGCAGATCTGTGATAATGAAGAAGCAGACCTACATTAACTTTGCTTAATTATACCTGATTTTTCCCACAACCTAGTTCTTTTTTTTATTTAAACTTAAAGCTCATAAAGATAGTTATTCAATCACTGACACTCTTACGTTTCTTTCTCTGTTGACCATGTTAATTAAATCTTCCTCTATGCCTTTCATCATCATTCTTCTCCATGACTGACATATTGGAATATGAGGCCAAGAATGGTCAGTGGAGATTCTTGAGCTAAATCTTTGCCATGAAACTCGAGTCCACTTGGGACTTCAAAAAACAAAATTAAACATTCTGTATTCAATTTCAACTTTTATGGTAAAAAATTATATCCTTCTACTGAATACAAGAAACACACCTTAATAACAAAAGTAAACATTACCTCAGAATAAAGGTTAGGAAATGACTTTTCAAGCAAATGGACCCAAGAGACAAGCTGGTGTAGCTATTCTAATATCTAACAAAATAGACTTCAAACCAAAATTAATCAAAAAAGATGGGGAAGCACACTTCATCCTCATCAAAGTGAAAATCTACCAAGATGACATTTCAAGTCTTAACATCTATGCCCCCAATACAAGGACTCCCACATTTGTAAAAGAAACATTGAGGATGAAGTTCCTCAGTTGGTCCTATTGAATGCCTCAGGCTCTACTGGGAACAAATTTGCTATACAGTAGCATCTGGGCCTCATATATAAGCTCTGAAAGAATAAATAAATAAATAAATAAATAAATAAATAAATAAATAAAGTGATGATAAATTTTTTAAAAAATGCTTAATATCTAAGTTCTAAGCTTAAATCTTCATAATGTTAAATATCAGTTATTCTAAGAATATGTGTATCAATATATGTATGTATCAGTATATGATAATTTGTAAATTACAAAAGTCAGTGGTACAAAGTTGCCTACGAACATTTTAGGGAAGTGAAGACAGTTAAGTTTACAAGTAATGAGCTTTTCTGTTTACCGGACATTAAAACATCATGGATCTTTGTTCCATTTGGAGTACACATTCAAATTTGGGACAATTAAATTTGAAAATGTCATTAAAACAATGGTATAACAGAGCCCACCACAGGAACTAATCTACATTTGTGCCTTAGATAAAGAGTTAGTGTAATGTTGTAGTTCTTACCAGGTCAAACTCATTTTTAGTTGGCCATTTTGGTCTTTGATAATGAACTCTTGAGGAGTGAAAACTTTCACTTCATTTATAAACCAATTAGCAAAATGTTCACTGTTTTTGAAGTATGAATATTGCTAAAGTAAGACAATTTATACTGGTCCATGATCAGATTACCTGTTAATATTTAGAGTCTAATACATTAGTTTATTAAAATGTGAGAAAAGACATTTCCTGATTCTGCTCATAAGGTATCATAGGAAAATAGATAACAGAAATGAGCTCAGTGTTGACCTGGATCTATACATTATTTTTCAAGTTAAAACTATTATGGGTGTCTTTTAGTAAAAACTCTAATAGATAAAACTCACTTTACTTTCAACTGTAATTATTTTTGGATCTATTTACAAAACTTTTGTTCAGTTATCCAAAACAGACACTAAAACATGTCAACATATAATAATTTGGTCACTTTATTTTCTTATTGAAATCTAAGCTAATGGAATTTCCTATTATTTCTACTACTTTAGTAAAGACTCAACTTTTGTACATAGATGTAGATTTTTTCTGGACAAGAAATATTATAACCACTGTGCAAGTGTACAGACATTTTCTAGCATGTAGCTATGTTAATTTCTAAAACAAATATTAGTGTGGCTCTTTTTTGAATATAAAAACAATGGTATTAATAAAAATTTTATAGATGTCCTTATTTGAATATATTTCTATGAAAATACAAAAATTGCAATGGCTATAATTGATGTTTATATGCTATAAAAAGATGCATATTTTTGAGTTTTTATCTTGGTGTGTGTGTGTGTGTCTGTGTGAGTACGAATACATGGGATGCATGTGCTTGCCTCATGTGAGCATACACTGAGGTCTGAGTTTGACATCAGGATATCTTATCCATCTGCTCTCCATCTTACAGTATTTTTAGACAAACTGTCTCATTGCACCAAGATCTCATCAGTTTAGTCTTGATTGGCTGGCTATTGAGTCCTTAGTGTCCTATTTGTCTCTGTTCTCCAGTGCTGGGAATACAGTTGTATGATACCATGCTGAGGCTTCACATGGATTTGGGGGATCCAAACTCGGATTTGTGTATATGCACCACAGTCATTTTACCCACTGAGCCACCTCCATAGCCCAGTACCTGTTACATTCTGTGTGTGTTTGTGTGTGTCAGCATAAACATTTGTCAAGACACTGAAGTGTAATAACACTGGAATTATCTAATTAAAAGTAAAAACAGACTTCGAAGATAGTAAAAACCAAATGAAGTGTAATTATTTAACCTCCAGTCAAATAATAGTCTATTGATCTTCAAAATCTTTTCAAGACTTGGTGTCCACTCTAAGTACTTTGGCTATCAAAAGCTTTAAGACAGAAATTAATTCATTAGCATGAAGACTTTTATGATTTCAGAGGAAGACATGAAATGGTGGTATATTTCTGTGGCTTGATTACAGCTTCCTTTAATGTTATAACATTCTAATGTATTTGACATATGCACAACACTTCCAGAAAAACTATGAAAATATAAAAAGCAAATATCAAGAAACATCTGATGATTAAATTATCACTATGCACACATCACCTCCAGACTTTTCTTTTTGCAATCAACCAAGCATAGTTTTGGGTCAAAGCTAAAATGTACTCAAAGATTAACCTTTCAAAACAATCTAACTATAAATACATAAAATATAAATTTTTAAGATAAAACTTACTTCTGTTACATGAAACAAATACCAAAAATACATAATTAATTATATTACAGGGTTTTATTTATAGGTATAACATATTGATAAGATAAACTTAAATATGTATGCTTCTTTGTGTAGTAAGATAAGTTGACAACAATAGGTGAAGCTGTACGAATAAGAATGTTGATTCTATTAGAATTTTATAGAATAATAAGTTTTCAGTTCATCTTTCCTATTATATATCATGTCTATTTATACAGATATGAAATAACACATTGGAGTGAATTATTATTATTTCCCAATAAGTACTTTACTAACATGGGGTAGGTTGTTAGGGAAATAAAGGTGATTTCATCCTTGACCTCGATTCTTTACAGTCTGGTTAAAGGGAAACCTATTTGCGAATTGTAAAGGAAGATTTTTAAAGAACAACAGTGAAGAACTATAATATGAGTTTCATGTGTCCTGGTGAAAGATAAAAAAATTGTATCCCAACTTTTCTACTGAGATAGTATCTTGGATGAAGGTAGATCTCCTGAATTTCCTTAAAGACAAGGGAATGTAGATGGAAATATTAATATCCAGAAAAGGTTTCATTAAAGAGCAAAGACAACTCTCAGAGATGCAAAACCTGGATTGTTTATGCAAAGGACCTTGCCTCTCATGGCTGACTGACTCTGTCTCTCATGGCTCTGACCTGGAGTACATGGTATCTCAGTATTTTAATGAAGGGAAGCACCACCCACTGATACAAAGGCCTTAATGCTTAATGAATAGAACTTCCACAGTGCTCCAACTCCAACTTCAGCTGGCTGACATGATGCCGCTTTTACAGGTCCATCAAGACCCTGGGCAAAGTCTTCCCTGGCTGATGCTTAGGCTGACAGAGAACCCTATAAATTTCCTCCATTAGCATTTATACATGGATGCTTTCAACACAAATATTTCAGTGTGCAGAGTCAATGTTAAAACAGCAAATGCTCCATTCGTGGGTCATTGGGTAGATAATGGCTGTTGCTTTCTTTATTCCAGAATCCTCACCTAGGAATCTAGTTCCAACAGCTAAGGAAAGTGATCCTCTGGCAGTTGCTTGGGTTGCTGGATAGAACAGCTGTTCACAATTCCTATTACTGCCCAGAAGTGCATGTAACTTTATATTTGAAAATAAGCTACATATTCCACTACAAGGGAAACTAGCTTAATGATTGGAAGAAGATCTCAAAGAAACATTATTTTACCTATACTGCTGCTTCATGTGACTCATGCAACAATTCAAATTGTGAAAGTAGTTATAACTTTCAAAAATTTATAAATGTCAGAGCATTTATCGAAGTAGCATAATCCATAGCCATGTCTTTGTGGAGAAAGCTGACTCTTTGAACACCAGAGTCATATAAAAGCTAAATGCAAAGCAAAATATCAAGTCCACCATGGACTTGAGCATCCCATATACCGTAGCTGATGACACAGAGACCTTAAGACCTTGACTGGTCTTTATCCTGGCCATTTCTCATGTTTGTGTTTAATTAGATGAGACTTTGGGAAATGGAAGAACATTTCTTTTATGATAATGTCTGAGTGCTGAAATTATCTAGGATTATAGAGATACTAATGTATAGGGTAGATTGATATTAAATCCATTTAACAAAAGAATGGTAGCAATTTCATATCTGAGAGTTCTGACCTCACCATCAATGATTTCTTGGCTAGACTTACAGTACCTGGCATATGTTACTCATATAAAGTTGGTCCCACTTTCACACCACGGGCATATATCACAACATTGGTCATTGTAGCTCACAGGGTTGACAACTGGGTAAGACTGTTCATGACTTTTCTCCCCTGGCACCTGCATTGCACCTCTCAGTACTAAAACAGCTAGGCATCAGGGAGGAAGCTTCTAGAACAGTACCTTTTTTAATTTTCCTGTAATCAGAGTACCTGCTCTTTTAGAAATAGAGTCTTCTCATCAAATCCTTATGGGTAAATAAGATGAATAGTAATAGTTTACATTTGGGGTGCCTCTAAGATACCTCAGTGCAGGGTAAACCAGAGCAAAACAATATTTACTCAATATGACAGAAACATTGTATGCTTGAACTCAAAGCAGCTGTGGCTGCCTGCAGAAGAGCAATAGAAGATCAAGTCAGTAATCATTTCAGCATGGAATGGGAAGAGACTAAGAAGCCCCAGCTACCTGAGGAACTACCAAGAGTTAACAGCTTCTCAGGGAGACACTGCCAGTTCTTTAAGGATATGGTTCCTAGTAGTTTGACCGTACTTCAGTGTTTGGCCCTCACACATGACTATATAGATATCACAAAATGAATTAGGTTGATCATTTAAAACAATGAAACAGACACAAAATAGGAAGGCAGAGGTTAGTCAGTGTGTTTGAATCTTATCAAAAAATATATGCATGCATAAAATTTTCAAAATTTAACACAAATATTTTTAATCTGATTGAGAGATATTATTTCTATTCTAAATATTATGACCAGGAGGCTTTGTATCTTTCCACCTTACATGCATATGTAAAGCTCCAGTTCTGGGCCCTGTGCTCTTTATTGCTAGGAAATGGGACCTAAATTCATGTATGTATAACTGAGTATTTGAATTGAACTGAGTATTTGTGGTGTTTTGTAATACTTACAATGGTATCGATGATAATGAAAGTCATTACACAGACTGATTCTAAAGTAAAAACTTGAGTGATTTCATTTAATTTCACTTTGAGCCAATATCTATTGGGCTCTAAAAATAAGTTAAAGTAAATTGAATTGTACTTAGTTTCAGTCTGTATTATTTAAACTTCCACTCGCTGCTTTATACTCCCCACTAATTCTTAATTACATCTAAGAATTCAAATATTCAAAGATTCTTGGATCGCTGCACATATGAATTACCACTTACTCAAATATTAACTGTGTTTATTCAATGATCAGTATAGTGATTTTTCAAACAAAAGGTTCAAGACTTTCACTGAAAATGAAGAAAAGAATAGAAGCCCTTATATAATCATTTTCCCGTATTCTGGGGAATAAAATCTTACATGATTCATAGATACATGAGTTGTTCTTCTGATGTTATTTCTCTGTTCTATAAGATTTTTTTAAATTGCAGGAACAGTGTTTCAGAAAGAATAAGTGTCTTTTGAAAATGATTCAAGATGGCCTGAGGCTAAATCCTTGACATTCATTTTCACTCAGAGGGAGGATTCTGATGACAATATAAAGCAGGATGTGAATGCTCAGAACTGATCTCAGAAATGGTAGCAACAGGAGCCAGAAATTGAACCAAAGGGGTGATTTAAAAAGAAAATGGCCCTTGATATTTTATGGAAAGAAATATGAAGAGCCTTGATAGTCTGCAATCTCTCAACAGTCAACAGTATCTAGGACCTTAGTGAGAATCCACTTTCATTATAGCTGTCAGAACTGGACATGAGAATAAATGCTTTTTATTTCTATTAATAAGTAGTGCAGTGAAGCACAGTGTGTGCAGAATCCATGAGAATAATCTGTAGTTTTGCCATTGAAATGGGGAAAACAGATGCTGTATATCAGAGAACTCTTTTTAGAGCTGAACTTGCCTGTACCGACAGGAGTCTTTCAAATCTTCATTATGCAGCTACATCAGAAAGAACTGGAAGAAAAGCCTTATTTGAGTCTAATTTTCAGTTTGTTTCCTAAAAAGGAGTCATGAGTTTCTTATGTATATTAATTATTTGGGGATACATTAGAAAATATTTTAAATATATTGTTTCTGGCATGTTTCTTTCATTCAGTAAGATTTATTTATTAAATTCACTGTTCAGATATATTTTTCCTTAATTTTTCTGGAGTTAGAGAGATTAAAACATGTTTAGTACCAAGAAATGGAAACAAAGCTTGCAATATGAAAGGTGAAGCCAGGAAGCACAATAGGAGGTGTAACTAGGGGCTTTCAATGCTGTGGGAAGGAAGTTAGCTCAGGCTTCAGTTACCATCAGCTGAAAATCCAGAGGTTCAGACTGCAAACACTGGTAAAAATCTGATGCTATGTAAAATAGGAATATAACTCTAAATAAGCACACACAGGTACTGTGCCCACAAATCTTGACTTGCCAATGGGAAGGATCTCAATCATACTCTCTTTTACCTCCCAAGGATATTTTGACTACTTTCTAAATATTTCTCACTGGTCACTTTTTTTTCCTACCCTGGTAGAAAATATTTCTTATTTGGGAAGGATCAATTTAAACTTAGTTTATTTTTATTCATATTTAAGCGTATATATTCATGAGTGCGAGCCACCTTCGTATCACTAGAAGGCAAAAGAGGGTGGACTAGAGTTACAGGCAACTGTGAGCTGCCCTATGTGGGTGCTGGGAACTGAACCCAAGTCCTTTAAAAGAACACTATGTGCTCTTAAGCACTACACTATCTCTTCAATACTCTTGTCAATTGTGTGTGTGTGTGTGAGAGAGAGAGAGAGAGACAGAGAGAGACAGAGACAGAGACAGAGATATTTTATGTGATGAATGTCATGCTTGAATGTACATATGTGTATGTGTCTCCTGTCCTTGGAGGTCTGAAGAGGGTGTTGGACCCTCTGGAACTGGAGTTATGGATGTCTGTGAACCACCATGTGTGTGGAAAATGAACCCCAGTCCTCTGAAAGATCAATAAGTGCTTAACTACTTGGCAATCTCTCCAGTCCCTCTTCATATTTTAAATGAGTCTCAACTATGAATGTTTTCCTTAAAAATCTTATCTTTGCCTGGAATTTTGATTTCCTTAAGAGATACCATAATAATGTAGAAATTGCTTAGGATAAATTTCTGTATCCATTTATATATTACATTAATTCTGTGACAAAGCCTTATAGATTCAGTTAATACAAATAAAAAGCCCAAACATTTGCTAAAAATTATATACATATGCAATTTTTGTGTTAACCCATTGCTCAAACCTCATCTTATCCAACGTACTACAGTTTTGGCTTTTCCTTTGAGTGATAGTAAAACATCCTCAGGGACCCATGGCCTCTTGGATGGCCTTCTTCTATTCTGTCTGTAGCCAAAAGTTATCCCTTATACACGACATTTTGATCATGTTATCTCTACAAATAATACTCAAATGGAGGTTTTCTATCTAAAAATGGGGAGAAAGGCACTGAGGGTCCTAAGAAAGTCCGCATTCTAACCTTGGCTTCCTTGTTATCGTAAATCATTTACTTCCCTACTGAAAACTAATGATTCGGTGCGTGTCTTTCCTTGCCCACAGCAGCTCCTCTTTATAATTTAGCACTGCATTTTCATCTAGTACCCTGTTTCTTCTCATCCAACCCTTTCCTCCCTTCCTTCCCAACCCCTCTTCCTTCCTTCCTTCCTTCCTTCCTTCCCTCCTTCCTTCCTTCCTTCCTTCCTTCCCTCCTTCCTTCCCTCCTTCCTTCCTTCCTTCCTTCCTCCTTCCTTCCTTCCTTCCTTCCTTCCCTCCTTCCTTCCTTCCTTCCTTCCTTCCTTCCTCCGTCTCTCTCTCTCTCTCTCCTCTCTCTCTCTCTTTTTTCTTTCTTTCTCTCTTTCTCTGGTTATGTCAACACAATTAGCCTTCCTCATATTACTTTTCATAACACAGTTATCTGATTGTATGAGAATAATATATTCATAACTCACTATTTTTCTATATACTTAGTATTTAGAAAAGGAACTGCGCTACACTAAACATTCAGCAAATGATTCTGAATTGGGAGTCTGTTGAAAAACATTGAAGACCATTTTCAGTTACTGAATATGCTTGGTATTAGATTTTTATTTCCATCTTTTTTATCTTTAAATTTTATATTTATGGGCTGGAGAGATGGCTCAGCAGTTTAGACCACTGGATGCTCTTTCAGATGACCCAGGTTCAATTCCCAGCACTCATGTGACAGCTCAGAATTGTCTATGATTCCAGTTCCAGAGGATCTGGCACCCTCACACATACATGAAGACAAAAACACTACTGCACATAAAAGACAAATAAGTAAATCTTTAAAAATTATATTTATATAACATTTATATGTGCTATCTTATTTTAACATATGTTGTGTGTATATATATATATATATATATATATATATATATATATATATATATATATATACTATTTTGTAATACATTATATTTATTATTTTTACTTTGTATGATAGCTTTGACTTTTTTCCCTAGACCTCTTATAATTTCAGTTGAAGGTCAAATGAAAGAAGACCCTTTGAGAAATGTTAGATTAGGATTTTACTTTCACCCAATTTTAGAGAAATGATAATTCTAAAAAGAAATGAGTAGCTGAGGTATAAAGATATGGAACAAATATAGAGCAGCCATTTTAATTTAGTAGAACAAAAAGAGACAAAAATTAGCTGATTATTAAATTGTAAAGGTTCAACATACCTATAAAGTAGTGGACCATGATAGAATGAGAGACAGAGAGAGAGAGACAGAGAGAGAGAGAGACAGAGAGACAGAGAGAGAGAGAGGGAGAGAGAGAGAGTGTTGTGTAGGTTCATCAAATAAGATAATTAATAAGATAAGTTTTTGGAGAAAAGTTATCTTCAATGATTCAAGATATGACTATGGGTAATTACGGGAGTGGAGGAAGTGCAAGGGAAGTCCTGAGTGAATGGAGTTTGATATGGGCATAGCTTGTGGAAGACTCCAGTAGCAATTGGCCTATGGTAAATTGGCAAAGCCATTATCCATATGAGCCACGCTCAAGAGGGTAGTAGACTTCCTCAGGAGTCAGGAGTGATTAGGAAAAGTTGATCACTGTGCAAAGACTAGCAAGTGCAGCTTCTGCATGCTTATCTCCTGAGATGACTTGCTTACATAGACTTCCTATGGGGACTACCTAATCTTCTCCCTAATGAACATGCTGGTGTTCCAGATTTCAGAGGTCAGAGAACCCTATCTGATTCCAGGTTCATGTCTAAGTTTCCTTCATTCCCTTGACTGCCCCAGCCAAGGATCTGGCATCCAAACTGCATGGGTTGCAGCTAGCTAAGAGGTCTGAAGTAGAATATGCATAAAATTCCAGAGGCATGAGGAGAAGCAATTGAAATCTTTGAGCAATTAATTTAGTCTCATGCTAGTACCTGTTAAAATAAGATAAATGATTCCACTATATTTCCTTCAAGTCCAGACATACATAATTCTCCTAACTTCATGGCGTCAGTCCACACTAGTTTCAACTGTTCTGTTTGGGGTATGTAATTCTTATGTTTTAAACTGACTGAAAAAATAATTATTCAAATTCTTAAGTGCAATAATAATGTAAGATAAAAATTTCACTGCACTTCAAAGCCAGTTTTAAACATTTAACAGAACTCACCATGCCAATTATGTAAACCGTTGTCCACATCCTTGGTCACCATGGACTAGGCCAGTGGAAAAGTTGCTATGATGTACAAAAGGCCCACAGAATTTTCTCACTGATCAGTTACAAATATGGCCTTACCACTACTCTATAATAACACCAAATTAGAAAATTCAAAGACAATTACTGTCTGGTCACATATATCTATGTTCACTAGCACAAAATCTGTAATAATTTTATGTGATACTACTGTTTTTAGGTTATCCTTCAGACAACATAAAAACCATAAAAAATAATATATTTTTTTACTATGCTTTAGTTGGATTTGTGCCTCTCAGGGGTGTTAATAAAGAATAATATTTGGTCTTAATTTTAGAGTTGAGAAAATAGGAATTGAGGGGAGGAAAGCAAATTAACTAAAATGAAAATCTAGAAATGTTAGAAATGAAACACAATATTTTTCAACCTCAATGTTTGCAGTCTTTTTTTTTTTTCGGGTGACATTGCTTCCTATAAGTTCGCTGACCTTGTTCTGAGATTACTCTCTGTTCTGGGAGAAATACAGCTCTAAGGCTCAATGTGTGGCTAAACCAATCATCTTACAGAATTTGTGACCAACTGTAGTCTTCACACACAAATCAACTCTGGGCTGTGTGTCACTTGTTAAAAGAACCACATTATCAAAAATGCTCTGTGAATGCCTTATAGTTTTAAAGCTATTGATTTTATTAAGGGAAGAGAGAACTTGCTTTCTTTTAAAATTCATAACTGAGTACTTTGTGGTACATGTTGAATTTGATAATTTTGCAATGTTGGCAATGTTTTATAACACACAGTTTAGAATTACAATGTGTTATTTTATAAATATTTTCATCCTATACTTCAATAGTAAATTTACCTAAAATAAACACCTATATTTTAATTTAAATTTTTTGATACTAATTCTTCAAAGTCTCTGAGTGCTGAGGTCAAAGAATATTTCAATAGTTTTTGTTCACCAAAATCTCAGTAATCTCTATTACAATAATAAGTTATCTCATGAATTGTGAGGAAAATAAAGTCATTTAGCTAATAAATAAGAATAGTTTGAGAATGAAAATTGTTTGTAGGAGAATTAATCAATTTTACACTGTATAAATCTATACTTGAAAAAGCACCACTGTGCCAAAATTATAAGCAACCTACAAATTAATAAAATTTAGACATGAAATTTGTCATGATTTGTGTGACTGTAGAACCTACACTATTATTCCCCCTCTCTGTCTCTCTTTATACACACACACACACACACACACACACACACACACACTCAAGAAATATATATGACTGCAAAATATTGGCAGAATCTAATTGTAGTTAAGTTATAATGTTATTAAGAGTCATTTACCACAATTTTCCATAACTTTTACTTTTCTGTAGTGCTGCTTGCTATGGCTGTTTATCAGAATATTTATGTATCAAGTACATAGTATTTTGTAAATAATTTATATTTTTCTATTTGTTTTTTAGAATCAATTGGGCTATTACATTAGCTTAGAAATGTATGACTTAATTATATACAATTATATGAACTGTAAATAATGTATAACACATGAAGCAAGAAATCAATTTCATAAGTATGGATGTTAGATCTGATATGACTGAAGGCTATATTTAGATACATTGTGATTTAACACATAGCAAAACAACTCAACTTGGTTTTAGACTGTGCTACCCTTAATAGATATTTAAACTAGCTCTTCAGAATCAGACCTAAGGGATAGAGAATCTATTACAATCAAGCTAAACAGCTCCAACAAATGGGCATATGAATACCAAAGTGCAGTCCCTCTGACCAAAAGGCATACAAGGAAAAATTTGAGACATAAAAATATCCATGGTCCTGGTACTGCAGAGATTAGGCATTATTGTATAAATGAGCGTATAATCAAAGATTTCTGGTTTTAATTTTTGTTGCTGCTCTTAGAAAATACATGAAAATTGTACTTTTCAAACATTAATCAAGGCACTGAGTTCAATCCCACTACCACACAAAACAGAAAGAAACATAAATCACAAGAAAAAAATAGTAAATAAGTGCTAAACTTGAGTATTATCTGGGGGAAAAAACATAACAGGAAAAGTGTTTCAAAGAAGAACTGCCAGGGTTTCAAAAACTGCTTTGTGCGTAGCTTCCTAACAGAAGGCGATAAAACAGAAAACCGTCTGATAGCAACATGCTTTCAAGTAAAAACTTCCCATGTCAATTGGGTTGTTCTGACACAATCTTTATAGATCAGATGGGAGAATAAAAATAAACTCAAGGACAGCTTCACTACCATTGCCAAATGATCAGGAAAGTAGCTGCCTCACATGACAGGAAACATTAGAAAAAGAAATTTAATTTTTAAAATAAAAATAATTTTTGTTCTACTGCAGAAGATCACCAAAGAAACATGGATAGCTCCTCTATGCTGTCTTTGGAACAGCCTAGATTTCTACATATGCAGGAGAAGGAACTATCCAGGCTTGGAAGTTATGAGAAAGCAGGCCTCTAGGAAGCTGAGGCATCCATTGATTCCACACAGGAACCTTCCAGGATTTCCTCCACTGAGTACATGCTCTTACTGAAGAATCTCAGTGGAGACTTCCATGCTTCCTGGTGAAATGAAGAGTGAAAACCCTCCTAAGGCATTTGGAGTCGAGTTTTGTGCAGGGTGAGAGATAAGGATCTACTTTTAAATTTCTACATAGAGCTTATATTGACTAGCACCATTTGTTGAAGATCCTGCCTTGTATACAATGTGTATGTTAGTTTCCTTGTCAAAAATCAGATGGCTGTAGGAGTGTGGCTTATAGTCAAGTTAAGTAAGGTATTACGAATTGTAACTTTCAGGAGAGGGGAAATAAAATCTTAAATAAGAATGATGGAATAGAAAGAGTTAAATTGGGGTGGAGGATGGAAGGGCAGAGCAGAGGATGTGATACAGAGAAAGATAAATAATACTAAACACCTTTTGAAATGTCATATGGACATCTAGCTACTACCATAGAACCTTACATATATTATGTCACGATGTAATCTGGTGCCACTACTAGATACTGCAGGATAGCATAAAAAGACTAGTGTCAAGAAAAGCTTCAATTTTTGAAGTTGTTGGCCAGTAAGATTTCAAAGACACCCAAACATGACAAACTTTGACAATTTGCTGCGTTACCCTCCAGAACTTTATGGTAAGACTCTACTTCTGAAGACAACAACCATATACTCCACCATACACACGAGGAGTTGGTACTGACTTACGAGCTTCATCCCTACTGGATAGATTTCATAATTCTGGAAGGTACTTTGCCTGACACCAGAGTAAAAAAAGTAATCAACCTTACCAAGTTGTCAATTCCATGAGTTATAACAATAGCTGGTTTGGTAAAATATGCCAACTGGTACAATAGTGGCATAAATACCACGGGGGTAACCAAATATTCTGATTGGATTTAAGTTCAGCTCCATAAGACTAAACCAATGCAGCAAGACACTGAGAAAGAGCTTTGTTATTTTGGTTTCTTTAAATACACAAAATGGGCCAGGTGGTTGGTGGTGGTAGCCCCCTTTAATCCCAGGACTCGGGAGGCAGAGGCCGAGGTATCTCTGTGAGTTTGGGGCCAGCCTGGTCTACAGAGTGAGTTCCAGGACAGTCAGAGATACAGCAGAGAAACCCTGTCTCAACCCCCCCCCCAAAAAAAATAAAACAAAAACAAAAAACACACACAAAATAGCATTTGGATTATATTTTTGTTCCCCTCCCAGCTGTGGTAGATGATTATGCATTTGATTTGGATGGTTCCTAGCGAACGGCTATAATTTGGTTACATGCAGCTGTTTTGATATATGTTGATTGTCTTTTTGATTGCAAGTTGCTTGAACTTTTGGGAACTTTGGCTTAGAGTATATAAGGGTTGAAACTCTAAAAGCCTGGGTTGGTTGATAGGTTGGTTGGTTCATTGTTGGTCCGTAGTACATTCGTTTGTTGGTTATTGCTCAGAAAAACATCAATTGGAGAAATTGAAGTTAAGGACAGTGAGCTGAGACACTAGTCTGGCTCACTGTCAGCTCCTGCTCTCTAAGCTTTGGACAAGCTAAAATGGCTATGAAGATTCTTTCTATCAAGGCCATGTACAGTGGTGGTGAAGATTTCTTTCTTTCTATCCTTCCTTTCCTGAAGCTGAGGGTCAAAGCACAGCACAGTAGCTAACTGCTACAAGTCAATGCCTTACAACATTTTTAACACAGGGACACTCAACCAGCCAAAGTGCTGAGAATAAAAGACTATAGAATGTTCAGATCTAAGTGGGACACACAATTTTCATTACTCCCCTCTGATCTCAGGGAAATTCTTGGAAAAGGAAGTGAAAATATTGTAAGAGTCAGAGAGGGATGTCTTCAAGGAAACAATGTTTTCCTTATGCAACAGGGCATTTGCACATATGGACTCACAGTGATTGTGAAGGACTGCAAAGACTTTCACAAGTGGAAAGAAGAAAATAATCCCAGCATCAAGTGGAGAAGTAGGCATGAAAGCTCACCAGAAACTGAGAACTTGGCATTTAATAGCTCTGGATGAGGTAGAGATGATTTCCTTTAAGAATTTAGCCTTTGGTAAGTCAATCACACTCCAAGATGGCCACACATCCAAGAATATATTGGGGAGCACAATTGGTCTTTATGAGAGTAAAATAAAAAAGAAGACAAAAACCTGTGTAGATTGGGAATGGGGGTGTATCTATGAGGGTTTTGAGGTAAGATGATAATGATCAAATCACATTGACATTCACAAAAAAAGATAAAATTTAAATTAAATTTCATAAATTAAAATTATTTGCCATTGACATATATCATATAACAAAATGCTTACTTCTCTTTGAAAAATTCTGTACCCACGTTAGAAATTTAAAATACATGTAAAGTTCATTTAATACAAATATTTAATGTGTTTAAAAGTGTTAACAATACAAACTCATTACTAAGAATTTTGTTTTGTCATTACAAAAAATTGAATATTTTATACTCACACGCTTCTCAATTGATACCTTTGATGTCTGTGTTCTCAGTATCTGAGTGTATTTTGACTACTATTATAATGCAGTCCAATAGCATATGGCCTAAGGTAATTGTAAAAACACTTTGACTGAATTCAAGTTGTTTTCCCAAATATTTATATATTAGAGCTTCAGTGTATAATGGTGATTTTTGAGATATTTTTCAATACCTTGTGACTCTAATTTTGAAGTAAAGGTCACTGTTAATAATTTATAAGTGAAGATTAAGACAAAAATACAGTAAAACTAAATATAATTTTAGTACAAATTTTTATGACTTAGAAAACCAACGTGTTTTCAATTATTTTTAATTTTTAAAATTTATACTAAGCTAAGACTGTTTTAATAACAGCTAAATTTCAAAAGTATTGACACATTTTAATGGTGTTTCTTATTCAATCTTTACAACTAAAGTATACATTACACCTAACTTTTGAATTGAAACCTCTTTAAACACTTGTCAAGATGCAAAACAACTAGAGACCATTTTGTTGTTGTTGTTTGTTTTTTGAGACAGGGTTTCTCTTTTGTAACTCTGGCTGTCCTGAAACTCACTTGTACATCAGGCTGGCCTGAAACTCATAGAGATATGCCTGCCTCTGCCTCCCGAGTGCTGGGATTAAAGGTATGGGGTACCAATGCCTAGCAAGATAGGATTTTAAACTTAAAAATAACCTCACGTTTATCTTTTAAACCTCATATCAATTTAAAAGAACATTCACTGAGATGTAAAGATTTTGTCAACAACCTACAACAAGTTCTAAGAATTTATTTATACATACTTCCCCCAGACAGGAAAACATTCAGTATTGTATTATATTTGACAAGTTATAGTGTTAGTCTTATCTGAAAACATTACAAATCCTGTGCTAACAAAATTACCTCTTAGTTCTTACTCTTTATACTAAACATCACATCTTTAAACTCCATCAACATAATGCATTCACATAGCTTACATATTTGGATGGTTTATAGTTTAATCTGCAAACAGATTTCAAGTTTAACAAAACTTGAAAACAAGAAATTAGGTAATAACTCTATGATGTCTCATCTCCAATTTAATTCAGTGATATTAGTAAGCTTACATCCTGACATCATGGAGATAAATGAACATTAAAGGAAATGAAGAGGAGATTCCAAGATGGCAGCAGGGCAGTAGGCAGCCCCTGATAGGGCTCTGGCCACTACCCCACTGCCCCACCAACACAATTGTCTCTTTCCCCTTACTTTGTGGACACAGAGAAGCTATTCTGTCACTGAGTTCAGCAAGGAAAACTCTGAGGATTAAATGTGGTTGCAAAGGCTACAGACCTGGAAAACTGACTGTCCATGAGTAGGGAAAGGGAAGACCGCAGAATACAGCAGGATACACAGTGGAGATGTGGAGCTAGAGTCATGGTGGAGACAGAAACTAAAATAGCCCTGAGAGGCCACAGTCACTGCTGCCCCCCCCCTTCCTCAGTTCTGCCACAGGCAGAGAGAATCTGAACTGGGGACACAATTCCAAAGTGGTTTGACCAGGATGGCAGAAAAAGGAGATTGGGGCTAGGAGACATGGAGGTGGGGGCTCTGTATGTATGGGAACTGTAGCAAGTGCTGCTGGGAGAGGTATGGCTGGAGGTTATGGCAGTGCACACAGGCTGGACAGAAAACCTGTCCTTGGGCTACCATCAGACCTGCATGGCCACTATACTGCCTGCCAGACTGGAACTGCTGCTCCCATAGTAGTGGCTGCTGGCTACTGGCTGCTGCTTGTAGTACCCTCCCTCATGGAGTCGGGGAGGGAATAAACTAAAGTGCCACCTGTGGGTTGCAGGTACATAGCCCCAGATCTCAAGAACAATGCTGAAGGCAGAGCAGTTCTCAGAAACCTGGTGTTCTAGTGGGTCCTGACCCTGAGTGAGCTGCCACGCCATGGGGAGCAGTAATAAGATATACCAGCTGAAAATTGTCTCATCTTCTGAGTTGAGTCACCACAAAAATAGACTGGCCTTCAGACCTGCCCAGCCATATCACTGCCTGACAGACTGGCCTATGCTTCCATGGCTGTGGTCATCCCCACTCATAGTGCCCTCCCTGATGGGGGTGGGGAGGGCCCAAGCTACAGTACTTCCTGCAGGCCGCAGGCACCAAGGCCTAGTAAGATGGAGCTTGCTGAATGTAGGCCAATACCCAGGAGCCTGGAGTTCAAACAGGCCCTGTCCTTCAGAATATAAAGCAAAACCACAGGATTGCTCTGATCCTGAGCATCAGCAAGTTGTCACAGCTGAGAAATGTCTCATCTTCTGGGCTGAATTGCCACAAATGACGAGCATTTGGGTTACAATCAGACCTGCTCATCCAATTTACTGCCTGCCAGACCGGAGCTGCGGGTCCCATTGCTGTGGCTACCACTCCTAGTGCCTTCCCTGATAGGGTGGGGAAGGGCAAAGGCTACAGTGCTGCAGAGGACTGCAGATGTAAAGGCTGAGATAGCAAGACAATCAGAGCTCAGCAACCTGGAGTTCCAGCAGGCTCTGCTTCCAAAATCTTTTCCAAACATCAGGAGCACCCTGATCCTGAGAAACAGCAAGATATTCCAGCTGAAGAATAATCAATCCGTGGGGGTGGGTCTCTTCCTTTTGGGAGGGATTTTACAAACCTCAAGTTGCTCATGCAGACCAGGACAATTAGAGTTCTATCTGCATTGCTGACACTGTCAGAGTCTACCTGGTGCTAGAACTTGGCCTAATGAGACACTAATTCTAGCAGGGAGTCCAAGGCCCTGGATGAGGTACTGGTTCCTGCTTGAAGTATGGGAGTCAGCATGATGTCTGGGATCCTGTGGGATGTCCAGGTGCCTGCAGGAGTGACTGGGTCCCTGTGGGATGCCCAGAAAACTTCAGCAGGTCTGAGTATCTGATGGATGTCCAGGTGCCTGCAGGAAGACCAGGAACCTGTGGGATATCCAAGTACCTTTCTGGTAACTTATATCCTGCTTTATTTCTGGGTGTAGGTGGTTTATCCAGGTACATTCAAGATATCTCTGTGCCAGTGTGATAGCCAGGTGCCTGTGGGTATACAGGCATCTGCAGGATTTCCTGGTGCCTCCCAGATTTTCAGATGACTGCAGAATACCCCCTTGCCTACAGGATGTCCTGGTGGCTGTGGGATCTCTTGGAGCCTGTGGGATGCCCTGGTTATTGAGGGATGTCTAAGTGCCAGCATAATGTCTGGGTGCCTGGAGGATGCCCTGGTGCCTATAGGATATATGGGCACCAGTGGGAGGCCCTGGTGCCTGCAGGACATGCAGGTACCCATGGGATGGCCAGTGCCTGCAAATGCCCTGGTGCTAGTGATAGTCCCAGGTGCCTTCATGATGTCCAGGTGCCTGTGTGTTAACTAGGTGCCTGTGTGATAATTTGGTGCCTGCATGATAATCTGGTGCCTGCAGGATGTCCGGATGCCTAGGGGATATCCAGGCACTTGCAGGATGTCCTAGTGCCTGTGGGATGTCTGGGTGCCTGATAGATGTTCAGATGCCTGAGGGATGGCCAGGTGCCTGTATGAGATTTGAGTGCCTCTATGTAGCCTGGGTGCTTGTAAGTTTTCTTGGTGCCACCAAGGTGTCCAGGTGCCTATGGAAGTCTCAGTCAGTGCTTGTTGGCCATGTGCCTGCAAGTTTTTGGGCACTGGGGCCCAACTTCAAGTTGATCTCGATCATGCTTGATCTCAGGCTAAGGTGAGCCAGGTGAATGATCATGATCAGAGCAGCCTGGTGCTTCCAGGAACCATAGTGATTCCTGTGATCCATGCACCTTCCACACAGGCTAGACTTTTAGTATTATTATTGTTGCTGTTATCATTAGTACAGGGGTAGGATGGTGAACCAGGAAAGAATGGGAAGAGGATGTGATTGAGATATATTGTATAAAACTCAAGTAAATAATAAAAATATTATGAAAAAGTAAGTAAGAAAAGGCTATTAATATATTATTATGCTATACCAGAAGCACAGTGTTTAAAAATCCCTCACACTCTGACTTCATTTTCCATGTATTCTCCCCAACCTGCTAGATCTAGTTGGCATCCCATATCTAGTGTCTGCCATCTTTGGCCTTAGATGATGTTTGGGCTTCTGCTGGACAATCTTTACCTATCTTTCAACATACAGGCCCCTCTCACGCCATATTCAAACTTTCCACCTATCCAGTTTTATCATCCCATTCCAGGCTTGAGTCAGAGAGCAACTCCCACACCATCACAGTCCCTTGTATCCACCTGACCTCATGCCACCAAAGATATTTCCAACCTCTAGGCCAAACCCACCCACCCATCTTCTCTTCTATCACAACCTGCTTTCTCTGTCCATATCAGAATCAGAACTAACAAAAGAAGTCACATGTCCAGATCTCATCACAAAATAGAAACAGTATGAAAGATCAAGCTTGTATCATCTCTCCCAAAACCACCTGCTCTGTAGAAATGTTTTTTTTTTTTTTAATGTGAATTACCCAAATTAATCCCAGGACACAAAATTTAAAAGAAAAAATTATAAGTTTCATGAACTAATTCAATGAGTTTTAAAAAGACACACGAATCAGCTCAATGAAATGAAGGAGAAAGAAAAAGAGGAGAATGACTAGAAATCAAAAACTAAGACTGATGGAAATAAAAAAAAAAACAAAAAACAATTCAGACTTGAAAACACAAGTTAGTAAGGAGATAGAAACATTGAAGATTCCGCAAGCTGAAATGAAGATGGAATTGACAACTCAATAACCACGAGAAAACTCAAAGGAAATATTACAAGTAGAGTGAAAAAAAAGAAAATTGAATATCAGGACTCAAAGATAAAATTAATGGTCTAGGCCAAGTAAGCAAAGAATATGAAGAATTTAAAAAAATAACAGGAAAGAAATATGCGAAAATTCAGGACACCCTGAAATCAACATGATTTTGAATTATAGGAATAGATGAGGGAGAAGAATATCAAATCAATGGCATAAATAGTAGCAACATAGTAGAAAAAAACTCCTTCAAACTAAGGAAGGACACATCTGTACAGATACAAGAAACATATAGAACACCAAATAGACATGGTCAGAAAATAAAATCCCCATGTTACATCATAGTTAAAACACTATGTATCCTTAACAAAGAAAGTGTATTGAAAACTTCAAAAGATTAAAATAAAGTCACATATAAAGGAAAACTAATCAAATAACAGTTGATTTCTCAATGAAAATTTGAAGACCAGAAGAGCCTTGACTGATTGATCAATGCATTCCAATTCCTAAAAGACTATGGTGGCCAACCTAGCGCAACATACTCAACAAAACCTGAATGAAGTAGACAGGAAACCTTTTCATGGTCTAAACAGCCTAAAAGGTATATCTGACAAACCAAATATAAAGAAAACTACAAGAAGCATTATTTCACAATGAAGAGAAGAATGAGCATAACAGAGAAACTGTGGAAAGAAATACAAAGCCTTAATAACTAAAATACAAAATACTACTGAGAAAACAAACTGAATCAAAATCACCAACATCATGACCACAATTAACACACACATTTCAATAAAACATTTAATATCAAAGTTCTCAGTCCTCTGATCAAAAGACATAATATTTTTGTTTGTTGAATGGAAGTAAACATCCATCTATCTGTTTTCTACCACAAACAAAACTTAGTTTTACAGATAAGAACCTCCAGAGAATAAAAGAATGGACAAAAGCATTTCTGTTAAATGGGACCAGGAGCAAGCAGTTCTCACAGTCCTGATATCTGACAAAATGAACTTCGAATTAGAACTAATCAATAGAAGAAGAGGCACACTTCATTCTTATTAAGGGAACAGTTAAATAAAGAGACATTGGATATATATGTCAAACACTGGGTACCAAATTTCATGAAAATTGTTCTATTGGATTTAAATATACAGATCAACATCAACTCACTCACACTGGGTGATTTTTACACCATTTTCTTGAACAGACAGGTCATCTGGACAAAGGAAGAAACAGAGCCAATTGGCATCATACATCAATTGACATAACCAATATCTACAGAATATTTCTTCCGCCCCCAAATACACATTCTACTCAGCAGCACATCGAGAAGTTTTTCTGAAGTAGATTATCTCCTGGTACATAAATTTAAGCATTATAAATTTAAAAATATTGGGATCATTTCCTGTATCCTATCAGACCACAGAACAATGAAAATCTAACGGCAAACACATTTCTAGTACATACACAAACTTATAGAGATTAATAACTCATTACTGAATGACAAAATGGTCAAAGTAGAAATAGGACAGAAATATTTTTTTTCTCTTACTAAATGAAAATGAGAACACAATACAAGAAAACTCTGGGACACATTGAAAGCAGTCCTATGAGGGAAATCTGTAGCTCTAAGTAACTTCATTAAAAAGTCAAATAAGGTACAAATAAATGATATAACTCAAAAGGTTAGAAAAACAATAACAAGTCAAATTCAAACCCAGGTAATGGAAAGAAATAATAGAAATCATAGAAGAGATCAATGAAGTAGAAATAAAGAAAACAACAAAAGAAACCAATGAATCTGAAAGCTGGTTGTCTTAAAAAATAAGAGTGACAAGCCCTCAGCCCAATCTACCAAATGGAGAGATAGCTAACTAGCTAGGCAGGCAGGCAGAAAAACAGAGTGAACACTTCCAAATTCCCTCTAAGTATCTTGATGTAATAACAAAACCAGGTAAAGACACAGCCTAGAAAATTACTACACGCCGATACTCCTAAAGAACATAGACTTAAAACGCTTAGTAAAATATTTAGAACCAAATACAAACACACATCAGAAAGGTTATCCACCCTGACCAAGTTGTCTTTATCCCTGAAATGCAGTGACAGTTTAATATAAAGAAGTCAGTACATGTAACATACCATATAAATAGGCTTAAAGAGAATAAAACACATGATTAGATAGATTGATACAGATATAGATATAGATATAGATATAGATATAGATATAGATATAGATATAGATATAGATATAGAAATAGAAAAAGCCTTTAAAAAATCCAGCATACTTTTTTCATGAAAAAAGTCTTAGAGAATGTAGAGCTAGAAAGAATATACCTCAAAATAATAAAAGTTATATATAAGAAACCCACAGCCAACATCATCCTAAATGGAGAAAACTTTGAAATAATCTCACAGAGGTAAGGAGTGAGAATGGAATGTCCATTGATTCCACTCTTTTTCAATACTTTGCTTGAAGTACTAGTTAGAGCAATAATGCATGGGAAGGAAATTAAAGGGATATAGAAAGAAGTCAATGTATCCATATTTGAAGATGACATATACTAGTATATTAGAGATCCCCAAAATTCTATTAGAAAACTAACAATAATAAAATAACTCAGCAATGTGCCAGGATACAAAATCAACTTGCATAAATCAATATCTTTTCTATACACCATCAGCAAACATACAGGAAAGGAGATCATGGGCACGTTCTCATTCACAATAGCCTTAAAGACAATAAAATATCTAGGAATCAAACTAACCAAGAAATTAAGAACCTCTACAAAGAAAAGATTAAACCTCTGAAGAAAGAAATAGAAAAAAATCACTAGAAAATGGAAACACATGCCATGCTCATGCATTGGTAGAATGACTATCGTGAAAATGACCATTTTACCAAAAGCTAGTTACAAATTCAAAGCAATCCCAATCATATCCTCCATCTTATTCTTCACAGATTTATAAGTAAAACTGTTCTAAAATGAAATACGAAAGCACTAAAGCACTGGAGATCTGAACATTTCTTAGTCTTAGCAAAAAGAACAATGCTGGAGGTATTGCCATTTCAGACCTTAAGATGTGTCACAGAGTCATAGTAATAAAAACAATATGGTATTGGCGCAAAAACATATACATTGGCCAACGGGACAAAATAAAAATTCAAACATGAGCAAACGTAACTTCAGCTACTTAATATCTGACAAAGTGGCCATAAATATAAGCAGGAAGCAAGAAAGCATCTTCAAGAAACAGTACTAGAAAACTGGATATTCACATGTAGAAGAATAGAATTTGACCTATATCTCTCACCTTGTACAAAAACTACCTACAAATGGATCAAAGAACGAAATGTGAAACTTGAAACACTCAAATTACTGGAAAAAAATATATGCAGTATCCAACATGGTGTAGATATAGGAAAGGACTTTCTGAATAGAACTCCATCTGTGTAAGAATGAAGGCCAGCAACTGATACGTGGGACTTCATAATATTGAAATTATAAATATAAAATACTGAAAGCTAAAGAAAGAACAGGGCTTAATATCCTGAATATATAAAGAATTTAAAAAAGCACAAAAAACAAACAAGTGACTCAGTCAAAAACATGCCGGTGACCTCTACAGAGAATTCTTAAAAGGAGAAACATATTGCCAAGAAAAATTCTCAAAAATATTCATTGTCACTAGAAATTAGGGAATAGCAGTCTAAACAGCTTTGAGATTTCATCTTTCCCCAGTAAGAATGGCAGATGTCACCATACAATGGACAATAAATGCTAGAGGATGAAAGGGTAAAGAGAACCCTCATTCAGTATTGATAGGACCACAGACTGATTCAAGCACTATGGAAATCATCGTGGAAGACCTCAAAAACTAAACTTAAATCTATCATGTGGCCCAGCTATACAGCTCCTTGGCATATGCCCAAAGGCCTCAACAGATGCTTATTCCACCACGTTTACTTCTCCTATGCTCACAATAGCTAGTTATGGAAACAACCTCATTGTCCTTCATCTGATGAATCAACAATGAAGATGTGGTACAAACACATTATGGAATTTAGCTGTAAAAAAAGTGAAATAAATCATGAACTTTGAAAGTAAATAGATGAAACTAGAAAATATTATTTTGAGTGCTCTATTCCAGACCCAGAAAGACAAGGTTTGAACAGTCTCTCTTATCAGACCTCCTTGGATCTAAACTTCAGATGTGAAGACATATCCTGGAGTAACTATAGAATTAGAGAAGTACAAAGAGACAATTGCTGGGGTGGGGGATGGCGGAGCAGTTGATAGGGCCAGGGTAGGTACAGGTCTTCTGTTTGTGGAAATGGGAAAATGCTGGAGACTCTCATTAGGGAGAAAGAAGGAGATGAACACATAAAAAGGAGGGAGAAAGGTAAAATTACAGTAAGGATATTAGAAGACGTCATAAGGAGTCATACTACTAATTCTTTGCAAAGACAAAGCAAAGCAAATCTGTAATACAGGCAATCCTACACATAAAATACATATATGACTTAAATTGACTTTTCTCATTTGGGATGACAATGCTCCTTTGATGAGGTAAAGATCACCTAACAAAAGCCCCCACACCAGACACAGGAAGCTATGAATTTTTTGGCTGGGTCTAAGAAAGTCTCAAACATACAGCCTATCGTTATTGCCCTTGGTTGCCTCCTAGAGGTGAGAGGTAAATTTGTATTGCTTAAAACTTCATACAGGATTTCAAACACAGGTCCCAAAGGCCTCTGCATTGGAATTGATCTGAATGCCTTCTCCCTCATGACTAGCTTTTGTTTTATCAGAAAGTGTCATGCAATCTTCCAAAGGAGAGATGAAACCAACAGTCTTACCTAGATCTGGTGCCTATGAACCACAAAAAAAAATGACCTACATAGCATGATAACTCTAAGATTATAGTAGTGGCTTGCATACCTTGGCTGTAACCAAAAGCTCTCTAATTGAGCTTACGACTGGTTCTGAGACTGTAAACCTAGCCAACTATTGGGGCCAGTAAAGTCAGGGATATTGAGGGAGAACTGAAACCAACACTTTAATGAACCAACATAACCCCTAAATACATTCTAAATATTTGTCCTCATATTCAAGATACGTTTAGTCCTCACTCATTAGTAAGACTTCTTTTTTCAACAAAGACCGTTACCGAAAACTACAAGCAAAAAAATGCAGAGTTCTAGAGCCAAGTTTCAAATGACACATGTACAATACAACTCCTACACATGTAGCTCAGGGAACACCGAGGAAGAGTTGCAGCAGGATGATTGTAAAAGCCAGAAGATCAGGGAGTCTTCTATGAGATTGTATGAGGAGTAGTAAATTCAGAAGCTATCTCCATAAAGTCTCACCAACATGACTGCCTAAACATGAGCTGAGCAAGGGGACAACACCAGGCATGCTAAAGTGGACAGGGAAAAACTCATGAGATCGTAAACCCACACCAAGAACAACAGGCAACTACAGAATACTGATAGTTGGAGTATAGATTTACCCAGTGAAGAAGACATCAACTGGTTACTCAGTACAAATACTCAGCTCTGAACACATTCATCCAAATAATATTATAGTGACTGAGCAAGATTTATTCAGGAATATGTATGAACAAACATGCACATATATACATGTAGCAACAATTAATGTAAAAATGGGCCATGGGTCTGAAAGATTATTCAGAAATGTTGTTGTTATATTCTCAAAATACAAGAAAATAATATGATACTATATAATCAAAAATGCCTCACAGTCATACAAAGTGTGGCTATTATAATAGTGACAGGCATGGTAATAATTAGGAACTTGATGGTCTCAACCCTCATTAAACTGGTTTAATAAACTGCAAACTGGTTTCACTTTCCCACTAGTGTAACAAATACTTCCACAATAGAACAAATAATGCTTTAGTCCAAAATTAATCAAAGACTGAAAGGACAGTTGTGACAGCCAAAAGTGATTGCCATCTTTACAGGATCCAGCATCACCAGGAGACAAACCTCTGGTCACGTTTATGAAGGGGTTTCTAATTGGCTTGGCTGAGTTAGGAAGACTCACCTTAAGTATGAATATTCGATGGCACAGTGCTGTGGACTGCATAAACACGAGAAAGCAAGCTGAACTCCAGCTTCACCCTTGCTCCCCATGTGCAGGTGCAGTAGGGCCAGATGCCTTAAGTTCCAGTTGCCATGACTCCCTGTGATGTGGTGACCTATGCCACCAGGCTGTAAGAGAAAATCCCTCCTTGATAAAGTTTCCTTGTCAGATGTTTTGTCCTCAAAACATTTAAAATCACTAACAAAATGGTGCATCTAGTTGAACAATTAAAATATGGTTTCAAAGTGATCAAACTGAAAGTAGAAGGTTTATTAGGAAGTAGCATGGAACACAAGATAGAAGCTGGGAATAAAAGAAAGATAAGTGGACACAGTGGCCTCACAATGTATGCATCTATGCAAATATAGCAGTTAGTTGTATTAATTTGTATAATTTAGTCACAATTGCTTATGTGGTTAAATATAAATATTTATTAAATATAGTATAAATATTATATTGTTTTCTTTGTGACTAAGATTTCTGACATCTCAAAAACAGATAATAGCACAATGTGCTAACTGAGCTCACCTGTATATTAATGTGCTTGCTATGCTAACATGCAGGTGAGTGCTTTTATTTTTGGATATAGGATTTCTCTGTTGTAACTCTGCCTGTCCCGGAACTCACTCTGTAGACCAGGCTGATCTGGAACTCACAGAGATTCACCTGCCTCTGCCTCCCAAGTGCTGGGATTAAAGGCAGATCCAATGCTACATTTAAGTAATCATGGAACACAAATGAAACTGAGAGCTCCACAAGATCATCAGAAAGAACCATCAGAACTTGGGTCACCAACCATAGGTGACATGTGACCAAATTAATCAAACATCTGTCAGTCACAACTGCTAATTGTATTCTCTAAAAGTTACACATTTAGATAAAAGCATACTTTTGTAGTGCTGTTTGCAATATAAGAATTCCCAAATGATAAAATGTGCAATAGCTATATTAATATGCCAATTATTATATTTCCCTTATTTTACATAGCTGAGTCCAGCAATTATGAGAGGACACTGGCCACTGTCCTTAGAAGGAAGAGCTGGAGATGGAGTAAGAGAAATACCAAAGCAGGTGCTTAGGAGCTGGCTTGTTTTACTGAGTGCTGATTGTTGAGTACTGAGTGTCAGTGTTTTCCTGAATGCTCAGTGCTTAGGGTGGAGCATGTTTTGCTGAGTGTTAGCCTATATGACTCAAGAGGAGTACCATAAGGAAAAATGTCCTTCATTGTTTGAGTCATACTTACAGGGAGGGTTAATGTACTGTGGGAGCCTAGTAACAACAGATTTTCAGTGAAAGAGCTCCCACTCTGAGCTGCATGGAGGCTAAAATCCCAAGTAAAAAAGTGATGTTATGATTGACTAGAAACCTGCCAGATATAAGTTGAAGCAACAGTAGCCCCTGAGAAAATCCCAGAAAGCATAGAGCCTGAAAACGTCTAGGATTGCCATTTCTTAGTGCTTGTCATTTCTTCCTACAGGATAGTCTTTTTTTTTTTTTTTTTTTTTTTTGCCAAAGTGGGAGGTCCAGATAGCTGTTGGGATTAATACTTCATGTTTCCCTAAGTTCTCAGTTAATGATTTATTTAGCACACATCGTATTTTTATGAGGAGCATTAGGGAACAACATAAGCACATTTAAATTTTAAGTTTATACATGGACTATTAGACTAAACTTTTTATTTGATGGAAAAGTATCAACTAATTGTAAAGCAGTTACAAAATATTCCTCAAAGGTAAAAGTGACAGGTTGACAGAAGTAAATAATTAAAAACAGAACGTTTTTGTTTACTATGTCCATGAGAATGTTTAAAAGGGGGCCATTTGCAGTGGCATTCATTTTTTTTTTAAATATTCTACATAGTTAATTTTCATGCACCTATTTTGATTCTGTAGAGTTAACTTGGGTCAATTCTTATTCTATTCAGAATATTCAGAAATGCTAATCTTGGAAAATTAAAAAATACATTTATCTGTATTAAATATGGACTGTCTTTGTGACTTAAAGAAGCCACTGTTTTTACTATTCCTGTAAATACATTTACTGTCTATACTGGCAAATTTCAGGAGATCAATTATGACTTTTAGTTAACATTTAAACCTGTTTCTAAAGTGAGGATTTAGAAATCCAAGATCTCCACACTCTTATCACTGTTAAGATCAATTGATTTTTAAATAATTATCTTGATACGCTTCGATGTATTTTACATCAGTTGCCTCTAAAATGAAACCTTGTTAGCAGTACATAGAGGAAGTGTGAGGTCCTGAACTCCAGAAAGGCATACCGCAGATTTCAGGAGCAGCAGGGACATCTTACCTCTGCAGGTCACCTAAATGTGTGGCTTGTCACCGGTAAATGTCAGGGTACCCTGACGTTCGCTGTTTTCACAATTTCCGTCTAACCACAGCTGCTAAATACCTTTATTATAAGTAAATGACAACATTTCCTTTAGCTGGCAGATAGCCTGAAAATTAACAAGTCGTGTCACAAAATAGATGCCTGCTGAAACTGGGAATTAGAAAATTAGTCCCTTAGAGCAGATGTTCTCTCAGCCTGAAGGACTTCTTTAAAGCTATACTGTCATCATTTAGATTTTCAGTTTTCTTCTCTGTATATAAACACACACACACACACACACACACACACTCACAAACACAAAAGCCTGCTAAAACAAAATGGCTAAACACACAAAAAAATTTAGATATTAAGTTAATGATATAATTAAATAGTGTATTTTAAAGAGATGACATATTTTTCCTAACACATATATTATTTTAAAATAGGAAGAGGTTTCATTTGCATTTAGAGAAAACCTGGCTGAAAAATCTTATGTTTTTCTCATGGTAACTCTTTTGTCCTATGTAGATAATTATCTTTAATCTCTTAATAATATTCCATTTATTTCTTATCCTCTACAGTGAACATAGAAAAGAAAGGGATTATTTTGTTCTCCACTATTCAGTATCTATATATACATTTATTAATATTATATATATGTATATATATGTTGCAAAATATAAGTTCCTTAAGGTATGCCTATCATATAGCTATACAAGTGTTAAGTTAATAAAGTAGCATTATGAGCATAATATCACCAATCTTATCCTTAGTACTTGAATATTTCAGCATAGAAATAAATCAGTGATAACGATTTACACAAAATGCTGTGTCTGGCCTGGTTCCATTCTGCTAGGTTATTTAGTTATTTGTCTTCTGTTATTTTAATTATAACCCAATTATGTCAGCCTTCCACTTCAATCTGTTTCCAGTAACACTTCCTCCAAACAAGAGAAAGTAATCGGCCCGTTTAGCTTATTTGTACGGACCATTATTTAGTTTCTACCAAAGAAGGAGACATCATAATGCCAGTAAATCTCTGCTAAGGTTTGGGTCGTGCACACCACTATTTTTATTAACATTTGTTTCCTTTACTTGATCTTCATGCATAACTCTTCATTGTGCTTTAATTATGTACTTTCACAAAAGTTTTTTCACACCGAAAGTATTTGTCACTTAGTGTTTTCACTCATTGTTTTGTCCTCACCTGTATGCAAACATTATGTTTTAACACAAACCATCTAAATTACTTCAAAGTGAATTAATTTGTGAAATGAAAACTATTCAATGGATCCTGTTTGAGATAAATATCTTGTTTTAAATATCTGTCACTACCATTCCCTAAAATAAACATTGCTTATTTGCATTTGTGACATTCAGGTAAGCATAATAAAAATAAAATAGTAATAATAATATTATTAATGATAAAGTAATGTAGTGTGCATTAATTTTCTATTTATGTTGTTTTGAAAAGTGTATTGGTTTCATTCAACTAGTCCCAGGAAAATATAAATCTTCCTAGTAACTTTATAACACTATCTAATTTTAGAAAACATTGGAACACATCACTCAAGGCTCAGTGATATGGTTATGAGATTATTAGTCTTAGTAGCTTCTTTTTGGTGGAATTAAGTGAACTTGGAACACTTCTTTCTAAAATGAATGTACAGTATAATTAGCCACAAAGAACACTGACCCCAATCAATATTCCATCATTTTATCAGGACCTGAGGAAAATTCTACTCAAGAAGGCGTTCTTTCCTTTTCCTTAAATTATGTCTGTAATTTTTGATAAATTATCACCAATAAACTGAAAAAAAAAGTTGAATCTATTCAAATACAAAAGGATCAACACAAAACAATTACAAATATGAGCAGGCCAGGTTTATGGCCCATTCATGCAACCTGAGAACTTAAGAGACTGAGGAAACCCTGCAAGGGTCTTCACCGATGGGTCCTCCAGCTGAAAGGAGACATGGACACAGGTTCCCATCCCTAACCTAGAAGCTGTCTCCAATGGATAGCTACTTGCAAATGAAAAACTAGTTTTCACATAGGGATTCTTACTGGGGAAACAAACCTTTCTTAAGGATAAGCTCCATGTCCAACACAAAACAAACTCAACAAATTGCTGGAAGTTCTTTATCTCATAATATTAATTCAAGACTTTTTTTCTTTTGTTTCCTTATCTTATAGGTCCTTCGCTTATATCTTATGACTATTGCTTTGAGCTTCTTTTGGGATTCCTACGTGTATGTATGAATATGTGTGTCTGCACATATGTGTGCCTTTTATTGGGAGGGGCTCTTTTTCTTGTTTGGGGTTGTTTGTCATATTTTGATTTGTTTGTTTTGAATAATCCATTGATTAATCCATTTTTCCTTAGATGCCTGTTGTTTTTTAAGGAGAGACAAAAGAACTGTGGGTCTGGATTGGAGGAGAGGTGAGGAGAAACTGCAATGAGTAGGCGAAGGGGAAATAATAATCAGAATATATTGCATAAAAAAATCTATTTTAAAGCTGGGCAGTGGTGGCACACACCTTTAATCTCAGCACTGGGGAGGCAGAGGCAGGTGGATCTTTGTGAGTTCAAGGGCAGCCTGGTCTATAGAGTGAGTTCCAAGATAGCCAGAGTTAGGACAGAGAAATCCTGTCTCTAAAGACCAAAATAATAAATAAATAAATAAATAAATAAATAGATAAATAAATAAATAAATCTATTTTAAATAAAAGAAGAAAAACAGAGAGAGAGAAACAGAGAGAGAGAGAGAGAGAGAGAGAGAGAGAGAGAGAGAGAGAGAGAGCTGAGGAAGGACTATGAGCTATCCAAGGCTAACATGAGCTACAAAAATCAATACAATTTTAAAAGGCAGGGTATTAACATGAATATTTAATTCTTGACCATTGAAGTAATTTAGATGCCTGTTTATTTCCTAAGAGTCACAAAGGGGATGAATTCAGAGAGTAAAAGAAGTAGGGAGGATCTTTGAAGAGTTGGGAGAGAGAAAATTATAATCAGAACATATTGTATAGAGAAAGAATGTTTTCAATAAGAGAAAAATAGAAAAAAAACTAAAAAAAAGTCTTTATTCATTTCATTTGTCTTCAAATTATTCACAACCAAAGTAGTGATTCTGTGACCCCCCTCTCTCTACCCTCTCTCTTTCTCTCGAGAGATGTGTGTGTGTGTGTGTGTGTGTGTGTGTATTATTTGTCAAGTGAACACTTATTTTTCCACATAGTCATAAACATAGTCAATTATGGCCCTCCATCAGTTAATGGACTTGTGATAATTACAGATAGAGAAAACCCAGAATGAAGGAAAAGTCAGTTTCCTCTGATAAAAAGGTACAAATGCACTGACAATTGTATAATGTTAAACATTTCCCCAGGCAAGAGATCTATGGCATTTCCTCAGCATAAACATGTGTTGGAGAAAAGGAAATAATCAGACCTTTGGGGACTGCAAGATGTTAAACTGACACTGCTTTCAAAGGATGCAGACTATCACCGTGGCCTTCGTGATAGAGAAGAGTCTTGCAGAGGTCAGGTGTCAGTGTCATTTTAGTTCAGGCCCTATATACTGTTAGTATCTGATCCCAGTGCTGATCCTATAGTAATCTTCACTTCCTGAGTGCATTCATGTCATGTCGAGTGACACTATGACCACTTCTTCAGTTCACAGCTCTGAAGGAATGCTTCCACAGCTACAGTAGAGCTGTTTACTACTGCAGCAATACTCACATTATCTTTGCACGAATCCTGACACTTGCTCATGCCACCTGGAGGTCAAATTATTGCTTTTCCACTAAATTCTCTGCCCATGATTAGACATTCCATTCCTACTACAGCTCAAGAGCAAGTCAAGAAATACTCAGATAAAGAAGTTATCTGCAGCCAGGCAGTGGTGGCAGACACCTTTCATCCCTGTACTCGGGAGGCAGAGGCAGGTAGATCTCTGTAAGTTCTAGGACAGCCTGGACTACAGAGTCAGTTCCAGAACAGCCAGAGTTACAGAATTACAACAGAGAAACCCTGGCTGGAAAAATAAAGTTATCTGCAAAGGATGATAGTATTGATATTTAAATTAAATAATATAATGTTAATTCTAAGAAGATCTAATAATTTAGGAATGTGCGAAAAATCTGCATTAAAATCCACAGAGGTATTCTTCACATTATATGAATATATGTCAATAAAAATAATAAAATTCTTCATATGAATTAATTCAAAAAGGAATAAAAGAGCAGAGGC